>JAHRHZ010000062.1:42397840-42509034 GCA_024137785.1 Ginglymostoma cirratum
TCATCCAGCTCCACACCTTGTTATCTCGGATTCTATTATCTCTAAATAATAATTAATTTGGAATTACTGGCTAATTTGCCTAAATCCACACTGGTTACATACTGTTTGAAGTAGTGACCACACCCCTGGGACTAATGCAGATTGATTCGTCACAACTTTCGATTCATGCATTCCATGAGTGGTGTACCCTTTCTGATACGAAGTATCATCAAACACTGAAAGCGTCTCCATTACTGACATCCTAATTTCTAGCCCTGTTTCTGTTGTTGTCTAGCTTTGAATGCCCTTCAGTCAGTTAGCTCAGTTGGTTGGATGCCTAGTTTGTGATGCAGAGTGGCACGCGTTCAATTCCCGTACTGGTTAAGTTTACCATGAGGTCCCACTTTCTCAACCTGTCCCCTTGCCTGAGGCATAGTGAACCCTCAGATAAACTACCACCAGTCGTGCCTCTGTTTCTCAAATGAGAAAGCAGACCAACGGCCCTCTGACACTGGTGAGTTTATATAAAGAAGATATTTGTACATATTTCAGTGTTTTTTCCCTCAATGATATTACTCCTGTCCATTGATCTAATAGTTACTTTGATCAGTACTGTCACCTCGTCCCTCCCCTCTTCTTTCTACTTTCCTGAATCTTTCCTTAATACTTCTTCCTTATACCCAGGGATATGAGGCTCCCAGTAGTCCCCTCTGAATTGTGTCTGATATTTATATCAGGGTCTCATATGATGACTTTTGGCTTCAATTCAGCAAACTTCTTCGCCACACTATTTACACGTTATGTTTACATTTGTGCACTTAAAATGTCATATAGACTGCCCTCCCACTTCTGGCCTAATCAATCTTATTTATGAACCACACAAATAACAGGCAATGACCATCTTCAATATGAAAGAAACTATTTCTTTTCCCTTGACATTCAATGACATTACCATCCCTATTTATGAACTTTTTTAAAAATTCATCATGGGGTCTGGCCATAACTGATTGGGGCAGTATTTATTGCCCATCCTAAATTGTCCTTGAGAGAAGTCGTTGGTTAGTTTTTTTCTTGAATCATTGTAGTCCATGAGGTATAAGCACACCTACACTGCTGCTGGGGAGGGAGTTCTGTGATTTTGACACTTTGTGTGATTTGAAGAGGAAGCTGCAGGTATTGGTGTTTCTATGTGCCTGGTGCTCTTCTAGGTGGTAGAGATCACAGGTTTGAAAGGTGATGTCAAAGGAGCATTGAGAAATTGCTGTAGACAGTACACTGTATTGTAACATTGCAATATGGTACGCTGTTTGTGGAGACAGTGAATATTTAAGGTGGTGGATAGGGTGGTGATGAAGTGGGCTGTTTTTTTTCTTAAAAGATGTTGAGATACTTCAGTATTGCTGAAACCACACTCATCTGGCACGTAGGAAGTATTCCAAAACTCCTGATTTGTGCCTTGTAGTTGTTGGACAAAATTTAAGGAGTCAGGAGGTGAGTCATTAGAGCCATAGTCATAGAGATATACAGCATAGATGACCAGATATCCTAAATAAATTTAGTCCCATTTGCCAACATTCGGCCTATATCCCTCTAAACCCATCCTATTCATATACCCATCCAAGTGCCTTTAAATGTTGTAATCGTACCAGCCTCCACTACTTCCAGCAGTTCATTCCATACATGCGCCACCCTTTGTGTGAAAAAGTTGCCCTTTAGGTCCCTTTTAAATCTTTCCCCTCTTACCTTAAACCTATGCCCTCTAGTTTTGGACTCTCCCCCCCCCCACCCCAACCAACCAATTCCACGCCCCTCATGATTTTATAAACCTCTGTAAGGTCATCCCTCAGCCTCCTTCACTCCAGGAAAAATAGCACCAGACTATTCAGCCTCTCCCAATAGCTCAAACCTTCCAACCCTGGCAACATCCTTGTAAATCTTTTCTGAATCCTTTCAAGTTTCACAACATCTTACTATAGCAGAAAGAACAGAATTGCAAACAGTATTCCAATAGTGGCCTAACCTATACCCTGTACAGCCACAACATGACCTCCCAACTCTCATACTCAATGCACTGACCAATAAAGGCAAGCCTACCTAACGCTGCCTTCACTATCCTGTCTTCCTTTGACTCCACTTTCAAGGAACTGTGAACCTGCACTCCAAGGTCTGTTTGTTCAGCCCCACTGCCCAGGACTTTACCATTAAGTGTATAAGTACTGCCCTGATTTGCCTTTCCAAAATGCAGCACCTCACATTTATCTAAATTAAACTCCACCTGCTACTTCTCGGCCCATTGGCCCATCTGACCAAAATCCCATTATACTCTGTGGTAACCTTATTTGCTGTCCACTACATCTCCAGTTGTGGTGTCATCTGCAAACTTATTAACAATATCTCCTATGGTTCACATTCAAATCATTTATATAAATGACAAAAAGCAGTGGACCCAGCACCGATCCTTATGGCACACCACTAGTCACAGACCTCCAGTGTGAAAAGCAACACTCCACCACTACCCTCTGTCTTCTACCTTCGAACCTGTTCTATATCTAAATAGCTAGATCTTCCTGTATTCCGTGTGATCTAACCTTGCGAACCAGTCTACCATGAGGAACTTTGTCAAACACTTTACTGAAGTCCATGTAGATCACGTTCACCGCTCTGCCTTCATCAATCTTCTTCATTACTTCTTCAAAAAACTCAGTCTAGTCAGTAAGACGCAAATTCCCACGCACAAAGCCATGTTGACTATCCCTAATCAGTCCTTGCCTTTCCAAATACATGTAAATCCTGTCCCTCAGGATTCTCTCCAACAACTTGCCCACCACCAATGTCAGGCTCACCAGTCTATAGTTCCCTGGCTTTTCCTTACCCGCTTTCTTAAATAATGGCACCATGTTATCCAACCTCCAATCTTCTGGCACTTCACCTGTGGCTATGGATGATACAAATCTCAGCAAAGGGCCCGGCAATCACTTCCCTAGTTTCTCTCAGACTTCTAGGGTACACCTGATCAGGTCCAGGGGATTTATCCACCTTTATACATTTTAAGATATCCAGCACCAATGCCACCTCTATAATATGGACATTTTTCAAGATGTTGCTATTTATTTCCCCACATTCTGTATCTTCCATATCCTTCTCTACGGTAAACACTGACGCAAAATACTCGTTTAGTATCTCCCCATCTCCTGTTCCACATGTACGTGGCCTTGCTGATCTTTAAGGGGCCCTATTCTCTCCCTAGTTACCCTTTTATCTTTAATGTATTTCTAGAATCCCAATGGATTCTCCTTAACCCTATTTGCCAAAGTTATCTCATGACCCCTTCTTGCCCTCCTGATTCCCCTCTTAAGTATACACATACTGCCTTTATACTCTTCTAGGGATTCACTCAATCCCTGCTGTCTGTACCCCACGTATGCTCCCTTTGTGTTCTTAACCAAAACCTCAATTTCTCCAGTCATCCAGCATTCCTTACACTTGCCAGCTTTGCCCTTCACCCTAACAGGACATACTGTCTCTGGACTCTTGTTATCTCATTTCTGAAGGCTTCCCATTTTCCAGCCATTCTTTTACCCACAGATATCTGCCCCCAAACAACTTTTGAAAGTTCTTGCCTAATACCATCAAAATTGGCCTTCCTCAAATTTAGGACTTTAACTTTTAGATCCAGTCTATCCTTTTCCATCACTGTTTTAAAATTAAGAGAATTATGGTCACTGGGCCCAAAGTGCTCCCCCACAGACACCTCATTCACATGCCCTGCTTTACTTCCTAAGAGTAGGTCAAGTTTTGCACCTTCTGTAGTAAGTGCATCCACGTACTGAATAAGAAAGTTTTCTTGTACACGCTTAACAAATCCCTCTCCATCCAAGCCCTTTATACTATGGCAGTCCCAGTCTATGTTTGGAAAGTTAAAATCCCCTACCATAACCACCCTATTATTTTTATAGATAACTGAGATCTCCTTACAAATTTGTTTCTCAATTTTCCACTGCCTATTGGGTGGTCTATAGTACAATCCCAATAAGGTGATTATCCCTTTCTTATTTCTCAGTTCCACCCAAATAACTTCTGTGGATATATTCCCAGGAATATCCTCTCTTAAGTGGAGCCGTAATGTTATTCCTAATCAAAAATGCCTATTCTCTCTTCCACCCTTTCTATGTTTCTTATAGCATTTATGTCCTGCAACATTAAGCTGTTAGTCCTGTCCATCCCTGAGCCAAGTCTCTAACTGATATGGTATCCCAGTCCCATATTCGCAACCATGCCCTGAGTTCATCTGCCTTACCTCTTGTGTTGAAATAAGTGCAGTTTAATTTATCAGTTCTACCTCGTTCTCTGTTTTGTTCCTACCTGCCCTGACTGTTTGACTCTCTCCTTTTCCTAACTGCACCAGTATCAGACTGATCTCTTTCCTCACTATCTCCCTTGGTTCCAAAACCTCCCCACCCACCCCGGGCCGCCATACTAGTTTAAATCCTCCCGAGCAGCTGTAGCAAATATCCCCGCCAGTATATTAGTCCCCTTCCACTTCAGGTGAATCTGTCCTTCTTGTACAGGTCACTTCTACCCCAGAAGAGATTCCAATGATCCAAATCCTTCTGACTCGCTTTTATAGCCACAGTATATTCATGGCTAGTCAGTTAAGTTCCTGGGCAATAGCAATCCCTGGAATTTTGGTAATGGAGGATTCAGGGATGGTGATGCTCTCTTGAATATCAAGGGAAAAGTAGTGGACTCTCTCATACTGAGTATGGTCATTGCCTGTTACTTTTGTGAGGCAGATGCTGACTGCCACCAATTGGCCTAAGGCTGACTGTTGTCCAGCTGTCACTGTGTGTACTGTCTCTTTTGGTATCTAAGATGTTATGAATGGTATCAAAAAACATAGTTGTCAGCAGACATCCCTTGATCAGATCTTATGATAGAGGAAAGATCTGTTGAAACAGTTGAAGATTTTTGGGTAAAGCATATTAAAGACCTCTTGCAGTGATGCCCTGAGTCTGAGACATTGGCTACCACAACTTTGTGCTTAATATGTGTTCAGCCAGTGGAGAGTTTCCCCCTTGATTTCCATTAATTTCAATTCTGTTGGGACTCCTTGAAGTTAGGCTCAGTCAAATGCTGCGTTGAAGTCAAGGGCAATCACCTCACATCTGTAATTCAGCACTTTTGACCATGTTTGGATCCGAGCTGTAATAAGGCCTTGAGCTTGTGGCCCTGGTGGGACTTGAACTGAACATCCTCTGGGCAGGTTATTGCTGAGTTAAAGCTCCTTGTCAATGCTGTTAATGACATCTTTCCACACTTTGCTGATGATTAAGCGTAGACTGGTGTGTTGGTGTGTTTTTGGCACATCCAAATGGGATGTGCCCTACTCTTTGTGGAAGAACATATGTGGCCAATCTTCTACATTGCTAGGGGCACTGCAAGTTGTTGAGCACAAATCTTCTCTACAGTTTGGATCTTGTCTGTAACCCAGCTTTTCCCAAATCCAATGTGTTTGGTTATTTCTTGATATCACATGAAGTGAATTGAATTACCTGAAGGTTAGCATCTATGGTGCTGGTGACCTTAGGAGAAGCCCAAGATTGGTTATCAATTGGAAATAATGGCAAATGCTTCAATATTGTCTTTTGTCTTGATATGCTGGGCTTCCCCATGTTGAGTCTGGTGACGTTTATGGTGCCTCTACCAGTTATTTAATAGCTTGCTATTTGCAACTGGATGTAGCTAGACTGCAGACCTTTAATCTGATCCAATAATTATGGGATTAGTTATGTCAGTCTATAGCATGCTACTCCCATTATTTAGTCGTGGTGTGTTTTATGTTGTCTCTCCATGTTCTTCCTACCAAAATGAATCACTTTATATTTCTCCACATTCATATTTTTCTGCAGCATATCTGCCCATTCCACCAACTTGTCTCTAACCTTCTGAAATTTTGCACTATCTTCCTTATGGTTTACAATGCTTCCAAGTTGTAACATCACCATATGGCGCATAATTTTGACCTCCTGATATACTGACTCCACTTTTTGGAGTCATGCCTAGCACAAAGAAGGTGGTTGTGATTGTTGGAGTCTGAGCACTAGGACATCACTGAAGGGGTTCCTTAGGGTAATGTCCATCAGCCCGACTGCATTCCCCTGCTTTATCGCTGACCTTGCCTCCATCCTGAGGTCAGAAGTGGAGATGTTTGCTGATGATAACACAATGTTCAGCACCGTTTGTAGCTCCTTACATACTGAAGCAATCTGTGTCCATATGCAACAAGACATGGAAACATTCAAACTTGGATTAATGTGACCAGTAAATTTTGTAAATGTGCATATTTTCTCCTTACTCCACTGACTCTGAAGCATAGTTCAAAATCAAATGTCATTTCATTGTTACTTTCCTTCCAAATCCTTTGCTCAGGTTCTGTCCAGCAGTATGGCGAGTAGTGCAATTACCGACTTGTCACCTGGTGGAGTGCTCATGCAGGGAGGAACATCCCAAGCTGTAAACCGTGAGTATCTGTCCTGATACACAGACTGTTTGGGCAGTGTCACTAATGTTGCATTTTTGTGTAACTGTATTAAAGTCATAAACAAAGAGCTGCAGAAGCTGGAGATCTGAAACAAAAACAAATTGCTGGAGAAACTCAATAGGTCTTTCAGCACCTGTGGAGAGAAAATAAAGTTAATTATTCCAGTCTAGTGACTCTTCATCGACATTCTGACAAAGAGTCACAGGACTTGAAACATTAATTCTGATTTGTCCCCATTGATGATGTCAGACCTGCTGAGTTTCTCCAACAACTTCTGTTTTGGTTTGCGTTGAAGTCATTCTGACTGTACCGACTATACGTATCTGTAAATCATGTTTTGATGTGGCCTTTCTGTTCATATGATCCTTACTGTTTTCTGGCCACAGAGATACAGCTCCTCCAATGATTCAGAGGTGTTGCACCCACTATTGTGCAGTCTTGATTAGGAAGTCACAGTTTGCATCATCGTTCTGTGCTGATGGCAGCAAGGGTGAACATGGTGGAAAGGTGCTACAGGCAAAGCGGAAATTCAAAAAGTCAAAGAAGTACGAGTGAAATTATTATTGGCATCTAAAGTTAGTAACTATAGCAAAAGTGCAATTAAAAGACCCTAAATCATGGAATTTCAGGATTCATGATACAATGTAACCATGAAAAAACAGCCTTATTTCTTCTACATCACTGCCAGAATTAAAATACTCCACTGCTTTAAATTTCTGCAGGCCATGTTGAGCTCAGAATTATATAGAAGGCTGCACAATATAAGCATCAGTAAGCTGTGGTCTCTGAGTAGCTCCCTAGGTATTCAAGGTAACTTCCTCTTACTTGGAATTATGTAGTTTTTTAAAAGCTAATTGTTAACACTAAACACGCAGACAAATTTGTATGTTTAACTTAGAATCCCAAGAACCTACACTTCCAGTAAATAATCTTAAAATAGACATACATCTCTCAGTTTCATCACAAGCGCCATTACAATATATATTTCTAGCAGTGGTGTCAAGAGATTGGTCCTTAGTTCAGCAATCTTGTCTACTCAAGCTGTGTGAATCTGGAAACATTAGCTTTTCTTAGCACATTATATGTTGATTTTGTTGTAGAGATGATGCCAAATGATGTCCAGATGGAACTGAAACATTTGTACGTGGCAGTGGCAGAGTTGCTGAGGCATTTCTGGTCCTGCTTTCCTGTCAATACACCATTCCTTGAGGAGAAGGTAAGCATTCGAATCTTGTCTGATCATCTTACTATTAGCAATTATTAAAGCTACTAACTTTAAACACAGTTTAGCCTTTGCGTTGTTATAGGAACTTAAAGCATCACGGGGTTTTAAAATCAGTATAAACTTGACAATTGTTAAATTTTCAATGTCTGATTTTGTTCCAATTTCAATCAGACATTTTACACCAGTACTAGTTCATAACTACATGAAAATATCTACTCATCTGAAAAACACTTCGATATTTTTCATTTTGACAAAATATTTCCTGGACCTAACCCTTGTATTTTAGCTTCTAATCATGTTCCAATTTTCACCTTCCACGTTTATTGTACTTTTCAACTTCCGGCATAATTACGTAGATATCTCTCTGTGTACTCTCCATTAAACCAATCTGTTTTAATTATGAGCAGTATCAAGTCAAGCTCATTTTTGGCATGGACCAGATTTTAAAACTACTTTTAGTTGGCATTAAATATGCAGTCGTGTGTGGAAGGGCCACAGGATGGCTACGGGGTGAAAAGAGAATAAAATTTACACAATTATAAAAGATGGTGTTTTGAGGTGTGAGGTGGGACCAAGTCTTAAGGTTGCGGTAAAATAGATTTGAATTCTGTCTCTTTTCGTGCTTTTACTGACCAATAGAAATACTTGACACTGACACTAAATGGAAAAGTGTACCAGTTTTCTGGACATTGAGAACCCACCTTTGTCTGCTGCAACAGCATAACTAGGAATA
This sequence comes from Ginglymostoma cirratum, assembly GCA_024137785.1. Lineage (NCBI taxonomy): Eukaryota > Metazoa > Chordata > Chondrichthyes > Orectolobiformes > Ginglymostomatidae > Ginglymostoma > Ginglymostoma cirratum. The sequence goes on from JAHRHZ010000062.1 coordinate 42,406,319, forward strand.
GAATAACTGGGTCGTATAGATTATACTTAATACTTTTACAGTTACAAATATGGTTAAGCCCAAACAGCTTAACTTCTCAAAGTGGTAACTATTTCATAACTATTGCAAGAGTACTTTGCTGTGCATTTCCTTATCTTCAAGAGAGGGGTGAAATTATGACATTTCAGGGGCATGAGCAACATTGAGCTATTAGATATTTTCCAATCAGTCTGATCAGACATGTTGTTACACACGTCTTGAGCAGGTGGGTCTTGAACCAGGGCCTCCTACCCTAGAGGTCAGGATGCTGTCACAGGAGTCCCTCTAGCAGCAATCATGCTTGTACTGACAAATAGTAAGTAAAATTCATGCCACACAAGTTACAGACAATGACCATCTTCAATATGCGCAAATCGGAGCATCAACCCTTGACATAGAGTCATACGGTAGGGAAACAGACCCTTCGGTCTGACTCATCCATGCTGACCAAGTTTCCCAAATTAAGCTACTCCCACTTGGCCCATATCCCTCTAAACCTTTCCTATTCATGTACCTATTCAAGTATCTTTTAATGTTGTATCTGTACTTGTATCTACCACTTGCTCTGGCAGTTCATTCTAGACATGAACCACCCTCTGCGTGAAAACGTTGCCCCTCAGATCCCTTCTAAATCTTTCTCCTTTCACCTTAAAAACATGCCCCCTAGTTTTGAACTCACCCACACTAGGGAAAAGACCTTTGCTATTCACCTTATCAGTGCCCCTAGTGATTTTATAAACCTCCATAAGGTCAGCCCTAAACCTCCCTTGCTCCAGTGAAAGAAGTCCCAGCCTCTCCTTATAACTCAAACTTTCCAGTCCTGGCAACATTCTGGTAAATCTTTTCTGAACCATCTCCAATTTAATAATACCCTTCCTATAGCAGTGTGAACAGGACTGTACACAGTACTCCAGAAGAGGCCTCGCTGACATCCCGTACAACCTTAATATGGTGTCCCAACTCCTGTACTCAATGGTCTGAGCAACGAATGGTAGCGTACTAAACACCACCTTAACCACCGTGTTTACCTGTGATGCAACTTTCAAAGAACTATGTACCTGAACCCCTAGGTCTCTCTGTTCAACAACACCACTCAGAGCCCTACCATTAACTGTATAAGCCCTGCTCTTGATTGTTTTACAAAAACGTAATACCTCGCATTTATCCAATCGATAATATAACTATTGCCAGATCCCTTCCTATCAACATCCAGGTGAAGGGGTTTACAATTGACTGGAAACTGAATGGACCAGTCATATAAATTCATAATGGCTACAATAGCAAATCAGAGGCTAGGAATTGTATTACCACCTGATTCCACCGTCATTGTCCACCAGCTACAAGGCACAAGTCAGGAGTATGATGGAATATTCTCCATTTGTCTTGATGGGTGCAGCTGCATCCACACTCAAGAAGCTTGACGCCATCCAAACAAAGCAACCCACCTGATTGGCATCACATTCACCACCTTAAACATTGACTACCTTCGCCTTCCATGCAGTAACAGCAGTGTTGTACCATCAGCAAGATGCACTGTAGTAAATCACAAAGGATCGTTTGATAGTTTCTTCAAACCTGATAGTCTTAAATGCATGGGAGTATAACCACCTGTAAATTCTCCTTGAAGCCGTACACTATTCTAACTTACAATTGTATCATCATTCCATCATTGTCACTGGGTCAAATTTCTGGAACTCCTTCCCTAGCAGTTTTAGGGGTGTTCCTACACTCCATGGACTGTAGTGGTTCACCACAGTGTCACCACCTCTGCTGGGTCTGTCCTGCTAGTGGGACATACAAACAAGGATCAGGAGTAACTCATTCAATCTGTTGAGATTGCTTTGCCATTCAGCATAAACATGGCTAATTTGATTGTAACTTCAAGTCTGCGTTTCCCTGATTACCTTCACCCCATTGCTTAACAAGAATCTGTCTGTTAAAAATATTAAAGGATTCTGCAGTCACCACCTTTTCAGGAAGAGAGTTCCAAAGACACGCAACCTATAACCTCAGAGAGGTCCCTAATCTAAAAGAGATTTTTCCTTTTGCTTTTCCTCCCTCTGAAATGTTCTGTCTTTTTCTCTCTTCTTATTGAAGTTCAAGTATTTTCAGTACCTTTTCTATATCAAACTGCTTCATTTGGCTAACTCAATCGAATTACTGACTGGTTTACATTGCCCTTCATCCGTTTTAAATGTTATGCCATTATCTCAATTACATCTGCTTTCCTAGCCTCTGTTTTTAATTCTAACTTCAACTTGGGTGCCAATTCTAGTAACCCGGCTTTGAGTATTGTTGAAGTTTTTCATCTTGCACTCATCAGAACATTTCACAAGCATACAAATTCAAGGAGAAAACCATTCTCGTCTCATGCAATATAAACATTGCTGATTGGTTGGCAACTGGACTCTGATTAGCAGAGGTCTTGGAGAATGTGCCCATTAATGCTGTTTGACCCTTTTAACAGCCAGGTTTTGTTTAAATTGTAAACTAGACAAGCTAAATGGATTGGTCAAGCCATTATCCTGAGAAGTGAACAAACAAATGGCTGTCACCTATTTTGTTGAGTTGAAATAGGCGCAGTGCGATGACCTGTTCTTTCTCTCTGCAAGGTGTTAGTATATGCAGCTCAAGTATGCCACACTGCGAGCTCAACTGACCACACTAAGCTGGTTCATTATGACTAATCGTATGCTTTCTCTATATTAGACTTGGACAATAAGGATCAATCAATTGGAATGCTTTAATAAACCTAAAACTATTGGTTTATTATAAAACAAAACTTATTCAATGAACATGTAAAACTGGTTAACAAACTTAGTTTATAATATGACTCTGTTAATGTTTACATCTCTAAATAATGCAAAACATAAGTAGATGGAGGTTTGAGATATTTAGGAGTTGTTGGTCTGACATACTGGCTTGAGTAAACGGGTGTCACCAAACATAGACAGTTGTCTTTGCGATGTTAGCAGTTGCAACTTGCTCCAGAAATTCAGTTTCAATAAGTCTTCCAGTTGCCTTTCAAGGGGACAATCAAGTTTCACAGCAGAGGTATTCCGAAACACAAGAGACGAGTTGAGCAGCCTGTTCTTTAGCAGGCGTCTCCCAAATGAAACTCCAAAACCAACTCCAAGCGTGCAAAACACTATTCAATTATGACAGCCATAAAACCTAGTTATACAAACAGTCAGGTGCTTTCCTTGAAGGAAGTTCAAGCACGCAAGAGCATCAATTATCTGGAATTGTGCTTTCAAAAATTACTCATTTTTAACATATAAAAGATAGTTCCATTGTTCCTTTTCATCAACCTCCTTAAAAGGAAAAAAATGTGTAGACTCAAGTTCACAGAAGTTATTAAATATAAAGCCATTATGATGGTTTGGGAAGATCTAGCTGAGTGAAATGATCAACAATGATCTGACATAAAGACAGCAGGCTTGAAGGGCAGGATGACCTACTCCCATGCCTATTTCTTATGTTAAATCTTAGAGAATTCCTCGTGTTTGCATAATGTTTGTTGGCTTCTTGCAGAAGTTCAGTGATTTCTTCTGTTTTTTGTCTGCTGAGGTAGGTTGGGAAGATGATGAATAACCTGGAGAGATTTCAGATGACAAAACTACGGCCATTCCGAGAGAAACTGCAGAAGCTATACATCAGTACAAACGTGAGTTTTGGCAGTTATGCACACAAGATATGGTTATGTTGGTGGGAGAGAGGAATGTACAAATTCTGAAGGATAGCGATGAACCAGTTATGTTGCATATTTGGTTCAAATGTTGCCTCATATGTGATCAAAGGAGGATGTTTCAGCTTTAATGTTGCAAACTGCCTTGAACGAAAAATTCAGTGTCACTGGTCTATCACCTCTTTGAGTACTGTATGCTCATTGTGCTCATTTCTGTGATTGCAGTTGTTACAGAAGTAGTTTTACACTGATGTTACACCAGCAACATATACAAGCTAATCCTAAATGTCTTCTTTTAAATATTATGAGGGCTGTTGTGTCTCCAGTGTTATATACATTCCTGGTTTCTTTCTTAGGTTTCCTGAGCTATTGTAAAATGCAGGCCTCCATTTTGTTAATTCTCCAAAGTGTCCATTTGGCCCATTGTCACACAAGAGAAAGGGGACAGAATAGCTCTCATTGACCATGGCTTCCTCCAATTCTGCCATTTTTTGACATTCTAAAAGCATCTTGCAATTGGAGCAACCTTCTGTCTTGTGACTCTAGTGATATAAGTTATGACATAATCATAGAATCATGATCCATTTGGTCCATCAAGTCCACACCGAACCTCCGAAGAGCATCCCATCCATACCCAACTCCCATATCCCTGTAACCCTGCATTTCCCTAATACCAATCCACCTAGCCTGTACATCGCTGAACACAATGGGCAATTTAGCATGACCAATCCACCTAATCTGCACATCTTTGCACTGTGGGAGGGAAAACTGAGCACCAGGAAGAAACCAACACAGACACAGGGAGAACATGCAAACTCCACACAGACAGTGGCTCGGGGCTGAAATTGAACCTGGGTCCCTGGCATTTTGAGGCAACAGTGCTAACCACTGAGCCGCCATGCTAACCTCCCCACACAAGAAGAGGTAAAAGTATTTATCCAATTACTTTTTGAAAGCTGTTGAATCATGTTCCCTTGCTCTTTCAGGCAGTGTGTTTCAGGGCATCTTAACTTGCTGCATAAAAATTATTCTTCATGTTACCATTTATTCTTTTGCCACTTAATTTAAAACTGTGTTCTTCTGCCAATAGAAACTGTTTCTGTTTGTTTACTCTATCAAGGCTGTTCATGATTTTGAACACCTCTATCAAATCAGTATTTACTTTCTCTGATCTAAGGTCACACCTATCAGAGATGGCAGCACAGTGGTATGCATTCGGGAAGCAGTTGCCCTGGAATTCTCAGCATTGACACTGGCCTGATGAAATTTCACAGCAGCAGGTGAAACATGGGCAAAGGAACTTTCTGCTGATTATAACTTCCACCATCTCAGCTAATGAATCAGCACTCCTTCATGATTGAACACCACTTGAAATACATACTGAGTGTGACACGGATGTCGAGTGTACACTGATCACTAAAGAGTGACGAGGTGGCAGCACTTGTGACTAAGCTGGCAGAGTCCTAAAGGACGTAGCTGCTCAACTGATTATGCGGCTGGTCATGAGGGAACCACCAAGAGGGACTAATGTACCTGATCTTCTTAACAGCCTACCTGCATCCAACCCAGAAGGTCAACCCACAGCAGGAAGAATGCAGCGGCTCAAGAAGGCAGCTCACCACCACCTTCCCAAGGGCAACTAGGGATGGGCAAGAAATGCTGGCTCAGCCAGCGACGGCCACATCCCACACAAAATGAATAGAAAAAAAAATCTATGACAGTTTCAGTAGGAGTGATGACCTCACAACCCTGTGGAGACAAAATCCCGTCTTAACTTTAAGAATAACCTCCATTGTGTGGTGTGGCACCACCACTGTCTAAATGAGAGAAACTTTGAACAGATCTAGTAACTCAAGACTGGGTCAGAATTAAATGTACAGGTCCCTTTATGGCTCAAACAGATCAGTTCCAGAGTTAATACCTCGGAGCCAGGAGGTCTAGGTTTAAGCCCCACCTATTCCAGAAGTGTGTCACAGCATCTCTGAACAGGTTGATTTGAAAATATCTGAAGGAAAATAGTGACATGTTAATGGAAATTAAAGTAAAGAGCTGAGTTGTTGAAGTGACTTGAAACAAACTTTTTGGACTTGTCAGGGACAGGTGGGACTTCAACCAGACTTCATGGCTCAAAGGAAGGGACACGACCATTATGTCCCAAGAGCTGAGTTCTTGCCTATAGCCATACAAGTCTGAAAGGGCCTGATCTAATCTGATTGTGGAAGCTAAGCAAAGTCAGGCCTGGTTAGTACTTGGATGGAAGACCAATTGAGAATATCAGGTGCAGGAGGAGGATCTTGTGACACAGTAGTAGTGTCAGTATCCCTGGGCCACAAATGACATCTAAGCTCTTTGAGGAGCTGGTGACAGTGTGATGATGTCACTGGATCAGTGATCCAGAGCCCCGAGCTAATGTTTTGGCAATGCCATGTGTTTGAATCCCACCAAGGCAGATGGTGAAATTCAATAAGAGCTGAATTCTTCCCCAGTGGGGTGTTGGCTTCCAGATGTGGAAAGGATCCAAAAGGGAAAAGTGAAGACTGATATTCTTTTACTATAATATACATTTACAATAAACCTTTGTAAATATCTGAAGTTCTTTTGCTGCCTAATTCAACATATGGATATCAGCATGCGAAACTTTGTGGGTCATCAGTAGCAGCAGAATTGTATTTAAGCGCAATGTGTAACGCATGGCCCAGAAAGCCTACTAACAGGATAGTTCCCTCCTTCCCCAGTACTGATGCCAATGTCCCATGAATTCCAGCCCATTTTTCCCACACCAATCTGTGCCACATAGTTACCCCTTTAATTCTATTGATGCTGTGCCATTTAGCTTGTGGCTCAGGACCTTTTTCGCTCCGCTTTCTAATTTTGCCCCTAACTAATCATATTCCCTCAGCAGAACCTCTTTCTTCATTTCTGCATGGACTATGACAATTGGATCCCCTCTCACTTCCCCTCCCATTTCTCTGCAGCCCAAATGAGATATCCTGAACCCAGGCACCAGGCAGGCAATGCAGCCTTCGGGAGTCTCGATCCTAACCACACAGAATAGTGTCTATGTCCCTGACGAAAACTATATTTCTCTTTTCTTGCTCCTCCTGAATGGCTCCCTGTGCCACGGTGCTACGATCAGCTTGCTCATCCTACCTACAGCCCCTGCTGTCATCCGCATAGGGAGCAAGAATCTCAAACCTGTTAGACAAGCTCAAGGCTAAGGTTCCTTCAGCACTGCTCCTGCATTCTTCTACCTGCCTCGCTTGTAGTCACACATTCCTGTCCCTGACTACTGACTGAATTTGAAGTAGTTCATCCAAGGGGTGTGATTACTTTCTGAAACACAGCATCCAGGTAACTCTCCCCTTCCTGATGTGCCGCAATGCCTGAAGGTGAGACTCCAGCTCATCAACAATGACCTTGAGTTTCTCAAGCAATCAACACTTCCTACAGATGTGGTCTGTATGAACCACAAGGGGTCCACCAGCACCTGCATCTTATAGGTACAACAAAATGACTCGCCCTGCGTCTCTATTATTTACTTAGTTCTTAAATTGTTTATTTTAAATTTCCTATTTCTCTCTTTTTAATCTGTAAAATGTTTTTTCTATTTACTTTTAAACTGAATGTAACTCATTATAGATAAAGTAGCAGCTATTACCAACCAATAAACTTATGGTTTTCCTCTGATATCACTCATTGTTTTGTGCTGGGCCCCTGATTCTGGACTTCAATTTATCCTGTTAAAAGGACCTTGCAAGCTACAAACCAAAAAAGCAAGCTAAACGCATCTGTTTCCTCTGCAGCAAATTCCCATGCTCCGTCAGATCCCAGAGACATATACTCACTCAGACTTAGTATGTGATCTCTGTTACTGACTGTGCAAAGCTTTCTATCATTCAATTTTTTTTGTCCAATACATGTATAATCACTGTTTAACAGAGAACATGTGCAGCCCTAACATTTTAACTCTGTCCTTGGGTAAATTTTAATGGTATAGTTGCTGTCCTAGCAAAAGTTAAATGAGATAACTATCTAATCTGCCTGGGTCAGTTGCATTTCTTTCAACTGAGTAATTTGACAAGTTGCTGCAAACTGAATTTAGCAGATGTACTGATAATAATGAAAGCTTGCGTTTATGTTCTGCCTTTGCAATTCACCATCTGAAGATGCTTCACAGAATTGTTATCAAACAGTTTTGGCATCAAGCCACAAAAACATATCAGAACATATGAACAAAAACTTGGTCAAAGAAGTAGCTTTTGCGGTGTCATAAAAAAGGAGATGTAGAGGAAGAAGGGTTTAAGAAGGGAATTGCAAAGTCTTGGGCTTGGACACCTGAAGACATGATCAGAACTAATGTAGTCATCAAAACACTGGTTAGGTCCCAGGTGGAATATTATGTTCTATTTTGAGATCATATTTAGTAAGGAAATTGAGACCTTAGCAAGGGTGCAGAGAAGACGGGCCAGTACCAGTGATGAAAGGTTTCAGTAAAAAGGAGAGCCTAAAGAAACTGGGCAGCTTTCCTTAAATCAAAAAGGGCTAAGCAGAGACTTGAAAAAGGTGTTCAAAAGGTAAATATAGTAAGAAAAAAAGCAAAGGTTCAGTATGCTGAGGATATTTAATTAGATAATTAGGTGACGTAGGAAATAAAATTACAGAATTGTGATCTAGAATGCACTGCTTGAAAGGGTAGTGAAAGCAGATGAAGTAATTTTCAAAAGGGAATTGGAAAACGAATGAAAGGGATCAGGAGATGAAATTGTGAATTCTTGATACTAAAACAGATTTTAGTATTGCCTGTATCTTTCAAGCTTGGAAAGTCTGTCATGGACATTTCACATTGCACTGATTTTTCTTGAACAGGTGTACTGTATGATGAAAGTGACATAACTTAATTCTAGCAGTGGAAATGACTATTACAAGGGGACATAATTTTAAGGTGATTGGAGGAAGTTTTAGGAGAGATGTCAGAGGTAGGTTCTTTACACAGAGGGTGGTGTGTGCGTGGAATGCGCTGCCGGCGATGGTAGTGGAGTCAGATACATTAAGGACTTTTAAGCGACTCTTGGATAGGCACATGGATGATAGTATAATGTAGGGTGTGCAGGGTAGTTTGATCTTAGTAGGATAATAGGTCGGCCCAACATCGTGGGCCGAAGGGCCTGTACTGTGCTGTATTGTTCTATATTCTATGTACCCTGGCTAAGAATATGACATTTGCTCCATGTTAATGTTATTTTTCATTTTCTTGCAGTTGACTGGTCATTTAGAAGATATGTTACAGGTAGCCTTCAGTAAATTTCATGCCTGGCAATCAAAACGAATGCTGAAAAAGACGTGATGTTGGATTTTTCTGAGATGTTTGAGAGCCAGAATGTGTTACCTGCAAAGTCCCAGCAGAACATGCTACAAGCTCACCAACCTGCTATGCTGGACAGGGAGGTGAGAGCCCTGTGACATGAAGAGACTCGATGTAATTTGCAGAGCTGCATATTGGGAGAAAGCAATTCAATAAGATGGACCACTCGGGAGTGTCTCTCACCGACTGACCAAAACGGAAGAGAGCTACCAGGATGAATTCCTGTGTAATACAGCTTGGGGAGGCAGTGCTTCTTCTCTGCACAAAGATTCTGTCAAATGATAACTGAGTATATTTAGAAATGGTCTTTCTAGCATAAACATTTTTTTTCATTTTTGGGTACAGTTTTAAACAAGAATGGCACAATGTAAATGTGAAACTTTTTCAAAGTGTAGCCCTCTGTTTTTGGATCCTGTTTGTAACTGGGGGGAGTAAAAGATGTGGATATTTTAAATAAAGAATAAATGTGGAATTAATTTGAAGTTTCTGAAATGGTTTACCATTTATGTTGAGACATATCACGATTTCTGGAAATGTATACATGTTGGAATGAGAAGTTGCTGACCCATTGCTCTACTTATGATTTTATATGATGCTCACTAAATACCTTTGCACATTCATAGTAACCTACCGAGAGACTACTTTAAATATATACTGTGTATATCTAGAAATATCCCTGACTCCAAAATTTCCACAAACACCCAAGATTTTAGAAATATTGGATTTGTCTGAGAAGTACACCTGATATTTTTCTTACAATGTTTCCCTTGAAGTGATTTCATTTTCCGTGCTGAATGTTTTCTGGGCAGATTGCTTGCAAGTTGTAAGAAGCTGCTTTGCGTGTTACAAATTACTGTACGGCATGCATTATCTTGGGTTGTATTGTCTTGGCTCCGTCAATAGCACACTCACCTGTCAATCACAAGATTTCAAGTTCAAAACTGAAGTTGACAGTTCCAGTACTGAAAGAGCATTGCAGTATCAGAGGTGTAGTCTTCAAATGAGACATTGAATTTGAGGCCCTGTCTGCCTGCTTGGCGAGATGTGAAAGCTTCCATGGCATTATTTTACAGAAGAGCAGGGGAGTTATTACCAATGTCCTTGCCAAAATTTATCCTTTTCATGGCCCTAGTATCCAAATTGCCAGGACATATTTAAATAAAGTCTATTCCAATGGAACAGCACTATTTTTCCATAGTACTAGTACCAGCAAGGCATAAATTGAAATTTCTGTTTCCTACACGACTCTTTCGGCCATATATTAAACCTTTTTTTGGTTTCTATACCAATCTGAGCATGGCTTGGATAACAATTCAGAGATTATTAATTTTGACCTTGGGCTAGCTCTCTCTTTGAGCAGAACTACCTTTATCTACGTCCTTGATTCCAATGTGTGCCATGCCAACTGGATCCCCTCCCTGTCACTCCAGTTTTTTCACAAGCCACAAAATGTTGTTGATCCTGGTAACATTTCTTTCTGTGCACCATTTTGAATGGCAATCTGTACCATACTGTCATGAAGTATTTGCTTATCTACAGTGCAGTAATCCTGCACCTGTCTTGTAATAGCAAAGGTTAAAGCTCCCCAAGCACTGCATCTGGAATACCTTAACTTACCTGTCTGTTATAGAACCATACCAGACAGAAACAGACCCTTTGGTCCAACCCGTCTGTGCCAACCATAATCCCAAAATAAACTAGGTCCACCTACCATGCTTGGCTCATATCCCTCCAAACCTTTCCTAGTCATGTGCTTACTCAAAATGCCTTTTAAACGTTGTAACTGTACCCAAATCCATCATTTCCTCTGAAGTTCACTCCACGCATGAACCATTCTGTAAGTTTAAAAAATTGCCTCTCATGTCTTAGATTGTTCCCATCTCACCCTAAAAATATGCTGTCTAGTCTTGAAATTTCCACCCTAGAAAAAGACGCCTGGCATTCATCTTATCTATACCCCTTATTAGTTTATAAACCTCTATAAGGTCACCTCTCAACCTTCTGTGCTCCAGTGGAAAAAGTCCCAGCCCAGAAAAAGCCTCTCCTAACAACTCAAACCCTCCATTTCCAGCCAAACCACTAACTGGACCTGCAACTGACTGCCTAAAACGGATTAAAATGTCCAGTTAACTTTACTTCTCTACCCCCAACCCAGTAATTGTACAATAATATCATATCTTGAGCTAAAAACCGTTGACAGCAAGATTGTGCTGTTCTACGTAAACTCCCACATGCTGCATCTGTGGCATACAACCTGTTCTATCACCCTCAGTCTAATTTTCTTATGTTTAATTAATGACTATGTATTTAACTAATTTAGCTTTTTAATATTTATTTAGTTTCTTATAGGTGTGTTAGCAAGCACATGTCCCTTATGGCAATGACTGCAAAATAATTGTGTGCAGGACCAAAATTTCAAACATTTTACCCAATGATGACCAACTCTCTTACTGCCTTCACTACAGTAACATTCCTACAGTCATTTTACAACAAGTGAACAGATTTCAGTGTTAGCAATTTCCAACAACTCGATTTTACATTACAGGTTGGATTTTGCCACAAGCGGTGTGAACAAAAGGTGACAACTGTTCATTAATTTAAACATGTAGATTTTCTAAGGAATTTTGCGTGGTATGATCCTGTCAGCCAGTCATCCAAATTGCACAGTAATGTCATACTTGGATGCCAGGTGAATGACCATGAGCTAAAAATACTAGAATATCTGGGACCTGCCTGAACAGAGTAAGTAACTGTACATCTCTTCAACCAAAAATACTGAAGACCGCTTAATGTGCGTGGAGACTGAATCAAGAAATGTAAATGTGAATAGGTAAATTCAACATCAAAACAGGTCTGTAAAACAAAATAAGGGAAGGATTAAATTAAGAAAGACTGGATTAAGAGACGTTTTTTAAAAAAAGTTGTTTGGAACTCTGACAGAATTACAATTTGAAGAGATCTGATAATATTTATTTTCAATCCCAAACAGGTTGTTTGGTCATGTTTCGAGTGAGAAGACAACTTTTTTTTTATGGTAAGGTTTGTCTAAATTCATACTTAGTACTGAAACTTCACACTATTGAATACAATTGAATAGGAAATAAATGTTCCAGATATTCTAATGTTTTTTACACCTGAGAGGGTGGATGGTTGGTTGCAAGTCATTTTGGCCAACAGCTTCATAATGTTTAACTACATGTACACACTTGTCAGAAGTAGCTATCTGGATTTGTTTTTCCACAGGAAAACATTTGAACATAAATTAATGTTTATATTTTGCGCCTCAAGAATAATGTAAAAGTAAAGTCACTGTAGTGTGAGGACTGTTGGCTGCTCTCTCCTTAGAAAGAGATGATTGATTGTGGTTTAACATGAGGGTCACCACACTTAAGGCAAGGGGAAAGGTTGAGAATGAGGGTCTTTCATGGTAACCTCAACACTGGTTAAGGCAGAGGTATGGATGGACTGATCAAATAAGTAGGTTTCAATAAGGTTTTTAAAGATAGAGACATCTATGGTAAATTACTAGAGTGGAGGGCTGAGGTAGGGGAGAATTGATTGATATTGTAGAGGAGACAAACATCTTTGTGAAAGATGGGATTATGTTTAAATCTTAGTTCAGGTTTGAATGGAATTCAGATTGTAGTTATTTCAGTCTGAGAGAATGACCACAGAAACATTATCTCTTACGATTAAATTTAAAGCAAATTTGTTTTTGTGTTGTTTCCTACCTAGTAAATTTCTTTGGTTATACATTATTCTGACTATTAGAAGACTTCTGTTTTGTTTGAAATTAAAGCATGTCCCAGACTTCAGACAAAACTGAATGTTGAGTAAAGGGATATGATGACATGAACACAATCAAAATCCTGGGAGATAGAATTGAGCAGAGCTTTCCACACCTCTCACCAAGTTAACCCTGGCATCTATCCAGCAATGTAGCAAATTGTACGAGGATCGGTACTAGGCCACTTTTTGTCACTTATATAAATGATTTGGATGTGAACATAGGAGGTATGGTCAGTAAGTTTGCAAATGGCACCAAAACTGGAGGTGTAGTGGACAGCGAAGAGGGTTACCTGAGTACTATGGGATCTCGATCAGATGGGCTAATGGGCTAAGAAGTGGCAAATGGAGTTTAATTTAGGTAAATGTGAGGCACGTTTTGGAAAGGCAAATCAGAGCAGGACTTATACGCTTGATGGTAAGGTCCAGAGGAGTGTTGCTGAACAAAGAGATCTTGGAGTGCAAGTTCATAGTTCCTTGAAAGCGGAGTCACATATAAATAGGACAGTGAAGAAGGCATTAGGTATGCTTGCCTTTATTGGTCAGTGCATTGAGTATAGGAATTGGGAGGTCATGGTGTGGCTGTACAGGACGTTGGTTAGGGCACTTTTGGAATATTGCATTCAGTTCTGGTCTCCCAGCTATAGGAAGGATGTTGTGAAACTTGAAAGGGTTCAGAAAAAATTTACAAGGATGTCGCCAGGGTTGGAGGGTTTGAACTCTGGAGAGAGGCTGAATGAACTGGTGCTATTTTCCCTGGCGCGTCAGAGGCTGAGGGGTGACTTTAGAGAGGTTTATAAAATCATGAGGGGCATAGATAAGGTAAATAGACAAGGTCTTTTCCCCAGGGTGGAGGAGTCCTGGGCATAGGTTATAATGTGAGAGGAGAAAGGTTTAAAAGGGACCAATGGGGCAACTTTTTCATGCAGTGGATGTGTGTATTGAATGAGCTGCCAGAGGAAGTGGTGGAAGCTGGTACAATAACAACATTTAAAAGGCATCTGGAATGGGTAGAGGAATAGGAAACGTTTAGAGGGAGAAGGCCAAATTCTGGCAAATGGGACTAGATTAATTTAGGATATCTGGTTGGCATGGACAAGTCGCACCAAAGGGTCTGTTTCCGTGCTCTATATCTCTGTGACTCTAAACGTATGAAGTTAGTGACAAAATGAATTTAGAGTCGTGACTAAACAAATGGTATTCAAGCTTCCATTTAAGACAACAAAAACGGAAAGTGCTAAAGAAACTGGCAGCATCTAAGGAGAGAAAAATCAGTTGACATTTTGAGTCTGGGAATCTCTGGATTTTTCACCAGCACGATTTGTTTTAGCCCTGGTCCCTCACAGCGCCAGGGACGCGGGTTCGATTCCACCCTCGGGCGACTGTCTGTGTGGAGTTTGCACGTTCTCCCCGTGTCTGCGTGGAGTCGAAAGATGTGCAGGTTAGGTGGATTGGCCATGCTAAATTGCCCACAATGTCTAGGTATGTGTAGATTAGGTGCGTTACAGGGGAATGGGTTAGTGTGGACTTGTTGGTGACTTGTGTACACTGTAGGGAATTCTATGACCTATGATCTCCAACATCCGCAGTTCTTTGTTATTATTTTGAGGTAAAGTCCATAGCTCCAGAAGGGATGCTCTCTCATTATTTGAGTTTAAGAAGTCATGATATGTTTCAAACTTGACTCCAGGGGTTACTAGGCAGTTCCGGTAGCTTCGCCGTCCCCCGCGGGAAGGCTGGTACAGGCCAGACCCTGCTTCCGGCGGCTAAGATCTCGGGTCGTGCCAACCCCGGGGAGGGGCGTGGCGTTGGGATTCCCGGTCACGGGGCCCGGTCCTGGCCCTCCTTCGGGCGGGGCCTATTTGGGGAAGTCCGCAGCACTTGGGGCTGGACTTTAGGTCGGGTTCGGTGATCCGTCGGAGTCGGTGCAGGTCAGCGCTGTGCTCTCAGGTAGAAGCTGGGTCTGGGGTGTCTGTGGGACTTGGCCCGGTTGGATAATCCCCTGAGAGTGTCACCGGGAATCTCCGCTTGTGGGCCGGGCTTGCAGCCTCTCCACTACCTCCTGCTTCACCACAACCCGGGAATTGACAGTTAGCGGAGTGAGAACCAGGCCTGACTGACTCTCCCACTCCCCGGCACACTGCCACCTCTCCCTTCCCACTGCCACCTCTCCCTTCCCACTGCTTTGCTGTGCCTCATCTTTCTGTCTGTGCTTTCTCTACAGTTGTCAGATATTATTTTCCTGCTGCAAATGACCTTGTCACATGCCAACCCTGATCCCAAGTAGTAGTGAGAATACAAAAACAGATGAGGATGGTTCTGAGTTTTCTAAAAAAAAAAGAGCAATTAGAAATGGCTGGCAAGAGCAATTCAGAGAAGGAGCAAAACTTGATCTTACGGCAGGGCAAGTAACTAAAGTGTTAGTGGCACTTTGGGACCGCTGATCATAATTCTGTTTAGTTTTTAAATAGTTATGGAAAAGGATAGGTCTTGTGTAAAAGTTAAAGTTCTTAATTGGAGTAAGGCAAATTTTGATGTTATGAGACAGGAACTTTCAACAATTGATTGGAGTAGACTGTAGGTAAAGGGAAACTGGCAAGTGGGAAGCTTTTAAAAGTGAAATAATGAGAGTTTAGAGGCATTATGTTTCAGTTAGTGAAGTGTAAAGCTGGGACACAATTGTGGGGTCCCTAGCAGAGATATTTGTAACATCTACAGCCATAGGTGATGTGCCAGAGGACTGGAGGGTTGCTAATATTGTGTCTTTATTTAAGAAAGGCTGTACAGAGAAGGCTGAGACCTACGCCGGTGAGTTTGACAATGGTGGTGGGTTTGTTGTTGATGATTCTGAGAGATAGGATTTACATGCATTTGAAGAGACAAGGACTGATTAAGGATAGTCAGCATGGCATTGTGTGTGGGAAATGTTCTTGCAAAATTGATTGAGTTTTTGAGGATGTCATCAAAAAGTTTGAGGGCAGCGTGGTATATGTTGTCTACATGGACTTCAGTAAAGCCTTTGACGAGGTTCTGCAATTAGTAAGGTTAGATCACGTGGGATTCAGGGAGAGCTTGCCAATTGGATACAAAATTGGCTTGACAGTAGGAGACAGAAGGTGGTGATGGAGGGTTGTTTTTTGGACGGGAGGCCTGTGACCAGCTGTGTTTCACAGGCATTTCTGCAAGGTCGTCTTTTGTTTGTAATTTATATGACTTGGCTGAGAATTTAGGAGGCCTGATTAGTATGTTTGCGGATGACACCAAAATCGGTGGTATGGTCAACAGTGAAGAAGGTTATTGATTACTAAAAGATCTTGATCAATTAGACTAATTGGCTGAGGATTAGGAGATGAAGGTTAGTTTGGATACCTGCGAGGTGATGCATTTTGGTAAAACAGCAAGGGCAGGACATGTATAGTTAGTGGTAGGGCATTGGGTAGTGTTGTAGGACAAAGAGACCCAGGGGTTCAAGTACATAGTTCTTTGAAAGTTGCATCACAAGTAGACAGGGTGGTTAAGAAGGCATTTATCACATTTGCCTTCATTGCTCAGACCATTGAGTATGGGAGTTGGGATGTCATGTTGAGGTTGTACAGGATATTGGTAAGGCCACTTTTTGAAAGCTGTGTACAGTTCTGGTTACCCTGCTGTAGGACGGATATTATTAATTGAGGAAGGTTCAAAAAATATTTACTTGGATGTTACCAGGACTGGAGGATTTGAGTTATAAGAATAGGCTGGGACCTTTTTCACTGGAGCATAGATAGTTGGGGGAGTTGACCTTATAGAGGTTTATAAAATCACGAGGGGCACAGATAAAGTGAATAACAAGGTCGTTTCCCTATGGTGGGTGAGTTCAAAACGGGGGATGTATTTTTAAGGTGGGAGGAGAACGATTTAGAAGGGACCTGAGCGACAATTTTTTCGCACAGAAGGTGGTTCGTGTGTGGAATGAACTGCCAGAGGAAGTGGTAGATACAGGAACAGTTACAACACTTAAAATACATTTGGACAGGTACATGAATAGGAAAAGTCGAGAGTGATATGGGTCGAGCGCAGGCAAGTGGGTCTAGATTAGTTTGAGGAAACTTGGCTGGCACGGACGAGTTGGAGGGTCTGTTTCTGTATTGTATGAATCTGTGACTTTGTGATTTAATACTGAGTGTGATCCATCACTCAAACTCAAATGTATAATGTTTTGTTATTCATTGCGTGTGTGTTCCCACATTCTTCAACTGAGTGATCCTATGTAGTCTTGGTGCTCAGGTGTGAGATATGCTGCCCACCTGCCAGTGGTCTGTGTAATATTCTGTCCACACTTCTTTGCGGAGATATTCCCTGCACTTTCCCTTACTGCCTCTATGTTTGGGATATATGACTGTTGCAACATGTGCAGCCTCACCCACGTTGTTTTTGTGTGGAATATTAATTTTGACGTCAGTAGATTATGGAACATGCTTTGCTACACGGTGTCCTGACATGTCATGTGGGCGTGGTTTCCCTGTACTGGCATGTTTGTATTTTTTACTGAAGATGTGTAGGATATCCATCTGTTTGCAGTTACCTGCTGTTATGCCTATGTTAGCCTTCTCAGCTATCTGAAACTGGAATGTGTTTAAGGTGTCAGCTGTCACATCCCACTGTTGCTCCTGTATGGTGCTTGCAACTGATTTTATTTTTACATGGGATGTTGCTGTTGCCATCTGTTGCCCACTGGCCTTGAACTGTGGCTTACCAGGGCCATTTGAAGGTTAGTTAAGAATCAATTATGTTTCTGTGGATGTGGAATCAAATGTAGGCCTGATCAGGTCAAGACAGCAGATTTCCTTCATGGTGAAAGTTAGTGAATGATATGGATTTTTTGGCAATTGGAATTTTTAAAAAAGCTAACCTACACTTTATTGAATTGAAATTTTACATCTGCCATGATGGGATTCAGACTCTTATCCCCAGAGCATTAGTCTGAGTTTGTGGATTACCAATTCAACATCATTTCCCACTTAGGAGGTGTGTGGTATTATTTTCCAGAGCAATTAGTAGGTTCGATTGGTTTATTAGACTTTCTGCTGTTTCAGATTCTTGGGCAGCTAGGGACAATGTTGGCTCAACTTCTGTAGGCCTACATTGGTATGTGCTTTACATATTAGTCAGTTTTTACAGTGAGTTATTGTTTTACCCTCCTCCACCATTACAAAGCTGAGAACGCAAGCTCTGTAACCAGGATGAGGAAAAATTGATGTCACATGCAACTGCAATAGGATCCAAGATTGCAAAGTCTCAAAGGGCTTCCCACATCCACCAATTATTCTTCTAATGTCAACTCATAAGACCCTGCTACCCAGGGCCTGAAGTCATATGAACGTGGTGGACAGGACAGTAACAGTTCATACTCCAAACAATCATTGTACAAGTGAGCATGAGGATTCCAGTGTAGCACCTAATATTCTGGGAAAGATAAAAGGACAGCTATTAAAACCTTAGACCAATTTATGGAAAAAGATACTTGGAATTCCCTTGTTAAGCTCCACTGCTAATTAACTGTGTCCAAAAGTTCTACTGCATACCTGATACATCATCATTTTTACATAGTCGTCAAGATGTACAGTACAGAAACAAGACACTTCAGTGCAACTTTTCCATGCCAACCAGATATGCTAAATAAATCTAGTCACATTTGCCAGCATTTGGCCCATATCCTTCTAAACCCTTCCTATTCATATACCCATCCAGATACCTGTTACATGTTGTAACTGTACCAGCCTCTACCACTTCCTCTGGCTGCTTATTCCATACATGCACCACCCTCTGCATGAATACATTGCCCCTTAGGTCCTTTTTAAGGCTTTTCCCCTGTCACTTAAGCTTGTGCCCTCTAGTTTTGGACTCCCATACCCTGGGGAAAAGATCTTGGCTATTCACCTTACCCATGCCCCTCGTGATTTTATAAAACTCTATAAGGTCACCCCTCAGCCTCTGATGCTGCAGGGAAAATAGCCCCAGTCTGTTCAGTCTCTCCCTATAGCACAAACCCTCCAAACCTTGCAACATCCTTGTAAATCTTACATGAACCCTTTCAAGTTTAATAACGTGGCAATGGCCGAGTGGTATTATCGCTAGACTGTTAATTCAGAGACTCGGATAATGTTCTGGGGACTTGGGTTCGAATCCTGCCATGGACTGGTGGAATTTGAATTCAATAAATATCTGGAATTAACAATCTAATGATGACCGTGAATCCATTGTCGATTGTTGGAAAACCCAACTGGTTCACTAATGTCCTTTAGGGAAGGAAACTGCCATCCTTACCTGGTCTGGCCTACATGTGACTCCAGACCCACAGCAATGTGGTTGACTCTTAACTGCCCTTTGGGCAATTAGGAATGGGCAATGAATGCTGCCTAACTGGTGATACCCCTCATCCCGTGACTGAATAAAGAAAAAAAAGTCTTTGCTATAGGAAAGAGTCAAGAATTGAATGCAGTATTCCGAAAGTGGCCTCACCAATGTCCTCTGCAGCTGCAACTTGACATCTCAACTCCTGTACTCAATGCATTGACCAAAGCATACCAAACGTCACCTTCACTACCCTGTATACCCATAAGTCCACTTTCAAGGAACTATGAAGCTGAACCCCAAGTTGTCATTTTTTTGGCAACACTCCCTAGGACCTTACCATTTAGCATATATGTCCTATCCTGTTCTGCCTTTCCAAAATGCAACACTTCACATTTATCTAAACTGAACTACATCTGCCACTCTTTGGCCCATTGACCCACCTGATATTGACAGCAGTGACTGGAAAGGTGTTCAGGAAATATAAAACCAGAACAGACTCTTCGGGTGGACTAGTGGGAGACATCTCAAAGCATCCACGTTTGCCACTTGGCCTCCCGGATGATTTTCCAGCTTGTAATTGTACACACTTAGAATAAAAACCCACCGCTGAATTCAACCTGAAGCTATGTGTGATATGCCCCTGTCCTCTTTAAGTAGCCGTAGCTAGCATTTGTCATTTGTTACTTCTACAACTTTACATCCATAAAGGTATTGGTGGAACTTTCTCACACCAATGATGACTGCCAAGCCTGCCTTCTCTATGTTGTGATATCACTAAATAAAGGAAACTTTCCAGCTCACTCTTGAACGTATGTGCCGCATTCACACTTGCTGCATGAGCTGGCAACTTGTTCTGAAGGTTAATAAGAAAGTGGTGAATGAGGTACAGTTACAATGTTTAGAAGGCATTTAGATGAGTTCATGAATAGGAAGGGTCTGGAGGGATATGGGCCAAGCGCAAGCAGGTGGGATGAATTTAATTTGGGAACATGGTTGGTGTAGACTGGTTGGACTGAAGCATCAATTTCCATGCTCAATGACTTTCTGGAAAACAAACTCTTGGCATCTGTACGTACTTATGATGCAGAAATACTTTATATATGTTATCTGAGCATCTTGACTGTTACTGACCTGACTACCTCATGGTTGTCTCACAAGATTTAAGAATTGTCTGCTTATTTTTTTTCTAAGCTATTGGTGCTGATCATGATTCAGTAGGGATTTATGTTCTATTATATATGAGTCTCTTTCCTGTTCAGTTTTTGTTCAGATCCTTGTACAGTGTATACATGTTTGGTGTTAGCCCTATCCCTGTGCATAACACACACAACATCTATGCTGAATGTCATCTGCCAGGTGTGTGCCATCAGACTGTAGCTCTTGTCTCTCATTCAAAGACTTTTTCGCAGATGGTTTTCATGATACCTTTGTTTTGATGATTAATAAAGATTGTGAAGAACAGTAAACCTAATACTGAGCCCTGTGGCAATCTACCTGGGACTGCACACAGCCACTACCATTAATAACAATCCTCTACTTCTAATTCTCTATTGATCCAAAATCTGCATCTGAAATATTTCAGCTCATTTCACCACCTAGCCTTATGTCTGTGAGGGAGTGTGGCCAGGAATTTATAGACGGACCTGATTCTGTTTTATTAATGATGCTGGGGCTTCAGTGGCACAATTGTTCCAAGTCTCTGCATCATTTCGTGTGCTCCCGTTGCATTTGTTGGAGGTTATTTTCATTTTATGATGACAGTGTACTCTAGTGGAAGAGAAGATGAAGAAACTGCATTATCCAATTTTACTTGTTTCATACGCCCACATGCACTGGCTGAAGCTAATACCCTCTCTAAACCCTCTCAATATTGCAGGATTGCAGAGATAGGATGCTAGGATACACCCACTGTTGTGCTCAACCAACTACTTGGAGCTATCAGAGAGAGTGTTGGAACACCAGTTTCCCCTAACTACTCACCTTTTGACATGGGTGTGCAGCTTGGTGCTCAAGGGTACGAGTCCTCAGAAACACCTCCCATATACTCCTGGCCTCCTGGATGTAGTTATTGTGGTGTGCTTATGATTGGCCATTTATTGATTTGTGTACTCATGAGTAGAAATGGAAAGAATCTGTTATCTTGGACCCATGTTGTTTAGGGAGCTGGAATGAGTGCATTCACACTTTTCTTCAAATTTCCTATTTTTTTTCTGACCATTAGCTAGCAATGGCTACTTTTTAAAAATTGTAAATGATGGTGTCTGAGATTATGTTAAATTGTAGTGTTCTGATATTGGAGTAGATCTTCTGACCTGAAGTTAAATTGCTTACCAGGGATTTGTATCCGATTTCTGTCCGCAGCATGAGCATGGAGGATCTGCAAGAAAGACTGTGAACAGGTTCGCAACCTTTGTGAATCATATCTTCTGTCAGTTTTCTTATTTCCATTAAAACACATTCACACACCCTTGCGATGTCACTGCCAGTGCTTCCAGAGTCATGCAGCCATGTCCTGGCAGAGTTGGACTCCCTGGATCCCCTTTTATCTGCTCTGCGGTTAGATTCAAGCAGATTGAAGGTGAGTGGGGTTGGGAAGGTCACAAACCACATGCTCGCATCAAATGAAGTTTTATATTTTTATTGGAGGGAAATTGAGTGATTATATTGATCCAAGTTGATCAGATTGTACTAAGCGGCAATGATCTGTTTTGTGTTATTATCGTTCTGGGTTTTTGCCACTAACAGCTGTCAGGACCCTGTGGGAATTGGAGTGCTCCCCTTCAAGATGGGCAATGGCAATATTTCAATGAACACTGCAGGTGCAATAGTTTTCAGCCAACTTTCCTTTTAAGTCCTGTACTCTTGGTCAGTGCAATGACTCATCTGCACTGATCACGGGGTGGTGGGGGGAAAACATGGTAGGAAAACAGCACAGTGTTCCTGTTTCAAATTAAGATAAATATGTACCTCTCTATTAAAATGGAAGTATGGGATGTAGTGTGCCATGTCCTTCCTGCTATGACATGCGTAGGAGAGTTAAAGGGTCCAAATTTCCATTGGTGGGATGTGAGAAGTTGTATCTCCCAAGGAACTATATTGCAGCCTGAGTTCTGAGGAAGGGTCACGGGACCCGAAACGTTAACTCTGTTTTTTCCTTCACAGATGCTGCCAGACCTGCTGAGCATTTCCAGCAACTTTGTTTTTATATTGCATCCTGAACTGTTCATCATTTATGTTAACAGTTTGAATGAGGGATTAAAAGGATGTGTAACCATAGGAGCATTTGACCTACAGAGCCTGCTCCACCATTAAAATTGATCATAGCTGATCGAGCACTTTTATGTCTTTTACGAACACTTAACGCCATAACCCTTTATGCCAATAAAATCAAAAAGTTGTCAACCATTACTTTAAATGTCCTCAAAGATTGCGCTTCCACAGCCCTCTGAGGTAGAGACTTCCAAAGATTCACCACCCTTTGAATAAAGAAATTCTTCTCACAGTCATAAATGGCAACCCCCTTATTTTAAATTGGACCACTGGATCAAGACTGCATGACCAGGGAAGACATCTTGCCTGCATCAACCCTGTCTATCCCTTTGAGAATTTTGTAGGTTTTAATAAATCATAGAGATCTATAGCACAGAAAAGAATCCACTGTGCCAGTCAAAATCAACCACCTAACTATTATAATCCCATTTTCTAGCACTTTACCTAAGGCCACATACATCTTAGCATTGTAAATGCCCATCTAAATACTTCTTAAATGTTATGAGAGTTTCTGCCTCTACCACACTTACAGGTAGTGTTGCAGATTCCAAAAAAAAAAAAAAGTTTTTCCAAACCGTCTGTCCCTTACTTTGAGATCACCTCATTATTTGAGACTAAAGAGAATACAGGCCCGGTTTTTCCAGTCTTTCTTTACAGGACAGTCCCACCAATGGGAACAAGTCTGATAAACCTTTATAGCACTCCATCTATGGCAAAGTGTCCTTCTTCAGATAAGTAGACCAAAACTGCACACGCTGTTCTAGGTACTGTCTCACTAAGCTCCTGTACAATTGGTCAATACTTCACTTCTGTACTCAAACCCTGTTTTAATAAAGGCTAACATTCCATTAGCCTTTCTAGTAGCTCTCTGCACTGGCATGTGAGCTTTTCAGTGACTTATTGACAAGGGCACTGAAGTTCCTTGTACGTCTACACTTCCCAACACCTTACCATCAAAGAAATACATTGCATACCTGTTCTTCACATTTTTCCACATCATATTCCATTTACCATGTTCTTGCCCAATCACTAAGTCTTTCCCAATCCTTCTGAAAAAAAGTTTTACATCTTCCTCACTCTCATATTCCCAGTTAGCTTTGTGTCATCTGAAAATTTTGACCTGAACTGATGGAAACTGGTCACTCAGTTAGGATAGGTTTCATATAGCAACTGGTGTGAGATTCTAGTGGGTTAGGTGGGGTCAGAAGGTGGAAACGTGGTTTTGACATTATAGCTATGAAAATATTACAATGCATTCTTTTCTCAGTGTACGTGTTTGTCAGTGTCTCGGAAGTGGTTGGCACTGGGCAGCTCAGCTGGTGGACTGCACCTAATTCAAAAGGACGGTTGGAAGCAAAGACTCATGTTAACGCACAAGGTGAGAAATGGAATTTGTTCGCATAGAAATTTGTTATGCAGACCTGTTTTCTTAGGATGAAAATGTGAACTTTTGAAGTAAAGATAGGAATAGGCCACATGGCCATTGTTCCTATTCTGCCAGTAAGATCTCCCTCCACATTCTTACTTTCTCTGGTAACCTTTCACCCCCTTTTCCTATTTAGAATCTGTCTACTTCCGCATTTAAAATATTCAAACACTCTGCTTCCACCTTTCAAGGAAAAAGTTGCAAAGATTCATGATTCTGTGTGCAAAAGATTTCTCCTGATCTCTGTCTTAAGTGGGTGACCCTAAATTTCAATAGTGCCCCTTAGTTCTAGATTCTCCCACAAAAGGAAACAACCTTTCCACATCTACCCTGTCAAGACCTCTCAGGACATGGTTTGTTCACTCAAGTTGCTTATTAACTCCAGTAAGTACAAGACTAGCCTGTCCTTTCCTAATCAGACAACCTGCCATTTCCAAGTAGTAGTTCAGTAAACCACCTCTGAACTATTTTCAATGCATTTATATGTTTCCTTAAATAGGGAGACCAGTACTTCGGATGTGGTCTCACCAATGTCCTGTATACCTGAAGCATAACTTCTCTACTTTTTTATTTCAGCTCCCCTTGCAATATTGTGCAGTATATTGTATGCGAGAAGTCAGAAAAAGAATTATTAATTGTTTCTGTATGGCTACAGAACACATTTTAACACAGCCAAGGGAGAATTGGAACAGGAGTATGCTGAAGTATTTTATAATATAGTAATAATTGCACTCTCCTTCTGTCTTTGATAACTCAGTTATGCACTGCCTTTTTAAATGAGTTTAAAATAATTCTTTTTTTTGGTGTACTACATCTGCTTTTAAGTGGGTCAGCAGTAGGCATGCTGCAATTGTCCTCGCTAACCTAGTGAGGGAAAAATAACATTGAATTTCCTTGTTCTTCATTACTGAAGTAACCTGCTAGAAAATGCTCTCTTGCAGATACCTGAAGTCAGGATCAGGGTCAAATATAGTGCCCTCCATGGTTGAATAATGTGCCAATGTTTGTCCTATAGGTTCAGACATAATGAATGGTCACAGGTGAAGTACTGTTACCTTATTGTAGCCCAGCACCACCCACTGGAGCCTCCTGTTGCGGACTCCTTTAAATAGAGAAATCCGTAGGTTCAAACTCCACCCAGAAGATTTGAGCAGACAATATGGGCCCATACCTCAGAGCCATGCCACAATTGTGCTGTATTCTGGAACCATTTTTCTGATGCCTTGTTAACCTGCTTGTTCTGATGGATGTAAAAGGTTGGCATTATTCAAAGAGTGAAGATTGTCTTGGTGTCCTGTTCAACATTCTTTCCTCAACTAACTGGTGATTTGAGATAACAAGGTGTAGAGCTGGTTGAACACAGCAGGCCCAGCAGCATCAGAGCAGCAGGAAGGCTGACATTTCGGGCTGAGATCCTTCTTCAGAAATCTTCAGAAAGTGATTTAACTTGTTTATGTTTGGAGGCCTTGTTTCCATTTGTAAAACCAGCATCAATGCATTCAAGAGTTATTAATTTGAGGGCTTGGTAAAGTGTTTATATAAATGCAAGTTTATTCATTTGAGCAGGGAAAGAAATAGAGCAAGTAACAAGTTTAAAAAAATTAAACATGACTAGTTTGTAATTTAAACATACATGGTCTCTTAGCCCCACTATTCTAATGCCATGACCAGCCCTATGGGTCTCGAGTGCTGAATTTTCTGTTGATACAAATACTGCAGTATTCCCCTCTCAAGGTCTTAAGCAGCATTTTCCTCCTGTCTACAGGAAAGCTGCATGAGGCCTCAGTAGAAAAGTCCAAATCATTTCAATTACAAAAAAAAAGATATTTTATGAAGCTGTGCCTTTGATATTAGAATGATGTGAATTTGAAAGAATTTTCTTGTACTGCAGGAAGGAACTCTCACTCGTGTTGCTTGCTGTCAGCATGATGAAGACTATGTTGCTGTAGCAACTAGGTAAGTATACTTTATTATTAGAGTTTTAATTCTGGATTCTTTTCATACCCTTTCGCAGCCTCCCTCAGTTCACACTTTATACAAAAACACTAATAGCTGCAGTTACTCTCTATTCTTTAAGTCCAAATTGAAAAATGGAGGATTATCCTGCCAAATTTTAACCACTTTTGTAAGTGAGCCTTAATTTCTCTTGTCTAAGAAAAGGTTTTCACAACCTTTGCTGATATTCAGTTAAAATTTGTTAGTGTGCCCAAATAATCATTTTCAATTATTTTAATTGATGGTTGTAACCTGTGCCTTCACTGGATTCACATTTTGTTTAGAAAACAATGGAATAGAGCCACCTTACGCTTTCCTTGGAGCTTTAACTCAGAAGTATACAGATTTAAGTGGCTAGACAAAGCCAGCCGGAATAAGAACATGGATTATGATGTAGATGTGAAGCTTATCTGGTTATACAGTATACAAGTAGGAGCAGATCATGTACACTCATTCGCAGCAATGTGCACTATCTACAAGATGCACTGCAGAAATTCACCAAAGATGCTTAAACAGCAATTGCCAAATCCATCATCACTTCCATCTAAGAGGACAAGAACAGCAGATATATGGGAACACCACCACCTGCACGTTCCCCTCCAAGTCACTCATCTTTTGACTTGAAAATATGTTGCCGTTCCTTCAGTGTTGCTGGGTCAAAATCCTGGAATTCCCTTCCTAAGGACATTATAGATAAACCTACAGCACATGGACTGCAGCGGTTCAAGGAGGCAACTCACCACTACTTTTGCAAGGGCAGCTAGGAATGGGCAATAAATGCTAGCCAAGCAGTGATGCCTACATCCCACAATGAATAAATTCTTAAAACAAAAAATGATCTGTGAGCATAATCTGCCATTCAATCCATGCGTGGCTGATCTTGCAATTCCATATTGCTGCCCACTCCCCATACCTGATTCCCCAACATGAAAAGATCTGTCTGTCACAGCTTTAAATACAGTCAGCAATGGAGCAGCCACAATCCTCTGGGATAAAGAATTCCAACGATTCTCCACCATTCAAGTGAAGACATTTTTTCTTCTTCTCAGTGCTAAGTGATGCTCCCCTTATCATAAGACTGTGCTCCCATGTTTAATATTCCCAGCCAGCAGGAATGACTTGTATGTATCCTGTCAAGGCCCCTAATTATCTTGTATGTTTACAATAAGATTGCCGCTCACCATTCTAAAATCCAGTGAATATTTGTCCAACCTATTCAGCCTCTCTTTATAGGACAACTCTCATCCCGGGGTTGAGAACTATAATTTTCTCATATTGTTAGGCTTTCTTCTCTTTCAACAGTTACTAAAATTGCCTGGTCTTTCTGACTCATTTAAAAGTTTAATGGCATACACAGTGACCTTGCAAAAAAAAAAAGTCCTCAAGAGCAGTGACTGGTACTTAGTCAATTTATACCAATTAAAAGCAAGTGAACGATCAATCAATTGTTTGAATTGTTTGTTTGAATTCAAATTAAATAGTTTAACTCTTCTTTCTTGGGTTAGCTGAATAAAAACTTAGTTAAATTATTGCATTTTGCAGCACAAAAATCTGTTTAGGCTATTGTGTCAATGCCAAGTCTTTGTGGAGCTGTCTCATATAGTCCGACACTTCAACTTTACTTCATTGTCTGGCAGAATTTGTACTCTGCAAATATATGGTAATTTACCATTTGAAAGTTCCTATGGAACATAGTGACATTATGTTCTAATTCAGTTATTGCTCAAAATTTTATCAACTCTATTTCTTCAAAGTAGTCAGGTACATTTTGCCTTTAACAAATCTTTGGCTGTTTCTTATTAATTCAGACTCTTCCAAGTGAAAATTAATTTTGCCCTTGATATGGGAAGAGATTTATATGTATCTTTCAAATGTCCTGTTTTAATTAGGGAGGGCGCAATGTTAAACAGCAGTGAAGGGTGAATTCATAAAATCAAGATTTTATTGAATCATGTCTATTGGTAACAATTCCACATTTTCATGTGTACACATTAAAAGATATGGCTCCGTGTAACTGGACAATTTGCCTATCATGAAATGTGTGCCAGGTGATTCCCTATTTAAGAGGGTGTAAAATGACAGGGCAGTCAGATTTGCTGAATGACGCATGCTGCTGGGTGAGTGAGATAGAGAGAAATTTTGCAGGAAAGGTGTTAAATTGCTGGTGAGTGACAGCAAGCATGTATGTTGTAACCATTGCATGCTTTAGCGACAAATATTCTGAACACTGAGAAATCTTCATTGGCGAGAACAGGACAGATGTTGGGTTTTCATTAAACAAATTCCCAGCATGACCAAGTCCTCATTATTATTTTGGTGTTTTCCCTTGTTCAGCCAGGGACATGTGATTGTGTGGGAGCTGCATCATGAGCGGCGTGGAAAACCTGAACGTATTTATGTGTCGTCAGAACACAAAGGCCGACAAGTCACTGCCCTCTGCTGGGATACTACTGCTCTCCGTGTCTTTGTGGGAGACAATCTGGGAAAGGTTTCTGGCCTGAAAGTGAATTCCTCCAAACAAGGAAAGGTCTGTGATGTCTTTTTTTATGCAATATGCTTCTATCTATATACAAAATGTGACGAAGTAGGGTGAGCAAATCATATCATGGTATTCATCCCACTCAAATGAAATAGCATAATCTTACTGCATAACATTATTCCTCACATTTTAAAGGACTCATTAATAAATGCAGATGTAGCTGAGCCATATAGACCATGAGGCCATAAAGTTAACTTTTAATGTGTGCCGTGTGCTTAACTGGTACAGCAGACGAGGTGCTACAGTTGATTCAACATTAAAAAGTTTGACAGTAGATAGGCAATGGCTAGTATTGGAAGAATGAATGCTTGGTTTTCAAAAATATGCAACAGGAAAAGTGGGAGCGCTTAAGGAGGAGGCTTATAAAGTTGCCAAAAAAAATAAGCCTGAGGTTTGGGGCAATTTTTGAATTTAGTGAAGAAGGATCAAGAAATTGATAAGGAAGAACGATTTGAAGATAAAAATGGCAGAAATACAAAAAGGGATTGTGAAAGCTTCTATATGTATGCAAAAAGGAAATGACTAACAAGAGTGAATGTGATTAAATCACAGGACCATTTAAAGTAGGAAATAGAAAATTGACTCCAGCATCTGCAATTCTCGCTGTCTCAATGTGATTACTAATACGTGTGAAAGACATTTGTAAGGTTGTATGATTGTATGAAATTATTGTTGGAGTGCAGATTGTGCTCATTGTGATCTATTGTATTGCTGTTTTTTCTCCAGTTGAGCTGCATTCCATTTTTAAATTGAGGAGCTTGGATAAAGGACAAATCATTGGTGTAAGATGTTGCAATGGTTAAAATAAATGTAATTAAAGAAACAGTTAAATAACTAAAGAAATAATGATTAAGCAGTGCCAAGCTTAAGTCAGTCAGAAGAAAACACTTAAAATAAGCAACAAAAGCAGAAATTGCTGGAAAAGCTCAGCAGGTCTGGCAGCATCTGTGAAGAGAAATCAGAGTTAGTGCTTGGGTCCAGTGACTCTGATTTTTCTTCTGTGATGCTGCCAGACCTGCTGAGCTTTTCAAGCAATTTCTGTTTTTGTTTCTGATTTCAGCATCCACAGTTCTTTTGTTTTTTTTTTACTTGAAACATGCAGTTTTATAAATAGAAAAGGTATGTGTTAAGTACTGGCAATCAATACTCTGGTGTTCTGAGCACTTCAGTAACAAATAATATAGATTTCGCTGGAGAGAGGATAAAAATGAGATCAGAAAAAGTTATTGGTCTATGAATTTACTGTGCACTGTATATTCGGGAAGGGTGTTGAGGATGCAAGAATTGGTGTTGTGAGGTCAATGCAGAGACGTCTTATTGATTGCTTTCTTATTCCATCTTAGGCTGCTGCATTTGTGATGTTTCCAGTTCAAGTGATTACAACAGTGGACTCAAGAGTGGTGCAACTTGACTATCAGGAGGGCAGATTGTTGGTCTCATCTCTCACTCGTTGCTATCTGTGTGACACTGACAAGTATGTGCCAGTATTCCATATATGTTGAGACTTTAATTACTGCATTTTAATTTTGGTTTTGAAGATTTTCCATGCTTTTTTTATTTTAAAAGTGGAACATATCTCCTTATTAACTTTGTTAATTTTTAAGTTGTTGATTTTTGTTGAGACTTGTGCTATTGAAGGTGGGATGAGATTGCTGGAGGTCAGCCAATACCATCACCTCATTCATCTCAAACTGAGTGCTGCAGTTTTGTTACCTATACTCAATTACTCAATTTTCTGTCCAAGAGGTCACAATCCCTAATGAGTACAGTTTTCTTGAGCACCATCCAGCTTTCTGAATTTTACTGAGGTGGTCATTCTTGATGTGTGGCATTATGGTGAACACGGTTATTTTACTATTAGAATCTGAGCTTGTCCTTGCCTGGTGACATTTGGGAGACTATACAATAAAATTGATTGGTTAGTGCTCAATGATAAAGCTTTACCAATTTTGTCTTCCTCACTTCCAATCCCAAGTCACTGAGTCCACTTTTAAATTTATTGGCTAATTCATTACAGATCGCAAATTAAGTGAAGGGCTTTCCATGTTAACATGCCTTCAATGCTAAAGCAGGCCATGTATTTAACTAACTTGTATGTGCCTAGTCATTCTATGTTGCCAGTTGTTTAAAGTGGTTCAGCAGAAGGTAAACTGTCACAACTCCGAGGTAATGCACTGGAAATCAAGCCCCGCAATTCCTGGAGTGTCACAAATATGATTTAAAAACCTTCAGTTTACCAGAATGATGAACTCGGTGAAAGAAAACAGTCGCCAGGTTTCTGTACTTAATAAGAAAATAGCTATTTATTGTGGACAAATTATCTTTAACCAGTGGCAGTTGGGGTTTGCAATGGAAAGTGAGTTAGCGGTTACTGAAGACTTTCTGACACCTCCATATGAGTGAGAGAGACGGAGCTTTGTGATGCTTTCTCTTTGCAGGTACTGACACCACACACCATGGCCGTCTGGTCAGGAGCCGATCAGAATGTTATTGTCAAGCGGTTTTTCTTTAGTTCGGATCCCATTGGCTCAGTGTGTCTGCTTCTGCACTTGCTATTCCAGGAAGCACGTAACATTATATACAACTCTTGAGGTGCTCCAGTAAACGTGATTTTAACTTTTGCTATCTGCTTTGTTTAAAGCCGTATATTCCTTTTGTTTCCTCAAAAATAAAGGAAATTTTAAAAATGTGGTCTTTACTATTTACATTGGACCTTGTACTTTGAATTTCTTGCTTCAACCAAGAGTTAAAGGGCTTTTCATTTTATAATAAGTCTAAAGATATTTTTCATAAGCGGTGAGACCGAAAATATTTGAATTGAGTTAGTTATTACCTATATTCTGACAATGCCGATCTCTTACATGGATGCTGGCATCACAAATTTTCTTTAATTCTCCAATTCAGAGTCATGATCTGGTTCCAGTTTTCTTTTGCTGATTTTTAACGTTAGACTTTCTCCAACATTGCTAGGATAGCTCTGTCTTTGAAATATTCTATTACACTCCACAAGTTGGGGGGAGAAAAAGAGAAGCACTAACAGATTTTCAATGTGAGAGAATTTGAGTAAGAGCAGACCTGAAATATATTACTTAGAAGTGGTTGTACACCAATACAAGGCTTTTAACGTTCTTGGATGTATGATATCTACAACCCAATAAACTAAAGAGGAAAGGGCATTGTGGTACATTGGTAGTGTCCCTGCTTCTGGGCCAGGAGTTCTGGATTCAAGGCCTACCTGCTCCAGAGGTGTGTCATAACATCTCTGAACAGATTGATTTTTCTTCTAGAAATGTAAAACTGAAGAGGTTTGCATACTCATTCATTTACAATTCTTCTTGGATGACAGAGAGAAGTTCTGGAAGATTGGAAACAAGGAGCGAGATGGCGAATTTGGAGCCTGTTTCTTACCAGGATCAAAGAACACTGGATTCTCACAGCCACTGATATTCTGTGCACGACCTGGTTCACGAATGTGGGAGGTGAACTTTGAGGGAGAGGTGCTGAGCACGCATCAGTTCAAACAGTTATTGGGATCACCTTCACTTCCCATTATTTCTCACAGGTATTCAGTTGCATAGCTGTTAAGTGTCACCTTGATTTAGTATAATTGCTTATTAAAACATAAAACGGGTGAAGAAAAGGTCACCAAATGCACGTTCCTTGAATTTTAGCCTTTGAAGCCGGGCTTCCAGCTGAGTTTTGAATGCCTTTTGAAATCTGTGCCTCAACAGACTCTGATTTATTTTACACATTTTTACCACCTCCTTATTGTGTCTTTTATGCTCTTTGTCACTGGTTGTCAAACAGTGCTTGTTTCATTTACTGACTGCCACTGTGAAGCTTCCTGGTATTTTCATGGCCACAGTTTGCTTTGTCTCCTTAAATATCTCTTGCTACTTTCAGTTATTCCCAATAGGAGCAATTGAAGGCCATTCAATTAGATTATGGCCCTTTGCTACCTCAACTCTGTTTACCACCTTTCCTCTAGATCCCTTAATGCCTTCTTTAATACAAATCTGTTGTTGGGTTATTGTAACACAGTGGTAATGTCCCTACCTCTGAGTCAGAAAGCCTGGGTTCAAGTCCTATCTACGCCAGAAGTGTGTAATAACGTCTCTGCACAGGTTGATTGTGAGGGTGGGGGTGAACATGTATAGAAATCAGTTGATCTGAATCTTGAAATTTCAGTTGACCCAGAATCCTCAGCCTTTTGGAAGGTTCAGACTCCCATTCCTGCTTAAAGCAGCAGAAGTGTTTCTCAAAAATGTCCTCTTGTTCTGGATTTCTCCAACAGCAAAAAATTGTTTAATTATCCTTCCCATTTCAAAACGCATAATCGTTGAAATACCTCTCAACTGAAATCACCCATCCAAACTTAAGGGAATACAAGCCAAGTTTATGTAACCTTATAATTTAACCCTTTAAATTGTGGTTTGAAGAACTTGCACAGTCTACCTTCCAAACAGTGTAAAAGTTTTCTTAAGAGATAAAAGGTACTGCAGATGCTGGAGAATCCGAGATAACAAGCATGGGGCTGGATGAACACAGCAGGTCAAGCAGCATCATAGGAGCAGGAAAGCTTGACGTTTCGGGCCTAAACCCTTCATCAGAAAAAGTTTTCTTAAGTTTAGTGCCTAAAATTGAATGCTGTACTTGAGATGGAATTCTGATCAAGCTCAATGAATCGCATAAGAATCACTTCCTCACTTTTGAATTCTGATCCCCTCTATAAAAAAGCAAGCATTCTATTTGCTGTTTTTATTGATTTTAGTACCTGTGCACTAACTTATGGTGACTTGAGTACATGGTGCCACGGCTCTTCGCTTCCTAATGGAGAGAAGACTACTTCATTTTGTCTTTCACAAAACTGAAGTGGATAATGTGAAACTTATTCACATCTGCCTTAGTTTTGCCTTTTCAAGTTAGTTTGTCTGTCCCTTTAACTGCCCACACTACCTAACTGGTGTCATTAGTAAACTTGGATAGACAACCATCTCTGCCTTCATATGAATCATTAATGTATATGGGAAAAAATTGAGGATCCAGTACAATTTCAAGAGGAATGGAACTTAGCATCTTACCAATTGGAGAACTAACCCTTGATCCTCCTCTCTGACTCCTACCACCCTCAATTACCAACAATTGTCTCAAGTTTTGAATTTTGATGATAAAATCCCATACAGAACCTTTTCTGGAAGTCCGTTGGACAGCATTCAGAGACAAACCCCTATCCTTCATGTTGACGATCCCTTCAAAACAATTCACATAGATTAATCAGAAATAATTCACTTGTCACAAATCCACATGGGCAGATATAATTTTTTTTCTTGAACTGATATTTGCCCACATATTCAGGCATAGAATCATAGAGTAGTACAGCACAGACCAAGACGACCTTCATCCCAAACTAAACTAGTCCCACCTGCCTGCGCTTGGCCCATATCCTTCCAAACAATTCTTATTCATGTACTTAGCTAAATGTCTTTTAAATGTTGTAACTGTATCCGTATCCACCACTTCCTCTGGAAGTTCATCCCTCACACCCTCTGTGTAAACAAAAAAAATTGTCCCTCATGTCTTTTTTTAAATCCCTCTCCTCTTACCTTAAAAACATGCCTCCTAGTCTTGAAATTCCCCAACATAGAGAAAATACAACTGCCATTCACTTTATCTATACCCTTTGTCTCTGCTTCTGAAATATTTAATTTAACTGTTGTCGATAAACTGACTAGCTTCCTGTTTTCACTTCTTTAAAAAAAAGTTTGAAATTTTTTAATGCATAGGCCATTCCTGAATCTAGAGAGCAATGCAAAATTATAACGAAATACATTTGCAATTTCCTCAGCTGTTCCTTTTAACATGTACTCGCTGTATCCATGTCATTAAGATAACAAAGTTTTCATTGTTCATTTCATGAATATACCTTCTTGTACTCTCATTACTGCACTGCAGTCTTTACTGGTCCTGCTTATTTCTTTGAGTTTTGCCTGTAACTTGTATCATTTAAATATTGGAAAATATACAGATCCATTAGTGATGATTGCAAAATTTAAAAAAAAATTCTATGCCATAATCTGTCATTTAGTTGAAACATCTAGCATCCATTTTCATCCCAGTTCCCATCCCCAAGCTATGCTTTCCTGTTGCAGCTTGTTATATGCATATTTCACTCTGATAAAGTATTTAAGTCCAATGCCTGTTCGTCATTCCTGTTTTGAAGATAAGTGCATACTTCAAATTTATGGTTGTCAAATAATCATTTCAATAATTGCGTACAGTTCTGGTCGTCCCATCACAGGAAGGATGTGGAAGCATTGGAAAAGGTGCAAAGGAGCTTTACCAGGATGTTGCCTGGTCTGGAGCGAAGGTCTTATGAGGAAAGGCTGAGGGACTTGGGTCTGTTCTCGTTGGAGAGGAGAAGGCTAAGAGGGGATTTAACAGAGACATACAAAATGACCAGAGGATTAGATAGGGTGGACAGTGAGAGTCTTTTTCCTAGGATGATAACGTCGGCTAGTACGAGGGGGCATAGCTGCGAATTGAGGGGTGATAGATTTAAGACAGATGTCAGAGGCAGGTTCTTTACTCGGAGAGTGGTAAGGGCGTGGAATGCCCTGCCTGCCAATGTAGTTAACTCAGCCACATTACGGGCATTTAAACAGTCCTTGGATAAGCATATGGATGATGGGATAGTGTAGGAGGTGGGCTTAGATTAGTTCACAGGTCGGCGCAACATCGAGGGCCGAAGGGCCTGTTCTGCGCTGTATTCTATGTTCTAATTAAATTGATTAGCACCCCTATTTGTCATTATTCCTAACGTTTCATGTAAATTTTCTTGTTTTCACATTTTATTATATCCAATTCTGGGTATGAATTCTGTTGCAGACCCACTTTACTCTATGCATCATACTGCAGGTGAGGTAAACAATTACTGTTTACAAGTTATTAACCTTATGTTTTCTGTGTTTATACTCCTGGTTAGTTGCTCCAAACATCATCTGAGCTAGCTGCTGGTAACCTTGGGTTATCTGTCCTCTGTTGCAATCCCTAATTTTATGACTACTTCTATTCATTTGTTCCTTGCTATTTGCGGACCATCTGCTGTTCCACTTCTGTTACATTTGATAAAATTCAAATTGTTTAAAAGAACCACAGGATGCTTGCTGGTGACTCCTGTGGCTGAAGTGTTATTCATTAGCTGTGCAAAAGCCAAAACCCAAAATTAATCTTGCCAAGGTTTTAACTTGGTATTTCATCTTGGGGAATTCCAGCAATGATTCCAGCTGGCAGTCTAAGAGGAGGGCATCAGGACTAGTATGGTTAGGGTAATATACTCTTTCTTGCAGTTTTTTTTTTCTGATCCTGCTGCCAAACCATTTATTTATCATTTTAACAATGCGCCAAAGACACCTCGATCTGTCATTCGCAGCTCTGTGTACCTTGAGCTAATTTCTGATGCGGTCCACAAGCTGTGTTTTGACTCTGCAAAGCCTTTGATTTTGGATCATTCTCATGTGCACCATGATGTCAGATTCTTGTTGAAACCTAAATATATATCATGTCCTGTGTTCCCCTTGGCTAGTAGGCCCTCTTTCCCATATATCATAGAACTATTTCTATTGAAAGCAATTCATAATATCCGATTCTCTTGGTACTTAATCTGTCCCATTTATACTGTGGAACTGATTCAATGTAATGGACAGTGTGAAATATGTATGTTCATAGTTGGTGACATTTTTCTGGCGTAGATGTTTCGTACTTTAGCGGAAACTCATTGTCGCTGATCTGACCCAAATGTATCAGATGCTTTTTGACAATTGCTGCCAGGAATGGCGTTTTTCTTTGTTTCAGCTGTTTGCAGTTGTCTGAGTTGCCTCCAATGGTATGTTTGATGAGTAAAGTACAATGAGGCACAAATTTCAGCCTATACTTATGTTCATTTTCATTTGCATGTTGTACACATTCAACAAAATGTTTAATTACCTTTTCAGATCTGAGTTACGTTACAACATGACTTCCAGTTCTCCACAATCCATCTCTTTTCCCAGGCTCGTGTGCTTGAGGTAAGAATCAGAAAAATGGAAGGTGCACAAGATGCCGAATAGTTATTACATGACACCATTAACACTTTAAGTTTTTTTTTCCCTCCGGCAGTGAGAATTATGTTCTGAGCTGGACAGACCGAGGGATCTATGTGTTTGTTCCGCAGAGTGTTCAGGTGTTGCTCTGGAGTGAGCTGAAAGGTGAGATGTTGAAGTGGCTGCACTTTCGTTGTGTTGTGATGGAATTGTGGGTTTTTTTTTGTGTATTTGACATAGATTCCTGCTATTCATCCCTTACTCTACCCATTATCATTCTCCTGTTGGGACTCTGTTCACTTGTGCTAGGTGGGGAATTCTTCAGATGTCTTGGGCAATTATTGTGGCAAGTCATTCAACTGTGAAGGTTGTACAACTGAGACAGTCCTGTCATCGTTGAGTGGCACTAACTGAGCTAAACATTGAAAGAGCCAGTACAAATACCAATGGGTAGAATGGGTTCCTGTTGAGCTGTGCTATTCAACAATCCTACTTCGTAGACTCCAGGATGCTTTTGATCATTTTTGCTAAACTTTTTCCACATCTTCAAACCATGTCCTTTTCAGAAGTAACCTCTTTGTTGCGTGCAGCACAATATCCTCTAATGTTTGTTGATTATTTGGACTTTAGTGATATGTGGTCTCTTCTGGTGTTGTCCCTAATTGTTTTTTTGATTTGTGTGTGGAAACAACAAGCATTATTGGAAAGGTCAGCATTTGTTGCTTATCCCAGTTGCCCTTGAGAAGGGGACGGTAAACTACTTCCTTGAAACACTTTGGAGTAAGTGCCTCACGTACTTAACAATCAATCATACCATTGGAGGCAACTGGGACAATTGCAAACAACTCGGACAAAGATAAAAGCCATTCCTGGGAGCAACCATCATGAAATATCTGCTGCACTTGGGTTACATCAACCGTAACAATGAGCTTCCACTAATGTATAAGAAAATCTCTGCTAGAAAAATGTCTCCATCTATGACTATTCATTTTTCATAATGTCTGTCACTGTTGAATCTGCTAAGTACCCACAGTGGTGTTGGAAGGGAGTTTGAGGGGTTTTTTTCCTAGCCACAGAGGAAGTATAGCTTCAAGTTAAGATTGCATTTGGTGATGTTCCTGTGCATCTGCTGCCCTTGACCTTCAGGTGATACAGGTCATAGAGCTGGATGTTATGGGAGGGAAAGTGAGCATGATTAAGCCATTCTTCAGCCCTCTCTCCTCCACCATTATTTTCCGGCCATGTGTTAATTTGCTAAATCATTTTATTTCTTTACTCACTGGCATGAAATAATTGGAAGAATCTTGAAATTGAGATTGCGCCCTTAGAGATCCTGCTTTTCAATCTCTTTTCTAGTTCTCGAAACTCTGCTTTCAGAGTCTCATTCCTCATTCTATCTATGTCTTTGGTACCAGTTTTGGCCATGACCTCTGACTGTTTGTTTACCTTCCTCCTAAACTATGAACTGCCGTTGGTCAGTGACATCCTTGACCTTGGCACCAGAGAGGCTACGTCCAGTCCCAGAGTCACATCTAGGACCAGGGTCACAGTCTCGGGCTACGGGGTAGGGCATTTT
Organism: Ginglymostoma cirratum; assembly: GCA_024137785.1. Classification (NCBI taxonomy): domain Eukaryota; kingdom Metazoa; phylum Chordata; class Chondrichthyes; order Orectolobiformes; family Ginglymostomatidae; genus Ginglymostoma; species Ginglymostoma cirratum. The sequence goes on from JAHRHZ010000062.1 coordinate 42,444,393, forward strand.
AGACTGAGATAATGAAAATGTTCATTACTTGCTGGTTGGTGAACCTGTGGAATTGTCTACCACAGAAGACTGTGGAGGCTAAGTTACTGGATATATTCAAGAAAGACGGTATTAACAGTCAGTTATTTCTTGGGTGGAGCCGATACTGAATCAACCATGTACTCACCTTATATCCTTCCAGCCCCTATTATCAACGCAGTAACCTGAAGTCTATTGATGGGATGACCGCTGTAGCCATTTACTTGCACAGAGACGATCGGGGGCCCCTTTCCTCAGTAGAAAAACAGATTCTTGCCTAAATTACTCGAAACCATGAGCCGAAAGATGGAAAACTCCCCCTCAAACTCCACCTGCTTTGAGGATGGGATATGAATGTTTTTCTTGCACCTAAACGCATGAACACAATATTTAAGTTGGTTTGTCTGTGTAGTACACCTTTAAGGTGCTCAGTTGTGCGAAGCTCAGCAAGTTACCTGTAAGTCTCGGCTCTCTGGTCACTGATTTGCCTTCATTTATCTCCCCTGTTTATTTTCAGATGTGCAGAATATTGCTGTTTGCAAGAACGAACTCTTCTGTCTCCATGGTGATGGGCGGGTAACTCACCTGTGTCTGTTGTCGGGAGAGCGATGCACAGAGCGTCTACTTCGGCGAGACGTGTGGACTCTGGCTGCACAAGTCTGTTGTCTCTTCCAACACTGCATTACTGCAAGCAGGGTGAGGATCTGCTACCAGGGTTACAGTTGAATTTAGGCACCTTGCATTTGTTATTTCTGGCCTCATAAAGCAATTTTAAAGACATTTTAATAAAAAAACTAAAGTAGAAACCCTTCTGCTAAATATTCCAAGTCTGCAGATTGAGGTTTGGCATGTGGGAGGGATTTAATACAATGCATGCACAAACATTCTTTTGCATGAATAGAGTCTCATTGATCACATATATTAATATTTGGCTTCCCAGTGATATAGTTGTATTAGAATTACAGGGTAATGTGTCCCTACTAAAAGTAGATTGTATAAGTATGTAATTATATAGGCCTCTGTCGCATATTGGTCTCTGTATGACCCAGCAATTGTTATATAGTCAAAGTGAGCAGAATGCAATGGATAATGACTGTAAATAGTAATAGTCAATTTGGGAAGTGATGGAAATGGTGCAATGTAGTCGCTGTTACATGAATGGGGCAGCTTTGAAAATATTCATTTCATAAAAGAGATCTACAAATTTGAGGAATTGAGCATTGAATAGTCCTATGTAGAAATGGCCTCCAATTATTGCAGTTTTGATAATGAGCTGTGTTGTCTTGTGGCAGTGGCCTTATTGTTGGTGCTAATCTTTTCAGGCTCGTAAGCTGTTGCCTGTGGATAGACTGGAACACTTGAAGTCACAGTTGGATGCTGCCACACAAAGCCACCTTATTGCCCGGTTGGAGGAGATGGTGTTGAAGTTGGAACCATTTGACTCGGCCTGCAGCAGCCGCCGGAGCAGCTTTTCTTCTCATGTATGTGGTTTGTAATGGTCTTGCACTGTAACGCAGTGTTTAAGTAAAAGACATCTGCCAAGATCACTGGTTTTTAGTTCAGCGTGTGGGGGTTTTGTGGTGGCTGGCACTGATGGTCGCCTGTATTGAACTTGAATATATCCTGTTGTTAGTCACCTTTAGCTCTTGAGAAAATATCTGTCCGTTTCAGAACTGATTTGGTGGGTAAATATACTACTCAGTGTGTCGTCAGTGTAGTTGCCAGGTCTGAGTTGGCTGATTTCCTGATCTGATGAGGGAAGCAATCTGCCTGATAATTATTACCAAGTGACTTTCATTGGAAAACGGGTAAGATTTTTAGCTTGCTGGTGCTGCTCTCAAGGATTAAGCAACATATTGACATGCATCGTCCAAGTGTTGTCCAACAGGATTTCAGTGCTCACCATTTATGTGGTGATCAAGTCCCTATATTCACCACATGTTGCAAAATGTGTGCAACACAATTCAACAAATGTACCTGTTTTGAAAATATGTTTGAGATTTTAAACCTTCAGCAATCGAGATCCATACACCCAAGCCGGAGCCTGGAAAAGGGCATCAATTGGATTTTGCAATCCAACTATTCCACAAAGCAAACCTGCTGCATGTAGCCTCAAGGGGTGGTGACTATCTGTTATGAAAGCTGAACTCCTTTGCGTGTTACTGCAGTATCCAACTTGCCACAATTGCACGTTTCAACTCTCAATTGCTGCCGTGTAATGCTTTTAGACGCTCATACACAGCAACTGTTTTGTGAAAACAGCCAAATATAAGCTAATCAAAACCAATTTTTCCAGTTACTTCGGAAACCTGATATGCTGACTCTTGACGGCAATTGGACTCCTATCCTTTGAAAGGGCAGAGTACTTTAATTGTTTTTCACGCAGAAGTCTCACAGATCTAACTGAGTCCTGATTTAGGAACAACCACAGAAAACAAAGTGAGACAAGGTAACAAACAGTGGGTGATTTTTCTTGTTTCATGAAGTTGGTTTTCAGTTTGTTGGTCATTAGAAACCCAACAAATGAACTGTAGACTGATTTTAAAAATTCAGAAATAGAGAACACCAAGGGCATACTTGAGAGGTTCAAGTGGCTTACTTCAGCTTCTGATTCATATGTTTGTATGTAGATACTTGTTATGTCCAGCTATATCTATGGAGAGAGAGTGTTAATCTTTCAGATAAATAACTTCCATCAGAACAGACACAGCTAAACATTATCACAGTCTAACTGATACGTCACTCCTGTCTATCAGCAATGTGATTGATTCTTCCTGGCTCAATTAGAGGCCGTTCACAAATAAATCTAGTATGTGACATTCATGTTAATTCCCACTGCTGCAACTTGAACACAGCTAGAGTGTGGCTCTAAAAAATGAACAGTGCAATTTGCCACATATCTATTGCTGTTCCATGCGTTGGACAGCACTAATCTCAGCTCTTACAGGAAGAGTGACCACCTGAACGATCTGCCAATGTCCAGGGAAATGTGTCTACCGAATTATCCATGTTATTGGAGCCAGATGGTGTGGAAGCAAAGAATGTGGTACAATAAACAAAAGAGAAAGTGCAGCTTCTCAAGATTTTACGTTTTGATTTTTTTTCAGGAGAGTTTTAATGTCCTAGATTCAGGTATTTATCGTGTGGTTAGTCGTCGAGGTAGCCAATCAGATGAGGACTCTGGTTCATTGCATAGCCATCTATCTGAAGAGGAGAGGCTGAGGGAATTTACTTCAGTACAAGAAGAAGAGCAAGGTACGGAGAGGTGATGTCCTTGGGAAGGACAGTTAAACTGGGGCTAAATCTGTGCTTTGCTGGAACTCCGCTCGATTTACTTAAATGAGGACAGTGCCATTGAGAAATGTTGCGTGGAAAATTAGCCCATTTGTCAGTTCAAAAGACACATGTAATGCCACTAAATCCATCGTTACAACACTGCAGATTGAGTATACTGCTTGGCGCATTCATTTGTTGCATTCTTTACTACATCTAATGTTGTAGCCTATCATCGGGTCTGTGGTTCGGACCTGTACCAATTGGGAGGTATGCTGTTCTCCATTGATGTTTTGTATTTTTTTTCCATTTGTTAGACAATGTCTCCCATTCATCCTTGAATATTGAAGGTGATCGGAGTGAAACACAGATTCCATTTCATCTTCCATTATCATTCCGTTCCACATCTTCACGAGTTTCTTTACAGGCTATGAAGGAAAGGTAACTTTTTAATTGTTTGCTACTGACGCTATTGCAATTCTTGATATGACCCCAATAAACACTCTGACTGGTAATAACAGTGTTTGCCTGAATCAGATGATCAGAACAGCTAGGGATTGATCCCTCATCTGTATCTGCTGGGCAAGGTAGACAACATTTAAGGGTTTTATTTTGGTACAACTCTGCGAAGAGGGGAAAAATCCATCAGCTACTGAGTACTTCTGGAATATGTGAAGAAGTTGGGTGAGGACAGTATTAGCTTTTACTGTTGTGTGCCGGTGATCAAATAGCATGCTAGCACTTTCTATTTAGTCTAATGGGAACAGTGAGGGTTTTGTTATGATTAGGTAAGGAAGAATGGATTAGCTTTCCTGTGTTTTTTTTCATCCTGAATTGCTTGTAAAAGATCTTAAAATTTGGAAGACGGACCAGTCAATCCAGTTTATGGACTGGTTGCACAGGATTAACCAATTAGGTTTTCTTGAGCTTTCAACAAAGCGGTCAGATTTACTATTCTGAAATTGACCTAGGTACAAACATTAAAAGGGTTAATATAAATCCCAAAACACAGCGCACACACTTGTAATCCATACACACAATCACACCTAAAAAGTAGAGGAAGGTAAATTTGACCAAAGACTAAGTCAGGAAACATTAAGTCTCTGGTCACGCTGTATGGCTTGTATTCTGATTTGCTTGTACTTCGCTGGCTTTTGATTTTCAACTGAGGTGATGTTTCAAAAATTAGTTATACAGTTCCTTTTCTTTTGGAGATGTTACTACAGAAACTCAAAGGCTTTTCCTTTATAATCCTGTCTGGCTGTGGGCATGTAGACACAGTCAACAACTCTTTAGACTGGTTTAGCTGGCGGATTGAAGAGTGAAGGAGGAGGAGAAAGCAGCTTCTCCCTCCTGCTGGTACCTCTTCTGCTAACCCAGGACTACATACATACATCCGTCCATCCAACCATATTAGCCACGTGACCCCGCTTTAACCGCATGTAGAAGTTCAAAAAGTAGCTTTTTGAGTTAGCTCACGTCAGCAGTCATTGTAGCCTTCATATCCAAAAGTGACTTAGTTTCAATGTCCCAGTACAGATCCTAAAATCCCCATTTCCGATAAGGCAGCGTGGAAGATGTTTATACCTCTCTGGGGATTTATTGTCTCATAGATCCCGAATCTCCATATGATAGAATGTGACTTGCACAGTGAGGCAAATTGGCAGCCATGAAACGTGCATCAATGTATTCCTTTAGTTCTGTGTCTTTTCATAGAGCTAGGAGTAGGCCTTTCAGCCCCTCAAGCCTGCTCCACCACTCTTTAAGATTATGGCTGATCTGTGGCCTAACTCCATGCACCTGCCTTGGGCTCACTTCCTTTGATACCCTTGTTTAATAAAAATTTGTCTACCTCAGATTTAAATTTAACAGTTGAATTAGTATAGACTGCTGTTTGAGGAAGAGAGTTCCAAACCTCCTCCTCTCTGCATGTAAAACTGCTTTCTAACGTCTCTCCTCAATGGCCTGGCCCTAATTCTTAGACAATGCTCCCTCGCTCTGGAATATTCAACCGGTGGAAATAGTTTATCTTTATCTACCCTGTCTTTCCCTGTTAATATCCTGAAAAGCTTGATTAAGTCGCTCTTTAACCTTCTAAATTCTAGAGAATAAAAGCTTAATTTGTCTAATCTCTCCTCATAACTTGACCCCTGAAGTCCAGGTATCATCCTTGTAAATCTGTGTTGAAATCTCTCCAGGGTCAAAACATCCTTCGTAAGGTATTGTGCCTGGACCTGCTCACAATACTCTAAGCAGAGTCTAACTAGTGTTTTGTATAACTGCAGCATAGCATCTGCATCCTTATACTGTGCTGTTTAGATACAAAGGCCAGCATTCCATTCTTGATTATTTTCTGCACCTTTTTGTGGCATTTTAAAGAACTAGGCAACTGAGCCCCCAAATCTTATTGGACATCCACTGTATTTAACTTTGTACTTTCCAAAAAATACTGTGATCTATCCTTTGTCAGTCCAAAATGGATAACTTCACTTGTATCAGAATCCATCTGCCAAAGCTTTGCCTATTCGCCTAATTGATTGATATCCTGTTGTAATTTTATGCTGTCGTCAACATTGTCTGCAATGCTGCCCAAATTTGTGTCATGAACAAATTTGGATTTTTGACTTTTTATGCCATTATCCAAACCGTTAATGAATATTGTGAATAATGAAGACCCCAACACAGATCCCTCCAGGGCACCACTAGTCATATCTTGCTAATTTGAGTACTTTCCCATAATTCAAATATTTCTTGCCACTCAACCAATTTCCTATCAGTTATTTGCTTCCAATTCTGTGGGCATCTACGTTCTGAAAGTCCATACAAACAGCTTCCTCTGTCTAACACTTTTATCACCTCTTAAAATCTGAGGTTTGTCAGGTATGACCTACACTTCATGAATCCATTCTGACTCCCCCGATTAATAGTAATTTTTTGAGGTGATCAGTTACCCTGTCCTTGAAAACAGTCTCCAACAATTTCCTCGCTACAAATGTAAGACTAACTAGAAACAGTGTTTATGTAACTAATTGTAGCCTCACTGATTCTACTTGCCAAGGAGTAGAAAAACCCCAGTGGTCAGGTTCTGGGGGTCTGTCTCCACACGGTGAGCTGTCAGGCTTCTAATGGAACAGATGCCCAAATGCAGATAATCTCTTGCATGTGTCTTTTTAGAAGACAGTAAGTATCTGGGAATGTCCTGAAGGAACTTGGCACACGTACAGACCCGGAACAATTACTTCAGTTGTGTCAGGCAGCAGAAAGAGGGGGTATAACTTCAGGATTGTGAGCAGCAAGTTTAGAACAAATGTCAAAGCATTCCTTTTTATCCAAAGGGTGGCATTGCCTGGAATAGGCTGCCAGCAAAGGTGCTCTGTACTGCAAGATTTCAAACTTAGAGAAAAATAACTGGCAACTGTATTGGGAGGAACAAGTAGCATTGCATTTGGGAAGGTAGAGATCAAGTAGCGAAAAGTCATCTTCATCCAAGCCTATTCTGTGATTAATGCAATGAGGGCCAACAAGGTAAATATTCCTGGTCTGTTTAAACCTAAAAGCACGTCAGATTAGATGCCCTGTGTCTCTGGAGAAGCAACACCTCTTGAACCTTTTTGACCTGTTTTATAGTGTCTCCAGCTTTGTCAGGAAAACAAAAGAAACTATCAGTACGCTTCATCCCAACTCTGACTTCCGATTCAAATCAGAAATAAAAGATAGTGAGCCACTCCAGGCGCAAATGGAGGACCTGGAATGCAGGTAAGAAAAATCTTTTATCTCAAGTAATTTAACTGCTCTGTTATCATGACATAATATTGCATACCAATTTTGATCTGAAACCAGAACCTGATCTCATTTGGACTCATATTGTCCCCAAAGTTAGTTACTTCTCTTGCTGTTAGCTAAATGAACATGTGACACACTCCTTGCTGTGTGCTCACTATAAGTCAGTATTTACTCCCTCCTTTGTTTTTTAACTGTTCCCAAACCGAAGGCAATAATTTCTTCCTAGAACATATTTCCTGTTTGGCCAGTTCCATTGGCTGTTCTTTGTGTGAATATAGACCATGAATGTTGAGAGCATTCTTTCCTTTTAGAAGCATCAGAGAAGCCACTTGTCCATTACCTTTTGTATGATCACTTTCCAGCATGGATCAGCGATAACTATCATTATGACTGATATCCTTCCTGACTTGCTGTTTGGTTCCTTAGCTACACAAAGTGGTATGGTGAATAAAATGTGATCAGCTGTTTCAGCACAGGCCTCTGCTGCTTGTTTTACAGTAAATGATGCTTTTATCCACCATGTCATCGGGGAAGAGGCCTCTGACATCTCTCTCTATCTGTTGACCCTAGCAGCTGACGTCCAAGCTTCAGATCTACCCAGGATCCTGCATGTTGTTTGTAAAGACCAGAAGCGCAACAGTTTGCTCTAGTCATTTAACTGTTAAGTTCAGGAAAAATTGTTTAAATTGCAGAATTGTTATTGGAAGAAACTTAGAAGCCATAAGTGGGGATAGGGGGCAGGATCCAGAAAAAGAGGCAAGTGTGAGGGTTAAGTCAGTCTGCATGTAGTGGTGGATGTTAGTTATAACTGTAATGTGCTGTCTCATCACAGCTTGAGCATTGATAACAAGCCTCGGGAGGAGGATAAACTGCAGGAGCTGAAACTGGCAACAGCAGAAGCTATGTGAGTGTGAATACAAGTTTCGTTGTTTTGTTATGTGCCTAATAACCACTGACGAATGAAGTACCTTTTTGATTTTGAACACCCCTTGTCCATAACAAGCATCCTTCAAGTACCTTTTGAAGTACAAGTTTTGCAAAATCAGCCCTCCCTGTACACTGTTTTGTAACTCCCAGGACTAATGCATAATTATTAGAAGTGGGATAAAACCCCCTTTGCCTTGCCTCAACAATCAGTCCCGAAGCAGATACCCTCAGTAGCTCAAAGATTCTGAAGCCAATACGGCACCACTACTGCTGCCTTGACTGTGGTCAGTTAATATCCCATTGTCCACTATTTGTACTATAGATTGTTTTTCTTCTGTATTGATTACTAGTAAATGTCTTAACATGTAGATTAATTAGCCTGATTTAAAGACTTAGGATCATTTGTGTTTCAAATTTAACGAGCTGTGAGACTGCTTGGATCAGTAATGTGTAAAAAACTGAGAGCTGGCTGGCTGGTTTGTGACTAGCTTGAATTGAGGGTTGTCCTTTTCTTTGTAGGATTAAACTACGAAATCCTCTGGTTTTGTTTGACACCTCCCTTCTGAAGGAAACACTCCAATGTTGGCTCCCTCATTTGGAAAAAACATTTCGATTTGAAGTAAAAACTCAAATTCTGAATGACTCCTCAGAGGTGGAGTCAGCAGTATTTAGTCATCAGGATTCAGTGATATTTGCCTATAGAGAGATGGAGATGCCAGCAGTACTCAATCATCAAGAAGAAGAAAACAAGTTAACAGCAATTAGCTGCCAAGAGAATAAAGAGGAACCAGCAACATTCCTTCAAAAAGAGGGGGAAGAGTCAATGCCATTAAGTCCTCAAGAAGAGGAGGAACAGTCAATATCTCTTTCAAGCCATGAAGAACCAGAAGTGGATTCTGACTTGCTTCACTATCAAGAGCAGAGAGAAGAGTCAGTAACGTTTGTCCATCAAGACCAGGAGAACAGACCAATCCCAAAACATGGAAAAGGAGCAATGGAGAAGGCAGTTGCACCTCAGGATGCAGTGGTAGATGATGATCCATTTTCATCCGAGTTGTCTAGTGTGCCCTTCGTCACAGCGTCTCCCTGCAGCATACCAGCAGATCTCTTCATGGATATGACAGAACTGAGCACTTTGTGTTTTGAGTTAGGAATGTTTGAAAGTATGATGAAGGACGAATCCACAGCGATGGAATTGCCCGAAGATGCCACTGTAACTCTGGCGTGTCTGTATTTGCGAAATTATTTCTTCCTGTTAGACTTGATAAGAGTGAAGCGCTGCATCACAGCTCGTAACTGGTCCACTCCTCGGGTGTGGCAAACTCTCATCCTGGGATTACAAGGTAAATACAAACCAATAGTTTCTAATATTGATTTCATACCTGTGCTGTTTATTCTGTACCCCCATTGCACCTTTCTCCATTCCTTACCATATGCTATGCGCTTCTAGCCATCTGTTGATCCATATTAAGTGATCGTACAGACACCAGGAAAGCTACCTCAATTAGCTCTCTTTATTTGACATCAAACAATTTTCCTCTGATTAGAGGCTGCACTAATCTTCCATTTTCTGTCAAAATAAAAATCCAAAAGAACTGTGGATGCTATAAATCAGGAACAAAAACAGAAGTTGCTGGAAAAGCTCAGCAGATCTGGCAGCATCTGTGAAGAAAAAAAATCAGAGCTAAATTTTCGGGTCTGGTGACCCTTCCTCAGAACTTCCTTCTGTTCTGAGAAAGGGTTACCGGATCCGAAATGTTAACTGTGATTGCCCAATTTAGTTTTCATTGAAATACCAGTAGAATCTTGGCAGACTTATCGTCTGAGTGATTAAACTATACAGAGAAGGAAAATTCTCAATCTTTACTGGAACATCTATGTTTGTTAGATTTGTTGATGCTACAGTTGACTTTGGTGCCCTGGGTTAGAGAAAGGTAAATAAACGAAAGTTCCTTCTAATTGTTGTTTAGAGACAAGTGATAGAAATGTCTAGTTGTGGATGCTTAACGAAGACAGTAGTACACTTGGTTGCCATCCTAACTTATGCTGTCTCATTCCCTTGAAAGTATGCTATGCAAAGTGACAAATGGGCCGTAAAGAGCAAAGGAAAAACATTGATTTCCCCACCGGAGAGAAAAAGAAACAAAGTGCCAGCAATGGGAAGAGTTAATTGAAATGCAGTTTGAACAGTCTGCTTTTGAGCACAACTGCTCTATATCAGCATTACCTACGCCTTTGAATGTAAAGGTTCACAAATGCTAATGCAGGAAAGAGGACTATCGTGTTGATGTGATGTGGTGAGACTATCTGTCTCTGGCATTGCAGTATTGTGGTGGGAGGAGGACTTCACCTTGCCGCCAGTCACTGTGCATCAGGAATATCTGGGATACTTTGGGCCCAGACTATAATTGGAGAAACCAAGGGCACCCAGACGGTAATTTTGTACTAGTCAGTTGCAACTGGCAGTGGTTAGAGTGGTGGGAGGTATTAAGTACAGTTCCTGATGAACTGCTTTGATTCTCGTTTTGCAAAACCAGATACTAGAACAGGGACAGCCTCAAAGCCTGTATTAACTCAGATTTGATTTATTTACTGCAGAGATTACACAGTTTCACTCCATCTCTGATACCATTAAGGACGGAGATCTGCGGAAAGTGCTGAAGTTACTCAGTGGTGAGAAGCAGTTACAGAGTCCTTTCCTATTAGCACATGCAGCCAGGTAAACCTGTATTATTATGTTATAAAACCAATTTTTTAAATAGGATGTTTCACTTCCTGTCAGGACTGTTGTTCCTAAAAGGATTCGCTGTTCTTGTGGGAACTTTGCATTGGAGAAACATTCTCGTGCGCTGGCTCTCTCTCTCGCGCTCTCGCTCTCTCGTGCTCTCTCACATGCTGTCTTGCTCTTTCTTTCACACTCAAACACTGGAGCATGTGGTTGCAGTGTGTCTAAGGTTTTAGAGTAGATTTGTAGCTCGGGTTGTGGATGTTGTGGTTGGTTGGCTCGCTGAGCTGGTTCGTTGTTTAGCAGATGTTTCATTACCCTGCTGGGTAACATCATCAGTGCAGCCTCCGATGAAGCGCCATTGTTTTTTCCCGCCTGTTGTTTAAACTCTGGAGTCCATTGAGCTGGATCACCTCACTTCCAGTTTTCCTTCGCAGTGCAGTGTGTGTTATCTGTCACTGTTAGTGCGCCATTACACAGCTATTAGTTGGCCACCTTTTCAATTTTAGAAAATTGTTCTGTCCAACTCTATAATTTGATAGGCCTTTGTCCAATATTTCCTACCTCTGTCGCCTCCTAATTTCCTCCTTCAGGACTTGTTTGACCAGTGTCATTTCTTATTCATTCATGGGATGTCGATATTGCTGGCTGGGCCAGTATTTATTGTTCATTCCTAATTGCCCTCAAGAAAGTGGTGGTCTGCTGCCTTCTTAAACCACAACAGTTCAGATGGTGCAGGTATACCCACAATGCTATTAAGGAGGGAGTTCCAGGATTTTTGACCCAGCAACAACGAAGGAGGGGTGTTACATTTCCAATTCAGGAAAGTGAATGACTTGGAGGGGAACTTTGCAGGTAGTAGTGTTCCCATGTATCTGCTTCCCTTGTCCTTCTTAGATGGTAGAGGTCTTGGATTTGGGTGGTGCTATCTAATAAGCCTTAGTAATTTCTGCAGTGCACTGTAAATGGTACACACTGCTGCTACTATGTATTAATGATGAAACATAGATTCATAGAAAATAGATGCACATTTGACCGTTCGAACATGGCCTACCATTCAATATGATCATGGCTGATCATGCAATCTCAGTATCCCACTCCCGCTTTCTCTCCGTACCCCTTGATCCCTTTGGTCACAGAGGCCACATTCAGCATCCTTTTGAATATGTGTGATGAACGGGCCCCAGCAGCTTCCTGCGGGAGAGAATTCCACAGATTCACAACTGAGTGAAGAAATGCTTTCTTATCTCAGTCCTGATTGGTTTACCCCTTATTCTTAGACTGTAACTCCTTGTTCTGGACTTCTCCAACATGGGAACATTCTTCCTGCATCTAGCCTGTCCAGTCCCATCAGGATTTTATATGTTTCTATGAGATCCCCCCCTCCTCATTCTTCCAGGTTCCAGTGAATACAAGCCCAGTCGACCCAATCTTTCCTCATATGTTGGTCCTGCCATCCCGGGTATCAGTCTTGTGAACCTTTGCTGGACTCCCTCAGTAGCAAGAATGTTCTTCCTCAGACTCGGAGACCAAGGCCCTGTATAACTGCAGCAAGACATCCTTACTCCACTACGCAAATCCTCTCGCTATAGAGACCAGCATGCCATTAGCTTTCCTCACTGCCTGCTGCACCTGCATGCCAACCTTCAGTGACTGTTCCACCATGACAGACAGGTTTCATCGCGCCTCACCTTTTCCTTGACTGCCACCATTCAGATAATAATCTGCCTTCTTGTTTTTGCAGTTGATAACCTCACATTTATCCCCATTATATTGCATTTGCCAAGTGTTTACCCACTCCAGCCAGCCTGTCCAAGCCACCCTGCAGCCTCTTAGTCACCCAGCTTAGTGTCATATGCAGATTTGGAGGTGTGGCATTCAATTCCCTCGTTTAGATCGTACATATATATTGTGAACAGCTAGGATCCCAGCACTAAACACTGCAGTACCCCACTGCCACTCTGAAAAAGACCCATTTATTCCAACTCTCTGCTTCCTGTGTGCCTACCACTTCTCTATCCATGTCCATATATTACCTCTGATACCGTAAACTTTAATTTTCCTTACTAATCTCGTGTGGAACCTTGTCAAAAGCCTTTGGAAAGTCCAGATACGCAACAACTACTGATTCACCCTTGTCCACTCTACTGGTTATATTCTCAAAAAAAATTCCAGGAGATTTTTCAAGCATTATTTCCCTTTACTGAGTCCATGCTGACTAGGACTGATTCTGTCACCATTTTCCAAATGCTCAGTTCTTACATCCCTAATAATTGACTCCAGAATTTTCCCCACCACCAATGTCAGGCTAAGCGACCTATAATTCCCCATTTTCTCTCCCTCCTTTTTTTTTTTTTAAAGAGTGGGGTTACAGTAGCTACTGTCCAGTTCATTGGAACTCTTCCAGAATCCACAGAATGCTGGAAAATGATCATCAATGCATCTGCTATTTTTAGGGTCGCGTCCTTTAGTACTCTGGGATGCAGAGCATCAGGTTCTGCGGACTTATCAGGTTTCAATCCCATCGTTTTTCTCCCCAGTCCATTTCCTGACTAATAAGGATTTCCTTCACTTCTCCATCATGCTTGACCCTCTGTCTCCTAGCATTTCCTGAAGGTTATTTGTGTCCTCCCTAGTGAAGACAGATCCAAAATATATGTTCAATTGGTCTGCCATCTCTGTTGTCCAGTATGAACTCACCTGATTCTAACTGCAAGGGACCTACATTTGTCTTCACTAGTCTTTTTCTGTTCACATAACTATAAAAGCTTTTGCAGTCAATTTTTATGTTTTCTGCAAGCTCACTTTCATATTGTATCTTCCCCTTCCGAATTAAATCCTTGGTCTTCCCCTGCTAAATTTTAAATTTCTCCCAGTGCTCAGGTTTGCTGCTTTTTCTGGCCAATTTATAAGAAGTGGTGTCTAGGCCCGAAACATCAGCTTTCCTGCTCCTCTGATGCTGCTTGGCCTGCTGTGTTCATCCAGCTCTATAAGCCTTCTCTTTGGCTTTAGCACAATCCTGATTTCCCTTGTTAGCCTTGGTTGAGCCACCTTCCTTGTTTTACTCTTGCACCAGACAGAGATGTACAACTGTTGAAGTTCATCCATATGTTCTTTAAATGTCTGTCCTTGGCTTTCCACCTTCAACCCCTTAAATATATTTTCTAAGCTATGTTTCTCTGCTGTTTGCAACCCCTTTCTTGTATCCGATCTAATAAATCGAATCCTTCCTTTGAGGAAATAAAAGGCCTCAACAAAATAAAGTGATTTAACAGGTCATCTTGTTATTCTTTCTCTTGCATAGAAGAGAGACCGTTGAATCAGGCTTACTATTTGCAGAATCATGGATATAACATTTTAACAATAATTCAGAGATTAGCCCTTTTAGTGAGTTTCTGATTGAGATTGTGGCCTTCTATTGAAGCCAAAGTTTAAGACTTATTGATAGCCATGTCTTCTGATTGAATTGTATGTGTGATCTGTGCAGAATGTATGAGAAATTTGGTGAAATTGCACTGAGGTCTTTTGTCCAGTTCTATCCCCACATTCTCCCATCTGATATCAAGGAATTATGTCAGAAGCAACCAGCTCACTTCTTAGCATATGTGGACAACCTGCTTAAATCCAAGCCGGAGGACCAAAGGTTAGTGTGATCAGCTAGTTCTCTTGGTTTATAAATGTAACCATATTGTGCATCTTGTAGAGGAACACAGACAGACAAAGTAGATGCTGTTTATTAAAGTTTCCAGTTTACGCAGTTAGTGCTCTGTGAATCAATGAAAACTTTACAGATGAGTTCCTCTTCAATGGTACAGCAATTCCATAAAGTGAATTCAGTATACATTGAGGACAGCAAAATTTAATCCTTTTCCCTTATCATTATTTTCCAATTTCAAGCATTTAAGTGTTGTAACAAACTGAAGGACCATTAGAAATATCCACGTCCAACATCTTTGAAATTCCTTAGTTCAGAATTCAGTTCCTGATTTATGCTACATTACATCTGTTGAATTTGGATTCTCAACCTCAAGTAAGAGAGCCAGAATTGATAAGTGTTTGTGCTCCTCAGTACTGTCCAATGACCCCCAAGGATAGATATGTCTCCCCATCCTGGGGCTAAGGCTGTATCATTGTGCTACAATGTTCATACTCAAAATTTGGTAACACATCCAGCAAGAGTTTCTGCTTTCAAAGAAGAGGTGCATAATTCGGGGAAATTCCTTTTGTAAAAATAATGAAAATGGTCTTCATTTTGGGATGAGCGGCGTCCTCTGCAAATAGTTGGCTGATCCTGAACTGAAGATTTTCTGCCTGTTTTGCATGAGCAGATTGCATCTGTTGGAAGCCATTCTTCAGCCTAAAGAAAGGAAATTAGATTGGCTGCAACTTGCTGTGTCTCATGATGCTCCTCAGAAGATTGACACCACCGATAAAGATGGAAATCCCAGGTAAGAAGGAGATACCCATATGTGCTCTGGGTGCATTACATGATGCCCTCCTTGTTATAATGTGTAATTTACAATGCACAAGGTATGTGATTAAAGTAAATGTTCTGGTGCATTGTGACTAATTCTGTGTGTTAGGGCATAGCTGTGCTTATCACGTGAATATGATTTGTTTTCCCAAATTTTGCAATTATGTTTTAAAATTCTGAAAGTTAAACATTCTGAGTAGTAACAAATAACTTGACACAACAAATAACTTGTCAGGCATGAAATGTGTAAAATCCCTACATTCCAAGGACTGCAGCAGTTCAAAAAGGCAGCTCACCATCATTTTTCCCTGGCCAACCACAGATGGCCAATAATCCCTGGCCCAACTGACAATATCCAGTTTCCATGAATGAATAAAAAATGATATTCAAGTAACTTCATTTTGGTTGATTACAAACTCTCAAGATTTCCTAGCAGGTTCGTCATTTCTAATATTCCATTCTGAAACATTTGTATTAAAATACATTTTGTTACAGTCCTATTGTTCTTTGCATTTCACAATTTCCAGAGACAAGGTGAATGTGTGTGTGATTGGTACAAAACCATACAATTTGACACATCATCTTTTGACTTTGCAGAGCAACAAGGAGAGAAAAAAATCACAAAGTAAAAAGAAGAAATTGCCTTATTTAGGTTGTATTATCTTGGCTCCCAAAATGTTTAATTTTCAAGTCTGTTTTTTGCAATGTGAGGACTTTGCTATATAGAATTGGGTGTAGTATTTCTTACTGTATAACAGTAACTTTCTTTCAGTTGTTGCTTATTGAGAAATAAATGGTAGCCACAAATCCCTTGCTGTTCAAAATAGTCCCGTGGGATATTTTACATTCACCTGAGCAAGCACACATGTTCTTGGTCAGGTAGTGTATCTGAAAGATGGCATCTCTGATTCGGCATCACTCCTTGGAGTATCAGTCTAACTTTTTTGCTCAAGTCCCTGAAGTGATACATGAACATTCAGTTCATCTGAGGCCAAAGTGCTTCAGCTAGGTTGAGGAGATAGGAGAATGTTTGATTTGGATTTGCATTGTTCATTTGAAGTTTAAATAAATAGTGCTGTTGGTTTACCCCCTCAGGCCTCACTCACATCGTTTTACCTGGGGCTATGCTCAGCTGATCAGTTACTTTATTCAGCTTCCAGGAGATCTTGAGACAAAGAAGAAAATGTTAGACGTCTGTAAATCCTATGGGTAAGTTGGGTAGCAGCCTCGCTGATACTGTCTGCTTGTATCTCTTGTGTTAAACTATGAGGGCCGGAAATTCCAGTTCCGCTATGTGCTGAATTGATTCATGCTGGCCTTGGGGAACTGTAATTAAATTGTGTACAGGATTAGAGCTGGACCAGGAATTCTTTTCCCCCACGCAAATACTCTGCCCATCATTTCTGTGTGCTTTGCATGCCATTAGAATATGGATGTTCCTTGTGTTGCAGTTGTTGACTTGCCCCTCCAAACTCACTGTCTGAACTTGTGTAAAGAATCACTAATTGTCAGAACTGTAGAAAATCTGTCCTTACCTGTGGAGCTGTGTCCCAGCAGCTATCAACAATGTTGAGAGATAGTGAGAGTTTACTGCTTGCTGCAAATGGAAACCATTTCCAAATGCCCATAATGTTAAGCCTCAGCTTTTCATCCATAATGTTCCAAAGGGCTAGAAGCTGTAGAACTCATTGGGATGTGTGTCTCACAAAGAATGTACGTTTTAAAACTAGAGTATGAAAATATCTTGAGGTATATCAGAGGAAAGCGTGGTTTTTGGAAGAAAGCAAGATCACAATATGTAGGAGCAGAAGTAGCCCATTTGTCAAAATGAGATCATGGCTGATCTGATAATCCTCAACCCCTCTTGCCTGTTTTTTTCCCCCATAACCCTTGATTTCCGTACAGATTACACACTTCGTTCTCTTGCACTTCCTTAATTTCCTATTGAGTTGTTTTCATCCTTGGGCTGTATACCTGACATGGATGAATTTTGTAAATATTAAAGTAATTGAATGAAACATGCTCAACAGGGACAAATGGAATATTTTTGCAAAATCTGTAAAATTAAAGTGGAATTTTAAAATTTTTTTAAAAAATAGTTTGCCTTTGGATGGAAAATGCTTAATCAAAAATGTGATAAATGAGATCAAGTTGTCAATGAAGAGAGAAATGAAGAAAAGGCGAACTGCAATATGCCGTAAAAGATGAATAATTCACAGTGCGTTGGAGCAGAGATGGCTGATAGTTTGGAGATGTGGATAAGTCTCATCTGAGTCCTTGTTTAGCTGTATAATCACCAAAGCTGATGTCAGCACATTGTGTATGATAATCTGGAGTAAGATTGGCTTCAAATAAAAGTTCAAATTGGAGGAGGACAGCAAGTCAGGTATGTTATAGGGTTGAAATTGAGAGGAAGCACTGTGGCTAGGAATTGGAAGGAAGTGGGGAATTACACGGAGGATTTTGGACAGAACAAGATGAATGCTGTAAACGTAACAGAATAATGTGTGATGATGGGGAGGGCAGTGTTCAAGATAAACTGTGTAAAATGAAGAAAATACAGTCCATAAGGTGGAGGAGAGACTGGGATTGCAGGGTAAATAAGGGGAGAAGCGCAAATGTTGGGAAGGGCAGAAGACACGGGATTAATAAGGAGGAGTGAGTAATGCACAAGTAGGATAGTGAAAGAAGTGGAGAGATTTGGTCAGGGAGAGAAAAGAGATCTCTAAGTCAGAAAGCTGTGTCTATCTTGAGGTGGTGATTAATTAGTGGAAAATAAGGCATGTTCAGAAGTTTACAACCAGATTTTTTTTCCATAAGGCTAGATAAAGAAGTGGCTATTGTTTAATATGAGCTTCTTTTCATTCACAGGTTCTGGCCTGCATACCTGTCACTTTGTCTGCAGTTAGGCTGCAGAGTTGAAGCTTTCACTGTCATTGTTTACCTGGATGATATTGGCTTACTTGATGAACAGAATGGTTTGTATTTCATTGTCTAGTCAAATTGATTAGATTTATTTAAGTTTTATTTCTTTTATACTCACTTCCCAAAATCTTCAGTTGTCTCAAGTACTTATTGAAGGTTCTGGACTTCTACTTTGATTCCTCAGTAGATTTGCTGGGCTGGTACTGTTTGAGGCTGAAGGGTTCTATTCAAACAATGGAGTCAAACAGTAGAGAAAGAAGAGGAAAGGAAAGACAGACTTCCATTTATATAGCCACTTTCCTGACTACAAGATGTCTTGAAGCACTTTACAGAGCCAAAGAAACACTTAATGTAGTCAGTTTCTAACTTGTAACAAGCAGCCAACTTGTACAGTGAAACTCCCACAAACAGCAATGGGATGGGGACCAGATAATCCATCTTTGTGATGTTGATTTAGAGTTAAATGTTGAACAGGACGTTGACCGTGTGGCTTTGCTGCTCTTTTAAAAAGGTGCCATGGGATCTTTTACATCCAACAAGCAGACGGAGACTCTGTCTGATGTATCCTCCAAAAAGAGCACCTCTGACAATGTAGTACGCACTGCAATCTCTCCCAACCTCAGTAATCCTTTGGAATGTTAACCTTGATTTTCGAAGTTGGACTTTAACTAGGAGGCTTATGACTCAGTTGAGAGGTATGCCAAGTACTGAACGTTGCTACTTTGTATTAAGATTGCTAGCAACGCTGTCTTGAGTATCTCTGGACAAATTCATTTTTGTGTGCATTGCTTAGAATATGTGTAAATCTGGGCATGAATCTGTCTATACTACTGCCCTGTCAGGGTACCTTTTATCTGGACTCAGTCTGCCCCTAGTGCACTGGCCTGAGTAACCTGTGTTTGAATCAATCTGCCCAAATCATGTTGTCTTGAATAAATCTGGCTGGATTGAGTTTGTTCAAACTACGCTGTCTTGTGTTACAGGCTGGTCAGAGTGAGAATGCCAGTAGTACTGTCCGGTCCAACTAACTGAATTGGTTTTGGGAAAGTCCTAAAAGTTGATGGTACTCCCTTGTTTAGGTCTGATGCCTGAGACTTTGGAAGAGTGGAAGTTCATTCTGGAGCTGGTTCGGAATCACCAACGCATTGCTTTCTGTCCTGCTGTGGAGAGTGGAGACAGTGTCATCAATGGTGATGCTGCTAGGTCAAACAGTGTCACCCTCGAAAATGTAGCTGTGCTCCTTGCGAAGACAATTGGCCCAGACCGAGCACTCTCTGTCTTACAGGACTGCAGCCTGCACGGGAACATGTCTGAGAGATTCGGCAGAGTATGTGACATCCTAAGAATTGCAGAGAAAAGACAGAGGTGAGAGGGCCTCCGTGCCCAGTTTAGTCAAACTTGTTGATATTCCATTTGTTGTCCTTTATAGTCTCGGGTATTTTCAGTGTAGCTGAAAGTCCAGGTTTCTGCTCTGTGATGTGTTAACTGGGGTGCTCAGACAATTGGCCATTCTGCATCTGGGCTGATGAGGAAATAGCATTTGGAATTGCCCAGGCATCATCTCCAACCACAACCTCATTTTTCCTTGCTCAAATTATTGAATGTGTTGACATTTTTCAGCTCTGCTCACCTATCCCATAGTACAGCGAATTTATCTTTTCAGTCTGATTTCTGCCCTTCACAACAGCAGCTAATCTGCTCTGCTGAAAGTTACCATTGATATCCTAAGCAATTACAGCCAT
The DNA here is from genome assembly GCA_024137785.1 of Ginglymostoma cirratum. Lineage (NCBI taxonomy): Eukaryota > Metazoa > Chordata > Chondrichthyes > Orectolobiformes > Ginglymostomatidae > Ginglymostoma > Ginglymostoma cirratum. The sequence goes on from JAHRHZ010000062.1 coordinate 42,464,260, forward strand.
GATCCCTTTAATGCTTGTTGATCTTGCCATAGCATTTTATATAACCACACTGCCATCACGGCATCTCTCTTCTGTGGCTGACTTCTGTGTATCTACCTCAGCAATCACAGTACCAACATCACTGGAGGAGGCCATTCGACCCATAGTACCTGTGCCATATAATCTTTTAGTTGGCCAAGGATTCATTATTAGTGACCTCCCTTCGTTATTGTCATCTGCAGATGCAGGATCAACTCCATTTAAAAACAAAATATTGCGGATGCTGGCAATCTGATATACAGAAAATGGTAGAGAAACTCAGCAGGTCTGACAGCATCTGTTGGGGGAGAAACACAGTTAATGTTTCCAGTCCAGTATGACTTCTTCAGGTGGCACCGAGCTGTATTACTCTTTCACTTCTCATGACTGATTTGATTTTGTCGTTTAACTTGTCTTAGAAGTTTTGAAAGAACCAAAATTTCCATTCATTGAAGATCAAAGAAACCAAAATCATTGTCTGCAGCCTTTTTGCATCTTGTCACATATCCCCAGTACTCTTCCTGGCTATCTGGCCAGACTGGAACAGCTTGTGGATCTAATGTGACTAGGAGCTAAGCTTGCTATTGAATATCTCATCAATCACCAAGACACACTATTTATTCATTCATGTAACTTTCGGGAATTGTTATTCAGGTCTTTGTCAAGTAGATTTTCTTAAAATCTTTAATAATGCCTTTCCAATCTCTAATATTTGCAACTGCAAATAGTAAACCAAAATTCAGCAACTGGATAAAAAACAGAAGTTGCTGGAAAAGCTCAGCAGGTCTGGCAGCGTCTGTGAAGTTTAAAAAAAAAAATCAGAGTTAACGTTTCGGGTCAGGTGACCCTTCCTCAGAATGGAAGTTGATGGTGATGGGGAATTTCAAGACTAGGGGGCACTTTTTTAAGGTGAGAGGAGAGATTTTAAAAAAGACACAAGAGGCAAACCTTTTACACTGAAGGTGTTCGTGTGTGGATTGAACTTCCTGAGGAAGTGGTGGATGCGGATACAATTACAACTTTTAAAAGACATTTGGATGGATACATGAATAGGAAAGGTTTGGAGGGATATGAGCCAGGAGCAGGTATGAGGAACTAGTTTAGTTTGGGATTACATTCAGCATGGACTGGTTGGACCAAAGGGTCTGTTTCCGAGCTGTATGACTCTATGACTGTATCTCTCATAATTTTATTGAATGGCTGAGCAGGTACATGGGGCTAAATGGGCTACTTCTGAACCTAATTTGTATGTTTGACTTTTTTATGCCACACCTCTGCAATTGTATTAATTTGTCTGTCCGATTCCGCAAATCTGAATTTGCTTGCATTTTCCCTGCCTCACTTTCCCTGCTGGTATCCAGAACTACTTGGGTGTCTCACCCCTATTCTCTTTCTCTCAAACTTTGTACTGTGCCTCTTACTTTATCTTTAAAAGCCTCCCTGAAGCCACTGCTTTGACCATCCTCAATCATCTGTCCTAACTCTTCAACACTGACCTGACATTTTCTCTGTGAAGGTCATCGTGATGTATTTGTGCACACAGCTTGTTTTAGAGTATTTAAAGGCTTCCAGCTGAAAAGTTGCATGTCTGTGGCTATTGGATGAGAATATCGGTTCTGTTTGCTGTTTGCCCACAAAATAGCAGCTCGCTCTGTACAATTGTTGTCCATCTCGAGAGAGGTCGGGTTTAAAAAATGATCAAAATAAAAATTGTGTCATTATCCATCCTATAATGTGACTGACTGCCCTGTTTTATGTTGCAGGGCTCTTGTCCAGTCCATGCTGGAGCGATGTGATCGTTTCCTGTTGTCTCAGCAGGCATAGAGGAGTCAAATGAAAATGGTACTGTGGACACTTTCAGCTACCTTCTAGAGAAAAACTCCACGTTTTGTATAAGCTTTGCTTCCTGCTCACCTCCAATGTGCAATAATCTACTGATTCTGGTTTCCTAATTCCATTGATATTTCAGAAGAGCTAATTTCTGAGAGGTTTGGCTCAATGACTGATTCACGCCCTGATGCATGCCTGTTAAAGGGACTTGTACAGGAATATAACCGTTTACCTGTGCCTTCTACTTAGTCTAGTCCTCTGTTAGTTATTATCTGTTCACTGGGCTCAAAGTCTTGTCCTTGTGTGCCAGGTGTATTGTATGTTGGGACACCGTGTTTGCTTGACAGCAGTTGCCATGAACACTGACTAATTGCAAATAGCACAAGTATGCTTTCCTCATCTGAGAGAGGAAAGTTGTCAGACTTTTGAATAAACCTTCTAACCTCTGATTTGAAGCTGAGTGTGTGCTTTTTTTCATTTGTGGGATGATAATATTGCTGGCAAGCTGAGCATTTCCATGGAATAGAGTCCCTATAGTGTGGAAGCAGGACATTCGGCCCATCAAGTCCAAACCGACACTGAAGAGGCATCCCACCCTATCCCTGTAACCCTGCATTTGCCATGGCTAATCCACTTAGCCTGCACATCCCGGGACACTATGGGCAATTTAGCGTGGCCAATCCACCTAACCTGCACATCTTTGGACTGTCGGGGGAAACCAGAGCACCCGGAGGAAACCCATGCAGACACGGGGAGAATGTGCAAACTCCACACAGACAGTTGCCTGATGATGGAATTGAACCCGGATCCCTGGCACTATGAGGCAGCAGTGCTAATCGCTGAGCCGCCATGCCACCCATCACTAATTGTCTTTGAGAAACTTGATTAAAATTTCTGGAGTATTACATTCAGTTTTATGTAGTACACCCTTGGAAAGAAATATTAGCTTTGAAAAGCTTCCTGTGTAAATTCAACAGATGACGTAGTTACGTTTTAAGAACAGCTTGCATACACTTAGATCGTACTGTCCTGATTTTAAAAGGTTGAGGGATGATCTATTTGGGGACATCTCCAAAACTGTGATTTGATAGATTCCATCCAGAAACACTATTCCCACTGGTGAGGTAATTTCGAAAAAGAGAATGTACTCTTAATATGTGGAGCTGGGATATTTAGGAGTGTGATCAGGAAGCATTTTTTCACAGTAATTTGGATCTTTCTCTTTCCCAAAGACGCTGGATGCTAGTTTAATTTGAATTTTCAAGGCAGTGAGATTTCAGAGCGCAAAGGCAGATAAATGGTCTTTAACTGCAGGTCATCCATGATCTAATTCAGTGGTCACTGAACTTTTAAAGCAGAAGATCACTTATGAAAATAAGTGCAACCCAGGATCTACCTCCAAAAAAATGTAGAATAAACAGTTTTTAAAATGCAATATGAATCGAAAACCAAGTGCATATAATTATTCATTATGCCCTCTGCTCACCAAGTCTGTGTGACACCAGTAACTGCACATTATCTGCCAGAGCCTTGAAGTTTGGGGTGTAGTTTGAGACCGCTGGTCATACACATTTCATCAAATGAGTATCTACAGGGTTGGTGCAATGCTTTAACTTAGCATTTTCCCAAATTGAAGATCATTATCTCACAGAGATATGTAGTGAAAGTAAACCTTTATTTCAAAAGCACTGAACGGTAAGAATGAGTATTTTTCTCTGTTTTCAAATCCGCCGTTCCTGATTTGATTTTCAGATTAATACGGTTCTTCATTATAATTATCTCCGTATCCAACTCCACTGCTTTGTAAAGCAAACACCTGATGGTACATGATAGCCAGTTCACTTGAAGGAATAGATTTGAGACAAACATAATGATTTGTTCTATCATTGGGCTTTGGGTAGTGTTGTAGAGCAGACGGACCTAGATGTTCAAGTACATAATTCTTTGAAGTTTGCATCATGTGTAGATAGCTGGTTAAAAAGGCTTTTGGCACACTTGTCTTCATTGCTCAGTCCTTTGAGTATAGAAGTTGGGAAGTCATGTTGAGGGTTGTACAGGACATTGGTGAGGCCTCTTCTGGAATACTATCCAGTTCTGGTCACCCAGTTATAGGAAGGATATTACTAAACTGGAGAGGGTTCGGAAGAGATTTACCAGGATGTTGCTGGGTGTAGAAGATTTGAGTTACAAACATAGACTGGGAGTTTTTTCACTGGAGGTTGAGAGGTGACCTTTTAGAAATTTATAAAATAATAAGGGGTATAGATAGCGTTAGTGGTGTTGTCTTTTCCCTAAGATGGGAGATTTCAAGACCACATTTTTTAAGGTAAGGGGAGAGAGATTTTAAAAAAGACATGGGGGCAAATATTTTGCACAGAGGGTGGTTCGCATGTGGAATGAACTTCCTGAGGAAGGGGTGGATGTGGATACAATGACAAATTTGAAAGACTTTTGGATAAGTACATGAATAGGAAAGGCTTGGAGGGATATGGGTCAAGAGCAGGAAGATGGGACTAGTTTAGTTTGGGATTATGTTGGGCATAGACCAAAGGATCTGTTTCCATTCTGTATGACTCTTATATATAATTCCTGAAATTGTCTGTTGAGTTCCCCTGCTATCTTCCTCAGGTATGCACGGGCATTTTCTGGTAAAACCATTTTTCTTTGCTATTTTCTTCAAGTGTAGGAAGTGTTGCACCATTTCATTCTTTAATTGGGGGGATCATAGACCCAGTTTGAATCTATTCATAGCATTGATCTATCCTTTCCTTGCAGATCACAATTCAGCTTGCTCAGTTGTGTCATTATATCTGGAAGGAACCCTAGGTTGGGCAACCACACATTGTCTGCAACTTTCATTCCCAGATTTAAGCAAAAATCATGGTTTCCATTGTCAGATCAGAAAATCCTTTGCAGGACCTTCCCTCAACTTAACTACCTCACATCAGCTTGGAGGGTTAGTTCACTGTAGGCAGTATTGAGTTTGAAAAGTAACAATTTAAATAACAAGTGCTGAAGGTCTCTTGCTCGAAACAAACTGACAGTCTTAACATCAACTTTCATTACACAAGAAGTCTGTAACTTTACTGGCTCATACACTGGAATCCATTTTGGTAGCGAAAGTAGGAAAGCAGATAATTGTTTGGCCGTAAATTGAGAGACCCGGGTGTCCTCATGAACTAGTTGCTGAAAGTAAGTGTGCAGGTGCAGCAGTCAGTAAAACTAACAAACTGTATGTTGGCCTTCATAGCCAGAAGGTTTGAGTACAGGAACAAAAATGTCTTGCTGGAATGATACAGTGTATTGGTGAGGCTATACTGGAATATTATGTACAGTTTTGGTGTCCTTTCCTGAGGAAGGATGTTCTTGCTATAGAGTGCAGTGAAGGTTTACCAGATTGATTCCTGGGATGGCAGGACTGACATATGAGGAGAGATTGAATTGTTTAGAATTGTATTCACTGGAGCCTAAATCCACAACACTGACATCAAGTTGATGAACAGGTAAAGAGCAGGTGGTTCATCAAGTCTTCCCCACGTACATGATGCTTGAGTCATTCTAGATACTTCAAACCCCACCCTCTGCACCACTGTACAAACCATAACTGTTTTCTCACACTTTCATTTCTTTTTCCAGTTCAGTTGCTTCATACTGATGACCTTACTCCTATACTAACTGATGTTGTAGTTGAAAGTTTTTGAGAAGATTTGTAGCTGGGGTTGTGGATGAGGTTGTAGACTTGCTCGCTGAGCCGGTGTGTTTGATTGCAGACATTTCATCACCCTGCTAGGTAGCATCGTCAGTGTGCCACTGGAGACTAACGTTAAGGATCCTGTACCCACAACCAATAAAACTAACGTAATATACAAAATACCATGCAAAGACTGTGAAAAACATTACATAGGCAAAATTGGAAGAAAACTGACAATAAGGATACACTGGTCTCAATACACACGGACAAAGAAGGACACGAATTTGACTGGGACAACACATCCATAATAGCACAAGCCAAACAGTGACATGCCAGGGAATTCCTGGAGGCCTGGCATTCCAACTGGAACTCCGTCAACAAACGCATTGAACTGGACCTGATATACAAACCACTGAAAAACAGAGCCGGGAGTGATACCAACCACCCCAGCAAACCGAGGTGTATAAACAACGTGGGACAGAACACCAATGCTTCACTGGAGACGCACTGACAATGTTACCCAGCAGGGTGACAAAATGTCTGCAACAAAACACACCGGCTCAGTGAGCAAGTCTACAACCTGATGTAGTTGGTTGCTTCTCCATCTCCATCTTGCCTTTATTATTTTCAGCTCAAAAGAACAATTGTTCTATTTACACCTTACTCCTCATCACCTTCCTCCTCCAAACCCAATGCTGTTGTAACTGTTTGATTTCATTCCTTCCTTCATCCCCTTAATCCTTTCTATCTCATTTATGCCACATTTTGTGTTCAAAGCACAAGTTGTTTTAATGAGACTTGTTTGGCCAGAGTAGGGCTGGAGGTTTTATTTCCATTTACAGCAGCAACCAACTAAGCCACGGGACGTTGTATGTGACATCTAGGAGTGGAGGAGCAGTGAAATTAAAAATGATAGTGAGACGATAACAAAACACAAATCGGCCAGGGAAATAATTAATAGGAAGGCTAGAAAATAAATACTTAGAGAGATGTGAAATTCTTTGCCAAAAAAATTATTGAAGTTTACAAATTATTTTCAACGTAATCAGATGTGTAAAACAAACAGCGACAATTCAAGTGAAATGAGGAACTGAATCTAAGAAATTGAGAGCATAAAATCCTACGCATTTGTGCAGATTTTGAACCTGGCCTCGATTTAAAATGGATGTGGAATTCAGCACACGCTGAATACATTATACATATCCAAGAAAGGGGCCCAACTGCTCAGAACCGGGAGAGCTAGTTTGGTCCAAATAAGCATATCATCAACAATCTGGGTCAAGATTTGTTCTACAAACTGCTGCCATTGCTACAGGATACGGAACTGTGGAGCTTGTAATTGATTTGCCTTGCGGAAATGCAGTAAAAATTACAATAAAGAGCCTGCTGTGTTTTGAACAGACTTATGCATAACAGCGGCAACAAGAGGCAGGACACCAGTCTGCTTTTAAGAAATAGTTGGACAGAACTGTGGGATTTCTGGAACCAGCAAATGGTGACTGGAGCAGAAACCAAATGAAAAGACAAAAAGGTCAAAGTAAAAATTTGCAAGGTTGCATCTGTACGCACCACTACACACGAAAGTGTGCAAGGTCAGAAGTCACACAAGACCAGGTTGTAGTCCAATAGATTTATTTGAAAAGACAAGCTTTCAGAGCCTCAGTCTTTCTTCAGGTGTTAGTGAGAGAGGTAGTATCATACACAGAATTTATAAGTAAAAGATCAAAGATTCATGCCATTGATGATGTACTAAACAAACCTAAGGTTTAAATCTTTAATTAGTTAAAGGTTTTAATTGATTAATATGTATATGTAAATCCCCGAGTTCCTTCCAAGTCCCGATCCTGAGAGAACTAAAGGTTTTGTCAGAGGTGACAATGTACAGTAACAGCGTGAACAGACTCCCAGCCGGACGGTGGTTGGGGGGGGGGGCGAGTTGAACAGACTCCCAGCCGGAGGGTGGCGCTGTGAGGGGGCGGGTGTGAACAGACTCCCAGCCGGAGGGTCACGCTGCGAGGTGGCTTGGCGGGGAGGCGGGTGTGAACAGACTCCCAGCCGGAGGGTGGCGCTGTGAGGGTCGGGGTTAAGCGGCTTCTAAGGCCTATTCTGTTTCGGTTCTGCTGAGAAGAGACGAGTGGGTTCGGGCTCGGGTTGTTGTTAATGATGAATTAAAATTTCACTTTGCTTTGGTGAATGAGAGAACCTGAACCTGGAAGAGAAAAGCAGTTGCTGCAAAGAGTGAGTCTATCCGTGTTCACTCATGTACTTGTCTGGTCAAGATGATTATGAGTGTCCCCTGTATACTTTAGTGTGATTAGCGCAGCTATATCTTCACTCAGAAATTGTTTATCACAGTCTCTTAGATCTGTATCCGAGTCCTCGTAAGGAGCGCACAAAAAAAAACTGGATGCTGGAACTCGGAAGAAAAAAGTGGACATGTTCAGTAACTCAGGCAGCATCAACAAGAGAGGAACAGACTTAATGTTTCAGGTTTGTAGTATGATAAATAGCCACAGACCTGAAATGTTAACTCTTCCTTTCTTTACAGGTGGGAGCTGAGTATTTGCTACACATGTCGTTGCTCTCCCAAAGCTTTGAGGCTCTGGCTGTATATTTGAGATCCCTAGGATCTCTGGCTTCTGCCTATCAGTTCTTTTAATGCAACTATACCAATAATTCAGGAGCAAATTACTGTAGATCCTGGGATCTGTACTGAAAACAAAAAAAAGCTGGAAATCATAGCAGGTCAGGCAGCATCCATGCAGAAATTCCTGCTCCTATGATGCTGCATGGCCTGCTGTGTTCATCCAGCTCCACACCTTGTTATCTAGAAAAAGCAAGCTAACGTTTTGAGACTAGATGACTCCTGTTTAGAGCTCATCTAGACTCAAAACTTAGCGAAACCAATAATTCAACTAATCACGTTCCCATCCTGAAGTGGGGACAGAAATAAGTAGGGTCTCTGTCGATATTTGAGCTGAGTACAAGGTGACATAGCTGTCATTGAAAGTTTGGAACTACATTAATCTGTTTTGGAAAATATGGTGAGTTCAGAAGCCAAGCAGATCTAAATTATTCAGTTAATGATTTAGCAATCAGTCCGGTTTACTTCTGAAACCTGAAGGGATTGATGTTTCACTGAGGACTGGGATTCTTCCCACATTTTATAAAAAATCATTCATAGAATGCAGCCTTTGCTCCCTGGACTATCATTTGTTGTCCATCCCTAGTTGTCTTTGAGATGTGGTGAGCTGCCTTATTGATGCATTGCAGATTGTTTGGTTCAAGAAGCCCTGCAATGTTGTTAGCGAGGGATTTCTATGGTTTTGACAACACCACTGAAGGTTTGGTGATATATGTCTTGGTCAGGATGGTGAGAGGTTTGGAGGTAACCTGCAGGTGATGGTATTCCTATGTTTCTGCTGCCTTTATCCTTCTAGGTGGTAGGGGTGGACAGTTTGGAAGGTGCCTAAGGAGCCTTGACGATTTTCTGTAGTGCACCTTGTAAAAATACACACTACAGTTACTGTGAGGCAGTGGTGGAGGGAGTGGATGTTTGTGGATGGGGTGTCAATCAAACAAGCTGCTCTGTCCTTGATGGTGTCAGGCTCTTATTTACCCTGGAAACTAGTTTGTTAAACTGTGTAGTTTTAATTGGTTAAATTGCAGCAGTGTGTAATTACATTTCCTATATGATCTGTGTGCATACAGTGGGTGTTCTTTCCTGATGTCTGCAAAGTTATATAGGTCTACAACCAGGTTCTTTTCTTATCCATGGAGCTCTCCTGTTGCATTAATGCAGTGTTCCTGTGCTTCCCAGGGTAGCATTGTTCAAGCACTCTGAATGCTGGGATGGATCGCAACCCCTCTCCACCACCAAGTGATGAAAGCAGTGATGAGACAACCAGAGTTGATGCAATTGGGAACACAGTGTACAGTAAGCACTGGTTGTTCAGCACACTCATGAGGCTGATTGAGGTAACGTTTCCATTCTGTATTTGTGCACTGTATACTAAAACGCAGGACCTATTTTGAAATGATAGGAATGCAGATTTGATCAGTTTCATTAGGGCTTGTTGACTCCTCAGAAGGCAAATAATTTGAACGAACCTGACCCAACCTATAACTTATAAGACAGTTATAATTGGCCTGTGCTGCGCCACCTAATTTCACTTAAAATGATGCGGGGGTGGGGTAGAGGGAGAATGTCGGCAGAGTTCAGTGTCAAGTAGACCTTGAGTAAAAGGAATATGCGTCTGTCTGACTGAATTGGCTTCACGCTGAACACCCATATTATTTGATCACCCTGTTATTGGGAAGCATGACAAGGCCATAGAGGACATACACTCTCAATCATATCCGTATCAATAAAATATCAAGATTTTTGTAACTCCAAGCGCAGAACTTGTATTACAATTACGGATTTTACTGGGGTATCTAGCAAGAAAAAGTATGCACAACAACACTGTACAAAGGCCGGAAGACATGCAAAATATATTAACCATTTCACTTTCTCAGCTTGTCTCTCCAGAAGGTGAAGAGGTGGAAGAGTTAGATTCCACAGCAGAGACAGAGCTGGATGAGGATCTGGAGAATGAGATCTGTAAAATGTGGGACATGTCAATGGATGAGGTAATCATGGCGTTCTGTGGAGACCCTTGAATGTGGTGGTGATTGCTATCTGATTGAATGCAAGTGACTGATGTGTCTAGAAGGAATATCATACCTATATTCCAAGTCTCAAAATCTCCTTGCTCTTTACTATTCCATCTTTAAATTCCCTTCCCTGGCTCAAAAATCAATCTCTGCAGTGAGAGAGAAAGATGAACTAATGTCTAGCTTTGGAGATAAATAAGAGCATCTCTTAATTTGATATTCTGACTTATGTTACTTCACTGTTGCTTCATTTCACTGAGAGTTTTAAGTAAAATGAGTGACTTCTGTGGTGAATTCACGAATCAATTAATTTTTCTTTTTTACTATAGCGCAGTACATTGAACTGTCAGAGCAGCTCTACACTGAAAAGACACTGTGAGATTAAGTGATAGTGTGAACATTTTGTTTTCCAGTCATAGCTTTGTGGATTGTATTGTGGACGGGAGATTGATGCATGTTAGTTTGTGTATGCTGAGTTATAAGTGGTCAATGCCTCTTTGAAATGCAGCAATTTTGGTATCATTAACCATGCAGCTTAAAGGGCTGTGTAATACAATGTTCTTAACCTTAACAGATAAATGATGGTGCTTCCCATCAATATAAGATGTTTGGGTACTGTACCCTGACTCAGATGCATGTCACTGTTACTTACTGACTAAACTTTGTGTTTTGTGCTGCAGGATGTTGCTGTGTTTCTTCAGGAATTCAATGCTACAGACATCTTGTTGGGGATCATTGGTAAATCCAAGTGTCCCCGACTAACGGTGGGTGAAGCTTGCAGTAAGTGAGGGTTATTCGCAATGTAATATGTTCCTGTCTGGTTCGTTGTATGGTGCCCTCAATTCTTATTGTTGTTGGAGAGTGAGAGACCTGGCAATCTCCAGCATGGTATCTAATTTTAGAATATCACCCATGACAATTATACTTAGTTTGTAGTAATTTCCCAGTATCCATTTTGTGATACCTTTTTGTTATTGGGTGTGGTATGCACCTGGTTATTAATGAGATATGGTTTCCCTCTTACTGGCCTATGTCTGGGTAATTGGCTGGTGGCCGACCAGCAATTTCTTACTGAAAAGGACTAAAAGGAAACCAGGTTGTACTCTTGTAATGGAGACAGCCGTCTAGATGATTTCTGCAGAAGTAAACTGAATATCTTTCCCAGTTATTTAACCTTCATTTCTGTGGGAAATCGGACAGCAACTTTAGAATATTGGTTATAAGGAAGTGCATTACACTCTGAAAATGGTTTTTCTCACCACATTTCTGCAAGTACTGATCTGCTTACCTGCACCCTCCCCTCTAGCTGCGATACCCTCATCCCCAATAAATCAATTACTGTCTCTTATGCTGGTTCTCCCAGTAGATACCCTATCTCCCCAAAAGTCCAAAGGATGTTGACTTGAAAGGATAAAATGCACAACTGATTTAGCTAGTTAGTGAGAGGTATTGCTGGATATTGGGTTTCTCACTATTCCAGGATCATCCTGGAATGAAAGCTTTTATCTCTTGACTTCTATTTAAACCCGTCACCCCATTTCCTTGACTGCAACAATAAATGCAGGGAGTTCATGGACTTCTTTTGTCACTGATTTTAAAACCATCTGAACAGTTGCCGCTGCCCCCTCCCATTTTACTGGGCCAAACTTCCTTAAAATTCCCTTTTGTCCTCGCGTCGAACTTGCATATTTCTCCTTTTTCTCTCCTGTCTCTTCAGGTCCTTTCCAAGTTCACCTTAACCATACAGTCCACTTCTTACTGCCTTATTCTTTCTAAGATGCTAACTACCCAATTTCTCCTCCCGATTGCCATATTGGTCGATATTGAAAATTGTTCATTCTCTTCAAGTGTTGTCTGTCTGTTCTCTAGATCTGTCATCATCATCCTTAAAAGCAATTCTTGACCCCACTGTCCTTGCAAAGTACGGCCCCATCTCCAGCCTACCTTTACTCTCCAAAATCTTTCAGTGTGTTGTTGCTTCCTAAATTGGTGCTCAAGTTTCCTAGAACTATGTTAAAATGTACAGTTAACTCAATAAATGAGCTGAATGGTTATGCGTACATTCTGTACAGAATAATGTTCTCTGTGCTGCTGGAGATGGGGTGTGGGGAGTATGGTTTAAGATGGTACTTACCTGTAGGAAATTAAGTGACGAGGCAGAATTCATACTGGGATAGTGTGTAAATGGTCTGAGGAAGGAGTGATCTTCAGATAATTGCTCATTTCTCATTCCATTTTCTTTCTGTGGCAGCGTTCTGTAATTGCTGAATAAAGTCTCTTCTTTATCGAGGTTAGGAAATTTGCGTTGGTATCCTGGGAAATATGGCTTGTTACAATGAGACCTGTCGGGCAATCAGTAACAACAATAATCTCGTGTAAGTATTGGTATACAACCCATGCTGCACATTCTTCAATAAATAACCAGTAAAAACATTAACTCCTGTTCTTATTGAGTATTGTTGGTGCAATAGGTTTTTAGAAAAACTGGCATAAAAAATGAATTAAAGGTAAGCTCACAGCTTAGAATTTTTCTCTTTTGTTGTTGTCTCCAGCTCTCCTGTACATGGAGCATGAGCTAGGCAAACCTTAATTGATATTTTAAGTTACCAGAGGCTTCATCTCACATCAAAGAAACAATCCCCTCTGTAACCTGTAATAATGACGCCAGAGTTAATGAAATTTTACAAGTGGCATATAGAACTCTTGTAAATCTACTTCCTGTGTTCAGTTTATCACCAAAAAGGCCCCCTGATCTCTGGATAGAATCATTTTACCAGTAAACTCAGCCAGTTTTTTATTTGAAATACCAAGCAGAAGGTACTCAGACACAAGAAATAAATCCAGTGTAGACTTGGTACTGTGATTCGATAGCACCAACGTAGTACGAAACACCTGAAGTGTTCAGATGTATGAAGATTCCCAGTACTAAAAATTAGCACTGTTTCAGTGCATGATGTTTGTGATACATCTGTGGAAACTTTTGAGGTACCCCTGTAGGTGGAGGCAACATTTGCCCCTGAGACTGTATGCAGTTTTACTCCAGCTGTAGATCCGTGAGTTTATTGTGGCATCTATTTTACCTTTCAACACCTAGCAATATTTAAGTAAATATTTATGAAGCAGCTAGGTGGTGATATGTGATGGAGTGAATTAGCTCTAAGATGAGGAATGTGTGTTTTTTTGAAGCTGTAGTTCCATAATTTGCATCTTTTAGGATTTATTTTGTGTTTTCATCATAGATTTGATGTATCAAAGCAAATGTTCCATACAATCGGTGATTGATATTTAAGAATCACGCTGTTTTCCAACTTTCACTAGAAATCCTCATATTATTTGAAGATTTTTTCAGCAAGCAGCTAGTCTTTTTAGCTGCAGAGTATAAGATATTGAATAAGGAGGGAAGCAGTATAATTTATTGAATGTAAAAGCTGTGAAAGAAGAATTTTGGGATTTTATTCCTTTTTTATAGTTTCTGTGGTGGTTCTTTAAAAAGGCTGTGATTATTATAATTGTTTTAGGAATGTAAATTATGTTGGGTGGAATAGTGGCTCAGTGGTTAGCACTGCTGCCTCACAGCGCCAGGGACCCGGGTTTGATTTGACCCTTGGGCAACTGTCTGTGTGGAGTTTGCACATTCTCCCCGTGTTTGCGTGTGTTTTCCTCAGGTGCCCCACTTTCCCCTCTCAGTCCAAAGATGTGTATGTTGGGTGGATTAGCCCTGGGAAATGCAGGGTTATAGGGTAGGGCAGGGGAGGATGGGGCTGCACTGGATGCTCTTTGGAGGACTTGATGGGCTGACTAGCCTGCTTCCTGTCGGGATTCTATGTCGGCTGGAGATAACAGGGAAGAATTTAGGAAGTAAATGTTATAAGGTTTGTTGGGTTTTGAGGTGTTTCTTAGAATAATTGGCTGTGTTGCTGATCATCTTGTTTTCTCTCCTATTCCATAGTGACGTTTTGCTATTGCTGCTAGGAGATTCTGACCCACCTACTCTTTTGGAAACGAGCAGGTAGCATTTTGAATACCACGTGTACTAGATTTATGAAGGTCACATAATACTTGATTACTTTTTAGCTAAATGACTTCATGAATTAACTGTACATATAAGGAAAATCTAATATGATGGAATTTTATTATGTTGGTAATGGGCCTTCTCTGGAAACTACCATAGTCGTTTTATGAAAGTACTCCTATGATTCTGTTAGGCAAGCAATGCTAAGCTTTGGCCTCAGCAATGATGAAGGAACAGCAAGGTAGATTCAAGTTAAAATAGTGAGTGACTTACTTGAAAATTTGGAGCTAATGTGGTGACATTACATTGCTGCATTTGCTTCTAATTTATATTCCTGAATGCGATATGAAGTTTGACATCCGGAAATGTGCAGCCAATCAGTCGGTGTACCTGAGTGTGGTCAGTGTTTTGGATGGGACATATCAACACCGTCCTAATACAAGTGTTAACCTATCTTTCTTTTTCAGATGCTGACTGATTTTGTTTATTTAATGTTATTTTTATCTAACTTGTTTTGTATTTGTGCTGTGCTGTGCTGTCTAACTCTGAAATGAGCCATTTGTCAGTATGGATGAGATGCATCACCTGATCCTAGTTGGCAGTATATTTACTGGTCTGGAATTGGTTATCAATTGTCACAGAACATCTGATCCTGATCATGGAAATGGGCATGATTCTTCATTGCAAATAATTGATATGAACTAACATGGTTTCAATAAGATGTAGAAGTGTTTGCTCTCTGTTGATTTGAACTATGAGAAGTAACCAACAATAGAATTATCCATCATATACTCAAACTAGGGTTGTGTGTGGAGGGGCATTGTGCTCTGTAGAATAAGTGTGGTCTATCACTGATGGTGTTAATATTCTAAGAATGCTAGGCCACATTGATGCCACTTCTGGCTTCTTGATAATGATTCCTTTTCTGATTAATGCCTCTGTTTTGCAGGTTAATACTGAGCTGTCTTTCTCAGCCAGATGTGTCCAGCATCTGGGTTAACCAAATCCATAAGCAACGCTCTGTTCGGGAGAATGTATGCTTCATAATGCAGAGCTCCACAAATGGTAAGTGGTTTACTTTTTTGTGAAAGCCATCTTGTCAAAATGTATGTGATTGGAGAAGTCTGTCTTTGTTTTCATTTTCTCAGTTTTCATCTGAGCGATGTCTGCCTGGATGGAAAATTATGAGGTGGGAGAGGAGGCTGCATGAATGTGCATGTCTGTGAATTTGAAACAGTATGGAGTGTGGACTGTTGTATTCTTTGGATGACAAGCTTGCATTGATACATTGACCTGTGGGAGCTTCTCAGTCATGAATTAGTGGGACTGCTATCACTGTTAGATGTTCGAGAATTCAAGTCTACTCTAAGGATTTCAGCGTAAGATGAACTTAGGGCATGGCTGGGAACATGGGACTGAGATATCATTGCAATTATAGAAATGTGGCTCAGGGAAGGGCATGACTGGCAGCTTAATGTTCCGGGGTATAGATGCTGTAGGAAAGATAGAAAGGGAGACAAGAATGGAGGGGGAGTGGCATTTTTGGTTAAGGATAACATTACGATTGTATTTAGGGAGGATGTTCCTGGGAGAACGTCTAGTGAAGTTATATGGGTATAACTGAGAAATAAGAAAGGGATGATCACCTTTTCGGGATTGTACTATAGGTTCCCCAATTTCAGTGGGAGATTGAGAAGCAAATATGTTAGGAGAACTCAGATATGTGTAAGAATAACAGCATTGTAATGGTAGGAGACTGTTGTAGTGTTAAGGACTTGGATGGAGAGAGATTTATTAAGTGTGTACAAGAACATTTTCTTCAATATGTAGATGTACCAACTAGAGAAGCAGCAAAACTTGTCTTTCTGTTGGAAAAAAAGACAAGTGACTGAGGTATCGTGAGGGATCACGTTGGACCAAGTGATCACAATTCTATTAGTTTTAAAATAGTGATGGAAAAGGATAGACCGGGTCTAAAATTTAAAGTTCTAAATTGGAGTAAGGCCAATTTTGATGGCATTAGACAGGAAATTTCAAAAGTTGATTGGGGAAGGCTGTTCGTGGGTAAAGAGACAGTTGAAAAGTGGGAGACTTTCAAATATGAGATAATGAGAGTTCAGAGATAGTATGTTCCTGTAGTGCGAAGGGCAAGGCTGGTAGCGGGAGGGAATGCTGGATGACTAGACAAATTGAACCTCTTGTCATGAAAAAGGAGGAGGCATATGTCAGGTAAAGACAACTGGGATTGAGTGAATCCCTAGAGGAGAATAAGGGCAGTAAGAGTATACTTAGGAGGGAAATCAGGGCAAAAAGGGAACATGAGAAAGCTTTGGTAAATAGGGCTGAGGAGAATCCAAAGAAATTCTACAAATAGACTAAGGGCAAAAGAGTAACGAGGGAGAGAATAAGGCTTCTTAAAGATCAACAAGGCTGTCTATATGTGGAACCATAGAAGATGGGTGAGATACTAAATGAATATTTCATGTCAGTATTTACTGTGGAGAAGGCCATGGAAGATCAGGAACTTAGGGAAATAAACAGTGATGTCTTGAGAAGTGTTGATGATAGCCGTGATGTGGAGGTTCCGGTGTTGGACTGGGGTGGCCAAAGTCAGAAATCACATGACACCAGGGTATAGTCCAACAGGTTTATTTGAAAACACAAGCTTTCAGAGCCTCATTAACGCCTAAAGAAGGACTGAGGCTCCGAAAGTTTGTGTTTTCAAATAAACCTGTTGGATGATAACCTGATGTCATGTGATTTCTGACCTCGAGAAGTGATTATATTACAGAAGAGGAGGTGCTGGTGGTCTTAAAACGCATAAGGGAAGAGATAGCTGGGCCCCTTGCAGAGATATTTGTATCATCGACAGCTATTGGCGAGGTGCCAGGAGATTGGAGGATGGCTAATTGTGTACTTTTATTTAAGAAAGATGGAAAGGAAAGCCAGGGAACTCTGGACTGGTGAGCCTGAAGTCAGTGGTGGGTAAATTGTTGGAGAGGATTCTGAGGGACAGGATTTACATGCATTTGGAAAGGCAAGGACTGGTTAGGGATAGTCACTGTGGCTTTTTGCTTGGGAAATTATGTCTCACTAGCTTGGTTGAGTATTTGAAGTGGTGACAAAGAAGTTTGATGAAGGCAAAATGTAGAGTGGGAGTGTTCCAAACAAAGAGACCTATGGGTACTTGTGCATTGTTCCTTGAATTTGGAGTCGCATGTAGACAGGGGGTGATGAAGAAGTGTTTGTATACTTGCCTTCATCAGTCAGTGCATTGAGTATAGTTCTTAGGATATCATGTTGCAGCTGAACAGGACATTGATGAGGCCACTTCTAGAATACTGCAATCAACTCTGGTCTCCCCTGCTATAGGAAAGATGTTAAACTTGAAAGAGTTCAGAAAGGATTTACAAAGATGTTGTTGGTATTGTAGGGAGAGGCTGAATAGGCTGGTGCTTTTTTTTCCCTGGAGTGCTGGATGCTGATAGATAGCCTTTTAGAGGTTCATAAAATCATGAGGGGCATGGATAAGGTGAACAGCCAAGGTCTTTTTCTCAAGATAGGGGAGTCAAAACTAGAGGGCTTAAGTTTAAGGTGAGAGGGGAACGATTTGAAAGGGACCTGAGGGGTAATGTTTTCACACAGAGAGTGGAGTGTGTATGGAATGAGCTGCCAGAGGAGGTAGTGAAGACCAGTCCAATTATAACATTTAAAAGGAATTTGGATTGGTAAATGAATATGAAGCGTTTACAGGAACATGGGCCAAATGCTGGTGAACAGGACGAGATGAGTTTAGGATACCTGGTCAGCGCTGACGAGTTGGCTGAAAGAGTCTGTTCCTGTACTGTATAACTCCATGATTCTATGACTCTATTAACATCTAAAGGCAGTACATAAGTGAGTGCCCCAGTGTTCAAGATACCAACTTTCAGAGGAGGTTGTAAATCAAGGCCATGTCTGTCTTTGAGGTTATCTTCCGTGGCACTATGCTGAAAATGAGTAGGAGAGTTACCCCATTTCCTGGCTAATATGCATCCCTCAACAAATACCATAAAAACAGATTATCTGGTCTTTAGAGATAATAGGTTCTGCAGATGCTGGAGAATCCGAGATAACAAGGTGTGGAGCTGGATGAACACAGCAGGCCAAGCAGCATCATAGGAGCAGGAAAGCTTGACATTTCGGGCCTAGACCCTTCATGAGAAATGGGGGAGGGGAAGAGGGTTCTGAAATAAATACGGAGAGAGGGGGAGGCGGATAGAAGGTGGATAGAGGAGAGGATAGGTGGAGAGGAGACAGACAAGTCAAAGAGGCGGGGATGGAGCCAGTAAAGGTGAGTGTAGGTGGGGGGGTAAGGAGGAGCTAGGTCAGTCCAGGGAGGACGGACAGGTCAAGGGGGTGGGATGAGGTTAGTAGGTAGGAGATGGGGGTGCAGCTTGAGGTGGGAGGAGGGGATAGGTGAGAAGAAGAACAGGTTAGGGAGGCAGGGACGAGCTGGGCTGGTTTTGGGATGCGGTTGGGGGAGGGGAGATTTTGAAGCTTGTGAAATCCACATTGATACCATTGGGCTGCAGGGTTCCCAGGCTGAATATGAGTTGCTGTTCCTGCAGCCTTCGGGTGGCAACATTATGGCACTGCAGGAGGCCCAGGATGGACATGTCATCTGAGGAATGGGAGGGGCAGTTGAAATGGTACGCGACTGGGAGGTGCAATTGTTTATTGCGAACCGAGCGCAGGTGTTCTGCAAAGCGGCTCCCAAGCCTCCGCTTGGTTTCCCCGGTGTAGAGGAGGCTACAACGGGTACAGCGGATGCAGTATACCACATTGGCAGATGTGCAGGTGAACATCTGCTTAATGTGGAAAGTCTTCTTGGGGCCTGGGATTGGGGTGAGGGAGGAGGTGTGGGGGCAGGTGTAGCACTTCCTGCGGTTGCAGGGAAAAGTGCCGGGTGTGGTGGGGCTGGAGGGGAGTGTGGAGCGGACAAGGGAGTCACAGAGAGAGTGGTCCCTCTGGAAAGCAGACAAGGGTGGGGAGGGGAAAATGTCTTTGGTGGTGGGGTCGGATTGCAGATGGCAGAAGTGTCGGAGAATGATGCGTTGGATCCGGAGGTTGGTGGGGCGGTACGTGAGGACGAGGGGGAATCTTTTTTGGTTGTTATTGCGGGGACGGGGTGTGAGGGATGAGTTGCGGGAAATGCGGGAGACACGGTCGAGGGCGTTCTCGACCACTGTGGGGGGGATGTTGCGGTCCTTGAAGAATGAGGACATCTGAGATGTGCGGGAGTGGAATGCCTCATCCTGGGAGCAGATGCGGCGGAGATGAAGGAATTGGGAATAGGGGATTGCATTTTTGCAGGAAGGTGGGTGGGAGTTTTTTTTCAATCCCCCTCCACTGACACCCTCATCCGCTTAGCCGAACTCGTCCTCACCCTCAACAACTTCTCTTTCAATTCCTCCCACTTCCTACAGACAAAAGGTGTGGCCATGGGTACCCGCATGGGCCCAAGCTATGCCTGCCTCTTTGTAGGTTACGTGGAACAATCCCTCTTCCATACCTACACTGGCCCTAAACCCCACCTCTTCCTCCGTTACATTGATGACTGTATCGACGCCGCCTCGTGCTCCCACGAGGAGCTCGAACAGTTCATCCACTTCACCAACACCTTCCACCCCAACCTGAAGTTCACCTGGACCATCTCCACCAATTCTCTCTCCTTCCTGGACCTCTCCGTCTCCATCTCGGGTAGCCACCTAGAAACCAACATCCATTTCAAGCCCACCGACTCCCATAGCTACTTAGAATACACCTCCTCCCACCCACCTTCCTGCAAAAATGCCATCCCCTATTCCCAATTCCTTCACCTCTAGCACATCTGCTCCCAGGATGAGGCATTCCACTCCCGTACATCTCAGATGTCCTCATTCTTCAAGGACCGCAACATCCCCCCTGCAGTGGTCAAGAACGCCCTCGACCGTGTCTCCCGCAATTCCCGCAACTCATCCCTCACACCCCGTCCCTGCAATAACAACCAAAAAAGAATCCGCCTCCTCCTCTCTCCCTATTTATTTTGGAACCCTCTTCCCCTCCCCCATTTCTGATGAGGGGTCTAGGCCCGAAACGTCAAGCTTTCCTGCTCCTATGATGCTGCTTGGCCTGCTGTGTTCATCCAGCCCCACACCTTGTTATCTGGTCTTTATCTCTTTAATGTTTGTGAGACCTTAGTGAACACAAATTGTCTGCTGCATTTCCTACATTAAAACAATGTTTACACTTCAGTTAGCTGTGAAGCACTTTGGAATGTACTGAGGCAATTGAAAGCATTATATAAATGTAAGTTTGTTTTTCTTCCTGGATGATGGTGTTATCAGTATTCAGTTATCAGTCTTTGGTCTGTGTTGCCCTGATCTAAGAATACTGCTATCCTGCCTGTAGCATGTACTGACCATTTCTGGGTGTCAGAATCAGACTCAACTGCACTGCTTTGAGGTTGATGGTAATTCCTTTTCTCTGATTCAGCTGATTTATTGGGGAAGATTGGTGAGATGGTCGATAAACTCTTTGATTTGGACAAGGAACTAATGCTCAGCTGGGTCGTGGAGACAAAGGAGTTGTCTGATGCAACAACTACAGAAAAAGAAAAAACAGCTGAAACTGCATTGGTCCCTTGCTTATTGGAAGCAGCCAGACAACTCAGGTAAGTTTTGGGAAGAGAGTTAGTGGTCCTATTTTTATGTTCTTTCATAGTGATTGTCAACCAGTGAAATTTTCCTTCCCTTTCTCGACATGTGTTTCCATTTCCGCTGTCCACTGATTTCCACAGTTACCTGGACTATACATCCTCACATCCTGCTTCCTGTAAGGACTCCATCCCATTCTTCCAGTTTCTCTGTCTCCTTCACATCTGTTCTGATGATGCCACCTCGGAGTTCATTGTCACCATGGTTGACAGCCATGTCTCATCCCTTTCCTGCAATTCTGCCATCACTGCTTCTCGTCCCTCCCATAACGTTGTTCGGGTTTCCCTCGTCCTCACTTACCACTCCACTACCATCTGGATTTGAAGGCTCGTAAGCCACCATTTCTGCCACCATCAGACACATTCCCCTGCCCTCCATTGTCAGCATTTTGCAGGAACTGTTCCCTCCAGGACACCCTGGTCCACTTCTCCTCCACTCGCAACACCTCCCTATACCTCCACTGCACCTTCCATGCAATCACAGAAGGTATAGCACCTACTTGTTTACTTCCTCTCTCCTCACTATCCAAGGCTGTAGTCACATCTTTCAGGTGAAGTAGCAATTTACCTGCAGCTCACTCAATCTGCTGTACTGTTTTTGTTGCTCCTGTGGTCTCCTGTACACTGAGGAGAAGAAATACAGACTGGGTGACCGCTTTGCCAAACACCTATGTTCTGATCACAAATTGACCTCAAACCTCCAGTAGCCTGCCATTTCAACACATCACTGGGTTCTCTAGCTAGCATTTCTATCTTGGGCCTGCTGCATTGATCTAGCCAGGCTAAGCACAGGCTGGAAGAACAGTATCTCATTTTACATTTGGTGACCCTGTAGCCTTTCAGACTCAATATCTAGTTCAATACTTTAAGAGTGTGTCCACCTTCTTCCATGTCCTTTACCAACCCCCAGACACCAGGCCTTGCCATGGGCTGCTTTCAGCACAGCCAACTCATTTCCATCCACTAGTGGTCCCCATTATCTGCTTTTCTTGCTCTGTGGCATGCTGTTATCCATCCCTTTGTCTGCCTAACTGCCTTTCTCTGTTTCTGGGCTCCTTACAGACCTATCAATTCACTCCTTTATCTCCCTCCACATCCCCCTTATCAGCATAAATACCACCCTTTTCCTAGCAGCCATCAGTTCTGAAGAAGGGTCGCTGGACTTGAAACGTCAACGCTGCTTTCTCGCCACAGACGATGCCAGACCTGCTGAGTTTCTCAGGCAATTTCTGTTTTTGTTTTAGCATCCACAGTTCTTTGTTTTATTAAACTTTCCTTCTCTTTTTCAATTTCTCCCCCAGCCAGTAGTTGATGAATTATATGCTCTGGGGATGGAGGTTAGGCAGTGGGGACTGTTGTCACTTGGGTGCACAAGTGAATTTGAAACAGGGTGAAGTGTGGCCTGATGCATTTTTTTGAAAGACAGGCATACAGCACTACATTGAATTGTGGGAACTTCTCAGTCATTGCTTAATGGTACTACTCTCATTGTTAGAAATCTGTGTTTTTAACCCACTCCAGGGGTCTCAGCAGAAAATCTAGCCTGAAACTGTAGTAATTAAAGGAGTTGCCTTATGTTGGAGGGCCATCTTTCAAATGAGATCATAAATCAAGGCGATGTCTGCCCTCTCAGTAATGGATGTATAAAATTTTCACACTAGCTCTAATCAAACTATGTAAAATGTACTGTTACAGTCTTGGAATATTTTGCTATTTTTCTGCTGAATGGATTAACAGTGGTTCCTTAAGCAGTTTGTTTTGGTTAACAAACACATTTTGCCTTGTTCTAGAGACTTCTATCCCAGCTAAATTGCCATTTTTTTCAGATACTAATTACATTTCCAGGCTACTTCAATAACTGAAAATATTGCACAATAATGCAGATTAAAATAACCAATCAAATTCATTTATAAAATCATGTGAAAATTCAAATACAAACAAAATTAGATTAAGTAGAAGTTATTAAAAAAAGCCTGAGCTGTCTGAATCTGTGACTGAGTCTCTTGATGACTTAGTATTTCATTTTGCAGCTTGGCTTTACAGCATGAATGTTCCCTAACTTGACTGTAAATGATTAAGGAAATCACAGCACAAAACTCCAACTTACGTAGTCCTGAATAGGTGGTGTGTCTAAGAGACCACGAAGAGGCTGGTGTTAGAAAATGGTAAAATGTCATATCAGTGCACTGTGGAGAATTGTCCTTAGTTTGTTGCAGAGGTGTGGTTTTAGAGCAAGAGTTAATCTTTGCAGGACTTCAAAGTGCTTGATGCTTGTACCTTAGGTGGAGGGCATTTATTCTCCAGCACTAAAAAAAAAGTTGCTCAACACAGAAACTAGCACAAAGAAAGCCAAGAGCCTCAGTTAGCTGGAGGTCCTGACAGCAAATAATGAAATGCCACTCACCAGGGCTAGTTTGGATAGTTTTGTCAGGTACTTCAGTAATTTAGGTTCTTTTTCCCTCAGTCTTGGAATGTGAGTATTACTGGCCAGTTATTACTCTAATTGTCCTTGAGATGGCGGTGGTGAGTAGCTTTCTTGAAATAATGCAGTTCATGAGGTGCAGGTTGCCTACAATGCTGTTAGGGAAGGATTTGCAGGATTTTGACTCAGTGCGGGCAAAACAGCAGTGATATAGTTCCAAGTCAGAGTGTTAGTGACTTGGAGGGGATTTTGCAGGTAGTGGGAACCACAGGTTGGAGGGTCTGTGCGATGGGAACACACATAATAACATGCAAGTAAAATTGGTATGCAGAAGGTATGGATGTGTACTTTGTGCACTAAACAACCAGTATTCCTGAGATCAAATCTATCCATTTACAGAGAACTGTAATTTATGCTGTATGCATGGGATGGTGGTCAGTGTATTTTTACCTCTGTGCTGTTTGCTTTTTTTTTAGGTCAGACAGTATTGAAGGGTTAGAGGTTTACATACATATACTACAGCTGCTCACTACAACAGATGGAGGAATGCAGGCATTAGGTAACTTTCTTATTCTCAACATTTCATATCTGCAGTTCTTTCATATCTCATCCATTGTTCTTAATGTTTACCAATGGTAAAGTTCTACTTTTTGTTCAAATTGCAACAGTATCCCTCCCCAAAAAGTGTTCACACTTCCTGCTGTTAATCCAAGTGTCATGGGTTCATTATGCAAACATGTCTCACTTTGAGCTGAAATTTGTTTGACAAATGAGAACTTTGACCATGAAAATCCACCAATTTAAAGAGAATGAACCAATCTACTCTGTAGAAGTGATTTCATACTATCATTTTAGGTCCATTTAAGTGTTCAAAGCAACCATTTCTGAAGAAGGGTCTAGGCCCGAAACGTCAGCCTTCCTGCTCCTCTGATGCTGCTTGGCCTGCTGTGTTCATCCAGCTCTACACCTTGTTATCTCAACTATTGACAACTGCCCTTTTGAGCATTATTGCAACTAAGGTTGGAGGAGCACACCATTGCTCTAGTCTTGCTACTCCTTGAGTCACAATATAAGACACAAATAAATGTATTTAGTTACCCAAGATGATTAAAAATTAAATATGGTATATTAGGTTTCAGACAAAAATCTAGAAACTAAGCTTCTTAAACACAATTATAGATTTATCATCAGAAGAAAACTTTTTCAATAAAAATATAATAATTTGTTAACATACACAGTACTATAGAAATATACAAGCTCAGCAGGGGAGGGGGGTGACCCCTGAGGAAGGGTCACCAGACCCGAAACGTTAACTCTGTTTTCTCCTCCACAGATGCTGCCAGACCTGCTGAGCTTTTCCAGCAGCTTTGTTTTTGTTCCTGATTTACAGCATCTGCAGTTCTTTTGGTTTTTATTTACTATAGAAATATAAATGATTTTCTCTTTAAATATCATCAAAACGCACAGTCAAAAACAAGCACACACACTTCAAGAAAAAGAAAAATCCACTTCTTGGCAAAAACCTAAACACAGACTCTATAACCTTCTGAGAAGCAAACACTCTGGCTGCTGCGTTATTCTTGAAGGCAAACGGGTGAAGTGTAGCATGTCAGAGTCTGTTGCTGTGATGTTTTGGCGTGTGTGGTCAAGTCACTAATTGTGCACAGTTGTTTCTGATGTCTTGTACGATGCAGCTTGCTCGGGAAAAGCAAAATTCAAAAGGTTTCACCCTCAGAGTGGCTTCACAATGAATCTCTTTTCTTGTAGTAAGAACTCCAGACAAGGCAGAGTCAACCTGGACTCTACTGTATGACATAGTTCACACTGATCTTTGTCAGGATGATGACCCAGAAATCATTGTAGAGGAGCAGGCAAGTGTGTTGTCTTCCACTCTGGCTGTTCTTTCAGCGATCTTTGCATCATGCACGGAGGAAAATTACATCAAGACTGAGCGAAGTGAGTAAGTTCAGTGTGTACTGGGAGAGATGGTGGGAGAAAACAGCGCAATAAATCTGACTCTTGACATCTTGTGGGTGCTAACAAGTTTCTTTAATCAGGTGATCAAATCAAGTACTAATGGAGAGATTTATAATCTCAAAGAATAGTTCTAAGAACAGGTCATTACTATTAGTTCTCTTCTTGAGTAGAGTCATTACCTGACTGGTAATCAATTCTGTGTATCTCTGTTCGACTGCGGACTTCTTACAATCTTATATTTCTTACAATCATTTGTATTATATTTGTCTTGTTATCGTTAAACACGTGACCTCTATACCACAAGCCTCAATATAGACTGGAGGAAGACGAGGCTGAACAACTATTTGTAAGTCAACACTTGGTTCCTTCCTTTTTGCTTTAGACTTCATTGAAGTTTTGGTATAACTGAATGACTTGATAGGCCATTTAAGAGTTAAGCACATTGCTGTAGGTCTGAAGTCACGCATAGGCCAGAACGTGTTCCTTCTCTAAAGGATATTAATCAGTATGGGTTTTTAAAACAGTCAAAAATGGCTTCATACTCAGCATTATCAAGACTAACTTTTACTTGCAGAATTATTAATTATATCAGTTACCATGTTGGATTTGAACCCATGTCCCCAGAGCATTAAGCTGGGTCTCTGGGTTACTTCTCCAGTGGCATTTCTACTGCCACACCATCTCCTCAGGGAATGATGTCACAGATAAATACTGTGGTGTGGAGAGACTGAAGCAACTGTGATTATTCTCGTTAGAGCATTGAAGGTTCAGAGAAGTTTTAAAAATGAAGAATTTTGATAGTGTGACTAATGACAAACTTGTCTTTGGCAAGAAGATCAGTAACCAGAGGTAATTAGCAAAAGAATTGAAGATTACGCTAAATATGAAAGTGTATGATTGGTTTAAACCCACACTGTGTACCTTCCTCAATTTGGTTAGTTTTGTGGTGGTATTCTTCAACTGTGTTATGTCTGGTGCAGACCTTCCTTTGCTTGGTACGCTGCTGCGAATTTTGTTCTATGCAGAGGAATCCCAGAAGAGACCATCAGAAGGCACAAGAAGACCCAGCACAGACAAATGGTCTGTCCCATCTCCAACATCTGGTGCCCAGAAAGGAAAACGGCGAAAAGGAGACTATCACTTGAAAATTCTCCTGGATATCTGCTGTGAATTTCTTTCTGAAATCTTCACGAACATTGGAAAGGTATGGGTGTATATTGGGAACATTAGAGAATCAACATTGCATGCTAATTGTGTTTAATTATCTGGAAATCATGGATATTAACTGAGGACTCACTTTGGAGCCCCTAAAAATCGTGACTCTGGTTTTGGTGTTAGAAAATGCATGCTTGTAATCTTTAAATAGCAATTTATAGAAGTGTATAAAGTTGTTTTCTCCAGAAGTGGCTTTCTTAGTTTTTGTAAAATTTATTTTGTCGTGGGATGTGGGCATTGCAGATAAGGTCAGCATTTGTCACGCACAATTGCTCCAACTGCTTGCTAGGGCCATTTCAAAGGGCACTTAAAAGTTATCCATGTTGCTGTGTCTGAAGTCACACGTAGGCTGGACCAGGTAAGGATGGCAGATTTTCTTCCTTTTAAAAGAAAAGGCCTTTTCCAACAATTGCTGGTAGTTTTATGATTACCATGCTGAGCTTTATATTCCAGATTTATTCGTTGACATTAAACTCCACCAGCTGCCATTGTAGAGTTTGAACCCGTGTTATGGCAACAATGCCCCCGGACCTCTGGAAAACTAGTCCAGTGACATTGTCACAACCATATCTGAAGTATAACAGACTGGAGATAGAGGTGACATTGGGTTGGTGGAAAGGAAACTAAAGGTGATTGAGTGAGAGCAGTACTGGGAATGGAGGAAATTAGTGGAATTGGTGGAAGTAATTGGTGGAAGGATGTACGTTGTAGGAGGTGAGGTTGCAATCGATAATGGGAAAGGAAGGACGAGGCTGAGCACGTAGGGATCACTGAGCGAGCACTTGTACTTAGATTACCTCTTCTGAAAATTTTGCTTCTTGATTCTCCTGCTTATAAACCAACCACTAGCTACAGTGTGATTGACAGTTCCTTTGTTCATGTAACTGCTTAGGTTTTGGTTAGGCACCATTAAAGTGCATTGTGGTAACTATAATTCTCTCTGTTGTACTTGTAGGAGATTGTGTCAAAAAGCTTTAAAGAAGGGTTCCTGAGCCAGGAGATGTGCACTTCTGCTTTTCGCCACCTTCTCCCTCAGTATCACACAGCTGTGAGTATTTTTGTATGACTTGTCTTCAGGGATGAGAGATTTCTGCCATTTGGTAGGATTCTGACTTTGGGATTATGGAATTCTGCCCTTTTTAATTATTTTTCCGACATCCTCCTCTGACTTAGAGTTCCAACTTGTTGACATTTCATCAGCAATATCATGATTTTTCACTCTTTGCTACAGTTGTCAGAACAGATTGAAGGCAGGACTGGAGCTTGTTGAAATGAAGTA
Source organism: Ginglymostoma cirratum (assembly GCA_024137785.1). Lineage (NCBI taxonomy): Eukaryota > Metazoa > Chordata > Chondrichthyes > Orectolobiformes > Ginglymostomatidae > Ginglymostoma > Ginglymostoma cirratum. The sequence goes on from JAHRHZ010000062.1 coordinate 42,492,096, forward strand.
TTACCTATATCAATAATTCAGAGGAAAAGACTGAGCGTAAAATCCAATTTTCCTGAAGGTGCCATGCTAAAAGGGGAATAACCTGAGACGATGATGTAAATAGATTGTAAAAAAGATATGGGTTGGTTAAGTGATTGGCATCAAGATAACAGATGAAGTATAATGTGGGGAAATTATAATTATTCAGTTTGGTAGGAAAAATGGAAACGCAGATGATTATTGAAATATAGGGAAGGTACCAGGAAGTTCCATGTTCCAGCTGTACATTCATTGGTTAAAGGGAAAACCGAATCAGTCAGTTAGAAGTGTTTGGGAAATTTTGCAGATTTATGAATGAGCTTTCATATTCTGCTGCAAGAATTTTGTTCATTCTGTATGATGTGCTGAAATGTTTAAATGCTGAGGTCACTTTGGTAATTTTATACAAATGCATTAGTCCATATTTATAAAAGATGAGCAAAGGGAACAATAATGTTTCCATACATATGAAGTATTGTAATTCCATTAATTTGAACAGACCCAGAAACATTTGCAGTTGCTACAGATCATTAAATACAGAGTATATAATTGCATGTTGCTCTGTCCCAAAAGCATTTTGGTTGTTTTTCTCATTATCATCCCTGACTCGTGGAACCATAGAAAAATTACAGCAGAGAAGAGGCCATTCAGCCTAATATGCACTGCTGAAGGTTTAGCGAAGCTTTACTCTTGGTTCTTGTTTCATCACAAGTTATTCACTGAGAGAGAAAATAGTGTTAAATTTTCAGCTATATCTCTTCTTCAGGAGTGGTCAGACTTAAATACAGAAAATGGTAGAATCAGATCATGGGCTCATCAGGATCTGAAAAAGAGGGTTAATTTTTTTTGTGGAGCGCTTTCATCATTAATCTCTCCTTTTTTGGATGTTACCAGATCAGCCTTGTATTCATCTGGATTTTATTAAATACTTTTGGTAGAAATTCTTATGCCCATCAAGTTCAAGGATGTTGCATGCATTAATCTCTTTAAATCTCTTCATAGATGCCTTATATTTCCTGCATTTACAAGTTTTCTGTAAAATTTTGCAACAATTTGTCAGTTGTTGCTAAAGGAGAAAAACAGTGAAAGCAGATGCTGATTTTGCAAGGACTATGCATATCTTTAGCAGAGTTAATTTCAGTGCAAAACTGCTAGGATATTTTTGATTACTTTTCTTTACACTTGAACCATCTCACATGAAATGGTAGATTTCTGGTTGGCACTTGGTCTTATGGGTACTAATAATTTGTGACATCAACACAGAGCCTTGTCGCTGAATGTTAGCAGGCCATTTCTACTTACTGAGCAGTGCAATGAGCCTAATGCTTCATTTGTTCAACTATATGTACTTCTCAGTTAAGGTCAATGAATAGGAGCAAAGACTCACTGAATTTTTTCCTGCTGTCCCAACATCAGTAGTGCTCAGACAAATTGCTGCATTCTGATCAGTGTTGTGTCTGAGATTGGGAGTTAAGCAATGCTGTTTTAAAGCTGGTGCTGATGAGCATTGTTAGAGTGAAGTAAAATAACTTTAACCATTGCCCAGTTGATCTGAATAATCTTGATGGAACAATGTAGAGGGAGCCTTGCTGGGCATCAAATTTATGATGTACGTGACTTTGCGATACTTAAAGGAGCCTTTCAGAGCAAGCTTTAATCTGCATTCAATTGTACCTTATCTCAGAGTGCTTGTGGCTTATGTTTTGCCTGGGATGAAAAGTGTTCCTTTCCCTAGCACTGAGCATCCTTCAACAAGATGACCATAAAACTTTGCACTGAAAAGGTTTCAATGAAATTATTATATGTTTCATTCAGTTCTCACTTATCATTGCTGACCAATACCTTTAATGTCTTCTAGGCGGAAAAATTCCACGCCATCTTAATGGAAGTAAAACCGGACACTGCGGAACAGTTATTACTAGAGTTTCCCAATCTAAGATCCTGACTGGGAGTTGTTGCTGCAACTGTGTGGGAACTATGTTGTGTGGAGCAAATGGCCGCAAGACAGAAAACTCTTAATTGTCTAAATGCACATACCTCTACCAGACATTGCCTGGCAACAACAACTTTGTCAATCATTGAGGTACTAAATCAGCACGACTGCATTTGGATTTGTGAACAACACAGGATCATGTTCATAATTGGATTAATGTCCTGTTAAAGAATATTTGGATATTTATGCAGTTTATGTGAAGTTTCTTTCCCTTGGTGTAAGTGCGAAAGAGACTAGCACCTGTGGAAAGTTTTAGGACCGATTAAAGTTACTGACGGAATTCTGCTCTGTTCCCAGCCTCCTGAGAATGTGGCATTTCAGGAGCAGTTTCATCTTGAACCATCACAGTTCCAGAGCTGGAAGTTGATACCTATAGCTGCAGCCTGTATCTTTCATTTATGTTTACCCTCCTGAAGCTTTGTTGTGTTGAGCTAGGAATGTGCTCTTTCAGCAGTAGCTAGTTTACTATTTTACCTATGCTGAGAAATATAATGTTGAACACAGTGGGTATTTTTCTTCAATAAATATTTGCTTTTCTATTTTAATTAATGGTTATTGTATAAAGAATGTTTAGCTGATTGAAGCTTTTCACTGAGATGTCTTCACAAATCCCCCAGCTAATTTTCATCAAATGCCTACAGTGTGGCAACAGGCCCTTGGCCCAACAAGTCCACACTGAACCTCAGAGCATCCCACCCAGACCCATCCCCCAAATCTACACCTCCCTGAACACTACGGGCAATTTAGCATGGCCAATCCACCTGCACATCTTTGGACTGTGGGAGGAAACCGGAGCACCCGGAGGAAACCCACGCAGACACAGGGAGAATGTGCAAACTCCACACAGACAGTCGCCCGAGGGTGGAATTGAACCCGGGTCCCTGGTGCTGTGAGGCTGCAGTGCTAACCACTGTGCCGCCCCAATTCTTACTTGGATTAAGGTCCTATTAAAGAATATTTGGATATTTATGCAGTTTATGTGAAGTTTCTTTCCCTTGGTGTAAGTGCGAAACAGACTAGCACCTGTGGAAAGTTTTAGGACCGATTAAAGTTACTGACAGAATTCTGCTCTGTTCCCAGCCTCCTGAGAATGTGGCATTTCAGGAGCAGTTTCATCTTGAACCAATTATTTTAGTGACTAATGTCCAATGGCACAGTAATGTTCAAGGAATAGTAGCGTCTTTGTGACAAAACACTTTCAAATACATTGTGCTGATGGTGCAGTAGGTAAAGCACCATCAGTCTAGATCCAAAGGTTCCAGTGACCATCCCTGGTAATTTCTGAGTAAGCTGATTTTGGCCAGGACAACAGTTAGGTTGCTACAGTTGGTCAAGCATCCCTTGCTTGGGTAGGCTAGAAAGTAGTGAAGGATGCTTCTAATGGTATTCCAATTGCATCCGCTAGAAAATATATTTGAACATCAAATGAAAACAAGATTGAATTTAGCAATGACGCCACCCACAACTGAGTAGCCTGTTTATGTTTGTTTATGAATAATAGCCAGCCAGATAGTGACCTTGAATTAAAATATAACACTTCCATCCTGACTGCACTAGTGAAGATTATACTCTGTACACTTGGTATAATCTGTATTTGGGAACTATTATAATACAGTCAGGCAAGCATACAAAAGATTTGCAATGCAAGTAAGTGCTGATCATTTACAGCAGATGTGAGACCTAAAATTCCCTTTGCATTTCTTCTTTATGTGCTTCATTCCTAACTTCAGAAGAACAGATTCTGCTGTATTAGTGTGACATCTTTCCATTTCCCCTTGTATTTTAGGAGGTGTTAATGAGGTAAGTTCAATGTCGCCAACAAATTGTGATAGCATTTAAAAGTTTTGGAGAAATTAAACAGGTGGGATAAGAACTGGGGGCTTACTGTATCTATGTAAAAATAATTCTAATTCCCATGCTTCTGAAGTTCTCACCATTGTATATTTTAGTGTCTGTATTTAGAAAGAAATTTGTGTGCGCAAATTTGCCACAGTCATTACACCGTACTTATAGCACTGGAATAGGCCCTTTAGTTCAACTGGTCCATTTCAGTGAGCTGCCTCCAAACCTGGTACATTTTCATTCAATCAGTATATTCTTCTATTCCATTCTCCTTGAAATACTTGTGTAACAGCATTTTAAATGCTTCCATGCTGGTTGCCTCAACTGTTCCATCTTAATGTAATAGTAACAGTTTCCACGTTCTCCCAACTGAGTAAAAATCCTTCTACCTGTGCTCTCCCTCTAGTGATAACAATGCTGTGTCATTATTCTCTGGAGGCTATAATTACAGTTTCATGGAAATATTAAAATATGCCAAAAGTGCACAAGACAAAGTATGACATAAGCCAGTTGATGCAATGTGCAAAATTTATGCTAGCTGCATTACCTTTTGCATTATTGTACTGTTTAAATAGGAATAAAACAAAACAGAATAAGAAATGCTTGTACTGTATTAGAAAAAATATCTTATGAAGACTTTAATTATTAAAGAAATATTTAATATGGAAGTAAGCTGTACAACAGACCTTAGCAGTTCTGAGCTAACTAATCTTGGAGTAACAGTTGGAGTGTTCATATGGCCTAAGCATCTCTGCATTCAGATGAAGAAATATCAAGTAGAGATTTCAAACTCAATTATCATTCACTGGCCCATATTGTAAAGTGTGAGAAAAGAATTGAGCGTATCCCAATATTCAAATATTCTGCCCATTGTGAAGCTCATGAGTTTAGAGTAAGATCGCAGAGGGCTGCTAACAGTTGATGGATTTACGTTTCAGCAAGAGTTGTTACCTTCAGAAAATAAAGGAAGACAATTGAATAAAAATGTTTTTAGGACTGTAAATCTATATGTTTAAGCTAATTACCCTTTTAGAGGGCAGTATGAGCACAAGGATTAGAGATGTAACCCACATAATCAGGTCTTTCAATATTGTAGTCTTCAAATATTCTACTAAGCACTTCTGTTTTCTTGTGTACATCTGATTTGTCAAGTACGTTTCTCCCAATGCTTGTAGTCTTTGTCCTGAATTCAGCACTGTTTCGTTGCAGACATCAAACTGCAATCAAGAGATGTACTGAGGCTTTATAAGGTCTTTTTAAGGCATTTAGCGGGTATGGGGAAAAAGCAAGAATATTGCATTGAGATAGAGGGTCAGCATGATCATATTGAATAGCAGAGTAGACTCCTGCTCCTAATTTCTATGGTTTTCAACTTTCAGGTGGGCTTTAAAGTAAGATTTCTGTCCCTGTGCATCTTTCAGATGAGATTTTAAAGCAAGGCCCCATTCTTTCTTAGTTGCATATAAAATATCCCAAGGTACTATTTTAAGGATCCTCAACATTCTGTCAGTATTCAACCCTCAATTAATATTACAAAGAAACAGATTATCTGGTCATTATCACATTGTTATTTGTAGGAGCTTGTGTGTAAACTGACTGTCATGTTTCCTACCAACACTTCAAATAAAAGTACTCCATTGCTTGTAAAGTGCTTTGTCATATCTGGTCATGAAAACCATTATAAATGTAAGTTGATACTTTTCATAAATCCCAGTCCTTTGGTCCACTGTACTACTGAATCCTCTACTCTGGTTCTGGACACACCCACCATCAGGAACATCCCTGCACCTACCCTGTCTAGTCCTGTTAGAATTTTATAAGTCTGTATAGATTCCCCCACCTCATTTGTATGAATTCTAGTGGAAACGCTCTTAACCTCGTCATGCTCACCTCATACGTCAGACTCGCCATCCCTGGAATCAGCCTGGTAAACCTTCGCTGCACTCCCTCGAGAGCAAGAGCATCCTTCCCCAGAAAAGGAGACCAAAACTGCACACAACATTCTAGGTGAGACCTCACCAACACCCTGTACCACTGGAACAACACGCCCCTGCTCCTGTTCTCAAATTCTCTCACATTGAAGGCAAATATACCATTTGCCTTCTTTAAGCACCTGTATGCTTACCTTCAGCGACTGGTGCACAAGGACACCCAGGTCCTGCTGCACACTCCCCTCTCCCAATTTACAGCCATTCAGGTAGTAATCTACCTTCTTGTTTTTGCTTACAAAGTGAATAACCTCATATTTATCCAAATTATACTGCTTCTGCCATTGATTTGCCCGCTCACCCAACCTGTCCAAATCATGCTGAAGGATCTCTTCACCCTCGTCACAGCTCACCCTCCCACCCAACTTGGTATCATCTGCAAACTTGAAGATGTTCCATTTTGTTCCCTCATCCAAATCATTAATATATATTGTGAATAGCTGGGGTCCCAGCACCAAGTAGCAACAAATTTGCAGTCAGAGTGATTCCTGCTCTCAGTTCACATCTATTGTTCGGTTGCTGCTGGTCCATTAGCTTGTTGGTGCATCTGTTGCTGCTCAATTTCTCTGTGTCTTTGTTGCACAGTGGCCAGTGATAATTAAACCTCTCCCAAAGTTGGATTCATTGGTCACTCTTCCAATAAACCTGCGTGAGGGGTTTAAGAAACAAAACAGATCTGTAGTAACGCGCGCAGTCACCATCGCATCTCACACAGATGGTTTAGCTTATCCCTCCATAGAGTGGGACATGAAAAACTCCAACAAGGAGGGCCATCGAATACCTCTGGATTGTTCTGTGATATAGGACTTTACTCCAATATATGTGGCACGATCCATGTTATTCCAGTACAGTAGGAGATTGTAAATGCTGTTTGATGACTGATCCCTTGGTCCTCATCCCCACCCCAACTCCCCATATCACCAAAGAAAGGCAGCATTGTATAGAATAGCGTATTGGTGAATACATACAGTTCAAGAAGAGACAAAATCAGCTCCATGCCCCTTGTGCAGCCTTTGAGATCTTAGTCTTTGTGAATTCTGGCCCACAGGTGCCGCTAATAACGTCACCAGTGATTACTTCTGCTTCACAGAAAAGACTGTCTTCAATCTGCAGTGACCAATGATATAGTTGAAGATTGCTGTGACCAGGAATTGTTGGACAGTTAAACGCTACATGCCGTTCGCGTGTCAGATTCCATGATTATACAGGACTTCAGTCTGTACTGTGAAAGTGCTTGATCAATGCAATTACTTCTTCAAGGGACTGACATCACTGACATAACATCATAACATATAGGAGCAGAACTAGGCCATCAGATCTGCTCTACCATTCAATGAGATTATGGCTGATCTAATATTCCTCAATTTCACTTTCTTGCGTTTTCCCCATATTACCGCTTGATTACTGATTAAAAATGTCTACCACAGCTTTGGATATGCTTAATGATCCAGAGTCATCCAGGCCTGTAATTCTTCTAAGCTTCAATGAGTACGAGCTCAACTTTGTCAACCTCTCCTTATTTGACAGTCCCTCTGTGCCCGGTATCAGCCTAGTGAACCTGCTCTAGACTGCCTCCAATGCCAGTACGTCTTTCCTCAGATAAGGGGCAAAAAAACTATTCAGAGTATTCCGCTGTGATTTGACCAGGTTTTTACAAGACCTAAGACTTGGAAAGTTTTAGCAAGACTTCTCTATTTTTATACTCTATTCCCTTTGAAACAAAGGCCACATTCGATTTGCCTTCCCTATTTCCTGCTGAACTTGTATATTAGCTTTTTGAGATTTGTCTCAAATCCTTCTGAGCTGTAGCTTTCTGCAATCTTTCTCAGTATTACTTAAATGGAGTAATAATATTCTTCTTAACAAAGTGCATAATGTCACATTTTCTCAAAATATATTCCATCAACAGAGTTTTTGGCCCCTCAATTAATCTGTCAATATCCCTCTTGTAGATTCCTTGTGTCAAACTCACCACTTGTCTTGCCAACTAATTTTATATCGCACAAACTTTGCTGGGTACATCTACTTTCCTCACTGAGTCATTAATATATTTGGTAAATAATTGTGGCCATAGAACTGACCCCTGTAGCCCTCTGCTTGTATTAGTTAGCCAATCCTCTATCCATGCCAATATGCTTCCTCCAACGTAATGTAGCCATATCTTATCAAGTAGCCTAATATGTAGTATTTTATCAAATGCCTTCTGAAAATCTAAATATACTACACCTACTGCTTCCCCTTTATCTATCTTGCTTGTTACCTCCTCAAAGAATTCTAATAAAATTGTCAGGCCTGATTTTCTCTTCATGAAACTGTGCTGTCCCTGCTTAATCATATTGTGTATTTCTAAATGCTCTGCTGTTACATTCTTTATAATAGACGCCATCGTTTTTGCAATAACTTGTTAAGCTAATTGGCCTATGGTTAGCTTTTTTTTGGTCTCATTCCCTTTCTAAATAAAAGTATTACATTGACAGTTTTCCAATCCTCTGAGATGTTCTCAGAATTTAAGGGTGCTTGGAAGGTTTCTACTAGTGTATCCACTATCTCCGCAGCTACTACTTCTAATATCCTAGGGTACATCTTGTCAGGTTCTTTAGCCCAATTAGTTTCCCTGCCACTTTTTCTTTAATGGTTGTTATTGCATTTATTGCCTGTCTTCCTTTTGCCCCTTAATTATTTAGAAAAGTATAATCTGAATCATCACACAAAACTTATTCCATCTGCTCTGGGTACGGTCAAAGCCATTTTATACTTGCATTGTACATTAACGATTTGCATGAGTGTGGAAGACAGAACAAATTGTGTGTGGCACAGTGAGTCACAGACTTGGCCTGGTAACAAAGGGACACCTACCCTTTACTTATTGTACCAGGACCCCTTGTAGAAAGCTAAATTTTTTGGCTCCCCTTAGGCTTTGTGACGTGGCCATTTGCTTGGAATACATGCAGTGTGTTTACCATGTGCACTGCTGGTACAGCAAACTTTTTGTTCACTGGCACTTGGAATGTGCAGGTTGGTCACAAGGTCCACATAATGTAAAAATGCACACCAAGTAATGCAGGGGATATACACATCATAGTTATACTTTATTTACAGCCTAAATCACTTAAATAATAATGTAACTTTGCCTTAAATAAAACATACCAGCAGAGAGCCTTCTCATTCACACTCTCAACTGGCTAATCAGACATCATGGAGATTGCAATAATTCAGTAAACTTCTGGTATTTGAGGTATATACTTCTTGCCAGTTTATTGAGAGAGCCCGTCTTAAAAGGTGCCAGTTAAAACAACGTTTTGCTGTACATCGCGGAGGTGCCACGTTGAAGTAGCACGATGCCCACCCTTTGACTGATCACTGCTGAAAACCATGACAACTGTGACAAGTCTTTATATCTGATCCAGAAGACAGTGCAATACAAAAGTACTATGACCCTTTAAGCTCTGAGGGGACAAAGTACAAAAAGGTAATGCAAGGCAAAGCATCGCGTGGGGGCAAAGTGAGGAACTGAGAAGCCCTGAGATGCTCCCTGGTTGAATCCATGAGATGGTTGCTTGTTCCTGTGTGCAAAGTGTCCTGGCAGCTGCATTACAATTAAAGATACCATTGTGCTCCCAAATGCAGCATTGAAATGTAGAGCTCTATTGTAAATGGGTTAGAGATGTGTGATGAGGGTGCAGAGACACTGGTATATAGCCAATACCAATTTCCATGGACAGCGGCTATGGATGGAACATGCCCTGAGATGTTGGGAATTGCTGTCCAAGCTAGATCCTAGAGGAATATACAGGAAGCTGGAGTGGCCAGATACCTTCTCTGACTTCCATGTTTGGGATTGTTGCTGTCTAGTTTCTATCTGGTGTTGGGAGAATAGGAAACTGAATACCGATAAGTGAGATGAGAGCTGATAGCATGCTGACGCATGCAAATAGATACAAGTAGGCTTTTCATTGCTCAGTGAGGTTCTTGTCTCGTTATTCAAAACCTGATTGTAGAATCAGATCTTTGTTCTGCCAATGTCTAGAATCTAATTTTTCCAGTCCCATCATATTTTCCCAGCTGGTTCACCGATTGTTCAGGGATGTGGAAGATCCCACTCAAAGTGTGAAAGGACTGAACTGGTGTCTGAGTTGTCCTCAACTGGTATGGTGTCATGGTGAGGTTAGTGGTTTGTCGTGGCGGAAGGTTGAGGAGGAGGATGTGACCATGAGGTATGTGGAGTCACAGTACTGAAGAAGGAATTGCATAATGGCTAGGACATGGATTCATTGAGCTGCAGCTGCCAGTTACTCACTCTGACTTGCATGTTAGGAATTTGCACAATCTAGTTTCTTGGGCAAGGAAAGGAGATTTAGAAGTGGCATAAAAATGAGGTAAGTTGGGCCCCAAAGAAATGCATGGAAATAAGGTAGTTACTGCTCAATGACAAGATTATGAAGTTGTCATTTAAGCCACAAAGGAAAAACTGGGAAAATATTTCATTCTGACCAAGATTTTCCAACATTACTCATGCCATTACCAGAGAGGGGAAATTTCTGCACATAATGTGCAACACTGGAAAAGCAGTTTAGAAGTAAACCTTCCCACTGTTTCTCCAAAAGAACAATGTAGCAAAGAAACCACTTCCTTGCCCTTTCCAGCGAAAGTCCACATATTTCTTCTGTTCAACTACTTATCTAATTGCCTTTTGAAAGGCCTTCAGCACCCTTTTGGACAATGCTTTCCAGATTCACAACCACGTGCTGCGTAAAAATGTTGTTTCCTCAGCCAGTGATTTTGGCAATCATCCTAAATTTGCATCCTTTGGTTTTCAACCCTCTGCCAATAGGAACAGTTTCTATCTTCTCTGTCAAACCACCTTATAATTTTGAGCTTCTACTTTGAACCACGTCTCAACCTTCACTGATATTGACTTTAATCTTTTTTTCTTTACCTCTTTCCCAAATGCCTATCAGTTCTTCCTGTTCCACAAATTAACTAATTCCTTTCAAATAATTACATTTATCACTCCAACAGTACTGTTGCCCATTAGTTCAACTTGGAAATGGTAACTTAGCCTGCAGAAAGTAGAGCATACAATTATAGTGGGTGGCCCAATGCTGTTTGTGATATTAATTAGTGGGATGCCTATCGGGGAATGCAGAAAATGTAGCCACTATCCTAGTGGTGTACAGCATATCAGCACAGAGTCTCAAAAGCACTGACTAGAGTCATAGAGTCATACAGACCCATCAGAGAAACAGACCCATCAGTTCAACCAGTTATGCCACCCATAACCCCGAACTAAACTAGTCTCACCTGCCTGCACTTGGCCCATATCCTTCCAAACATTTTTTATTCATGTACTTATCTAAAGGTCTTTTAAAAGTTGTAACTGTACCCGTACCCACCATTTCCTCTGGAAATTCATTCCACACACAAACGATTCTGTGCAGAAAAATTGTCCCTCATGTCTTTTTAAAATCTTTCTCCTCTCACCTTAAAAATATGCATCCTGGTCATGAAATCCCCCCTTCTAGGAAAAGGACACCTGCAATTCACCTTATTTATATCCCTCATTATTTTATAAACCTCTTTAATGTCACGTCTCAACCTCCTACACTCCAGTGTAAAAAGGTCCCAGCCTATCAAGCCTCTCCCTATAACTCCTACTAAGGAGATTTGTCACTTCAAAGCTGTTTTTTGGTCAGAGTGGAGAAATTTCAGCTCATGGTGCGCTTAAGGGGAGGTGATGGTCTAGTGGTATTATCACTGGACTATTAATCTAGAGATCCAGGTCTCAGCTCCAGGACGTCTCTGCAGGAGTTTAGGGTAGTGTCCTCCGCCCAACCATCCTCAGCTGCTTCATTAATGACCTTCCTTCCGTCATAAGGTCAGAAGTGGGTATGTTTACCGATGATTGCACAATGTTCAGCACCTTTCGTGACTTCTCAGATACTGAAGCAGTGTTAAAATGCAACAAGATCTGGACAATATCCAGGCTTGGGCTGACAAGTGGCAAGTGACATTTGTGCCACACAAATGCCAGGCTATGAGCATCACCAATAAGACACAATCTAACCACCACCCCTTGACATTCAATGGTGTTACCAACACTGAATTTCCCACTATCAATATCCTGGGGCTTATCATTGACCAGAAACTCAATTGGGCTCACCACATAAACACAGTGACTATGAGAGCAGATCAGAGGCTAGGAATACTGCGATGAGTAACTCACCTCCTGACTCCTCAAAGTTATCCACCATCTATGAGGCACAAGTCAACAGTGTGAAGGAATACTCCCCACTTGCCTGGATGAGTGCAGTCCCAACAACACAAGAAGCTTGACACCATCCAAGACAAAGCAGCCCACTTTATTGGCACTCCATCCACAAGTATCCACTCCCTCCACCACCCACACTCAGTAGCAGCAGTGTGTACTCTGTACAAGATGCACTGCAGAAATTCACCAAAGATCCTCTGACAGCACCTTCCACTTCCACCTAGAAGGACAAGGGCAGCAGACATATGGGAACACCACCACTTCCCAGTTCCCCTCCAAGCCACTCGCCATCCTGACTTGGAAATATATCACAGTTCCTTCACTCTCAGTGGGTCAGAATCCTGGAATTCCCTCCCTAATGGCATTGTGGGTCAACCCACAGCAGGAGGACTGCAGCATTTCAAGAAGGCAGCTCACCACCACCTTCTCAAGGACAACTAGGGATGGGCAAGAAATGCTGGCCAGCCAGTGACGCTCACATCCCACAAATGAATATAACAAAAAACAATCTGGGTTCAAATCCAGCCACAGCAGACAGTAGAATTTGAACTCAGTATCAAAAAGCCTGGAATTAAGAGTCTGATATTGGGAAAGCCCATCTGGTTCACTAGTGTCCTTTAGGGTACAAAGCTGCCATCCTTACCTGCTCTGTGACTCCAGATCCACAGCAATGTGGTTGACTCTTAACAGCCATCTGGGCAATTAGGGATGGGCAATAAATGCTGCCTAGGCAGTGATGCACTCATCCTGTGAATGAATAATAAAAAAAAAGTGGTCTGAGAGTTATTGAATCCCCAGTAAAACATTGATGAGAAAAAGTATGCTCTCAGGACATTGTTATGAGTAAATGGTGGGAATTTACATAGTTTCCTTGTAAACAGCTTTAAAGTGGTTGACAAATGGAATGAGATATTGCAAAAAGATATTATCTAATGTTTCAGCATTTGTAAAATCCCAAATGTTAAGTTATTCCAATTTCTCCTTTTATGGTTGTATTTTATGTGTATTTTACACACTGCACAAATGAAACATTCTGTGATAACATTTAATATGGAATTTATTGCACTCTGAATTAGTTATTCCAAAACTCTTGCCAGGGCCATTGCTATACATAAGACAGTGTTATTGATTAAGCTGTGTAAACAGTTATTAAAAGTAGTGCTAACACAGTGTGGAGCTGGAGGAACACAGCAGGCCAGGCAGCATTAGAGGAGCGGGAAAGCTGACGTTTCAGTTCCTTCTTTAGAAATAGGGGAGGGGGAAGGGAGCTCTGAAATAAATAGAGAGAGGAGAGGTGGGGCTGGGGAACGTAGGTGGGATGGTGATATGTGAGTGCAGGTAGGCAGTGGTGGGGATTGGTCAGTGAGGTGGGAGGTGCGGATAAATGGGAGAGAAGACGGACAGTTCAAGGAGGCGGGGATGAGAGGGAGGGTTGGTCATGGGATGGGGCCAGGGGTAGGGAGATTTTGAAACTAGGGTGGCTATGGGAACCCACATGCACCCAAGCTATGCCTGCCTCTTTGTAGGATAGGTGGAACAGTCCCTCTTCCACAGCGAAACTGGCACTATCCCCCACCTCTTCCTCTGTCACTTCGATGACTGTATCGGCGCCACCTCGTGCTCCCGCGTATCTCCATCTCTGGTGACCACCTTGAAACTGATATCTATTTCAAGCCCACTGACTCCCACAGCTACCTAGACTACACCTCTTCTCATCCACCTTCCTGCACGAAAGTGATCCCCTACTCTCAATTTCTCCACCTACGTCGCTCTGCTCCCAAGATAAGGCTTTCCACTCCTGGACATCCCAGATGTCCTCGTGTTTCCAGGACCGCAACATCCCCCCTTCAGTGGTTGAAAATGCTCTCGACTGCATCTCTTGCGTTTCCCGCACCTCTGGCCTCACACCCCCTCCCCGCAGTAACAACAAAGACAGAATTCCCCTTGTCCTCACGTATCACCCCACCAACCTGCAGATTCAATGCATCATTCTCCACCGCTTCCACCACCTGCAATCTGATCCCACTACCAAGGATATATTTCCCACCTCACCCCTACCTGCCTTCCAGAGATACTGATCTCTCTGTGACTCCCTTGTCCGCTCCACACTCCCCACTAGCCCCACCACCCCTGGCACCTTTCCCTGAAACTGTGGGAGGCGCTACACCTGCCCCTACACCTCCCCCCTCACTCCCATTCAAGGCACAAAACAAACCTTCCAGATCAAACAGAGGTTCACCTGCACATTCGCTAATGTGGTCTGTTGTATCCACTGTTCCCAATGTGGCTTCCTCTACAGCAGGGAGACCAAACGGAGGCTTGGAGACCGCTTTGTAGAGCACCTACGCTCAGTTCGCGACAACACCTCCCAGTCGCGAACCACTTCAACTCCCCCTCACATTCCCTGGGTGACATGTCCATCCTGGGCCTCCTCCAGTGTCACAACGACACCACCCGGAAAATAGAGGAGCAGCACCTCATATTCTGCCTCGGGAGCCTACAGCCCAATGGCCTCAATGTGGACTTTACTAGTTTCAAAATCTCCCCATCCCTGGTCTCATCCCACAACCAACCCTCCCTCTGATCCCTGTCTCCACCACCTGTCCATCTACTCTCCCACCTATCTGCTCCTCCCACCTCACTGACCAATCCCCACCACTTCCTAACTTCTCTCACCTATCACCATCCCACCTACCTTCCCCAGCCCCACCCTTCCTCTCTCTATTTATTTCTGAGCTCCCTTCCCCCTCCCCCATTTCTGAAGAAGGGTTCCAACCCGAAACAACAACTTTCCTGCTCCCCTGTGCTGCCTGGCCTGCTGTGTTCCTCCAGCTCCACACTGTGTTATCTCTGACTCCAGCATCGACAATTCTTACAATCTTAAAAGTATTACTGCTTGGTTTGTCGTCTCCTGCTGTTGGAAAGTTAAATCTGGTTCTACTGTTACCATTGTAAAACAAGAGTGATGGAGTTGTACTGGCTCAGTTGGTGTATGTTTACTCTCAGAGGCCAGAAATTCACTTTCTCTGTTGTTTTCATTGGTGAGCACACTGCTTGTGTAATACTGAACCACACAGGCAGGAAGTTTCCAAGGGTAATCCCAGTCTCGCAAGTTAACTGATCTCAGGCAGCCTGGTAGTGAGTAGGTTGCCTCAAACTGCCTTTAGTTGATCATTCAGTCTGGACTGGAAAGGAAGAAATCAGTTGGACGTTCCTGCTCCTTTTTGCAATGTAATAAGCTCTTGCTAAAAAGAAAGGACATTGGTTGACACAGCTTTGTTTAACCACCATGGAATAGCTGGTGAACATCTTGCTCCTAATTCCCATCACCAGAACATTTTGCTGAACGTTAGGCGGATTTGGTCAAATGACACAGGCTCAAATGATTGTTACATAAATTGCAGCTGTAGTTCTTTCTTGGAACTTCTGCACTGTTAGGGAAGTTGATTCAAAGGATAAAAGCTGCTCCCCTTAGAGAAGATGATGCAAATGACAGAACGTTATGACAAGATGCTGTTGTGTGTTTGAGAGAATATAATCTGAAGCTATTGTGTCATTGGTACTGTAAATAACATTGACCTGGCCGAACAAGTAGCTCAGAATATGTTTCATTTCAGCAGCTGCAAATATTAGTATTTCCAATTCCAGTTTTTAATTGAATAAAACTTTTCATGGTCACTTTAAATAGAATAGAGCTGCTATATTGCTGGCTAAGGTATTGGACTGCCTCAATAAACCATTTTGTTCTCCTCAATCATGCCTGATGGTCCAATAATAGGATGTGGACCTTTTTGTTTATATAGACTGTACTGGCAGATAATGAAACCATGGACCCTGTTAGATTTGTTGTCCTGATACCTTAAGCATCCAGACAGAGCACCCATGAAGCTGTAATGAAAGGAGCAGTTACAAACACTTCAACAAACGCTGATGATTCATACGCCATGCTGCAGCTCCTCAAGACCTGTATTACTTATGTAGAGGAATAGCTCAGCTATAGATGGAAAATGCCTTGGTGTATCGACAGAGATGGTGATAAAGGTTCTTCCCTATGGGCTAAAGATGTAACCTTAGGCTTCCTAACAGAGCTGTAGTCGCTGTACTAACAGATTAACACTCACACCAGTTGGTATGTAAAATAGAGATAAAAATAGATTTGAATAATTGGTACTGCCAGTCACGTAAAGAAGCATTGAAAGTGCAAAGATACCAGTCATGTACAGAGAACAAAAATATAAATAATGAATTTGATCTGCCCTCTTGTCCAAATTTAGTAGCAGCAGATTGATGAGCTGGCTTGAGTGGGAACTGAGACCCACTAGACACTCTGATATATTTGGGTACTTAGCAGTTATCAGTATTCTCCCATACGTTTGGAAATACAACAGTGTAAGGAGATGGAGCAGCTGTATTATACTAATCAGTAGAAAAGGAAAATAAAGTGCTAACTGATGCCTCAACCACCTGCTTGGTCCACTGTTTGGACAACACATTCCCTGATATTAGCAAGAAATGAGTCATAAGAGTTCATGACAATGGAGAGTTTCCAACCACAGATCTTAGACTATCAATATTGCATGTAAGCTGTGAGTGTCCTTACTGCAGATGCCAAAAGCATTTCCAATCCAGAATAAACTGAAGCAGATGCCGTCAGCCATTAGCAGGTCATTGTGCCAAGGTTGTATCAGAGATAAAAGGTACTGCAGATGCTGGAGAATCCGAGATAACAAGCATGGGGCTGGATGAACATAGCAGGTCAAGCAGCATCATAGGAGCAGGAAAACTTGACGTTTCAGGCCTAGACCCTTCATCAGAAAATTTTCTGATGAA
>JAHRHZ010000062.1:42509434-42534016 GCA_024137785.1 Ginglymostoma cirratum
TGTTCATCCAGCCCCATGCTTGTTATCTCTCATTGTGCCAAGGTGTTGTGTGGAGCCTGCTGATCTCTCTTGGCAAATTTTCTTTAATCTTTCATGTGAAGTGCTTTGTTTGAGGCACTTTGAAGATCAATTTAACCTCAAGCAGTGCTTAAAAGGAAGCCTCACTTCTTGAGGAGAAAATTAAATACTAAATAAAATTATTAGAAATATTATCGAAAAAAGATTGGACTAAAAATGCTGCAAAATGTTACAAAATAATATAGAGTCAATTTGCCAGCTCATCACATGTGGAGCTTTCTTTGCTCCCAGACTAACGCAACATAAAAAGAACATGCTGAACACATACAGATAACATTTTTTTTCCCATTAGAATTTAATTCACCAGTACAACTATTGCATTGCTATCGTTACATTTCCTTACATCAACGTTGTGCCTTAACAACAATAGTACAAGAAATCGATGCAACTGGTTTTACCCAGTAAATGTACAGGGGCACTGAAATGTAGCTTGGTATGAAATTCATGTAAGTCCTGTTCTTGCTTGCATTGTCCTCAATCTGTACCTCTGCATTGGTTGTGCATGTGGTGCACAAGATTATTAATGAGCAATATCATCAGTAAGAATTCCAATTGCGCAGACTGAAAAAAATTCCAATCATATGAACCTGCGAAATAGGCAAATTATGTCATCTGGCTCCTTAGGCTAACCACTGAGTTATTGTGCTACCCGACCAGAGCTAGAGGTTGCACTTAGTACTGACTACAGTGGTTGCAGGAAAAACCTGCAGAAAATGATGTTCTGAGAAATCTGACAATACCAGAATTGGCAGGTCCCTGTGAATGTCCATGCCTTGACCTCATCTGTCATTAGCCTTAACCCATAGTCGAAAGTTCCATTTATAATCTAAATAAATCAATGCCTTTACCATGATTTTTGTGTCCTAAGCCTAACAGTCTTTCGATGCTTCAATGAACTTTCCTTGATCATAAGATCAGACATAGCGATGCTCATTAATGATTGTACTATGTTCAGTAGCAATTGAAGCTCTTCATACTGAAGTAGTCCATGTCCATAGGCAACAGGATCTGGACATTCAGACTTGTGCTGATAAGCAGTGAGTAACATTTGCAACAAGTGCCTGGCAGTGACCACCTCCAGGAGGAGAGAAACTAACCAACTTCCTTGGATATTCAACTGCATTACTATGGCTGAATGTTCCACTGTCAACATCCAGGGGTTACCATTGACCAGAAATTGAACTGTATCTGCCATTTAATTACAACGGCTATAACAACAGGCCAAAAGCAGGACATTGAGGAGAATAACTGACTTCCTGACCCTGAAAAGCCTCTGCACTATCTACAGGACACAAGTAAAAGTGTGTCATGGAATACGCTTCACTTGCCTGAAGCTCATCGCTAGCCCAGACAAAGCAATCTACTTGAACTCACCATCTTAATTATTCAGTCTCTCCGACATCAGCTGACAGTGGCAGCAGTGTGTGCCATTTATGGGATGCACCAGAGCAAATCCACGCTCCTTTGGCAGCATCTTCCAAATCCTTGATCTCTATCATTTTAAAGGACAAGGGTGGCAAAGACACAGGAAGAGGGGGAGAAGAGGCCTAGGATCATCATTACCTGCAAGTTCCCATTTAAGCTGCATACTATCCTGACTTTGAACTGTAACAGCAGTGTCTCTGGTTTAAATTTTGGAACTCCTTTCCAAACACTACAGTCAATGGAACTGCACCAAAAGGTTTGCAGCAAATCAAAATATTTGCTCACCATCACTTTCTCCAGGGCAAATGGGATAAATAACAAATTTTGACAGTAACACTCAAATCCTATAAAGATTAAAATAATTCAATACAAAGAATTAATTTTGTAGAGCAATCTACATATATTTATACACAATACATTCAGACCAAGCAAAAGCTTAGCCTGAGGAGCAAGCAATTTGGAACAGAAAGTTAAATGTAAGTTTCTCGCTGAAACATCGCCTTTTAGACCATTTATCTGTCACTACAATGGAACAGTTACCTGTTTTGTTTTAATTACAAATTTTCTTTGTTGTTCGTCATTGCTTGGATGAATGCAGCTCCAAAATCACTCAAGAAACTTGACACCATTCCAGACAAAATAGCCTCTTATCACCCATCCACCACCTTAAGATTTACTCCCTCCATCACTGATGCATATTTGCAACAGTGGGCACTATCTACAAGATGCGCTGTAGCACCTCACCAAGGTTCTAAGACAGCACCTTCATAGCCACAGCGTCATCTATCACTTAGAAAAACAAGGGCAGCAGAGCCGTAGGGTACCACCCATCTGTAGGTTTCAGTCCAAGCTATGCACCGCATTCACTTGGATATATATATCACTATCATCGGGACAAAATCCTGTAACTCTTTAAGAGCATGGTGGATGTTCCTATATTGTCTGGACTGTAGTGATTCAACAAGATGGCTCACCAGCACCTTTTCTTAAGTGTAATTAGGGATGGGCAATAAATGCTGACATAAACAGCACTTCCCAAGAGTCAGTATATGAAAGAAGGTTATTTCCTCTTTCTGTTTCTCACTTGTGCTTACTAGAAGTTACATACACTATTACATCGTACCAAGTTCTTTGCAGACAAGAACACATGCACACATTGCGTTTGTTTCAAACTAAATGAATGACCCTCATACCACAATACTGTTGAAAATATCTCCTGGGAATGCCAATTCTCTCAGCTTTCCCTAAACATGATTCAAACTGATTTAATGCTACTGCTAGATAGAGAATGTAATGAAATAATCAGGAAAATCTTATAAGGGGTAATTTCCCCTTTTGTTTAAGTACTGGGCCTAACAACAATGCCAGAAAACATAACTCACACTGCTTCACAACAAGATACTCAGCTCAAATTTCTCACACTTAAAAGTTCAACTATTTAAAAAGAAAATATTTTAAAATGTTTAACAATATTAACACAGGTTATATCTTATAGTGCTGATCGTGAAGAATTTAAACTGGTAATTTCTGGACTAATGGCAGTCAAAGTCCAGTTCTCATAATTGAGCACATCGATATAACTCGCAAAAGCATTCATTACTTGTTAAACCATAGTGAGAGACAGGGATATCAGTAGTACTGCTAAAAGTACTCTCACAATCTGAAATTATTATTGTGAACTAATTGAAAATATCTCAAAGTTTGAAAGGTCAAATCTCAAGCTGTGCAAGCCCCCTACCACTACGCCCTGATCTCTCACAATGCCAAGTTCTCTTGGAATTAAATGCCCTCATTCAGAATCCCCAGTCCTTTTATTGTCAGACCCTTTAAGTTATAAGAGCTGCCTCTCATTACTATCAATCAGCCAATATTTGTTCAAAACTCTCCCTCCCCTCATTTTCAGCCTGTCCTGACCTACAATTGGCCATCATTCAGTGTTAGCCATCCTTAGAATTCCTTCTTTTAATGTTTAGCTGCTGTCAGTTCGGAATGATGGCTGTCTTCCTCCTATCTCCTAACGTCCTTCAGTAACAATCCAGGCACTGTTGTTGAAATTCTTTATCGTTCACTGAGCTTTCCATTTCATTAACCTTTCAGCATCCACCTTGTTTATCTGCATCATAAAAGACCCAGTCTATCAATTCATCTTTAATTAAACATCTCATATTTTCCATGACTTCAATTAAAGCTGAACATCGTTTGAAAATGCCCAACCTTACAGCTGCTTATGCAAAACTCAGTCAATAGCCTGCACAGATAAAGAAATATTCAGGTTCTCTCCAGGAAACAGTCGTTGTGTACCACAAAATAACGGGAAACTGAGCCTGATTTATGGAGTCAAAAGATAGATAAGAGCCCAAGTAAATGGCTTTCCTAAATTTAGTCTATTCTCTTAGGCTGTACACACTGAAAGCATAGCAAGTTAACTGGTGTTCCGCATGTTGTACAGAGGAAGTTTTTAATTGAGATATGCAGAGTTATGTTGAGTTGGCTTTGGGTGTGATAAATTATATTGACTTACAAACGCATTGTCTTGATCCTGTGGAGTTGAATTGTTCTGTGTTGTGTTTAGTTGTGCTAACAAGATTTATATTCTCTCAGGAATTTTCCTATCTCTTACATTTCATGTAGCCAATTATTTTGAACACTTCTCAGTCACAAAACCAGGTTAATTCAATTTGTGCAATGTATTTTTACAACTCCTCAGAAAACAAGGCATCAGAGTAATGAAAAAGATCTTAAAATCACTGTTGTGAAATGATTATGAGTATAGTTCTGGAATAATCCCATTTCCAAAATCACAAGTGACACGTAAGAGGATGTTCCTGTATTGATCCTAAAATAAACAGATCATGGAAGATTAAAGTGATATTGAAATGAATGTGGATTGAGCTCGATTTCTACCTGATGAGGAAACATTTCTTGAAGTTATAAAATTGAAGAAATATTGCAAGTGAGACAAAATAGAAAATAGAACATCCTGGAAATAAAATGTTTCTAATATTAATCAGAAGGTAGCTGAATTTCATGGGTCAACTCTGGAAGTCCACTCTGAGTCAGAATCTGACATTGAAACTAAATCAAATTAGTCAACTTTGACCCCTAGACTTTGCTTTTCAAAACTGTGCAGCAATCTTAGCTGTATTTAAAGGGACAACATACAAATGGAAATTAGAAGTATTCATCATGGAGACATACACAGAGCAAGGGAGAGAATCACAACATATCACTGTAATTACTGCTGGGTGCACTCAGGAGGAGGAGGAGGACATGTTTCATTCATGAGTGTGAAGAAATATCTTACAGGTTTCTGTTAGGAAGTGTGCTTTGAGTAGCTGAGGCGGAGCATTGGTCCCTCTTCTTAGATGCAGTGTAGGAACCCATTTAATGACCTAACCAGGTCAGGAAAAGTGAATATGTTTGTTGAATAAATCCTCTGGTTTGAGTCTTGCCTCCTTTCATTCTGTTTTTCCCAAGCAGTCTCCATCATATCATTGGCTCAATTTCCAGCAACCCTTCAATTTCTACATCTGTTTAATCACCTTCTTCAGAGGTCATATGACTGATCCCTGGGGCAGGGGGATTTGAACCCAGAGCTCTTGTCCAGGAGTCAAGACATGATCACTTTGCCACAGGGGGTCTCCTTAGCCTTTATTTGCTACGTATTTCTTCATCAATTATCCATCCACTTTTGTCACTTATCTAAATCTAAATGTAAGGTAATGTACTTGTCTCACTGAATGCACTACATCTATAGGGGATGTCTGCTCAACGATTTCAGGCCTATCGTGATTGCCTAATTTGTGCATTATAGATTTCAGACAGTGGGCTGAAGTGGGCTTATAATGTTTGGCTTAAAAGAGGTTTTGCAGCACCAAGGCAGTGTCCATACCTTTGATGCAGGTGCTCCAGTGGTGTGTGATGACATTTCTGACAGATTGATTAGAAAATGTCTATATAATGTCTGATTTGTGGAATTATTTAGATCACTTCATTCTCCAAGAACAGTTTCAGTTGGGGTAAGTTGCATTATTATGGGAGACTGATACCAGTAAGTTATGTCTCTGATATTTTTTCAGTTGGAGAAACATAGAATGAATGTTTTGAAATGGGGCATCGATCCAACAAGCAGAAAGGCACCTCTGGTGCTCACATAATACTTTCCGTTGCCATTGTAAATTATATTTATCTGTTTCTTCTCCCAGAATCCAAGATTCCTCTTATCACTAGATGGTAGCACATAAACAAATGGGGCAGTTGCAGGCTTGGAGAAATTTGTTTCGGTGCCACAGCAGACTTCCAGATTCAAATGGTGTCCACATTTCATTGTACTTTCCAAATGGCATTGTTGTTCATCACATTGCTTAAGTATTAGTCTCTAATGTAGAGTCTTCCATAACTCTAATAGATTCTTTCTAGTATGTTTTCCAAGGTTGATTTCAATTCTTGATTAGTGAGAGTAATGTCAGTACAACCAGAATGATGGTCTTGGGTTTGCCCATATTCTGTGAGACCAAGAAAAAATGTTCTGATTTGAGACATGGTATTGTAATCGGTGTTTTCATTCCCATCCAATAGCTTCTTTAATTGCATTCATAGATAAAGAAGGAGATATGGTTATTTTCCATATCATCTGGTCCTTTTTGGGTTCTACTCATCACAAACGGGATGCACACTGCACATGATGTGTCTAATAAGATTTTGTTTCTGGTTGACCTCGTTGTTCATCTATATTATTTCTCTTGTCATTTCTTGAATCTTTCAATATTTTTTCCTCCCTCAATGAACAATGGTGTGTCTTAATGCTCTCTCAGGCTGTTACCCTCACGCTGGTTTACTTTTGACAATTCATTACCTCATCATCTTCCCATGTTTTCTGTATCTTTCCTATTTACTCCAGCCAAGCATTTTGTAGCTTCTATTCCTAACCATTCTGTCAAATTTCATTTCTTTCGCATTTCATCCTCTTCATTCTAATCTTTTCATTTCCCACTGCTCCTGTTTCTGATGTATCACTGGCAATCCTTTTATCAATGCTTCTATCATTTTGTCTATTAATATGAATAACTCCATTGATTTAATTCTGTTGATGTGATCAAACATATATTTAACAAAACCGGTATAATCTTAGTCCATGTTATTGTATCATACATTTCCTGACTCTATTACATTCAGTCTATTGGCACAGGGATTAGGTAGTTCAGCTGACCAGGTGGGTTTCTCTTTTTTCAAATTCTGTTGTATTGTTCTTTTATTTCAATACTGCTTTTGCAGGAAACATTGCACTGTTTATTCCCCCTTTGTTATCCCTACTATATGTTTCTCATTTCTCCTTCCATATGTTGCCTCTGGCATGGCTATTGTGGACACAACATCAAAAATGGTATCCATTTTTTATTCAGCAGTTTTACCTCTTCTATAGGTTTATTCTGATCCCCATGATATCATATGAATTGAATATTCTTTCTTCAGTTTTGAATGGCCAACTTCAGGTAGGTCTTTCCCAATTCATCCATAATTTAACATAGACTCTCCCAGGAACACCATCCCCACACATGCACCCTTTAAACACCTGACCTAACAATAGAAGATGTTCCCTCTGTGGTTTTGTAGCTAGCCATAAACTATTTACATATTACAAAATGTACTCTGGTTTAGAAGATACTCATGAGATCCGTTCTTTCTGAGTATGTGAGGCGGATGTTCAGGAGCTTGACTGGGGACACAATGAGGAGAAACAACCAAAATTAGAATTGTACAGTTTTAAAAATGTTGTGGGATTGGTGAAAGTTGCAGGTTATGTAAATGTATCTACGGAGACAGGAAGAAATGCAATGAAAACTTCAAAAAGCATGGATTATTGGTTTTATTTAAGTGATAATCACCATAGTATGCTCTCCCATTAGAGATGGTGAGTTTAACTGGAGGGTTACAGCACCTTAGATGAGGTTAGGAAGGCAGGCCTTCCATGGTCACGTCAACCTATGTGGGAATTGAACCCATATTGTTAGCATTACTCTGTGATCACGAGCCAGCAATACAGCTAAGCGAGATAGCCCATCCCCACAGCAACATGGAGTATGAAAACAAAAGCTATGAAAATGTATTCGGTGTTCCTACCACTATGCACTTAGTTCAATTTTGTGTTATTTGTCATATTTGACTATTCCAATGTACTTCAATACGACAAAGAACTGCAGAAACTAGAGATCTGAAACAAAAACAGAAAGTGCTGGTCTGACAGCATTTGAAACTCAGCCATTCTGACAAAGGATCACTGGACTCAAAATGTTAACTCAATTTTTCTCTTGTCAGGTTGTGCAGGACATGCTGAGTTCGGACAATCCTGCTGTTCTGGGATCAAGGCTGGTGATCCTTCACTGCACTCCCTTGAAGGCAATAACATCTTTCCTGAGATAAGGAGATCAAAACTGCACCCAGTACTCCAGGAGCAGTCGAAGTAAGCTCCTACACAATTAAAGCAACGCTTCACCACTCCTTAACTCAAATCCTCTCGCAATAAAGGCTAACATTCCATCAGTCTTTCAAAAAGCTTGCTGCACCTACGTGTTAGCCTTTAGTGATTTTTGTACATCTACAGTTTCCAATGTTGTGGCTTTCCTGACTCTATTACATTCAGTCCATTGGCACAGGGATTAGGTAGTTCAGCTGACTAGGTGGGTTTAAGAAATATTTTAAGAAATATTCTGCAATCTGTTCATCCTACCAAAGTGGATAACCTCACATACACTCCATATGGCACGTTCTTACCCATTCACTAAGCCTGGCTAAATCTTCCTGAAGACCCTCTACATCATTTGGACAACATACATTCCCACTTAGCTTTGTAGCATCTGCATATTTGGAAACGTTACATTTAGTCCCCACCTCTGAATCATTGATATACGATGAACAACTGGGGTCCCAAGTCCTGATCATTGTAGTCCCCCACTAGTCACAGTTTGCAACATGAGGATAACCCATTTGTTCCCATTGTACCTGATAGTCCATTATTTATCCATGCTAGTACTTTACCATCTATCCCATGTGCTTTAATTTTTCTAACTAGCCTGCTGTGGGAGACCTTTTCAAACATCTTCTGAAAATCTAAGTAGTACATCAATCAGCTCTCCTTTATTAATTCTGTATAATCTTCAAAAAAATCTCCAAGTTCAAAATTTTTCCATTCGCAAATCCATGCCCAATCAGATCATTATATCCAAATATCTATTTATCACGTCCTTTACTACAGAATTTTAACATTTCCTGATACCTAGTATCCTATACAACTATATCTTAGTGCCTTTTTCCTTTTGGATCCTGGGCTACAATTTTACCCCATAGAGCAACTGCCCTTATCTAGTTAACTACAACAGTTGACATAACAACAGAAAGTGCTGGAAA
This sequence comes from Ginglymostoma cirratum, assembly GCA_024137785.1. Lineage (NCBI taxonomy): Eukaryota > Metazoa > Chordata > Chondrichthyes > Orectolobiformes > Ginglymostomatidae > Ginglymostoma > Ginglymostoma cirratum. Next base: position 42,518,342 of record JAHRHZ010000062.1, read on the forward strand.
TACTCAGCCAGTCAGGCACTTCTGTGTAGAGTGAAGCAGAGATAATGTCTCAAGTTAAATATAACTCTGCAGAACCTTTTGTATTTGTAACAGTTGACGACTGTGCAACCAATTTCCTGAGTCACTTGAATGGTTAAAGAACAGTTTAATATGAGGGATTGGTGATAGTGGGAGGAATAGACTTCAGGTCAGAGTGTTGGTATAGTGGTAATGTTACTGGGCTAGTAATCTAGACGCCAGGCTAATGCTCTGCTTTATTAAATTCTAAAAATGTGGAATAAGAAGTTGGCCTAATGGTGACCATGTAACTGCTGACTGTTGACAAAAGTCCATCTGGATCACTTTAGTGAGGGAAATCTTCCATTCTTATCTTGTATGGCTTAAGTACGATTCCAGATCCACAGCAATGTGGTTGCTGTTTAACTGATCCATGGGACAATAAATGCTGGCCTAGCCCATGAGACACTCATCCTGTAAAAGAATGAAACAAAAATATATAATTTCCAATGGTTTTCTCTAGGTCACTCTGTGTTATTGAGGCATCCCTGGGAGAAATGATATTGCTGGCCTGGCAGTGGGTGCTTCTACACCTCTGCCACTTTACCTCTCTTCGGTTTCTTGAGCTCTGGGACACCCACGTGGGAGAGCTTAAATTTAAACTGAAGTCAATAATCAATTTACAAACATCATTAATGTCTCATGGGTCTTTAATTGCATCAATAACCACCAGCCAGTTTTAACATGTAAAATCCTGAGTGCAGCAAGAAGGTTATTACCCCAGCCTCCAAATAAGCCTTAGTTAAATCTGCAAGTGATTGCATTTGAACCTGGTTGTGGTCATTTTTAAATCCATTCAAGGGATGTGGGCATCATTATAGGCCACCGCTAAATACCTTGGAGAAGTTAGTGAATGTTCTTGAATCGCAATTACTTCCCCTACCTAGGAAGCAACATCTTTAAGGAGGGTGATGTAGAGATCAACTTCATACAGCAATGCACAAGGCACCATTGAGCCCCCAGTGATTCCACATGGTCTGGGCAAAAAGCTGCAACTTTACATGTCCACTGTAATACAAATTGCAATCTATACTAGTGTGACGTGGAACAAAACAGCAAAGGTGTCAGGTACTTTGGATCACTTCCACCAGTGTTGCCAACGTAAGATTCTGAGCATAACTTGGAGACACAACATCACCAACTATGATGTCCAACACAGGGATAATCAAAGGCATCTGCTGGGAATTGTGACACAGGGATGACTGAGATTCCCAGGGCATGTGCTCTGCCTCCCAGATGTACATCCTGCCAGAGCAATAGTTAAATAGATACTGCCAGATGGAAAAGTAAATGGAACTGGCCAAAAAAAACCTGGTAAAATATATTTAAGGAGAATTGTCAAGAATACAAAACCACTTGAGCGGCAGTGAAAAATTGCAAAGACCAGAGTCACAGGCAGAATCTTGCTGACCATTGTCCTGTATAAGACCAGAGGATCTAAGTCCATTTCCAATGCACAGAATTAGTAGTCATGCATTATATTCAAGACGAACTTCAGCAATCTACCAAAATTCCTTTGATAACTCCTTCCAAATCTATGACCTGTACCATTTGGAAGGATAAGGGTGGATGATGCTTGGGAACACTAACTACAAGTTTCCTTCTAAACTATGCATCATCCTAATTTGGAAGGTATCAGCATTCCTTGACTGTTAGTGGATTAAAATTGTGGAACCCCCTTCCTAACAGCACCATGGGTGTATTTATACCACCTGACTACAACAGTTCAACAAGGCAACTCACCATTGCCACCTCAGGGAAATTAGTGTTGGCAATTAATGCTGGTCCCAAATGCTACAAACAGGTAAATGCTAAAAAGAACAAATGTCTAGCTGAGGTTGGGACACTAAGCCTCCTCTCAACTATTGCGAGTGGAAGAGCAATAAGACAACTGGCAACAGTAACTGCAAATGCTGACATTGAGAAACTGGTGGGTGATACTGAAACAGGAGCCAGCTTTCATGAGAAGATCTTGAAATCTATTGGTACAAACTGACTACATGTAGAATTCCAGAAGAGCAGAAACAAAAATATGAATAGGAACACGTGTACAGAACACTTTTGAGAACCCATGGCACTTACACATCATAGAATCATAGATTCACTATAGCATGGAACCAGGCTATTTGGCCCAATGAGTCCCCATCAACCCTTCCAACAGCAACCCACCCAGACCCACCCCACTACCCTATCCCTGTAAACCTGCATTTTCTGTGGCTAGCCCACCTAGCCTGCACAACCCTGAACACTATGGGCATTTTAACATGGCCAATCCACCTGACCTGCACATCTTTGGACAGTTGGAGGAAACTGGAGCACCTGGAGGAAACCCACGCAGACATGGGGAGTACGTGGAAACTCTACACAAACAGTCGCCCGAGGCTGGAATTTCATTATGATGGTGAAAGGAGTTGGAAGGTGGGAAGCAACTTTGGAAGACAGTAAGCAAAAGTTAATTAAATCATGCCAGCTGGGCTATAGGAACATAAGAAGTAAAAGCAGGAGTGGACCATTTGGCCCATTGAGCCAGCTGTAAGAAGATTATTGGCTGAACTGATAATCACCTCATCTCCACTTTCTTGATTACCTCCACATACTGTGATTCCCTTGTTAGTCTGGAAGTCTTAGGAAGAGGATCAGAGAACAGACTAGAAAAGATCAGAAGGGAAAAGTGAATGCAGTCAAGGAACTAAGGTTTCAGGAAAGGTATTGCCATTATGAATTGGAATTTTGCGGCATATGCTATTGTTTGAATATTGATAATTTCATATTCAAATCAAATGTATTAAAGCCAATTGGTTAATCGAGCCATGGGGTTTCCTATCTGTGAGGCTTCATTTTCTTCTGTGATTGGTTTGTAAGATATGATACTTTTTTGTGCATGAATAGTTTGTGTTTATTTTGTAAATACTGCGTGTGTTTTTTATGTTTCGGGGCTGCATCATTTGTTAGAGAATCATTTACATTTCAACTACTTGAAATTTGTGTGTGTGTGTGTGTGAGAGAGAGAGAGTTTATGTATTTGGACACATTTCAATAACTTTTGTTCTTACCAGGGCTCGCGTCTGGAGGCTCAGACTAATAGAGAATATAGATGGTAGAAAATCTTAATTTAAAAAAAAGTTGGCCATGGAAGTTATTCAACAAACTAACTGAATTAGACAAAAGAGAACTTAAGGCTTAACATGAAATCAGGATGCCATTTTAGGGGAAGTGTGATATAGGTCCTGCTTAGTTCAACTTCAAACAGAAGGCATGAAAGTAGTTTTTGAGTGTAGGAGAGCTTTGTGAAATGGGTTGGGGGTTAATATGATAGTTCCTAAGCAGGTCTGGCAAAATCCACGTATTTTGTTCTTACTTCAATATAGTTTCTCGTAAGCATAGACCATTCTGAGATTTAAATGCCAAAATAGACACAGGTATTGCAAAGACAGGGCAGTTGACAGGTGGGAGCAAATTATAGGACAGAACTAGCACTGGATGCAGAATAAGGCTCCTCCTGGAAACTATTGGTGATTAAGAACAAGACATGATGTAAAGTGAAAAGAAGATAAAGGACAACAGGGGATAGGATAAAGCCCAAACAGAAATTAAGGTCATTGATTGAGTTTGACACTTGCTTTTCAACATTACTTTATTAATTATTTAAATTAACAGCCTCATATTACAGTTCAAATCACAGTGCAATTTGAGCTCAGAACCAGAGGATGAGAATCTTGCTGGATGGAACCACAAGTCAAAGAATTTAGGTAATAGATAACAAGATGTAGAGCTGGATGAACACAGCAGGCCAAGCAGCATCAGAGGAGCCGGAAAGCTGACGTTTCGGGCCTAGACCCTTCTTCAGGAAAGACCTTCATTTTCTGAAGAAGGGTCTAAGCCTGAAACGTCAGCTTTCCTGCTCCTCTGATGCTGCTTGGCCTGTTGTGTTCATCCAGCTCTACACCTTGTTATCTCAGATTCTCCAGCATCTGCAGTTCCTACTATATCTGAATTCAGGCAATAGTTTTGTAGGCCCTATCTCTTGACTCCAGTAACAAAGCCTTTTGAATTTGCTTATTATGACAAAAAAGGAAGTAGAAAGCAGACTTTTACTTTTGCCACTAAACTCACACAGAAACCATTTGCAGTAGATTGGAACCAACAAAATGTGAGGAAATTTAGGAAGGAAGTCCGCAATGAGAGAGTAACCAATAATGCTCAATGAATTTCTAAAGCTGTTCCTTGTGAATCTTTACTTCTGTCAGTTAGAGTTGAAGTGTGAACTACTATCTGAAGAGACAGGTCCTTGTGGGATCTCTTCAGGCATTGGATGTTCATTTTGAACATATTGGCCATAATTTCTTTCAAAGTAAGAGAGAATCCTCTGTCATTCTTGTGTGAAAAGCTTACTGTAGGGTATAATACCTCAGGTGCGGAGAGAATGACAGATGCTTATGAAGACAGTGGTGCATAATGTGCGCTGACATTTCCGATTATTATTAAACCCCAGCAATCGCTCCAGGGAAAATAAGTTGGTAATGGTGATGCTGTTATTTGTACATTTAACTATTGATGGTATAGGAAGCTCTCACTGCTTTCCTGTGCTCGACTTCTTTTTAAATTCTTTGATTGAGGTGTTCCTGGCTAAACCAGCATTTATTACTCATCACTCATTGCCCTCGAGAAGGCTGGTGAGCCAACGTTTTGAACTGCTGCAATTCCTGGAGTGGAAAGACATTCACAGCGCTGTTACACAGGAAAGTAACTCCAGGATCCCAGTGACAGCAAAGGAACAGTGAGATCATTCCAAGTCAGGATGTTGTCTGACTTGCAGGGGAATTTCCAGGTAGTGGTGTTCCAATGCAACTGCTGGATTCTAGGTGGTAGAGGTGGTTGGTTCAGAAGGTGTTGTTGAAGAAGCATTGGTAAATCACCACTGTAAACCTTGTAGGTACTGCACACTATGTCTGGGTGGATGCTTAAAAGTGATAAATAAGGGCTTTTAGACCCTGGAGCATCTATATAATGATGTCACTGAGAGAGGTGCTTCCCAATGAGTATGAGAAGCAAAATATGGATGGAGTTAGTTGCTGGTGTGTATGCAATTCATTGAGAGCAGCACATGTAGAGAATAGTTTTTCAATAACGCACCAATAAGTTTAGAGCCTATTATATCTCAGATTACAAGTTGTTAATATTAATATGCAGTAAACAAAGTTCTAAAGAAGATTAAACCTGAAGACTGCTCTTGGCCTTGTCTTGAACTCTAACTCCTAGATATGGGCATTAAACCACATAACAAAAGATGAAGGCAGCAATGCGATTTATTGCTTAGAAAATCATGGCAGGAGTGAAGATAAAGAAACAGCCCTGAAATTATTTGGAGAAGTGCAGAACTCAAAAAATGATTTTTTTTTTTGAAAAGTCATCAGTACAGCTTTAAGTACAGCAGCAAGAAGAGCCACAAAGCTGAACAGCAGTTTTGAGGGGAAAATCTCTGAACTGAAAACGCCTGCAGAAAAACCATTAAAAACAAAGAAAAGCTTTTTAAGGCCTGTAATAATGGAGCCAAACATTGAAGGGAAATGAAAAAGCAGTGAGAGCAGTAAAAGCTCACTTGTTGCCAAATCCAGATCAAGCATCCACAAAAAGACACTGATTAATAGACATTCAAAGCAGATTTAATTCCGAAGAGGAAAAAGCTTGAAAACTAGGTTGGGGATCAGAAGTCAGACTTCTGACAATCATTTAGCAGTTTTAAACTATCTACTTGACAGCAAATTTGTCAAGAAGCAAGTTAAAGGAAATTTTCAGCAACAGGCTTAAGATACATTGACGAAATTAAGAATAAGAACTGTTTCTTGGAACGCAAAGTTTCAGAATCCTCTGTAATGGTTGGTTAGGATGAGAAAATCAGGTTTTATTCAGTAACTAAGAAATTTTATTGATTTTTACTAGTTAGAAAGTGCTGTTGGAGATAAATGAGTTCAAGTGTGATCATGTGGTTTGAAATTTGGTAAAAATACCTCAGACAGATGGCAGCCATCTTTTATAGAATCAAAAGACCCATGAACCTTGCCATTTCGAGAATCTTTCTACCCACAGTTCCTTTCAGCCATATTGGAAATGAAAATGCTACATACTTGGTCAAGATGGTGAAGGAGTAGGACGCTCCAACTGGAGCTCCTTCACTCCTGTTTATTTCCTGTTTCCTTCTTTTCTTTTTCGCCCTTTTGGGGCTTGCCCCTGATGTAAAGTGGGCTGGAGGCATGGAGCGGAATGGGCTGGAGGGAACAATGCAGGGATGGCCAGCGTGCTGTGAACGGAGCGAGGACAGACCAGCAGGCTGGAGGCCTGAGCGGAGCTGGGACAGTTGTTGGACTGGGAACTGGTGCGAAGCAGTTCCAGTGGCTTACAAGCCTGGTCAGACCACGTGTGGAAGCTCTGTGTCCTGATCTACTGTTGGCCCTTTATAGAAAGAATGTAGTGTTTATCTTTTTAACTTTTTTCCTTTTTTTTCTTTATTTCTCTATTCTGTATCAAAGGTCTGTACCTAGGTACTTTGTACCTAAGATAGCGCCAAGTGGGGCAACATTGTAAACTTTTAATGTACTCCTGTACTTGTGTACTTGAGTATATGTGACAAAAGATATTCTATTCCATCCTATTCTATTCTATTCGGGAGAGAGAGAGCTGTTAATAAAGATACAGTTTTCTATGCTTCATTAATAGAGGCATGGCGTAGAATAGCAGAGAGGCTATGCTGGAGTTATATAGGACACTGCTAGATCTCAACTGGAATATTGTGCACACTTCTGGGCACCACACTTTAGGAAGGATATGAATGCTTTGGAGAAAGTGCAAAAGATGTTTATGTGAATGGTTTAGGAAACTTCAGTAATAAGGGTGGGTTGGAGAAGTTGAGACAGTTTATTTTTCTGGAGAGGACAGAATAGATAGGGAGAAACCTTTCCTGCTCATAATAGGATCAAGCACCAGAGGGCATAGTTTCAAAGTTTTTTTCATAAAAGAAGTAAATGCAAAGTGAGGGAAAACTTTTTCGCACAGTGACAAGTCAGGGTGTGGAACATATTGCTTGGAAGTGTAGTGGAGGTAGGTTCAGTAGAGGGATTCAAGAGAGCATGGGATAATTATTTAAATAGAAACATCTGCTCGGTTACAGGGAAAAGGAGATTGCCACTAAGTCAAAATGCTCAGGCAGCCAGGGCAGATACGATGGGTTTAATGGCGTCATTCAGTCCCCTAACAGTTCTATGATTCGACGATTTTGTGATTTGTAAAGGAAAATCAAACTTTACATTGAAAACAACATTTAGAACAGCAGAAACTTTAACATTTTTCAGAAATGTTCAAGTTTATCAAATTCATTTGATAGATCAACACATTAGCAAATATAGAAAACATAATTCCTAAGATTTTAAATAGCTTCAACTTTGGACACTAAACCAAATGAAAAGCAGATTAGCACACTTCTCTACCACAAAGAAGAACATCAGGTCATGGGTTACATAGACTACCTCCTAACATTTTTTGATCAATGTTTCAGTTCAAGAACAAGTATGACATTGGCAAGATCATGCTTCAAAACAAAGGACAGCCTGTAGGTATCCATTCAGGTTGTTAATGAAGGCATCTCAACTATTACGGAAGCTTAAAACGAAAGCTCACGCGTGACTGGATCATCATCGGTCTTCTAGATACAACAGTCACTGAACTTCTGCAAATCAATGGAGGATCTAACTCTAGAATGAGCACTCAAAATAGCAGTGGATACAGGGTTCAAGAAATTGTTCAAGGAGCATCACACTGCAAAAGTTCCATTTAAGCAGAACACTCTACTGTCAAGTACTGAAAGCACAGTATGGCATTCGATCAGAGGAGACAGACCACGGATAAAATATATCCCATTTGACAAATTCAACACAACACTGTAAACAATCTAAAACATAGGATCTTGTCACAGATATGGTTCCAAACCTCCACATCAGCAAAGGCAAAACTGTCCAGCTGTAATCCACCAGTCAATTAAATGTACGAAAAGAAATCACTTCTTGAAGATGAATTAAAGTCTAAACAGCAAATCGAACATCAAACCAAACCAATTCCAAGCCAACAAGCATTATGAAGGCTTGGAACAGAGCCTTGAAGAACAGAACAATGCTGTGATTAAGCAAGCTTCTTTTCATGAGGAACAACAACTTATAGACATACAACATCCCCCTGGGAGAGGTAACACCATCACCACATCCAGATGTGATTGACGGAGGAGAAAAAGAAACAACCTAACTTCCCTATTCATTCCTGTAGTTACAGCAATGCAAGAGCCTTCAGCAAATGCTACCCACTCAGGGTGTGTGTTCAGATTACCAGGTCAATTAAATCTCTGAACTAAAGGAGCCACTTGAGAAGAAGAAAACCCACCAACTTTACCTCAAAGACAGGAACAAAAACAAAGTTGCTGGAAAAGCTCAGCAGGTCTGGCAGCATCTGTGCAGGAGAAGACGGAGTTAACGTTTCGGGTCCGGTGACCCCTCCTCAGAACTTCCTCACAACTTTACCTCAAGTCTGTCTCTGGTTTGTCACAGACTTTCCTTACCCACTTATCACTACCAAAGCAGAAAGTCAAATACTTGGGAAGGGTGTGAAACATAAAGAAAACATGAATAGTATATATTGTAAAAGGAAGTAATCTAAGTAACTCATTTGAGAATGTAAAATAAATGTTAATCAACACATGACAAGGGGAGAACATATGAGGCTATGTGTTGCACAAGGGCTTTAGGACTAGACCAGACCACATTGAAACTAAACCCTTAGATGTGTGCTTATTTGGTCTTTTATCATATGTTCTGTTTTGTCCTGGATGACGTCATACTTCTTGAGTATTGTTGCAGCTGTAACTATCCAGGCAAGTGAAAAGTATTCTATCACATTTCTGACTTACACCTTGTAGATGGCAGACAGGGTTTGGGGAGTCAGGACGTGAGTTACTTACCACAGTACCCAACAATGTGATGGAAAACTGGCCAAGTATGTCCAGTACACAGAAAGCAGGACAAATCCAATTCAGGCAGTTACTGCCCATAAATCTACTCATAAATTACGAGTAAAGGTGACTCAACAATGCTATCAGCTGCACTTGGTTAGCAATAACTTACTCACTGACATTCAGTTTGGGTTCACCAGGCCACTCAGCTCCTGACTTCATTACAGCCTTGGTCCGAACATTGATAAAAGATCTCAATTCCAGAAGTGAGGTGAGAGTGATTGTACTCTACATCAAGGCTGCATTTCACAGAGTATGACATCAATTAATGCTGAGCTTTAGCAAAACTAGCATCAAAGGGAATTAAGGAACTCTCCCCGAGTTGGAGTCATAGCCACCACATAAGAAGATGGTTATTGCTGTTGGAGACCATCTCAGTTCCAGGACATCTTTGCAGGAGTTCCTCAGGTCATGTCCTAGGACCAATCATCTTGATTTGATTTGACTTATTTATTGTCACGTGTACATAAGAGTACAGTGAAAAACTTCGTTTTCAAGCAGTACAGACAGATCATAGTAAGCAAGGACATACAGACCGTGGGTGGGAAAAAAAGTACTTGGACAGAGTAAGGCAAATAGGTTGCACTGCACAGGATGTGCACCAGACAAGATCAACATTAACAAGATCAGCATTATCTGAAGTTAGACAGTCCATTCATCAGTCTAATAATGACAGGAAAGAAGCTGTTCTTGAACCTGCTGGTGCTTGTGTTCAAGCTTCTGTATCTGACTGCCTGACTGAAGAGGTTGCTAGGAGAGCATTACTGTGGTGGGATGGGTCTTTGAATTTGGCAGCCTTTCCATGGCAACGAGCTGTGTGAATAGAGTCCATGGATGGGTAGTTGGCTGCCATGATGGTCTGGGCTGTGCACACAACCTCCTGTAGTTTTTTTTGGTCCTGAGCAGAGCAGCTACCATACCAGGCTGTTATTCACCCAAACAATATGCTTTCAGTGGTGCAACTGTAAAAATTGGTGAGGGTCCTTATGGACATGCCGAATTTCCTAAGCCACCTGAAGAAGAGGAGGCATTTTCTTGCCTTCTTGACCGTTGCATCTACATGGGAAGTCCAGGACATATTGTCGGATGTCATCACTCCTCGGAACTTGATACTGTTAAACCCTCACCCCATTGATGTAGATGGGAGCATGTTCTCCTCCATTTCTTTTTGAAGTCAATGATCAGTTCTTAGCTTTGCTGACACTGTGAAAGAGGTTATTATAATTGCACTATGTCAGCAAGCCCTGTATCTCCTTCCTGCATTCTGACTCATCATTGTTTGATATCCGTCCTACCATGGTGATGCCGTCAGCAAACTTGTAGATGGTGTTTGTTTGGAATTTGACAACACCATGGTGGGTGTACAGGGAGTACAGAAGACGGGTGAGGACACATCCTTGGGGGACTCCAGTGTTGAGTGTTATTCTGGAGGAGGCACAGTTACCTATCCTCACTGATTGCGGTCTGTAGGTCAGAAAGCTGAGGATCCAGTTGCAGAGGGTGGAACTGAGACCTCGGAGTTTTCAGATCAGTCTGGAGGGGATAATGGCGTTGAATATATATATAGTCAATGAGCAAGAGTCTGATGTAGGTGTACTTGTTGTCCAGATGTTTCAGGGATGAGCGCAGGGCTAGGATTATGGCATCCGCTGTGAACCTGATATGTCAGTGAGCAAATTGTAGAGGATCCAGGCCAGCTGGCAGACTTGACTTGATGTGGGCTATGACCAACCTCTCGAAGCACTTCATGATTATTGAGGTCAGGGCCACTGGGAGATAGTCATTAAGGCATGTTGCATGTGCTTTCCTAGGTACTAGGAAATTGGTGGTTCAGCCACTTCATCAAAGATCTTAAGATTGAAAATGGGGATGCTCGCAGATTAATGCACATTTATGAATCGCTAGATACTTAAGCAATCCATGGCTTAAGTGCAGCAAAACTTGGACAATATTGAGACCTAGACTGAGGTGTGACAAGAAATATTTGTGCCACACAAGTGCCAGGCAATAATCATAAACAACAAAAGGGAATCTAACCATCATTACTTAATTTTCAATGACATTGCCTTCTCTAAATCCCTCACTATCAACATCCTGGGGATTACTTTTGACTAGAAACTGAACTGGACAAGCTATATAAAGACTATGGCTACAAGAACAGGTCAGATGCTTGGAATACTGCAGCGAATAATGCATCTCCTGACTCCCAAAAGCCTGTCCACCATCTACAAGGCACAAGTTAAGAGTGTGATTGTATACTCCCCACCTCCTGGATGGGTGCAGCTGTAACAACATTTCAAGAATCTTGACACCATCCAGGACAAAACAGCCTACTTGATTGGCACCACCTCCGCAAACATTCACTTCCCTCCACCATCAACATGCAGCGGCAGTAGTGTGTCCCATCTACAAGATTCACTGCAACAACTCACCATGGCTCGTTCAACTGTACATTTCAAATTTACAACTACTGCTATATAGAAGGACAAGATAGCAGGTACATGTGAATACTGCCACCTGCAAGTTCCTCTCCAAGCCACTCACCATCCTGACTTGGAAATATATTCCATTCCCTCAGTGCCGCTGCGTTAAACTCCTGAAACTCCCTCCCTAAGACCATCATTGTTGTACCTACACCAAATGGACTTCAGCAGTTCAAGAAGACAGCTCAAGGGGAATTAGGAATGGACAATAAATGCTGGCCCAGCCAAAGACACCCATATGCAATGAATGAATTTAAAAAAAAACAGCCTGGTTCTTTCTGGCTACCCCTCTGCTATGGCTTACCATTTTCTTTCAATAATATTCATTTCTACTTAATGATGGACCTCAGTTTATTACGGGGCCATATTTTTCTGTCTTCAGTACTTTCGCATAAGAAATATTGAATATTGGACTGTGGTGCCCAAGGCTGAATGAATGAGTGAAATTTATGGTATAGTCCTGAGCCACTCAATTAAGAAGATTCCAGATTTGATTTGCTAAGTTATCTGATGCTACAGAAACACCATTTGAGGTGCTACAGTTATCTTCAGTGTTCATGAGGTAGGAAAGAAGAGTCAAACTGGGTTATCACGCCTGTAGTCCTGCTCCAAAGAAATAGTTGAATTTTCTGCTGACGTAGATTGTATACTGCTACTGATGAAATTGGATGAGGCACTAGAAAGTAGCACCTGCTTATAAATCTGTGCCTAAGAAGACTTTTATTAGAGAAGAACAGAAAATGGTCAAGGAACTCTATATTGAAGAAGAGAGTTGTGTTGAAGTTTGTAACTTTCCATGACCTCAAAATGTCCCAAAGGACTTTGCAGTCAATTAAGTGCTTTTGAAATGCAGTCACTGTTATCATGTTAGAAGCATGACAGTTAATTCATTCACAACCAACTCCCACGAAACACAATCAGGTAATGAAATACTGCTTTTATTATTATTGATATTGGTTGAGAGATAAATATTCCCAGGACTCCAGCAGAATTGTCCTGTTCTTCAGCCAAGCGCCATGGTGTCTTTAACATTCACCTGATGGGCCAGATGAGACATTGGGTTAACATTTTATCCAAAAGACAAACTTCTGACAATCCAGCATCAAATCAGTGTTTCACAGGAGTGTCAGTCTAGATTTTGAGCTCAGGTCTGCAGAGTGGGCCTTGAGCCCATATTGAGATTGTAACCAACTGAATCACTGTGAAGCAGTAATGCAGTCTGTCATTCTTCATAGCACTCCTCGTTTAGGAGGAGGACCTTTGGTATTCACATTGACTAATTGTTCATTTAACAATTGAATGCAGGTCTCAAAGCTTTGGTAACTGAAATGATTGTCTTTTGGTCTGAGGAAATGTTCACTGATGTGATGAATTATTCATGGATCACTGCTATGATATCCGTTTGGCACACACTCTGGGATTTAAGATGATGGATATGGGTAAGATGACGGATATGGGTATTGAGAACACAACAATGCCCAGTGGAGCGTCACTGGGACCAAATGGAAAGTGAACTCTAAACTTTAGCTTTGTTATACATGTTGTTGTTCCAGTTTAAGAAAGATGGCATTAAATCATTCACACAATGCCCTCTTGATCATTCAGTCGTCTACTCTTCTAACCTCCAGTTCACTTCCTCATGAGGTGAGTTAAAAGCATTAAATAGAACGTTAAGCCAAGGTCTTCCAGACAATGTTGATGCTGTGCACATAGTTACTACCCTTGGAGATTTCTGCAACCCAACCTTCTTGTATATTTTCAGCTGGGGCTTTGATCCTAGTTGAAGAAGCGAGAGATCAGCACAGCCATCTCAGCAAAAGGCCAGCGAGCATAGTAGATGAATCACCCCCTTCTCACATCAAGAGTTGCTGTATTCAGGTAAGCTTTTAAAGGTCTCACACCTCACAGTGGGTGATTGGGTAATGAGTAAGTTGGGTGTGGGATAGTCAGGACAGGGTCTGGTTGGAAGGGGTTGTCAGGTGGGGTCAGGCCAAGAGGGAATAGTCAGTTGGGTGGAGGGGGGTAATGGTTGACTCTTGGACAGTTGGTTAGGAGGGTATTGTCAGGTCAGAAAGGGTGTTTGGGCTGAATTTTGGATGATGGAAGTGGGTGTGATTCTGGTGCTCAGTTCAGTTAAGCTTGTTAATTATTGAGTGTGATCAGGTATCAACCAGCCTAACAATAGATATTCAGGTAAGTCCTGCATCTCACTGAAACTGAGCTCTGGGTCTAAGGTGGTCGCAGTGGGTCCCAGGTCAATGGAATCAGCCTGTCAGGAATTTAAATATCCCAGCACCTTCTGTACCTCTGTGACTGCAGAGTCCCCACTCACATCTCCCAGTATTAGTTCAGATTTTAACAAAATAGGTACCAAAAGGTTAAGGTAGTGGAAACTTCTAAAGAAATCATTTTGTCTGTTGCTGACCCTCTGAAAATGAGGGAATAATGAGGGATTTGGGAGAGAGGGTGGAGGAAGATGGAGGGAGGAGGGGAAAGTGAAGTTGGGAGGGGAGAAGAGAGACAATAAAAGTGGGAGAGGAAGGGTGGGACATAGAGAGGAAGTGGAAGGTAAAGTGGGAGGGAGAGAGAGAAAGGATAGAGAAAGAAGAGAGAGAGGGAAAGTGGTGAGGAGGGAGTAAGAGGAAAAGTACTGCCCCCAGACACCGTGATGTGGGTGGAATCATGGTGGGTATGGGGTCCTTTATTTTGCACAGTAGGGTGGCTGGCTACTGTGGCTTCTGGACAGCAGACTGTGTGCTAGAAGGAGATCTGCCCTTCCTTGTGGCTGGCACTATCACATTTCCCCTCACTCTGTCATCTGAGCCATTGGGCATACAGACCTCACACTGGCAGCCAATGTCACCACAAATTCTGACAGGATATCAGGGAGTGAGGGGGAAACATCCATGTTGAATAAAGCCCAGACAGCATTAAAGTGAGTAAATCCCACCAATACTTACCTACAGCCAAAGATGATGCCAAGTGAAGACTGAAAGAAGTGCAGATGCTGTAAATCAGGAACAAAAACAAAGTTGCTGGAAAAGTTCAGCGGGTCTGGCAGCATCTGTGAAGGTTCTGAGGAAGGGTCACCAGACCCGAAATGTTAACTCTGTTTTTTTTCCTTCGCAGACGCTGCCAGACCTGCTGAGCTTTTCTAGCAATGATGCCAAGTGACCTGTGATTAAACCTGCAAGCGATATTAGATGTGACTCTAGGACTGTTTTTGGTGGAATTTGTACAGCCTAAGTCCAGGCTTAGGATGGAGAGTCTGACATTCTTTGAAAAGAGAGAAGGCTTCATTTGCTGCGGAGGAGGAGTCAGTGCTTCTAGTGGTTCCAACATACTGTTTCAACACCACAGACTGTTGGTGGGCTCTGTCCCTGCCTGGGGTGGGCTGGAGGATTCACCCAGCATCGCCAGGTCACTTGTCGTCCTGGAGACCAAGGTGGCGCTGAATCTGAGACTGACCTGCCACATGCTGATATCACTTGGAACATGTTCAAACTGGTTGAGGACTCAGTCAGAATGTTACAACACTGCCTTTTGGTGAGGGGCATTCAGTTACTGGGAACACTTTTGCCTGAGATATTATCCAATATGGTGTATGAAGTGGAGCATGTTCCCATTATCCCTGTGGGACCCAGAGAATACCCTCCTGTCAATTCTAGGGGAAAAGGGCTGCTCCATAATTCCTGGTTGCATTTCAATCTCACACTCCTGGCCTTTGGCCACCCAGTGCAGAGATCTAGAGTTGGATTGCTCTTGAGCCTATCTGAGGTGGTTATTAACTGGGTCCAGCAGCCTGCCAAAGAACAAGCCTAACTGTCCAGCCTCCCTCTGCAGCTACATCCACACCAAGATATCTCTGCCAGGGGTCCATGTGAGTTCCACCAGTATGGCTGAGGCCTTCTGTGACTGATGAGTGCAGGGCAGGGAAAGGCTGTACCTTATTATCACACCCAGAAATTATATTTTAATTTAAATAAGTAAATTTACTTTGGAGATAGTGGGAACTGCTGATGCTGGAGAATCTAAGATAACAAGGTGTAGAGCTGGATGAACACAGCAGGCCAAGCAGCATCAGAG
>JAHRHZ010000062.1:42544016-42667401 GCA_024137785.1 Ginglymostoma cirratum
TGGCCTGCTGTGTTCATCCAACTCTACACCTTGTTATCTCAGATTCTTCAACACCTGCAGTTCCAAATACCTCTGAAACAGTGTATTTTGACTTTGATTAAGTAGAATTTGGAATACTTTTTAATTTTAGTTCCTCCTTTAGCCAGATTGATAGAATCCCTAGAATGTGGAAACAGGCTCTTTGGCCCAACAAGCCCTCACGGCATCCCACCCAGACCCTTCCCCTAAATCCCATCTAATCTACCCATCCCTGAACACTATGGGCAATTTAGCATGGCCAATCCACCTAGCCTGCATATCGTTGGACTATGAGACAAAACCAAAGCACCCAAACGAAACCCATGGAGAATATACAAACACCACACAGACAGTCACCTGAGGGTGGAATCAAACCCAGATCCCTGGTGCTGTGAGGCAGCAGTGCTAACCACTAAGCCACTGAGCCACTGTGCCACCCTGTTCTTCTTAAAGTTTTGTACTATTCCTTTTAAAAATCTTTTTTCATGAGTTCCCTGCTCAAAGGCATGTCCAACTCACAATGCCATGATCTCTGCAATCGGTAGGCAAGCAGGTAGGCCTCAAACCCATCACATCTGGAACCGGGTGAAAATTTTTTTTTCACCCAGAGGGTGGTAGAAATATGGAAGGTGCAGCCAGGGAGAGTGGCGGAGGAGGAGACTCTGACAATATATAAGAAGGATTGTATAAGCACTTAAAATGCCAGGGCATTGAAGGCTATTGGCCAAGCTCAGGTAAATGCATTAGAGTAGTTTGTTGGTCAACATAGACATAGTGGGCCAAAGGGCCTGTTTCTATACTGCAAGGCTCTGAGACCCCATACTGTAGGTGACAATATGATCCATTCAGGTCAACAAGCCAACTGATCATTTTGCCCCCATCAAAGGAATCTGAGGTGCTGTGGTACCATTCATGTTTGCGATGGAAAAGCTTCTAGTTTATATTTATCATGTGGCCAGGAATCTCTCCTGCTGTCATATGTTGGAAAATTTGGCTGCAGCATGAAAACACAATGGCTATCAAGTTCGAGAGTGGGATTTGAAACTGGTACTTGCAGCAGAAACATTACCCACTACCTTTTGTTTACTCACAGGATGTGGCTGGGACAGCATTTATTGCCAATCCCTAGCTGCCCTTGAAAAAGTGGTGGTGAGCTGTCCACCTGACCTGCTGCTGTCCATTTACTGTAGGGAGGGTTTTGACCCAGTAACACTGAAGAAATGGTAATATTTCTCCAAGTCAGGATGGCGAGTGGCTTGGAGGGGAACTTGTAGCTGGTGGTGTTCACATGTATCTGCTGCCCTTGTCCTTTTAGGTAGTAGAGGTGATGGGTTTGGAAGGTGCTGTCTAAGGAGCCCTTGTGAATTTTTGCAGTGCAACTTGTAGATGGTACACACTGTGCCACAAGACCTTCTTTTTTAAAACATACTAGGCTTTTTTTTGTTATTATTATTCTATGGTGGAGTTGACTCAGTCATGAACTTCAACAGCAAATAAGTCATAAAGTGTACCCAAGTCTAAAGCACTAACAGGTATCATTTGGAACTTTAGTCCCAATACAAGCCCCTTGGGTGCATTATTAATGCTTCTATCCAGTCTGAAAATGTAGTTGCTCCCCTACTGTTCAGGCAGTTATTTTATGGTTCCCATAAAGGCTATGCAGTCCCTCCCAATTTAGGCTCTTGACTGGCCAATATTGAGGGCTGGTCAGGAGAATTTAGGGAAAGGTTGGATGCCTAGCTGAATTGTTGGGAAAGTGGAGAGGCACCTCCCTGACTGGTCCCCTTTCAACATCAAGCATCCTCTTTAAAATTTTCCCCCATCCCACACCATGACTACGCTCGCCATCAGGATCTCCACCTCCTCACACACCTGCTGTGTCTCCCCTATTGTTCCTGCTGTGAGATTCCCACACTGACCTCCATTTTTGTTCTGGGGCTTAGACTCTGGGGTCTGCTTGTAGGTTGCAGCAGTGGCTATTGCTCGTCGTTACTGGACTTCACTCTTGAATGAAGGATGAAAGCCTCACATTATAGCCAGTCAATGCTCCTCAGACTGTGGGGCAACCAGTATCAGTCGGGATGTGATTTCTGTAGACTTTTCATTTGGCAGGACAGGAAACACCACCACTGGTAAAATTCTGTCCCTTGGGCAATAATACATACATTGTTACTATCTATTTCATCCTATGCCTTTTGATTTTGCTACCAAGCTTATTAACGTATTTTATCAAACACCCTTTGAAAGTCAGTACACACACCATTAACCATACTATCCTCATCCTCATGATGGCTACTTCAACAAATAATTCAATCAGAACAATAAACACAATCTATCTTTTACTGATCTGTATTAAATTTTATTTATTAGCCCAACTATTTGCAAATCTAATGAACTGTGTCCTGACAATGGGTTGATTGGATCGTGAAATTGGATAAAGAATTGGATATGTAATAGAACCACCTCTTCACTAATTGTAATTGGAGCAGAAAAGAAAATCTAGTCTGAGGATGGGAACATTGAAATAGAAACACCAATCTGTAAGTGAGAGATTTTTGAAGCAGTTTGGAAAATAAATCAGGTTTCCTTTATGATAGCTTATTTATTTGATTATCAACTATTATGTTTGAGAAATGAGCCAAACTAGAAATTTTGCAGATTATTTGAGGAACTGTCGTCCCAGGAATCAGTCTGGTAAATCTTCTCTACATCCTCTCAAGGACCCTCAGATCTTTCCTAAAGTGCATGCAGTATTCTAGTTGATGCCTAAATATAGCTTTATAAACGTTGAGCATAACTTCATTGCATTTGTGTTCAATGCCTTTATTTATGAAGCCCAAGCTCTCATATACTGTGCTGTTCATTCTGTCAGTATGTCCTACACCTTCAAACATCTAAGCAGGTCACTTGGTCCCTGCACACTTTTTAGAATTGCCCCATAAAGTTTAAGTTGCTTTCTCTTATCTCTCATGCAAAAACGTAACACCTCCCAGTTCTCTGGATTAAATGCAATTTCCCTGCCCATTCTGCTAGCCTATCAATGTCCTGTTAAATTATTACCATCCTCACTGCTTATCACTCCCCCAAGTTTGGTAACACTCACATGATTTGAAATTTTATTCCATATTTCAGTATCCAGGATCCAAGTTAGTTATATATAACAAACTTGGAGATGTCTTAGCACTGATCCTTAGGAAAAGCCACTGTCTATCACCCTCCAGACTCAAACACAAGAATCGACCATTACTCATTGCCTTCTGTTAAGCAATCTTTTCCTTCCAATTCAAAACTGATCCTCCTATTCAATAAGCCTCAATTTTGTTTATCAGTATTTTATGTGATACTTTTTCAAACACTTTCTTAAAATCCATTTAGACAATAAGGAGACACAAACATTCCTCCTTCATAAGGTCAGAAATGAGAATGTTCACTGATGATTACAGAATGATTGCACTGTTCATAACTCCTCAGGTACTGAAGCAGCTCATGTCCACATGCAAAAAGATCCGGACAAGATTAAGGTTGGGACTGATAAGTGATAAGTAATATTCACATGATATATATGCGAGACACTCATCATATATGACCATCTAATAAGAAAGAATTTAATCATTGCCATTCCATGGCATTGACATCACTGAATCCCCTGTAACCAACTTCCTGGGGAATACCATTGACCAGAACCTGAATTAGATTAGTCATATAAATAATGTGGCTACAAAAGAGCTGATCAGAGGTTAGGAATTCTGTGCCAAGTAATTCACCTCCTATCTCCACAGTCAGAAGGGTAATGGAATACCCTGTATTCACCCAGAAAGTCTGCAGGACAAAGTAGCAAACTTGATTGATACACCATCCTCACTTCAGTATTAACTCCCTCCATCACTGATGCATAGTAACAACAGTGTGTACCATTTCCAAGATGATTGTAGTAACACACCAATGCCTCTCTGACAACATCTTCCAAACCCATGATCTCTATTATCTTGAAGGACAACGATAACAGGTGCATGGGAACAGTACCATCTGCAAGTTCTCCTCCAAGCCACTCGTCATCCTGACTTGGAAATACACCACTGTTTCTCCACTGTTGCTGGAACAAAACCCTGGAACTCTCTTCCAACAGCCTTGTTAGTCTCTCTATGAGCATGGCAGCGCTTCAAGAAGGAACTTCATCACCATTTCCTTTAGGGTACTTTGAAATGGCCCAGCCAGTGAGGCACACATCCCATGAATCAAATAAGAACTGAAGTTGTAGTTTTATGTTTTTGAATGCCATTTAACCTTTGCAGTCTAGAAAGGAAACAATTCAAACTGCCTAGTCTAATTCATACAATTGGTAAATTTTGGTTTAAGATTTTTAAATTTTAATTTCCTTTACCTAAACATTTTGATTCTCTGTTTCCTATTTTAATTTCCCCTAACTTTCCTTTGTGAGTATTTGTTTCCTCCCTCTCTCTCTTGATCAGTGTTTCTTTCCCTTCTCTTCCTGTGGTTGATTTGGATTTAGTTGACCCTATTTCTTTTTCCATTGTTCCTTTCCAACTTTGAGGTTGAGGGCAAACTCTGTTGAACGTATTGTTCATAAGGTTTCAGATGCCCTATGCCCTTGTAATAACATTATCAATTTGTATTTCCAGCAATTTACAAAACAAAACATTTTCAAACCGAAGGGTGCAAGCAAAAATCTGATGGGCCATGCTCCCTAAAATCTGGGCCAAAGTTTTGGAACCACCAGATTCCCCAGGATTGAAGGATTGCAATCGTATACCATTGCTTGTACCGTACTGTACACACTCATTTTACACTAATCTTAAATGCTTTTACTTTATGAATATGAAGGTCAGTTACTAGCATAGATTTAGTTTCTGCTTGTGACTTGACAATATACTGAGTTGTTGCGATGTTTTAATGCTTTGCCGATCCAGTTTCCCAATAGAATTTCTACAGCAGGAGGGATGAGGTAGCTGTGAGTGACAAGTGATACCTGCTACTTTCATTCCTCATCATGCCACATTATAGCACACCTTCCAATGCTGGGGAGGTGCACTACATTGATGTTGCAAAGCCAGATAATGGTTATTATAGTGAAATGAGATGGTTGAAGAGTTGCATCTGGTTAGGTCCATAGGTCTTCTGCCGCGCCTGCGCTACAGATACCAAGCATTGGATTACAAATTGTGATAACATGTTGTATATCGCAAAAATACCAGAAAGGCTGATGATACTGCCAGTGCCAAGGCCAGGCTCACTGGCAGCAACCACAATGTTTAAACCGTCCTCAAGAACAACCCAAGACATTTCACAGAAGCTTAGAGAAAGACAATAGAAAAGGAGATACAAGCAAGTATAATCAATTGCATCCTCAAAGTCATGTGTTTAGAGGTTGAAGGAAAGTTGAGCAGACAAAACAGGTTCAAGGGGAAATCCCCAGAGTGTGTACCTTTGTCAGCTAAAAGCACTGCAGTCAGTGATGGGCAAGACAAATGACCGCCAGAGGTATGGAGTGTTCAGAGTGATGTTGCACCATTGAAGGAGCTTAGGGAAGAGTGAGACCACATAGGCTCACATGCAAAGAAAAGAATTTTAAAGATGTTGGGGGACTAGGAACCAACATACTTTAATAAGGACAGGTATGATGGGTGAGCAGGACTTGCTGTGAACAGGGTGCAGACAGCCGAAATTTACACAAGATGTCAAATGGGAGGCCAGGAGAACTCTGGAAAAGTTGAGTAATAAAGGAATGGATGAAGGCTTTAGTAGCAGGTGGGCTGTAATACATGAAGTTGATACAGTTGTAAGTTTCCCAGACAGTTGAGATGGAAGTTAATTTGAAACATCTTCACAGAAGCCAAGGTTAACATTTTTCAAAGTTTTAGCCTATCAAAGATCAACATCCTGTACGTGTATAGTTTTCAGGAAGATCTTTACCCATCACTGCAACTTGTCACATAATATCCATGAGCCCCCAAAAGAACATATATACTATCCAAACTGAACCACAAAAAGCGATTCCATCAATAATACAAGTGATTTACTTCAAGCCTTTGTTTATTAACTGCACATATCACTTGCGATCAAACTTTTCTTTGTTCCCTTAGATGTTGACATAAAGCAGAGTAGGGCCATCACTTAGTCCAGCCATCTGCTGTAAGTCTCTGGAGAGGCGGTGCTGACATCCTACATTTCATCGCAGGATCCCACCATCCGTTTGCGCTACAGTTAGGGGTTGTTGATGGGTGGATCCGTCTGAATAAATGTGAAGATGAATGAATAGTTTGTTTAACAGTGGACAGCTTACTGAGTTGTATTCAATATGAAGGGTTTATGTATTGTCTTCAAAATTTGCTACTCTACTTGACATATCAGAATCAATAAAGAGACCTCTTTTGCATTACCTCTTAACATGCATTGACCTTTGCAATTAATCCTTATACAGTCAGTTCTGCTATAATGCATGTTTCTTCAACGCGAATTGGCTTTAACGCGATTGAAGAATTTAGACCACTATTTGTAGAACGCGAACTTTCCTTCCCTGTATTGGTTTATGTGATTCCGGCCCTATTAGTTTAAACGGTGCAGCTATTTTGCGATTTTCTTAAAACGCGAGATTGCACCAGAACGGAACTATGGCGTTATATCAGAACTGACTGTATTGTGGTGAGCCAAGATGGAGCTGGACTAACACAGTTGGCCGTAGTTTGGTGATTTCAGTACTTATCACCATTAACCATTTCAAGCTACAGCACTGCTATTCAACATCAATTGCAGATTTAGTGACCATGTTGCTCTGGCAGGCTCCAGTCCATGGCTGTAAATCAAATGCACTGCCTTGATTCTTTTTCCGAGGCTAGATAACGTGATCAAACTGTTTTAAGACTTTTTTTATAAAGGCCTGTCACTATAAAAATAATGAATGCTGTCATAATATCAAACAATGCTTTAAACCAATAAAAGTATTAGGGCTTAGATTAAATTCTGGCTCTACTAATCCAATTGTCAACAGATTGTCACTAATTATTCTGTATTTAATAAATATTTGCATATTAAAGCTGTACTTTGTTTGACAGGAATTAAATCTCAGGCACACATTAAGTGATTTTGGTTTTCTAAACCAGAAGATATATTTTTAGATCTTGCAAGAGGAACCAAGTTAAATTAGTATTGACTCTTTCCGTGCGCTTGCAAAAACAACTGAACCAATTGACCAACTAGCAAAAGAAATCTGTGAGTTCTGTGGCATCCACACGCCTGCCAAACATCTTACCACTCCTCACTGCATCGATCCCCGAACACTAATGACAATTCTGCTTCATGTTGCTGTTCTTTGCCTTTAAGTTTGTAATAATCACTCATTTATTCTTTTCACACTAAAATAAACAGAATCATAGCATTTGAACCCCAAAATGTAAAAGAACTTTAATATAATGCAAAAAACCCCAAGAATTTAACAAAATTAGTTACTGTCAATAAGTGGCCCAATGATGCTACATTGCATATTACATTATTGTCATAAAATAACATATTCCCTTGAGAAAAGCTATGGGCGAACTACTTGCAGGATAAAAAAATTAGGCCAGCTTGTGTTGTCTTCACAGTTTACAATCTTAATGTGTTCAGCCTGAAATACCAATCAAAACTCTCTGGCTCAACAACAATTAAACTCCAGAAGTTCTTAGGGAATAGAATATATATGTGTCACATTGCTCCAATACCTATATAAATTCCTTCCTGGGTTCCCCAGATACCACACTGTACCATTGGCTTCTACCTGTACAACCCACTTGGTCTCTAAGGATACGGACACATGCCAATATGCCACCTGTTGCTGAAACATGTTGATTTGGTGCCAAATCGCTGGACTGTTAACCCAGAGACCCAGATAATCTTCTGGGGACCTGAGTTCAAATCCTGTCATGGCAGATGGTGGAATTTGAATTCAATAAATATTTGGAATTAAGAGTCTAATGATGACCACAAATCCATTTCCGAATGTGGAAAAAAAAATCTGGTTCACTAACATCCTTTAGGGAAGGAAACTGCTATCCTTACCTGGTCCGGCCCACATGTGACTCCAGACACACAGCAATGTGTTTGACTCATAACTGCCCTGTGGGCAATTAGGGATGGCAATAATTGCTGCCTAGCCAGCAATGCCCCTCATCCTGTGAGTGAATAAAGAACAAAAAACCCTGATGTTAAACAGTTAAATCACTGAGATCCCGAATTGGACACTGCGGGTTCCTTGGGCAAAGTCTGCATTGTCCACTCATAAAATGAAGCATGGAGGTGCAATATAGGCCCTATAGTGATGTTCTTTAAAGACCCAGGCACCATGATTAAAATTAACACAAATTTCTGGGATTTCTAGTGTAAAACATATGGACTTACTCGGTAGTTGTTTGGGGGATGTTGTGGTGAATTTCTATATTTTCCAGAGATTGTTCTTGCATCCTTACCAGGTGGCAGAGGGATAGGTGACCTGTGCCCACAAACGCTGAAGCAGATATGGGGGCAGGTGCCAATGTCTCTTCAGTATGACAGGGAGATGGTGCAGTGGTTCAAGAGAGGGATACTCCTCGTCATTCCTTCTGCCAAATTGGAGTTGTGCTTCTTCATGCTGCTTGACAGTGAGGGGAGGCTTCAGCGTACCCACTATCTCATTGTGCACACCCACTTAGTGCTGTTCTGTATTCTGTCCCATCAATGTCCTTATCTGAGACCTTTGCAGGAGTACTTACCTGCCACCTTACCCTCCAGTGAATAGGCAAAAAAAATCATCCATTTAATTATAAACTTCTTACTTTTACTGTCGCTTAGTTAGAGCCCACTTAGACCCCAGAGCACTTTGCTATGATGGACTCCAACTCTATGCCAGTCTCCAAATTTTACAGTGCCATTAATTGAGCGACTGGCCGCATGTGTGAAGTAAAGTAACAATCCTTTCCATCAATGCTGTGCTCCTCCTGGATCTGGTGTAGCTAGGCAGGCAGCACTCCTGAAAGCAGGAATTCAGAAGGGCGATGTTCATGTGAGGGAAGGGGGATGGAGTGAGTACCAAGAGTTCCGTGTTCACACCAGCTGCAGCTTGCTCCTCATGCCAGCTGGGCTGGGTAAGAGTGAGCTGGGTGTTGAAGAGTGTAGTACTTTTTTTTCCTATTCATTTGTGGGATGTGGGCATCGCTGGCTGGCCAGCATTTCTTGCCATCCCTAGTTGCCCTTGGGAAGGTGGTAGTGAGCTGCCTTCTTGAACCGCAGCAGTCTGCTTGCTATGGGTTGATCCACAATGCCATTAGGGAAGGAATCCCAGGATTTTGACCCAGTGACAGTGAAGGAATGGCGGTATATTTCCAAGTCAGGGTGGTGAGTGGCTTGGAGGGGAACTTCAAGGCCCTTGTCTTTCTAGATGGAAGTGGTCGTGGGTTTGGACGATGCTGTCTGAGGATCTTTGGTGAATTTCTGTGGTGTATCTTGTAGATAGTACATACTGCTGCTACTGACCGTCGGTGGCGGAGGGAGGGAATGCTTGTAGATGTAGTGCCAATCAAGTGGGCTGCTTTGTCCTGGATGGTGTCAAGCTTCTTGAGTGTTGTTGGGGCTGCACGCATCCAGGCAAGTGGGGAGTATTCCATCACACTCCTGACTTGTGCCTTGTGCCTTGCAGATGGTGTACAGGCTTTGAGGTGTCAGGAGATGTGTTACTCACTGCAGTATTCCTAGCTTCTGACCTGCTCTTGTAGCCACTGTGTTAATGTGATGAGTCCAGTTGAGTTTCCAGTCAATGGTAACCCCCAAGATGTTGATAGTGGGGGATTCAGTGATGGTAACACCACTGAATGTTAAGGGGCGGTGGTTAGATTGTCTGTTAATGGTGATGGTCATAGCCTGGCATTTGTGTGGCGTGAATGTCACTTGTCACTTGTCAGCCCAAGTCTGGATATTTTCCAGATCATGTTGCATTTGAACATGGATTGCTTCAGTACCTGAGGAGTCATGAATGGTGCTGAACATTGGCAAACATCTCCATTTCTGACCTTATGATGGAGGGAAGGTCATTAATGAAGCAACTGAAGATGGTTGGGCCAAAGACATTTCCCTGAGGAACCATTGCAGAGATGTCTTGGAGCTGAGATGATTGACCTCCAACAACCATTGAGGGGCAGCACGGTGGCTCAGTGGTTAGCACTGCAGCCTCACAGTGCCAGGGACCCGGGTTCGATTCCAGCCTTGGGTGACTGTCTGTGTGGAGTTTGCACATTCTCCCCGTGTCTGCGTGGGTTGTCTCCGGGTGCTCCGGTTTCCTCCCACAGTCCAAAGATGTGCAGGCTAGGTGGATTGGCCATGCTAAATTGCCCATAGTGTTCAGGAGTGTGTGGGTTATAGGGGGGATGGGTCTGGGTGGGATGCTCCAAGGGTCGGTGTGGACTTGTTGGGCCAAAGGGCCTGTTTCCACACTGTAGGGATTCTGATTCTGATTCTGATGACCATCTTCCTATGTGTTAGGCATGACTCCAACCTCCAAAGAGTTTGCCCCCTGATACCTATTGATTCCAATTTTGCTAGGGCTCCTTGATGCTCAGTTGAATGCAGCCTTATGTCAAGGGCTTTCACTCTCACCTCACCTCTGGAATTCAGCTCTTTTGTCCATGTTTGAACCAAAGCTGTAATGAGTTCAGGAGTTGAGTGGCCCTGGTGGAACTCAAACTGGGTGTCACTGAGCAGGTTATTGCTGAGCAGATGCTGCTTGATAGCACTGTTGATGACACCTTCCATCACTTTACTGATGATCGAGAGTAGACTGATGGGATGGTAATTGGCTGGGTTGGATTTGTCCTGCTTTTTGTGTACAGGACATACTTGGGCAATTTTCCACATTGCTGGGTAGATACCAGTGTCGTAACTGTACTCAAACAGCTTGGCTAGGGGAGCAGTAAGTTCTGGAGCACAAGTTTTCAGTATTATTGCCGGAATGTTGTCAGGGCCCATAGACTTTGCAGTATCCCATGCCTCCAACCATTTCTTGATATCACGTGGAGTGAATCGAATTGGCTGAAGACTGGTATCTGTAATGCTGGGGACTACTGGCAGAGGCTGAGATGGATCATCCACTTGGCATTTCTGGCTGAAGATTGCTGTGAAAGCTTCAGCCTTATCTTTTGCACTGATGTGCTGGGCTCTTCCATCATTGAGGATACGGATACTTGTGGAGCCTCCTCCTCTAGTGAGTTGTTTAATTGTCCACCACCATTCATGACCGGATGTGGCAGGACTGCAGAGCTTAGATCTGATCATTGGTTGTGGGATTGCTTAGCTCTGTCTATCACTTGCTGCTTTCGCTGTTTGGCATGGAAATAGTCCTGTTTGGTGGCTTCAACAGATTGATACCTCATCTTCAGGTATGCCTGGTGCTGCTCCTGGCATGCCCTCCGGCACTCTCCATTGAACCAGGGTTGATCCCCTGGCTTGATGGTAATGGTTGAATGGGGGATATGCCGGGCCATGAGGTTACAGATTGTGCTGAAGTACAGTTCTGCTGCTGTTGATGGCCCACAGTGCCTCATGGATGCCCAGTCTTGAGTTGCTAGATCTGTTTAAAATCTATCCCGTTCAGCACAGTGATAGTGCTACACAACACACTGGAGGTTATTTTCAATGTGAAGTGGGACTCATCCCCACATAGCCTGTGTGCGGGTCTCTCATACCCCCACCCAGAGTACATCTTGTGCCCTTGCCATCCTCAGTGCTTGCTCCAAGTGTTGTTCAACATGGGGGAGTACTGATTCATCACCTGAGGGAGGACGGTATGTGGCAATCAGCAGGAGGTTTCCTTGCACAGGTTTAACCTGAAGCCATGAGACTTCATGGGGTCTGGAGTCAATGTTGAGCACTCCTAGAGCAACCCCCTCTGACTGTATACCACTGTGCCACCAGTTCTGCTGGGTCTGTCCTGTCGGTGGGACAGGATATCTCCAGAGATGGTGTTGGTAGTGTCTGGGACATTGTCATACTCACAGAATCATGCCTTACAGACTATGTCAGGTTGTTGCTTAACAAGTCTGTGAGACAGCTCTCCCAATTTTGGCTCTTGTCCCCAGATGTTGTGAGGAAGACTTTGCAGGGTTGACAGGGCTGCTCCTGCCGTTGTCTTTTCCGGTGCTTAGGTCGACGCCTGGCGATCCGTCTGGTTTCATTTCTTTGAGACTTTGCAGTGATTGGTACAACTGAATGGCTTGCGAGGCCTTTCAGAGGGCAACTGAAAGTCAACCACATTGCTGTGGGTCTGGAGTCACATGTCGGTGAGGGTTACAGATTTCGTTTCCTGAAGGACATTAGTGAACCGGATGGGTTTTTCCGACAATCGGCAATGATTTCACAGTGATCATTAGATTCTTAATTTCAGAACTTTTTTTTATTGAATTCAAATTCCACAATCTGTTATGGTGGATTTGAACCCAGGTCCCCAGAACATTAGCTGGGTTTCTGAATTAATAGTCTAACGATAATACTAGGCCATCGCCTACCTACGATATCCTTGGTGATGCAGGAAGCCACAGGCTTTGTCAATTACACCCTCATGACACAGACAATCATATTCTTCATAGAGAACAGGAGATGCAATCAGCCTTGTCACTGACTGGCTCTGTTCTGTTCCCTTCTATTGTGCACCACTTACCCTTCAAAAGAAATGGTGAAATATCAAGGATTGTGTAATACTGTGTTTGAATGATCTGCCTGTCATGGGTGGGTAGCTGGAGATTGTTGAGGAACTTGAAACTGACAACATTGGAAAGTGTGGAAGATAAGATGGAATATTTGGATGTTAGGTGGGAGCCCCAAAAGTCAGAAAGTATTGCTGGGTGAGTAATGGAGGTGTGGTGCATTGAGCCAAGTGGGGACAGTAGTGATGTGGTGAATATGAAACCTCATATAAAGATATACTCACTGACTTTGACCACTCCCATGAAATACTGCTGTTGGATCTGGAGGCCCAGTCTCTAGGAATTGGCCATTTTGGTCAGCTTCTTCTAGTATCTTCTGAGGATGGTCTTCAAGGAGATCCACGAGGAAAGCTTAAATCTACAGGGCAACAAAACTTCCCCTTAATGAGCCAACTCCATGAAAAGCTCTTGGTGGTTTTGAAATATTGAAGGAAATATTACTAAAATAAACATTCAAGTCAAATTGTCAATAATCCGTTCTATCAAATCAGGAATTCAATGAGTTCCCCAATAGCGTCAGCGGATAATGTGTGAATGTAGCTTACTATCAATAAAGCAGGAGAGACAATAAAACGATGATGTGTGTGAGATTACTGTACTCTCACTGCTACAGTCAGTGTAAAAGAAATGAGTGCATTTTAACATTGATGTCTGTATTTAATGAATGCAGTTTAAATTAAATTGTCTAAGAGGCTAATTTCTATGAATTTAAAAATAAAAGCTTTTTTTATTCTCACACATTTATCCTGAATTAAACACGTCTCAAACACTCTCTTAAACACAAAGACAAGGTAGTCAACTGTTAGAAATTATGATTAAATCAGTCTTTGTTTTCTCACTTCCACCTCCCATGCTGTAAGCCTAGTTTCTTGAATGAAGTTGATGCAAGCATCTATTAAGAGAAAGGTGTGAGGTTTCTTCCAGTTGAATTTCTAGGAGGGTTGGTTCTTAGGGGAATTTTAACATCAAATATGTTGCAGGAATTCTTTATCATTGAATCCCCACAGTGTGGAAGCAGGCCATTTGGCATCCCACCCAGACCTACCCAATCCCTATAACCCTGCCTTTCCCATGGCTAATCCACCAAGCCTGCACCCCCCTGGACCCTGCACATCCTTGTTACTGTGGGAGGAAACCCCAGCAGCCAGAGGAAACACATGCAGAGAGAATATGCAAATTCCACACAGTTGTCTGAGGCTAGAATCAAACCAGGGTCCCTAGCCCTGCGAGGCCCCTGTGCCACCCCCTTCTCTTTGTTATGATTGCCTGCTTACAGGGTATTGCTGTTAATTACTTTAACTGCTTGAATTAATAAAAGCCAGTTTTGGTGGCTTTTAGTGGAACCAAATAGCTTCTGGCTTATTTTAAAAGCAGACAATATCATGGCCCATGGTCGTGTTTAGGTTGATTCCAACATCCTGCGTTGTGTTCTAACATCTTTAAAATTTACTCAGTCTAGTTTGGATAAGAAAATCATCGTTTTACTATGCTAGGACCTATTCACCCCTCCCCTCTCTATTTCAGAGCTCCCTTCCACCTCCCCATTTCTGAAGAAGAGTCCCGACCCTTTCCTGCTCCTCTGATGGTGCCTGGCCTGCTGTGTTCCTCCAGGCCCACACCGTGTTATCTCTGACTCCAGCATCATGTTGTTTGTATCCAAAATGAGAGACAGGCAAGATGGAAATTCTACAGTGCTTTTGTCTTGTTCTATCCTTGAACAATGAGATGTGTGAACTTCCTGAATGGCTGTGAATGTTCATATTTAACTAGATGTTCATCTGAGACATAATGTGTGTAGTGCAAATGCCAAAGGCCACATGATCTTCAACAGCCATCTTAACAGCTAACGACCGTCAGATTGTGCAATGCTTGAAAGCACACTCCAGTCATTGCCGCACTCCTGACATTGTGATGAGTGACTGGTCTTCAATTCACAAATGAAGAATACAGACACTTCACGAATGATTGGGAAATTCAGCACCATATATCCCCACTAACCCCTGCCAAATGGAAAGGCAGAGGTGGCAGTGAAAATTGCCAGAGGGATTGTTAAAAATATTGTGTAGATCCTGCATAAATCAGCATAAGTCAATCTTAAAATTGGAGGAGGACTCCTGCTAAAGCATGGAAAATTGTCTAATCCAGCGATTAACGTCACATTGCACCACATTATTCTCCCAATAATTAGAAATCCATTGAAGCAAAACATAGGAATAAGAGTAAATGACAAGGTTTAAGTGAAATCACAGAAGACTAAATTTCATTTCGATAAAGCTGCCAAAATGTTGCCTGAACTGATAGCTGTGAGCTAGTCATAATATAAACATTCAACAATTGTAGGTCCACTTGACAACTTGCCACCTGTGAAGCTGGCACCATGATCTTACACAGTAAAAAGTGTTGACCAGATCTTCTGTCACAACAAATTTACACTCAACTGGGGAAGTTTCTCCTTCACAACACACAGATAATAAGGCAGATCAGATTTCACCAACTGAACAAGGAACTGAATGACTGTTAGTCTCAGAGCTCAACCATTGCTCAATAAATTCAACAGACGGCAGTTAGCACAGAAAAACACTCAAAGTAGTAACAATTTTCTGCAGCACCCCAGGAATCTGTAAATGCCAGATGAAAAGTCAACACCCACTAATAATAAAAAGACCAGAATACTTTAAACATTATGAGTGCAATGTACCTGTAGAAACAAAAGAAATTGGAACACATTAAAAAGAACAAACAGTGCTTTGTTCATGTACGACAATGTTCTTTATGGACTATACATAAGGAGTAACAGTGCATGCATTTTTTATATGAAATGGGGACGTTGGAATAAATATCTTTGTACACTGTGACTTACCACACTCTTGTGACTTCTGACATCACCATATGTAACAAAACACTTAGGGCAGTAGCTATTTTACACGCCACACGAAATAATCCCTAATTTTTTTGGATTATTAACATAATAGCTGCACTATTGTATTGTAATCCTATATCATTATTAACATAATCCCTAGCCTCACTACAGATCCTTTGGAGAGTCTTTACACACAAATTAAATCTGGCAAATGGCACAATCAGCCTTGTAAGTAAATAAGGCAAGTCTAGGTTCGAAGTTCTTGAAAACGATTCTCTTCGATCGTTTATAAATAACTAGTGGTGTGAATAGGTTAGAACTGGCTTACCTCTATCCCAACTCAAAATGCACACTCCCTCAGTTACCAGTGCAGACTACCCTGATCCAATTAACCTGGCTACAGTTCCATAGTTTGTTCAGAGATGAAAGAAACACCATTAATCAAACTGTTCTGTGTTGAAGAGTGCCTGTGTCTCAACTCAGGCTTGAAAGACTTCAGAGACACTGGTAACAAGCAAAATGCTTTTGTTGTGTGCTGAATGAAAGTTAATTACAGTTACATTGCCCCCAGGTGCTATCCCTCCTCTTGTGGGAGTTGCTCTGAAAGCTAAGAATGCAAACCCATTTTCAAAATAAAGTTGAAGGGTCATCGTGCAGGAAATGATCAAACAGCAAGGTTTCTAAGAGAAGATGAAGTAATATGCTTTGCAGCACTTTGGGGAAGCTGGGATTTTAAAGGTTTTGGCAGAGCCAGATGTGGGCTTTAATGTCTAGGAATCCTGGAAAACAGAGAATGTGTGGTTATGGCTACCTATTGTGGATAGTGTGCATTGTGCTTTAATTCCTGAGTTGGAATTTCAATGCCAGGACCACTTTCAGATACCAATCAGACTTGTCATCATTGCTGGATTTCCAGCGGTGCAGCCATGGTTCGCATGACATGGCTGCAGTGCAGGAACCACATCAACAATCCGCTGAGATAAAGGGAGGGGATGAGCTTCCAGTGCAAGGAACCAGGACAGTTTTGAACAGGTCAGGCAGCATCTAGGGATAGAAACACAGTTAACGTTTCAGATCAATGATTTTACATTAAGTTCTCAGAAAACTAAACCTATTTCAATTTCTGAACACTTTCATCCTATCTTAATTATATATTTTCCTCCACCTTGTTCAGTCTCTTCCCACATACATTCATGATTCTTTTGACACTGATCTTCACCATGGATGTGCAATCCCTGTACATATCCATTCCCCATCAGGTTGGCTTGAAGACTCTCTGCTTCTTGAAGAAGAGGACTGAACAGTCCTTATCCACCACCACCCTCCTTTGCCTGGCTGAGCTTGTTCTCACTTAGAGCAATTTGTCCTTTTTACTTGTCCAACTTTCTCCAACTCAAAGATGTGACTCCATGGGTTACTACATGGGTCCCAGTTATGCCTGACATTTTGTGGGGAATGTGGAACATTCCTCAATCCAGTCCTACTTTCCGTCCCCACCAGCCTTCACCCCTTTCTCCAATACATCAATTATGTCATAGGTGCTACCTCATGTTTTCATCCAGAATTGGAAAAAATTGTCAGCTTTGCTTCTAATTTCCGTCTTACCTTCACCTCTCACATTCCCTCCCAGGCACCCTGGTCCACTGCTCTGTCACTCTTGACCCTTCCATAGCCTGTCCCCCCGGCCCAGGCTGGGCCTTGTTTGTGTTGTGTTGACTTTGCTCTAAGCAGAGTGGACCCAGTTTTTCCTTTATCTAATACCTTCATTTACGTCCAATGACACCTTTATTTTTCTTTTACCACCGTTGGCACTGCCTTTGCCTGTTGCTCTGGGCAGCCTTACCATTTATTTCACTTGCCCCTCCTCATCCCCCTCCGTCTACAGCATAAAAACCCTAATATTCCAGCCTCATTCAGTTCTGAAGAAGAGTCATATCAGACTTGAAATGTTTCTTTCTCACAAAGAACTGTGAACCCTGGAGACTTGAACTCAATTCTGACAGTCACTGGACCCAAACCATTAACTCTGCTTTCTTCCCACAGACGCTGCCAGACCTGCTGAGCTTCTCCAGCAATTTCAGTTTTTGTTTCTTTCTCTAAAGATGCTGCCAGCAACATTCAGTCTAAGCTGTGCAACCTCTCCGAGGGTTTGTTTATGCGCACATCACTGTCATCATCAACTTCTGGCTTTAGAACTTGCTGCCATGCAAAGACCTCAGAGGTCGTACAACAGGAAAAAAGAATAAGAGGAACCGTAGTCTGCTAAACTGACCGAATTTCTGCAGAATTTTCTGCTTTTTTCTTGGAGAACCATGACCTGCCAAGTGTTTCCAGCATTATTTGATTCAATTTCAGATTTCCAGCATCTGCAGCATTTTGCTTTTGCTCCCCGCGAGCAAAGCAGCCTGATTCTTGAGAGCAATGAGGATATCCCTGCCCTGGTGCACTCCTGAGCCACGTATAATACCCTCATCCCTGGAACTTGAGGAGATGGTGACACTGGAGCCAGGTACTTCACACGTGAATGAGATGCTGGATGTGGTTATAAAGAGCACCACAGTCTCAAAGTCTGACACCCACATTGGCAAGAAAGGAGAACAAAAGTGTGCGAATGAGTATTGGAGTGGTGCATCATGCTACAGCGATGGTCATACAGGAAATACTCCTTTAAATTGCTAGGTTGGCCACTCGGCAGGACAGCAGCAAGGATGAGATGGATGGGGACGAGGATGGAATCATTTCCATGCGACAGGGATGGAGCTTGAACGTTGTTTGTTTACTCCAAGTGAAACTTATACTGTGATGGGTTACTGTAGCTCTGAGGAAGTAACAACTGACAATGGAGATCTTTCCGAACTGATGCTCAATGTCTCCCATGAACCTCTCTGCTTTCAGCAGAAACTTCATAGGATGAAAGTGCATCCGAGATAGCACAGTCTCAGCATTAAATACAATCCATCAACGCAGATACACTGACCTTAGTGGGGCATTATGTGAGTTTCATGGTCAGCACATCAGTAACGTGCAGAAGGTGACAGAAGCAGAGTTAGATGTGGTCAATCCTCTCAGAGGATAGGCACAGCTGCAGTCAGCTGGGCAGAGATGGAGAGCCTTGACGGGTTGCGTACATGCCAGGTCTTTTTGGAACAGCAATGGTACAGTGCGCCCAAATGTGAGAGTTCCCTGATGCAGTTCAGAGCATTGGACAGAGAATGAAGGAGTTAATTCATGAGATGTGTTCTGACAGAGCATGGGTGATTCCAGTCCTCCCCTGAAGGAGCTGCCAGCCTCATAGAGATCTGTACAGGCCATCGCACTGTGTGGATGCAGGGATATCATGCTGATCCACACAGAATTCATACCACATTTTGTAGCATTGACCTGTGGGTGTACAGATGGTGTGAATGTGCATGGACAGCCAGATATAACCTAGTATTGGTTCTCTCAGAAATGCTTGTGCACCATGAATTGGCAGAGGTAGTCAAGGATGTGGCGACATGTAAACTTTTCACTGTATTCAGGTGAGTACATGTGATAATAAGGATAATTCAATTCAATGATGTCAAGAGTACAAGCCCTCATTGAATTGAATTATCAGCCATCCCTTATTCCCTCTGATTGAGGCACTGTCTATACAAGAAGTCCTGTAACTGAGGCTGCCTGTCCATCCCTGGAGATATGACAGCTTTTTGGCGGCATTTGCACTGACACTGAGGCATTGACGAGATAAAGCTGTATGTATAGAAAACCATGTACACACCTCCTTTTCTTATCCTCAGACACAGGAGTGAGTGTCCTGGTGAAACAGCGGCATATATAGGAACGTGATGTTTCAATAATTTCAATTTGGGACTCACTTTAGAATGAGATTTGTAATGGTTCTGTTCCCTGAATAACCCCTGATGTAGCTAAATGGTTCATCATAGCACCATGAATTGTGTGATTCCCCTTTTGGAGAGCATCAGAGAGCCAGCATCTTGAAGCTAATGTGCAACCACAATGTGAAGTTGGAAGACATCAGGGACACTGGTAATCCAGGCATTATGGGGATAGTGAAGATGGCTGTGCACAGCAGGTACTTTGTTCGTGGCTGCTCATTGTAGGAGCTGTGTGTTACTGAGCTGAAGACCTATTCACGTGAATCTGGAATAGGGTGGTCCGGGCTCCCTTGCCATCCTGGTCAATGGTTCGACAGCTCAGCTGCGTATTCAGAAGGCCTGGTAGAACAAGATCACCAGATTCCATCACGTCTGATATGGCACTCCTCCACATCTTCATTCACAAAGTCAACAAATTTCTATGTTGTTGGACTTAGAAGACCAGCGTGAGAAACCCTTGAGAGGGTGGACTGGTGAGCTCATCCCAACCTGTAAAGGCACTGGGTCCACATCTTCAGGAACCCAAAGGCCTGCTCTCCAACAGTTCATGTGCTAAGATGGCAGCAATTGTGGCAACTTTGGATACGAGGTTTGGTTGGGACTGGGGTTGGGGTTGGGGGAATGGGGTGGGAGTGGTGGGGGATGGTCTGGTGGAGGTTGGGAAAAGAAAGATTTGAGTGGTGATGGGGCCGTTTTGGAGTTAGGATATCTGCAAGTATAGGTTCTGCAGGATGTCTTTATAGGTTTCTTAAACACAGCAAACCCCAACTGATAAGATATCTCCCTATCAGGTGAGAAAGCATGCATCTCAATGCCCCAGCAAAACTGTATCGGAAGTGGGTAGGTCTAATTGTCTATGGGATGGGGGGATTATGGTCAGGGAGATTATTAGGGAAGAGAGCTAGAGGTTGTGGTTGTAGGGGATAGGGTCCTGGAGAGGTGATGATTATTGGGGAATTTAATCGGGGGTTGGAGGCCACGATGCTGGTTAGAGGGCTAATTGTTTGGGGGCCTTGTGTATAATTGTATTTGATAGTTACTTACAGATTGTGTGAAGAAGTTTACTGGATAGTTTTGTTAGGTCTGGTCCACAAGCAGTGCTACAAAGAGCTTATGAATTCAGTAGCAGTATAATTCATGCCCTTGTGACACCCTGAAGTCTCTATCAACCAATTCGCTATAAGACAAGTTAAAAAAAAATCTTCAATAGTATATTTTTCTGCTCACTCGAGGGAGTTTGAAAACGTAACTAAAAGTAGTTAATTCTGAAATTACAAAAAGAATGTGATTCAATGACATTGAATAACTATTGCTTCATCTTTTGCTCAAAAACACTGCAGTAGTCCTTATCATTGAAGATGATTGAAATGTTTTTTTTCTCTCAATGTAGTTTCTCTCAAGCTGGCAGGTACAAAGATGATATGATCTTTAAAAAAAGCCTCTGTCCAAAACTAAATTCACTGACCCCACTCCCCCAACCCCAAATCCAGATCTCAGCTGTCACAGTCCAGAGTAAGAAAGGTGAACAGCAGCCAGGGTTGTTTCATGATTCCCTCTAGCCTTTATGTGTAATGACTGAATGTATTTGAGGAGATTTTCGCTGTCCAGAATTTCACATAGCATTGTGGATTCAGCTTTATGAATTTACTTATGACACCAAACAGTAGTTTGTAATGAGACAACTGATTATTATCCTGAGCACTGCCTTTCGCATAATTATTTATCAGTCTACTCTTAATTTCCTGTTTTGTGATGAGTTGGCTGCCCGTTCTTGTACTTGTCCTCTGACTTCACATATTCTTTAATTAGTGATGAATCTACAAAACATTTTTTTAATTGTAGGCCTTTTTGAAATATATATTAGATATATTACTTCTGCTACATCATCCTTATCTATCCTTGTCCTACTTGCTAATGGCAGGAAAGTATTCTACGCTGACATCTAACGTAACATCCTCATGATGGTAAACTTGCTGAGTCTGCTTCCTCGAGGCTTACGTATGAAAAATGGTTGGATGGAACAAAGTACCTTGGTCATTAGATCTGAAGCCATAAATGATTCCATTTAAGGAACTGGAAGGAATCTGAGATAGCTTCCAGCAGGAGCCTTTGGGAAAGGAGGAGGAAATATTGAAGATGGAGAACATTAATTAAAAATTATTAAGAGTAAGATGCTATAAGGTAAATGTGTGTGACTCCAGGAAATGTTCCCTATCTTTAACTTGATCTTTATTCAGCCTCT
Source organism: Ginglymostoma cirratum (assembly GCA_024137785.1). Lineage (NCBI taxonomy): Eukaryota > Metazoa > Chordata > Chondrichthyes > Orectolobiformes > Ginglymostomatidae > Ginglymostoma > Ginglymostoma cirratum. The sequence goes on from JAHRHZ010000062.1 coordinate 42,565,734, forward strand.
GTTCACAGCAACTTTCCATTTAATTAACTATTCTAAAAGTTTGGTTCATATTCCACCTGTCCCTATTCAGAATTTCTTATCATTGTTAATTTCTAGTGGTGTGTCAGAACAAAGATGTTGTTGAGATAGTTGTAGAGTGTGTTCTTGTAGGGTAACGGAGATAAAAGGTACTGCAGAAGGGTTTAGGCCCGAAACGTCAAGTTTTCCTGCTCCTATGATGCTGCTTGACCTGCTGTGTTCATCCAGCCCCATGCTTGTTATCTTGCAGGGTAACTGTTTTGTAACTTTCAGAGGAAGGCAAAGGTGTTTTTATTGAGAAAGTAGGTGGATATTGAAGCAGCCTATCACGACAATTGTGGGCATGACACTGTAGTGCCTTGAATATCAAAGAGATGGGTCCTGAATTGGTGTGTGAGGAGAAAATAGAGCCTGTTTAGCTGGAATCATTTGAAGTGCTTTCAGCTGCACTGTGGAGAGGGTCGGGCTATGGATGACTCAGCGAAAGCTGTACTTACACATCTTATTAAAAGCACAAAGCCTGCATGGAATTGTTCATTTGCACACTTTTCTGATGCAAAGTGCTGTTCAGCTTGCCTGCTGCTTTACTGATCAGTATGACAAAGCCATTAGCAGGCATTTCTGTATTTATGCATGTTATTATCCACTGGAGATGAAGGAGCCAGTTTTTTTTGTGTTTTACATTTATTTTCTGGGTCCAAGTCAAAGGAAAGCATCAGTCCCCATACCCTGGTGCTTTGAATTTACTTGGCAGTGGAGAAGGATATTTGGTATTCATCTGTAACAGGCTGAAATATGCAAGGAGTATGGAAATTGGGCAGGAGTTACGCATCACGTACCATTGTTTAGCATCTCCATCCATTGGAGGGCCAAATAAACTGCTTCAGGGTTCATGCCAATCTTCCTCGGAAAGGATGTGAGTGGGAGCCAGCTATAAAGGTCTGGAGATGGCACAAAGCTTTACCCCACATAGAGCCAGTATGATGAACATAAGAGCTAAAAGCCTTTTGGCTAGTATTTTTGTACAGCAAACAGAAGGTGAAGTTGGAGGTCAGTATTGCTCTTCCAAGGACACTGGTCATTTGTAAGTCGAGACACTTAAGTTTTGACACAATATCTAAGTTTGACAAGTATCGCACATTACTGTTATTCTAGCATTATTACCATTGCAGGTACAAACACTGGTTCTGCAGGCACCTCAGTTCTGCCAGACATAGTTTGATATCGGGCGTGGAGTGAATGCCATTTCAGCTCAGGACTGGGTCAGCATTTCTCACATGATTACCTGTTTCTCAGCTCATTACATATCATTTTATGAACAGCTTGGCAAATTTTATGACAAAACCAGATAGGAGATCCTGGCCCCCATCATTCACCTTTTAGGATCAAAGATCTTGGCAGAACTTGTAAAGGGCACCCAGAGAACCATTCACTCACTGTAAGCCAGGACAATTAGTTCAGTCTGTGATGCCGAGCGTCCCCAACTCAGATGATAGCAGACAGGCCAGAAAGTGACCTTGTGGATCAATGTGCCCAGCTGCACCAAGGCCAGTGCAAGTACAAGGTTAATTGATTCCAGTCTCATATATGCCTGAGGGGGTGGCATGGTGGCTCAATGGTTGGCACTGGTGCCTCACTGCACCAGGGACCTGGGTTTGATTCTAAGTTAAATGAATAGCCATACGAAATTACCCATAGTGTTCAGGGATATGTGGGCTAAGTGTGTTAGCCATAGGAAATGCAGGGCCACAGGGATAGGGTAGGGTGTTGGGGATGGGTTTGGGCGGGCTGCACTTCAGAGGGTCAGTGTGGACCCATTGGGCCGAATGGCTTGTTTCCCCACTGTAGGGATTCTGTAGTTGATGAAAACAAATGGCAAGTATTAATATGTTCAGCATTTTCTTTGCAGTTTTCCCTCCGCCCCTGCCTTGGACCATATTAGATTTCCTTTCTCTCAAACTTAACTGTAGTTCCCAACATTTCTGGGATCCCAATGTTATGAAGCCCTTGAGTTATGGACATATTGCCATGCGGACTCCACGGACAGAAGAACAGAACACACCTGAGGACAATTTTCATGCAGGTGACTCATTATTACCTGGTTTGTTTTTAGTCAGCTCATGGAGCACGACAGAAACTCCACCTCATCTTCAATGACCATCCTCCTAACTCAACTGTCCACTGTTACTGAAGAACTACTCGTGGAGCTAAAGGAAGTAAAATAGTGTTACTAGAAGATGTTTCATTGAGGTGAGCCTTCCAACCCTTGGCCAGACAGACTTCCCACCCCGGTCAGTCTCGTTGCTCCATGCCCATTATACTCCAAGAGCTTTACCTTGATTATTCTGGTGCCCTGTGCACCTTAGACCACTAACACATGATCTCAGGCATTGAATAAGTGTGGACAAACCCTCCCCAAAGAGGACAAATCAGCAGCTACTCATTCCAAAGTCATGGAAGGGGTTACCTGCTGCCCACCTCTGCTATGCAGTTATGAATCAGAAAGCATGTATTTCTCATGTGCGCAGAACTTATTTGGGAAAACAAACTTAGTTGTTGAGCTGGCCTCTCATTGAGCATGCATGAGATGCAAAGACATGCAGTAGAGGTTCCTGACATTTATTGTCAAGAAGCTCAAATCACCTTTAAAGCTCTGAGAACTTAATTGCAAAGGATTCTGAATTTTGGCCTCTTGTGTGTTTACATTGCCCTGCCTTCTTTGCTTCCCAGTTTTTGTAGCAGTGCAACATTCACCTACTTTCCCCCAATCAGCACACCCCCATCATCACCAACAATAACTCTCAATAGACACACACAAACACGATTGGGATTAGAAATAGGAAGTAGGCTGTTATGTATACACACGGCATTGTGTTCAACAGGAAGACCTTTTGAAATGATGCATACAATGTCTGCCTACAGGGTCCAAGTCTCTTGATAGAGGTAAAAGACTATGGCAGACATGACAGACAGTTATACCATAAGAGCTGAAGTCTGCTTTTAGGCATTTGACAATCCTCGTGGTAGTCATTGAAGTCAACCGATCCCAGTTGTCAGGATAGTACTCTACTGTGACAAAATAATCAGTTTCTGTGAGTATGGTGAGATCTTCATCCATCATTTGTCTGAAATATAATGTGTCAGTAGTAGCTCTCCAGCTAGCTCAGACTGATACTCATTACAAGTATTGCATTGCTGATGTGGTCAAAGATTTTATTGCTCACGTTTGGTCAAAAGAGCACATCTCTTGTCTTCCTCAGATTTGATTCAATTCCTTGGTAGCTTGTATGCATGGATTTTAGTACCTCTTCTCTTAACTCCTTCAGTTAATTATTCATTTTCCTTAATACAATATGTTATTTGGGCTGTCAATTCTTCTCTATATGCCCAATATGCTTTATAACAGCAAGTGATGTGATGCTTTCTGTCCATCTTCTTAACAGCACTTCTTACTAGAGTTGAAGATTTGAATCGTGTTGAATAGTTTGCTTGACTTGAGCAAGGCTCTTATCTGCTATATTCAGTGTCTCTACTGGGTTGGTAGCTTCTAGAGGATAACAAGCCACTGCTTCACATTGATTCTGGAAGATTTCATACTCTGTGCAGCATCCTCCACTTTCTTTATTGAGCGTGCTTCTCACGATTGCATCCCTTTCTTATACGTCACATCGAGATGATACTATGAACTATGACATTATTGCAATTACAGAGGCTTGGCTGAAAGAGGGACAGAACAGGCAGCTGAATGTCCCAAGTGTTAAAAGTTTCAAGTGTGATCAAAAGGAAGGTAAAAGGGCTGGAGGAGTTACATCACTGGTAAAGGAGTATCTCACAGCTGTACTGAGGGAGGATACATCGGAGGCAATATGAGTAGAATTCAGGAAAAGGAACAGTGAAATCACAATACTGGGGATATACTACAGGTCTCCCAACAGCCAGTGGGAGATAGGGGTGAGAATATGTAAATAGGTTTTGCAAAGATGTTAAAAACAGCAGAGTTGTTATGGTGAGTGATTTTAACTTCCCCTGTACTGACTGCGACACACTACGTGCTAGGGGCTTGGATGGAGCAGAATTTGTAATTCAAGAGGGATTCTTGACTCAATATGTAAACAGTCCAACCAGGGAAAGGGTTATACTGGACCTGGATTTGGAAAATGAGCCCAGGTGAGTGAAGTTTCAGTGGGGAGTAGTGATCATAATATTGTGAGTTTTAAGATACTCATGGATAAGGATAACAGCAGTCCTTGGGTGAAGGTGTTAAATTGGGGAAGGCAAACTACGACAATGTTAGGCAGGAACTGGAGACTGTTTATTGGAGGCAGCTGTTTGAAGGTGAATCCACATCGGACATGTGGGAGTATTTCAAACAGCAGTCGATAAGAGTTTAGGAGAGACACATTCCTGTGAAAATGAAGGATAGGTATGGCAAGTTACATGAACCTTGGATGACCAGGGATGTTATGACCTTGGTCAAAAAGAGGAAGGAAGCATACGTAAGCTTTAGGAGGATGGGAACTGATGAAGCCCTTGAAGTATATAAGGAAAGTAAGAAAGAACGTAAACAAGGAATCAGGAGGGCTAAAAGGGGTCCATGAAAAGTTGTGAGCAAACAGGATTAAGGAGAATCCCAAGGCTTTTTATAGATACAGAAAAAGCAACATGGTAGCCAGTGAAAGGATTGACTCTCTCAATGACAAAAGAGGGAATCTATATGTGGAGCCAGGAAAAGTAGGTGAGGTCCTAAATGAATACTTTGTGTCATGGTTAAAAGAGAAGGAATTGTTGGAGGATAATCTCGGCGAAGGGAGCGTCGTCTTTCTATAGTCAAGTTGCTAATAAAAAGGAAGAGGTGTTGTGCATCTTAAAAAGTATTAAGGTAGGCAAGTCCCCAGGATCCAGAATATTGATGGAGGCAAGAGGACAAATTGCTGAAGCATTGACAAACATCTTTGTATTCTCTTTGGCCATGGGTGAGGTCTTAGAGGACTAGAGAATAGCCAAAGTTGTCCCATTGTTTGAGAAGGGTTGCAGGGATAATCCTGGAAATTATAGGCCTGTAAGCCTCTTATTGGTCATAGGGAAATTATTGGAAAAGATTCTCAGGGACAAGATCTATACACATTTAGAAGCAAATGGACTTATTAGTTATAGGCAGCATGGTTTTGTGCAGGGCAGGTCGTGCCTCACTAATCTGATCAAGTTTTTTCAGGAAGCGATGAAGATGATTGATGAGCGAAAAGCAGATGATACTATCTACATGGACTGCAGTAAAGCCTTTGACAAGTTCTCTCATGGCAGACTGGTACAAAAGGTAAAGTCACATGGTATCGGGGTGAGCTGGCAAGATGCATACAGAACTGACTTAGTCATAGGAGACAGAGGGTAGTTGATAGAAGGATTCTTTTCGCAATGGAGGGCTGTGATAAGTGGTGTTCCACAGGGATCGGTACTGGGACCTCTGTTGTTTGTGATCGCCATAAATGATTTGGAGAACAACGTAACTGGTCTAATTAGTAAGTTTGCAGATGATACAAAGATTGGTAGAGTTGTGGATAGCGAAGAGGATTGTCAGGGGATACAGCAGGATACAGATGAGTTGGAGGCATGGGCAGAAAAATGGTGGAGTTTAATCTGGACACATGTGCAGTGACGCATTTTGGAAGGTCAAGTACAGGTGAAAATTATACAGTGAATGGCAGAACACTTAGGAGTATTGATATGCAGAGGGATCTGAGTGTACAGGTTGACAGATCACTAAAGGTTGCAGTGCAGGTAGATAAGGTGGGAGGGGGTGTTGAAGTGGTTCGCGATTAGCAGGTGTTATCGTTTGTCACGAACTGAGCGTAGGTGTTCCACAAAGCGGTCTCCAAGCATCCGCTTGGTTTCCCCGATGTAGAGGAGGCCACATCGGGAACAGCAGATACAATGTACCGCGTTAGCGGATGTGCAGGTGAACATCTGTTTAATGTGGAAGGTTTACTTGGGGCCTGGGATGGAGGTGAGGGGGTAGGTGTAGGGGCAGGTGAAGCACTTCCTGCGGTTAGAGGAAAAGGTGCTGGGGTTGGTGGGGCTAGTGGGGAGAGTGGAGTAGATGAGTGAGTCGCGGAGACAGCGGTCCCTCCGGAAGGCAGTTAAGGGTGGGGAGGGAAATATATCCTTGGTAGTGGGGTCAGATTGCAGGTGGCGGAAGTGGCGGAGAATGATGCGTTGAATCCGGAGGTTGATGGTGTGAAGGGGAATTCTGTCTTTGTTTTTATTGCCGGGAGGGGGTGTGAGGGCTGTGGTGTGGGAAATGCAAGAAATGCGGTCGAGAGTGTTAAACTGTCGGGGGGAAATTGCGGTCCTTGAAAAACAAGGGCGTCTGGGATGTCTGGGAATGGAACGCCTCATTTCAGGAGCAGATGCGGCGGAAGCGGAGAAATTGGGAATAGGGGATCACACTCTTGCAGGAAGGTGGGTGAGAGGAGGTGTAGTCTAAGTAATTGTGTGAGTTGGTGGGATTGAAATAGATATCAGTTTCCAGGTGGTTACCAGAGATGGAGACAGAGAGGTTCAGGAAGGAGAGAGAGGTATCAGAGGTGGTCCAGGTGAACTTAAGGCTGGGTTGGAAGGTGTTAGTAAGGTGGATGAACTGTTAGAGCTCCTCGTGGGAGCACGAGGTGGCGCTGATACAGTCATTGATGTAATGGAGGAAGAGGTGGGGTCTCGTGCCAGTGTAGCTGCGGAACAGGGACTGTTCCACGTATCCTACAAAGAGGCAGGCATAGCTTGGGCCCATGCAGGTACCCATGGCCACCCCTTTGGTCTGTAGGAAGTGGGAGGAATTGAAGGAGAAGTTGTTAAGGGTAAGGACGAGTTTAGTTAGGTGGATAAGGGTGTTGGAGGAGGGGGACTGGTCGGGCCTGCGGGTGAGGAAGAAGCGGAAGGCTTTTAGGCCATCTGCAAGTATACAGGGATTGGACGTCCTTTGTGGATAGTTTGGAGCAGATAGTAGCAGTTTGAAGAAAATGCTTTGAAGTGGCTTGTGGTCAGACTCAACAGTCATTTGTTTCTTCCAAGTAAGTATGATGAAATGCTTCACTATCACATCCATCATAATAGTTTATAATATTTTCGCAATGACAGATATTAAGCTGACTGGTTTATGGTTATTGTATTTTGTCTTCCTTTTTGGTGAAGGGTGCAAGATTGCCAGTTTTTCAACCCTCTGGAACTTTTGCAAAATCCAAGAATTCTTGAAAGATTAAGCTACTCTCTGCTGTGCTGCATCAAACATTTCCAGCACCAGGTTACACGCAGAGTGTTTACTTTCCTGCTTATACTTCAACTCAGCTTTTACTTTTTCCATTTCCCACACAATCTGTGGTCTTGCGTCTGAGAGGAAGAATACTATTGTGAAGCCAGGTTAAGAGCAGTTTTGTTCTGTAGACTTATGAAACTAGAGTCAGCCCTGTCTAAACACATTTCTTTGACTTTTTAATTTATGACAGCAGTCACAATATCTAGTGTTTGTTTAAGCTTTAGTGATTGAGATTCATCCTGGTACAGTACAAAGGATGTTTGTGACATTGATTGACCTGAATTGTGCACAAATGGATTAGTATAATGAATACTGCACAGTAATAAAAAAGCAGAATCTGATTGGGGAACCGTGTTCAGGTTTAATACAATATGCTAGGATTTTTAATAATTATTAGAAGTACTTTGAGATAATATTAAACATTTGGACTTGCAAAACGTAGCAAGAACTATTTGAATAAAATTGAATATAGCTTTTTGTTATAATCTGTTTCAAACAGGGAAATTTAGCTTGATTGGCAATAATTTACAACAGCTCTTTTTCACACTTCCTCTTCCCTCCACAAACCCCCAGAATGTTTCTCAATAGGCATTAATTTACCTGAACTGCACAGTGTTGACTTTGCGATGGAACTGAGACATACAGGTGCCTATTAAAAGCTACAAAGAAATTGTTTATTGCCATCTAAATGTAAAAGATTACAACAGTAAACAAGAGTAAATGCATGAAAGGCAGATGTTGCTCAATGAAAGTGACACAACCAAATCAGTCACTGAGAGATATAAAGATTATTGACTGTGGGTAGCAAGCAAGCTAGTGTTGCAAGAGAATGATCAGGGTGATGGGATAACAAAGTGTGGAGCTGGAGGAATACAACAGGCCAGGCAACCCGAAAGATGACGTTTTGGGTCAGGACCCTTCTTCAGAAATGGGGAGAGGGAGGGGAGCATCACCATTCCTCCTACCTTCCCCAACTCCACCCCTCTGCTTTCTATTTATTTCTGATCTCCCCTCCCCCTCCCCATTTCTGAAGAAGGGTCCCGAACCAAAACGTCAGCATTTCCTGCTCCTCTGATGCTGCCTGGCCTGCTGTGTTCCTCCAGCTCCACACTGTGTTATCTCTGACTCCAGCATCTGAGGTTCTTGTTATATCAGGGTGATGGGGGTGGCTCATTCACCAGCGATCTTCCCTTACCAGGTTGCTCCTCAAACTGTGCAGAAATACCTGCTTAAAGTCAGAGTGACATTGGATATGGCTCGATCAAAAATATACAAACACCATGTACAAAAAGGCACTATAACCTGAGTTCAGACAAAAAGTAAAATACCAATATAATGAGACACTACTTACATTGAAAAGCCATGTATGGTGAGGTACCACATATTGTGAAACTATGTAAACAATAAGAACCACATATATAGTGAAGCATGCTGTGCTGGAAGGTAACTACACACTGTAAGGCATCATATACAAAAAAGCCCCACATCAAATAGAACCTGGAATGAGGATTTCTATGGGATTTTGTTGCTAATTTATTACATTTATTCATGGGATCTGAACATTGTTTGCAAAGTAATAATTTGTTGACCATACCTAACGCCCTTGAGAAGATGATAGTGTGCTGCCTTCTTGAACTATTGCAGTCCATGTGGTGTAGGCATTCCCACAGAGCAGTTAGGGAGACAGTTCCAGGATTTTGATCCAGTGACATTGAAAGAATAGTCATGGAGTTCCAAGTCAGGATGGTTGAATGGGAATTTGCAGGTGGTGGTAGTGCTCCCATCCATCTGCTACTCTTGCCCTTCTATGATTGGAAGCCATGTTTTTGAATAGAGCTCTTGGAGGAGCAACGGTGAATTACTGCAGTGCATCTAGTAGATGGTACACACTGCTGCTACTGTGAATCAGTGTTGGAGGGGAGTGAACATTTGAGCAGTGAATGAATGCCAATCAAATGAGTTGCTTTGTTCTGGACCTTGAGTTTTGCTGGAGCTGCACCTATCAAGGTAAGTGGAGAGTTTTCCAACACACTCCTAACTTGTGCATTGTAGTTAGCGGACATGTTTGGAGTTTCAGGAGGCACGTTGCTTGCTTCAGAATTCTTAGGCTCTGACCTGGGGCCTCTGCAGCCAAAGTATTTACACATGTTGCAAAAGGTCACTGGACTCAATATGTCAACTCTGTCTCACTCTCCATAGATGTTGCCAGGCTTGCTGAGTTTCTCCAACACTTTTTGTTTGTGTTTAGATTCTCCAGTATTTACAGTTACTAGCTGGTCCAGTTCACCTTCTGGTCAATGGTCACCCTTAGGATGTTGATAAGGGGGGAATTAGGTGATGGTAAAGCCATTGAATGTAAAGAGATGATGGTTAGATTCTCTCTTGTTGGAGATATTCATTGCTGGCATTTGTTTGTTATTGTCATTTGCCACTTGTCTGCCCATGTCTGGATGTTGTGTAGATATTGTTGCATTTGGACTTGGACTGCTTCAGTATCTGAGAAGTTGCAGATGACTCTGAACATTGTGCTGATGTTTGCATAGTTCCCCACTTCTGACCTTATGATGGTGGAAGGTCACTGATGGAGTAGCTAAAGATAGTTGAGCCTGGGACATTATCTTGAGGAAATCAGCAATGCTTTAGAACTGAGATGATTGAACTCCAATAGCCACAGCCACATTTTCCTCTGCGCTATGCATTGATCCAACCAGTGCAGAGTTCCCCTCTGTTCTGATTTACTTCAATATTGTCAGGGCTCCTTGATGCCATTGTTGGTCAAATGGTCTCTTGACGTCAAAAGGTATTCACCGTCACTTATTTCCTTGAATTTAGCTCCCTTGTCTATGCTTAGACTGAGGCTCTAATGAGGTTAGGAGCTGAGTGGCCCTGATGAAACCCAATCTGAGCCTTAGTGAGCATATTTTAGCTGTGTAAGTGCTGTTTGATAGCTCTATGGATGACAACTTTCATCACTTTACTGATAATCAAGAGAGGTTGATGGGGTAGTAGCTAGCTGGAATAAAAACAAAATTGCTGGAGAGGCTCAGCAGGTCTGGCAGCATCTGTGAAGTAGAAAACAGAGTTAATGTTTCGGGTCCGGTGACCCTTCCTCAGTTCTGAAGGAAGGGTCACCGGACCCGAAACATGCAACAATATCTACACAACATCCAGACATGGGCAGACAAGTGGCAAATGACAATAACAAACAAATGCCAGCAATGAATATCTCCAACAAGAGAGAATCTAACCATCATCTCTTTACATTCAATGGCTTTACCATCACCTAATTCCCCCCTTATCAACATCCTAAGGGTGACCATTGACCAGAAGGTGAACTGGACCAGCTAGTAACTGTAAATACTGGAGAATCTAAACACAAACAAAAAGTGTTGGAGAAACTCAGCAAGCCTGGCAACATCTATGGAGAGTGAGACAGAGTTGACATATTGAGTCCAGTGACCTTTTGCAACATGTGTAAATACTTTGGCTGCAGAGGCCCCAGGTCAGAGCCTAAGAATTCTGAAGCAAGGCTCAGTTCTGAAGGAAGGGTCACTGGACCCGAAACATTAACTCTGTTTTTCCTTCACAGATGCTGCCAGACCTGCTGAGCTTTTCCAGCAATTTTGTTTTTGTTTCTGATTTACGGCATCTGCAGTACTTTCGGTTTTTATTTAATAACTAGCTGGATTGGATTTGTCGTGAATTTTGTGGGCATCATTTCTGAGTAACTTTTTGCATTTGCAGATAGATTTCAGGCTTATAACTGAGCAGAAAGAGCTTGGCTTGGGGCATTGCTTATTTGGTACTGGGCTATTGCCAGGGACTATAGCCTTTACAGTATCCAGTTTCTTCAGGCATTTTTTCTCATCTTATGATACAAAACCAATAGGCTGGAGACTTGCTTCTGTGATGCCTGAGATCGCAGGAAGAGGTCAAAATGGATCATGTACTCGCCATTTCAGGCTGAGAATGGTTGCAAATACTTTAGCCTGATCTTTTGCACAGATGTGCTAGGCTCCCCCATTATTGAAGGTAGGGATATATGTGAAGCTTTCTCTTCATGCTTTTTGTTCAGTTATTCACCACCATTCACAACCAGATGACTGACAGGTCTACAGAGTGTAGATTTGATCTGTTAGCTACTGGATTGCTTGGCACTGTCTATCACATTATATTTTCCACTATTTAGCATGCAAGACTTCAATGTTGTAGCTTCATTAGGTTGATGATTTATTTTTAGGTATGCCTGATGGTGCTCCTGTGATGCCTTCCTGGATTCATCATTGAACCAGGGTTGACTTGATGGTAAAGTTAAAGTGGCGAGATGATGGACCATGGAGTAACAGATTTTGTGTCAGGATTGCCCAGTTTTGTGCATTGAGATATGTTTGAATTCCATCAAATTTAGCATTGTTGTCGTGCCAAACATCAACAGGAGGGTATGCTTGCTCATTCCTTCCCCGCATTGACCTCTGACTCTCTGCCCTGGCCTCTAACTCTCTCCCTCCATCTCCAACACTCACCTCTGACTATTCTGCACTGGCCTCTGCTTTTCCTTACCACTCTCCCACTGGACTCTAGCTCTCCAAGGGGCCTTTGACTCTCCCTCACTCTCTCCCACTGGCCACTGGTTCTCTGTCCCTCACTTTCTCCCACTAGCTCTCCCTTTTGTTTTAGAATTGGAGAATCCCCACAGTGTGGAAACAGGCTCTTCGGCTCAACAAGTCCACACCGACCCTCAGAGCATCCCACCCAGCCCCATCCCCCTATAATCCACCTAATCTACACATCCCTGAACACTATGGGCAGTTTCCCAAAGCCAATCCACCCTAACCTGCACATCTTTGGACTCCCTCTCCCTCACTCTCCCCCACTGGCTTCTGGTTCTCTCTCTTCCTCACTGGATCTCCCTTTCTCTCATTCTCTCCCACTGGCTCCCCGTCTTCCTTATTTTCTTCCATTAGCCTCCTCCATGGAATTCCTGGTTGACCAAGTTGAGTGTTCCGATGGAATAGCCAATCAGAGCACTGAAAGGTGAAACAATCTGCTCAGAACCAATCCATTCTGGGGAATAAGATTGTTGGTGCTGGTTCTGTGTTACCAGAGAGATGTAGGAGTGTCCTGACCCAGCCACCTCCAGGTCTCTGAGTGGGTGGTGGTCCATCCTGTTGGGTGCAGCCAGGAGGGGCTTGCTTTGGGTTAATCAACAGAAAATGGAGCATGAGATAAAGGAGAGGAAAGAGGAGGGGAAGGAATGTTGATGCTGTGCAAGACTGAGAAGTACTGATGGAAATCTCTGATGTGTCTCATGTAGAGAGACAAAAGCTGTAAACTGGGACATTTGAGTTAATTTGAGTAAATTGTCAGGCCACTGGGAAGTTTGATGGCAAACTGAGTCGCCTGGTCACCAAAATGGAAAAGGAGACCGATGTACTAACATACCATTACACAGAACTCTAACTTCAGCACTTTATGGTGACTTTGGAAACATAGTATAGAGAGGGTATCTCAGTTCTGTAACAAAATTTGAGATTTGACCTGGATTGGTTTGGCATTCTCAAGGTTGGTTTTTCTCTAAACAGATTAAACCTCTGGCACAAACCTACATCAGTAATCATTAGAGTGGGCAGGTTTGGAATTAGCTTTATTTAATCCTGCCTGCGAGAGGGTTTACCTTCTTATTGGCCTATAGCAATTTATTTAATGCATTACAGTAAAATACTTGATGGCATGTGGTCTGGTTGCAGAGTTATTGTTAAACACCATCCAGCCTACTGAGTAAGTTGTACTCTATTTATTTCTTCGTATTGTCTTATGTGTCATATATTTGTATGTCATTTAATGAAATTGTAGAAGCAGACTTGTCAGGTGGCCCCTCCATATCTTCTCACCCATCTGTCTCCTTGCCCCATCTCCTCTCCTATAGGTGGTGACTTATACTGGGCTACAATTCCAATTGCTGTCCCATGTTTCTGTCCAGTTGATCACTCTCCGTGCGGGAGCCTCAGATAGCTGTCAGTATTTTTACAGACACTAATCTGTGATTGAGCACACAAAATTTGAGGGTCAAATTTAACACTTAAGTTTATTGCTGCCTAGAGAACGTTAATGCTGAGGGCATGGAATGTACAGGATTGCTGCTTGAATGGAGTGATATGAGGTAAGAAGGATTTAATCATCATGTAGCTTCTCATGGTTGAGACCAGCGTGGTACAACATGTTACACTTTCTATCAGTACGGGAACGCACTTCCTTCGCAACAATAGAGAAATAACTACTCAGGAATACTCCAGCCACAGTTTCGAGCTGGTACAGCTGACAAGAAGACCTGATGCAGGAAATGCTCCTTTTACATTCCTCCCTAGTCACCATAGCACCAATTTCTAGATCCAGGCGTAAATCGTGAGGGATACATGCATAGCAGAACTAGTAGCCACTTGTTTACAAGAGCGCTGATACAAACTGAGCTCCCAGGGCAGGCTTATTATTCAGCCTTAGGTTAACAAGGTCAGTGAGCTGTCCTGTCAGTCTATGTCAAGCTGCTGTGAGTTGCTCATCAGAAGTGGAGAGGGTGTGGGAGATGGGAAGAATTTGCATGTCAGCAGCTGACAAATCTTGCGGGAAATCTTTGAAGGTAGGCAACCATATTGAAGAGGAGAATTATTTCAGTCTTCAATAAGACTGTAAATATTATCAATATATTCTAAAAGAGCCAGCTTCTCCTAGAGATTATTCAAAACTGTAAACCACTGCATTGACTAGGGCAACAAATAGAATCATAGAATGGTTGCAGTGCAGAAGGAGGCCCTTCAACCCATTGTGGCTGCTGGCCCTCTGCCGCAGCAATTCAATTAGTTCCATTTCCCTGCCTGTTCCCTGTAGTCCTGCATATTTTTCCTTTCCAGCTCTCACCACACTCTCAGAAAGTATGTTCTAACTTTTCACTGTATAAAGAGTATCTTTTCTCATGTCACAGTTTCCTCTTTTGCCAAATAAATCCAACTGGTAGTTACTGGTAATATGGATTTAGAAGTAGTATGTTTCATAGGAACTTAGGAATTAGGGGCAGGAGTAGGCAATTCAGCCCTTTGAGCCCACTCCACCATTTAACATGTTCATTGTTATAAAGTGGAGGTTGACCCCCCCACCCCAAGAACTAAGACCGAAACATCCAAGGAGGAGCATCTTGCTCTATAATCTGTAAAAGGAATGTGAAAAGTAGTGTAACCTGCCTTTCAGCAACTTCTAGTGGTTAAAAAAATGCCTGACACTTACATTACAATCAACCAGTAACAATTCATTTATCTAACTCTAACAGTGAACAAATTAACTAAACTATTAATCATCTGAATAAACGCCTTCTAAGTACTAACTACCACTGAATAAAACAAGATTCTAATTGTATGCTGTTCCAACAAAAACAAGTCTCACTTATATTAATAGAAAATAATTTACCAATAAAAATTACAGCCAGGTTATGTGTCTTCTGGAAAGCTCGGTGTCTTCTCCTTCGATTATTGTATCAGGAATATTCACTAGTTGTGCCGTGGGTACCTTTGTTATTTAGATGGTGCTTTCTCTAAGAGATAGCGGAGGCTGTGAGAGCCAGCAATTCTCTCTTGACAGCCGAGGAATATTAACTCTGGTGGATGACAGTTAGCCCTCTTGGGTTTTTCCAATGGTTCTAGTATTTTATACACTTAATGATATATTGATGTTTCTTATAATAGGATTGGTCCTAGGTTGTCAAAATCATCAGATTTAAATTTAATTGGCTTTTGGTATCTAAGTGCCTGGTTCAAATTGATTGGCTAAATTCAAAACTTGTTGTCTTGGTAAAAACTGCAGCTTGGCGTATTAATTGTACAGCCTTTTGATACAAATGTTTCAATTTAGGGGCTCTCTGTATACTTGCAAACTTTTAAGCTGTTGCTCACAGACATCCATTTAAATCTCTAAGCATAGAAAATGCACATAATCTTTTAAAGGGGCCATGCATTGCTTTCCCCCCTAGCATTTTACAATCTCCAAATTCTAACTTCCTGCCCCCAAATCCACAAGTACTGTAACCAACTTTGCAACATCATGGCTGAACTTATCCCAGTCTCAACTCCACTTTCCTGCCTGCTCCTCATAGCCCTTTATCCCGCTTTTTAATCAGAAACAGATCTATTTCTTTCTTTATCTGTTGATTGATTCTGCCTCCACTGCACTCTGGGGCAGTGAGTTCCACAAGATTCCCAACCCTCTGAGAGAAGTAGCTTCTCCTCATCTCAGTTTTGAACCTACCTCCTCTTACTCTAGATCTATGACCTCTTTTACGAGACTGTCCCACAAGGGGGAACATCTGTTCAATGTCTACCTTATCAATCCCCTTTAGCATTTTATGTACTTCAATCAGAACGACCCCCCTCATTTTTCTGAACTCCAGTGAGTATAAGCCTAAGCTATTCAACTGCTTATTATATGACAGCTCTTTCATCCCAGGAATGAACCTGGTGAACCTCCTCTGAACTGCCTCCGGTGCCATCCCATCATTCCTCATGTAAGAAGAACAAAGGTGGATACAATACTCCAGGGCTGGTCTCACCAGTGCTTTATATAATTGTATCAACACTTCTTTACTTTTATACTCCCGTCCTTTTACAATCAATGCCAGGATTCCATTTGCTTTTCTTATTAATATGCTGCACCTGCAAACCCACTTTCTGTGATTCATGCACAAAGACGTTTACTTGACAAATCTCCAACTGCATTTTAGAATACAATAGTTAATTAATGAGAGATTCAGAAAACTAAGTATATCTAGAATTTAGCAAATCCTTTGACATAGAAATAGAAATGTATGGAAAAGGAGGGAAGATTTTGAGATGGATATCTAAGCAGTTGACTTAGCATAAACAACACCTATTTATTTATGAAGCAGCATCCAAATATAGAGAGCAAAGCACAGTCATAGAGCTGTACAACATGGAAACAGACCCTTCGGTCCAACTCGTCCATGCTGACTAGATATTCTATATAAATCTAATCCCATTTGCCAGCATTTAGCCCATTTCCCTCTAAAGCCTTCCTATTCACATACCCGTCCAGATGCCTTTTAAATGTTGCAATCATACCAGCCTCCACCACTTTCTCTAGCAGCTCATTTCCATAAGCGCACCACCCTCCGCATGAAAAAGTTGCCCCATAGGTCCCTTTTAAATAGTTCCCCATCACCTTAAACCTATGATCTCTAGTTTAGGACTGCCACACCCTGGGGAAAAGACCTTGCGTATTTACCCTATCCATGCCCCTCATGATTTTATAAACCTCCATAAGTTCAGCCCTCAGTCTCCGATGCTCCAGGGAAAATAATCCCAGTCTACTCAGCCTCTCCCTATAGCACAAACCCTCTAAACCTGGCAACAACCTCGTAAATCTTTTCTGAACCCTTTCAAGTTTCACAAGATTCTCCTTCTTATAGGAGAGAGACCAGAATTGCATGCAATACTCCAAAAGTGGCCAAATCAATGTCCTGTATGACCGCAATATGACCTTCCAACTCTTATACTCAATGCACTGGAAATAAAGGCAAGCATACCAGATGCCTTCTTCACTATCCTGTCTACTTTTGACTCCACTTTCAAGGGAATATGTTCAGCAACTCTTCACAGGACCTTAATGTTTAGTATATAAGTCCTGCCCTGATTTGCCTTTCCAAAATTCAGCTCTTCTCATTTATCTAAATTAAATTCCATCTGCCAGTTCTCGGCCCAATGGCCCATCTGATCAAACTCCTATTGTACTCTGAAGTAACCTTCTTCGCTGTCCACTACACCTCCAATTGTGGTGTTATCTGTAAATTTATTAACCATGCCTCCTATGTTCACATCCAAATAATTTATATAAATGACAAAAAGCAGTGGACCCAGCACTGATCCTCGTGGCACACCACTAGTCACAAGCCTCCAGTCTGAAAAGCAACCTTCCCCCACCACCCTCTGTCTTCTACCTTCGAGCCAGTTCTGTATCCAAATGGCTAGTTCTCCCTGTATTCTGTGTGATCTGACCTTGCTAACCAGTCTACCATGAGAAACCTTGTTGAATGCCTTAATGAAGTCGATATAATTCACATCCACCTCTCTACCTTCATCAATCCTCTTCATTACTTCTTCAAAAAACTCAAACAAGTTAGTGAGACATGATTTCCTACACACAAAGCCATGTTGACTATCCCTAATCAGTCCTTGCCTTTCCAAATACATGTAAATCCTGTCCCTCAGGATTCGCTCCAACAATGTGCCCATCACCGATGTCAGACTCACCGGTCTGTAGTCCCCGCCTTTTCCTTACCACCTTTCTTAAATAATGGCACCATGATAGCCAACCTTCGGCACCTCCACCTGCGGCTATTGATGACACAAATATCTCAGCAAGGGGCCCAGCAATCACTTCCCTAGCTTCCCACACAGTTCTAGGGTACACGTGATCAGGTCCCAGGAATTTATCCACCTTTATGCATTTTATGACATCCAACACCTCCTCCTCTATAATATGGATATTTTTCAAGATGTCTATATATTTCACCACATTCTATATCTTCGATATCCTTCTCCAAAGTAAACACCGATGCAAAATACTTACTTAGTATCTCATCCATCTCCTGTGGTTCCATATGTACGCAGCCTTGCTGATCTTTAAGGGGCACTCTTCTCTCACTCGTTACCATTTTGTCCTTAATGTATTTGTAGAAACCCTTTGGATTCTCCTGAACCCTATTTGTCAAAGTTATTTCATGCCTGCTTTTTGCCCTCCTGATTTCCTTTTTAAGTATGACTCATACCGCCTTCATACTCTTCTAGGGAATCATTCGATCCCTGTGTCTATACTTGGCGTATGCTTCATTCTTATTCTTGACCAAAACCTCAACTTCTCTAGTCATCCGGCATTCCCTAATCCTACTTTCCCTTCACCTAAAAGAAACATACTGTCTCTGGACCCTCAATACCTCATTTCTGAAGGCTTCCCATTTTCCAGCCATCCCTTTACCTGCAAACATCCGCCCCCAATCAACTTTTGAAAGTTCTTGCCTAATACCATCTAAATTGGCCTTTCTCCAATTTAGAACTTTTAACTTTTAGATCTGGCCTTTCTTTTCATCACATTTTAAAACTCAAAGAATTATGGTCGCTGGCCCCAAAGTGCTCCCTCATAGACATCTCAGTCACCTGTCCTGCCTTATTTCCTAAAGAGTAGGTCAGGTTTTGCACCTTCTCTAGTTGGTACATTCACGTACTGAATCAGAAAATTTTCTTGTACAGACTTAACAAATTCCTTTCCATCCAAGCCCTTAACACTATGGCAGTCCCAGTTTATGTTTGGAAGGTTAAAATCCCCTGCCATAAGCCACTCTGTCATTCTCACAGATAACTGAGATCTCCTTACAAATTTGTTTCTCAATTTTCCGCTGCCTATTGGGTGGTCTATAGTACAATCCCAATAAGGTGATCATCCCTTTCTTATTTCTCAGTTCCACCCAAATAATTTCTGTGGACGTATTCCCAGGAATATCCTCCCTAAGGACAGCAGTAATGTCATCCTTAATCAGAAACACCACTCCCCATCCTTTCTTGCTCCTCTTTCTATCTTATACCCCATTCTATCTATCAATCCATTCTATTCTATCAATACCCCAGAACATTAAGCTGCCAGTCCAGTCCATTCCTGAGCCACATCTCTGTAATTACTATGATATCCCCATCCCACATTCCCAAACATGCCCTCAGTTCATCTGCCTTACCTGTTAGGCCACTTGCATTGAAATAAATGCAGTTTAATTTATCAGTCCTACCTCATTCTCTGCTTTGTTCCTGCCTGCCCCGATTCTTTGACTTGCTCCTTTTCCTAACTGTACCAGTCTCAGACTGATCTCTTTCCTCACTGTCTCCCTAGGTCCCACCACACCCCGCCCCCCCCCCCCATTACTAGTTTAAATCCTCCCAAGCAGCTCTAATCTCCCTGCTAGTATATTAGTCCCCTTCCAATTCGGGTACAATCCGTCCTTCTTATACAAGTCATTTCTACCCCAGAAGAGGTCCCAATGATCCAAAAATGTGAATCCTTCTCCCCTGCACCAGCTCCTCAGCCACACATTCATCTGCTCTATCCTCCTATTCCGACCCTCACTTGCTTGTGGCAGCAGGAATAATTCAAATATTACTCCCCTGGGGACCTCCTTTTTAAATTCCTGCCTGACTTCCTATATTCTCTCTTCAGAATATCATCCTTATCTCTTCCTATGTCATTAGTTCCAATGTATACAACAATCTCCGGCTAACCCCTTGTGCCTTTGAGAATATCCTGCACAGTCTCCAAGATATCCTTAATCCTGGCACCACGAAGCCAACACCCCATTCTGATGTCTCACTGTCAGTCACAGAAATGTCTGTGCCTCTGACTAGAGAGTCCCCTACACAATCAATCACTTGGAACCTGGCGTACCCCTCGTTACATTAGAACCAGTCTTGGTATCAGAAACCTGGCTGTCAGTGCTACATTCCACTGAGGGTCCATCACCCCCTACATTTTCCAAAACAGCATTCTTGTTTGAGATAGGGATAGCCACAGGAGACTGCTGCATTACCTGCCTCCCTCTCCTGATGGTAACCCTTCTATCTGACTATATCTTCGGTTTATGCCCCCTCCTGCAACTACCATCCATCACACTTCCTAGCTCCTGTAAATTCCTCATTGCCTCTAACTGCTGCTTCAACTGATTCATGCGATCTGATAGGATTCACAACCAAACGCCCTTCCTGCAGACATAATCATCAGTAACGTGGAACCTCTCCCTAATCTCCCACATCCAACAGAAAGAGCACATCAATCTACTAAAAGCCATCGATGCACCTTAACAATCTACAGACCCGGAAAATAGCAGTCTTACTGCTCTGAAAACACTGTTCCAGGCTAACTTAGTACCTACATTTTATGTTTGCAAAGTTTAATCAAGAGGCAAATCTCAATAAAAACATATATTCAAAAAGAACCCACTCTACTCACTATAGTCGATTTACTTAAAAAAACTAGCAACTTAGCTGCTCCCCTTCTGTGATCTCCCCACACAGGGTCCAAGGTCAATTTTACTGTTTGTTTATTTTTCTTAGACTAACTCCTATGTCCAGAGATACTTGAAGTCAAACAGCAGAGGCAGTAGCTGTGCAGGTTCATTGCTGTGTCAGACAGCAGTGTAAGTTTTTTTCTCTGTTGATTCACTACCCACCGTGTGGTCACTGCCTTTGTTTCCCTTCCTCCTTTTTTAAAGCTTTAATCTTTTTTTCTCAAAGTTCCTAAACAATGCAACAGCTTATAAAACAGTAAGTACTGCTCCTGGAATTTGAGGAAATCAGCTCCAACACTGAAAATACCTCAAAAAAGGAGCAGCCCTTACAGTCACAACTTTTTCCCATCCTCCATCTTGGATTACCCAGAATCCTTTCCTTGGTTCTACAGGGTTGGACCCTGAAGCCAATTATTTTTGAAGTGGATCAATAAATAACGACGAAGGTCTCAAATTGTTTAATAATCCCAATTTTGAGGGGATTATAAACTACATGGAATAAATGAACCCATTGTAAAGGCATTTGGGTCAGTGACAATCGTGATCTCAGATTAATATAGAAGCTTAAAGTCATGTTTGTGGGGAAACAAACAGTAAGACTACAATATATAAGCAATTGATCAAAATGACACAAGCAAAGCATAAAGCTTTCTACAGATTTATTTTTAATACAAAGCTCTAGGTACATTGATAAAGGAATAGAACATAGAACAATACAGCGCAGAACAGGCCCTTCGGCCCTCGATGTTGAACGTACAAATTGATAGTTTAGGCAATCAAGACCAAATGGCAGGTAGTGATGATTAATTTGTACCAGCAATGGTTTGCCCACCTTCAATATGGGTGCTATGTCATGGGGGAAGGCAAGTTGAGCAGTTGGGAGTGGTCACATCTGGCCTTGAAACTTTCATAAAGTGATTAGGTTGATAAATATGACTAGATTTCTGAGCTAATGTGGTTCAAATTGAAGTTTTAAGATACATAAGATCTGAAAAGATATGGATAACCTGGAGCACTAGAACAGAGACTTCATTATCTATAGATGTGGAAGGGTCAGAAAGGGTCAATACTTATTTGAGTACAACAAGCACTGTGATGGTGTCATTGCAGACTTGGTAATACTGTCATGTAGGATTTCAAGGGAGATGGATCTAAGCCAAGGTCCTCCCAAATAATCTTTGTAGTAATGTAGAACCTCCTTATAATGTGTAAATAGTTGCAAAGTTTCAATAACAAACATCTGGTTTACTCTACAAGACTTCTCATTAGACCAGAAGGTGGCTACCCTCACACACACTAGACTATGAAAGCCCCTAAAGAACGCACACATTTCAAAGTTACAGAAGGCAGCACACACAACAGACTCAATCAGAAATGAGAAAATGTAATTTCTTAACACAATAATGTAGATATGTTAGCCGGGGGCAGTAGAATGGTATGAACTTCAAGACGAGGTTGGATATTGAATAATGTGAAAGGTGGACAGAGCTTGTGATTGCGACTCTGCCTGTCTTGATAGAAATTGTATTTTCTGTTTCTGTTCTGCCCTATTCTAAGAATACCCTAATGGTGGCAGTGGGGAATGGGGGATGTGTTGGGAGGGGGCCTGTGGATTAATTGTCGTTAGTTGCATCCAGTGATTCATCCTGGGTAACTGCAATCTTCTGAAGCACTCTGAGATGGTTGGGTGGGATTTCCCAAAGCAGTTTTTCCTCATTGCTAATCCACAAGAATTGACAAACTTCCAACAACTTCAGCAGATGTTGCATCTACAATGTAAAAATAATCCCAGGACACTTTAAATTAAATTTTATGAAGCACGAGGGAGCAGGGGTTCAGAAGGTAAAATTGAGAAAAGATACAGTTCCTTCAAAATGTGACCGACACCCAGTATCATAGAACATAGAACATAGAACAGTACAGCACAGTATAGGCCCTTTGGCCCATGATGTTGTGCCAAAATTTTACCTAATCCTAAGGTCTATCTAACCTCCAACCCTACCTTATACTATCATCCGTATGCCTATCTAATAGCCGCTTAAATGCCCCTAATGATGCCAACTCCACGACTCGCTCTGGCAATGCATTCCACGCCCCGACCACTCTCTGAGTAAAGAACCTACCTCTGATGTCTCCCTATATCTACCTCCACTTACTTTAAAAATACGCCCCCTCGTAATAGCTACCTCCATCCCAGCAAAAAGTCTCTGGCTGTCCACTCTATCTATACCTCTGATCATTTTGTGCATCTCTATCAAGTCACCTCTCATCCTTCATCGTTCTAAAGAGAAAAGGCCGAGCTCTCTCAATCTTTCCTTGTAAGACCTTCTCTCCATTCCAGGCAACATCCTGGTAAATCTCCTCTGCACCTTTTCCAACACTTCAATATCTTTCCTGTAATGAGGTGACCAGAACTGGACACAATACTCCAGATGTGGCCGAACCAGGCTTTTGTATAGCTGGAGCATAACTTCATGGCTCTTGAACTCAATTCCTCTATTAATGAAAGCTAACACACCACACACCTTCTTAACAACTCTATCCACCTGGGTGGCAGCTTTCAGGGAACTGTGGACATGAACCCCAAGATCCCTCTGCTCCTCCACACTGCCAAGAATCTTTCCGTTAACCCTGTGTTCTGCTTTCAAGTTTTTCCTTCCAAAATGAATCACCTCACACTTTTCAGGGTTAAACTCCATCTGCCATTTCTCAGCCCAGCTCTGCATCCTATCAATGTCCCTTTGTAACCTAGAACAGCCCGTATCGTCCGTGAACTTACTAATCCACCCTTCCACTCCTTCATCCAAATCATTTACAAAAATCACAAATAGAAGACGACCCAGAACAGATCCTTGTGGTACACCACCCATAACTGAGCACCATGTTGAATATTTTATGTCCACTACAACACTTCCTCTTCTAAGGGTCCGCCAATTCTGAATCCAGTCTGCCACATTTCCCCCTATCCCATGCCTCCTTACCTTCTACATGAATCTACCATGGGGAACCTTATCAAACGGCTTACTTAAATCCATGTATACCACATCCACTGCTCTACCTTCATCCATGTGTTTGGTCACCTCTTCAAAGAATTCAATAAGGTTTGTGAGGCGTGATCGACCCCTCACAAATCCATGCTGACTATCACGAATCAAACTGTGCCTTTCCAAATGTTCATAAATCCTACCTCTTAGAGCCCTTTCCAATAATTTGCCCACCACCGACGTAAGACTAACTGACCTGTAATTACCGGGGTTATCCTTATTCCCTTTTTTGAACAAGGGAATGACGTTTGCCTCTCTCTAATCTTCTGGCACTATATCCGGGGACATTGAGGATGAAAAGATCATCGCCAAAGGCCTTGTGATCTCTTCCCTTGCTTCCCATAGAATCCTTGGATAAATCCCATCAGGCCCGGGGGACTTATCTATCTTCAACTTCCTCAAAATTCCTAGCACATCTTCCTTACTAACAGCAACCTCCTCTAGCCTACCAGTCTGTTTAATACTGTCCTCCTCTACAACTAGGTGCCTCTCAGTTGTGAATACCGAAGAAAAGTATTCATTAAGGACATCTCCTATCTCTTTAGGCTCTGTGCACAAATTCCCTTAAAAATCCTTGATCGGCCCTACCCTTTCTCCGGTCATTCTCTTATTCTTCACGTACATGTAAAAAGCCTTGGAGTTTTCCTTGATCTTATCTACCAAGGTTTTCTCATGCCCCCTTATAGCTCTCCTAAGCCCTTTCTTCAGCTCCTTCCTGGCTAACTTGTTTCCCTCTAGAGCCTTTTCCGTTCCTTGTATCCTAAACCTTATATAAGCATCCTTCTCCCTCTTAACCAGTTGTTCGACCTCTCTTGAGAACCAAGGCTCCCTCACTCGACCGCATCTTCCCTGCCTGCTAGGGACAAACATATCGAGCACATGCAGTATGCATTCCTTAAACAATCTCCACATTTCAATAGTGCTCTTCCCTGACAGCATCTGTTCCCATTTTATGTTACCCAGTTCTAACAGAATTGTAATTATAAACCTTACCCTGCTGTATGTACCTATCCTTTTCCATGACTATTGTAAAAGTAACAGAGTTATGATCGCTACCACCAAAATGCTCTCCTACCAACAGGTCTAACACTTGGCCGGTTCGTTGCCAAGCACCAAATCCAAAGTGGCCTCTCCTCGTGTTGGTCTATCTACATACTGTGTCAGGAATCCTGCCTGAACGCACTGGACAAAATCTGCTCCATCTAAACTATTACAACTAAAATGTTTCTAATCAATATTTGGAAAGTTGAAGTCACCCATGTCTACAACCCTGTGACTTCCGCACTTTTCCAGTATCTGCCTCCCAATCCGCTCCTCCACTTCTCTGCAACTATTAGGGGGTCTGTAAAAAAACCCCAACAAAGTGACTGCTCCTTTCTTGTTTCTTAGCCATATCATTCTCGAACCGCCTTTCAGTAGCTGCTATACTAGCCCTGACTAGCAATGCCACTCCCCAGCCTCTTTTTCCACCCTCCCTATTTCTCTTAAAGCATCTAAATCCCGGAACTTCCGACAACCATTCCTGTTCCTGAGTTACCCAAGTTTCTGTAATGGCCACAACAGAGTAGTTCCAAGTACCGACCCATGCTCTAATTTCATCCTCCTTATTTCCGACACTTCTAGCATTGAAGTATACACACCTCAAACCATTTCTGTGTCCACAATTATGCTCCAACGACCACATTTCTTTATTAACAACCTCACTCTCTGTTGTGTCTGTCGGGAGACTGATTACCTCATCCTCTGAATTACAAATCCGGTTCCCCACCCTCTGCCAATCTAGTTTAAATCATCCCGTGCAGCTCAAGCAAACCTCCGTCCCAGGATATTTGTGCCCTTCCAGTTCAGGTGCAACCCGTCCTTACTGTACAGGTCCCACCTTCCCCAGAATGTGCTCCAATTATCCATGTAATGGAAGCCCTCCCTCCTACACCAGCCCTGTAGCCACATGTTTAGCTGCACTCTCTCCCTATTTCTTACCTCGTTATCACGTGGCACTGGTAGTAATCCAGAGATAACTATCCTCTTTGTCCTGGACTTCAGCTTCCAACCTAACTCCCTGTACTCATTTTTCACACTCTCAGTCCTTTTTCTCCCTATGTCATTGGTACCGATGTGTACCATGACTACTGATTGCTCACCCTCCCCCTTAGGGATCTTGAAGACACGATCTGAGACATCACGGACCCTGGCACCCGGGAGGCAATGTACCATCCGTTCATCATGTTCACGTCCACAGAACCGCCTGTCTGTGCCTCTTACTATTGAATCCCCCACTACAATTGCTCTCCTATTCTCCCCACTTCCCTTCTGTGCCACAGGGTCAGGCTCAGTGCCAGAGACCTGTCCGCTATGGTCTTCCGCTGGTGGGTTGTCCCCCCCCAACAGTATCCAAAAATGTATACTTATTATTAAGGGGTACCGCCACAGGGGATCCCTGCACTGTCTGCCTATTCCCTTTTCCCTTCCTGACAGTCACCCAGCTACCTTTTTCCTGTACCTTGATCACTTCCTTATAACTCCTCCCTATCACCCCCTCAGCCTACCGAATGATCCAGAGTTCATCCACATCCAGCTCCAGTTCCCTAACGCGGTTTTTGAGGAGCTGGAGTTGGGTGCACTTCTCGCAGGTGAAGTCAGTGGGGACACCAGCAGTGACCCTTACATCCCACATCCTGCAAGAGGAGCGTGCAACTGCCGTAGCTTCCATTCCCTCTACTCCAGATTTGCAGAAGAATAATAAAGCCTTACCTTACCGACCCTCCACACGGTCTTTTTTCCTGGTTAGAGGAGGAGAATGGGTGGGAGACACTACACGTGTAGTGTTTCGGGTTTAGCCAATGCCCGAATATATCAGTTCCTTCGTGGCTCGCGTTCTTTCCACACAACCATTGCTGAAAACAAGAAGGCCGCTGCTGCACGAGCTAAGTTTTTATACAGGGAAAACAGAAACCTTACCTCGCCGTCGGCGCGCTGGCTCGCGCTGCTGCCGCTGAAAACAAGGCCTGCTGCACGAGGTAATCCTGGAATGGCGTTCCATGCAGTGACCGTCAGACCCCAGAGATCAGAATTGCATGCGTTTAGGATGTTATAGGGCCAGTTATAGGATTCTAACACAGATATAGTTGGGAAATTACCTTCTAATATTTATTAGCTCATCATTGGAAACACAATGTCCCTGCTGTAAATGGCCATTTCTATAATTATGTTATTAAATTGCTGGGAAACAGTTTAACTTAAAGTGTCCTGGATTACATTGACATTGTTGATTATTATCATAGGTTCTATAAAATCATCTTTAGGCCTTCCTCCAAGGCATTGTTTTACATCTCAGCTCTTTGAATCTCGCAGCCAGCCTTTTGGTTTCTCTGTTCACTGAAGTGCAAGTTTGAATGTCTGCCTTGTATATCTCAGCCGTTAACGTGGTACTTGAATTGGAAAGTTTACTCTTTAATAGATAGTAACATTTACAACTCAGTTATGTGGCGTTTTGCTAGCATTCAGATCTTGGGGAGATGATACTGTCGTGATATTGTCACTTGATCAATAATTCAAAGGTTCACATTAATGCGCTGGGGGAATGAGTTTAAATCCCAGCATGGCAGCTAGTGGAGTTTCAATTCGTAAAACCAAGAATTGCAAGCTAGTCTTGAGAACAGTGACCATCAAACTATCATTGATATCATAAAAACCACTCTGGTTCTCTAAGGTCCTTTAGGAAAGGAAATGTGCCAACTTATCCAGTCTGGCTTATCTGTGATATGTGGTTGCCTTTGCAATGGCCCTGGCAAGCTATTCAGTTCAAAGGGTTATTAGGAACAGGCAGCAAATGCTGGCCTTGCCGGTGATGCCCACGTGTCATGAAAAAGTAAAGAAAAAAAATACAGAATGCATTGTTGTCCCTTCATGGATTCTATCTATCATGGGTTTCCTTGCACATTTGGTGTCTATATGGCACTCTTCAGACTGCAATATCTGGCTGGACTGCTACTACTTTGAGTCTGTTGCATCCCTGTTATAACTGTAACTATGAGTAGCTTGCCCTCACTCTCAGTAAGTCCTATAAACTCTTTGCTTCCATATTAATATACATTATGCTAAATACAGCTCTTGATCCTTTGAGTCTCAGTCACATGTCTCTCTGATCTCAACAGCATCATAATTTACATCATCGTCATTGTCATATTTATTTTCCATTATACTACAATATCCTACGATAATCTGCTTTAAGTTAACTGTATATGTCTGACATTAAGGCTAAGGAGATGTATATCAGTTTGTGGCACAGATTTATTTATAGCATCATACCATCAGCAGATCCTTGTGAAATTTCTGCCCTTCTAGTTTCACTGAAATTTTGGAGTCTTTGTTTTTCTGCTTGATGATTTCTTATTAGAGCTACTTGGGGGAAAGTCTCTGCTAGAGGGGAGTTTCTCTGAAAGGATGGCACTTGGTATTGCAAGATGATGTTTGTGGCATTGATGCTTGAATTAATAGAAACTATTGTCATTTTTAACAAAAACCTGTATATTTCAGAATCTTTTTATGGAGGTTAGACATGTATTAAAGGTATATAACTGTAAGCTTCTACAAATCTGAGGAAATATCCAATGTGCTCTGCATTGCCAAAGACTGATAATTACCCACTTTAAAGTGATTTATTAATTTACTAACCGTAAGTTGTTCACAGGGTGTCGTAAAATATTAATATCTAGGATGCTACTATTAATCTGTCCAGCAACATCCTTCAAATATATATTCACCAGATATGCATGTCCTATAAAGACAAGTAGTGGTTTAAAAACGTGACAAAAGACTATTATTATTGGTAAACATTCATTTCATTTGAAATTCTGTTGATCTTTCTGATGTTTATATTTGACTGGCTACTCTATTTGAGTTTGAGAATTATAGATTTCAATATTCTTAATTCCAATATATGTTCGAGGAATGTGGAGTTTTGTCTGTGGGCAACTTGCATGAAGTTTGAAGCTGGTAGGAGTAGTGAAATGATAGATACTGAGGGATCAGGTCATTTGCACAATGTTCTCAGTGGCTTTACCATGTCCTTAAACCTTCACATTCTCTTCATTTCATTTTTGCTGATATTTTGGTGGGTGAGAATCACAGAATCTGGAGCACAGTACTGTTTTAGCCAAACAGCAATTTTCTTTCCATACATAGAGGGAACCTGTAAGCCAGCTACAAGAAAAGCGACACTTTTGTGGGGCAGAGGGAAAGCCTCCATGAAAAAGCACCTCCTGCTACGTTTACTGTGTATTATCATGTATTGGTCCTGGAAGTAAATGAGCAAATAATTCTTGTGACTGAGGAAGTGTAGGGATGCAGGGATGAGTAATAATGGGGTTCATTATTGATAGCTCTACTTTAAAAGCACCAAGCATTTGGCTCACAGGTTACTTCACATCTGCAAACACAGCTTTTAAACCAGTGGCCCAACTTCTCAATTCTTTAACTTCCTAAATACTTGAAGTTGCATTTTCACTTGGGTGGCACCCAAAGTGAAAGGCTTCCATTTATTCACATAACTCTGACATACGTGATCACCATCTCAATATAGGACTTGTGGAGCAGTTTGTAAACTCTCACCCATGCATACTGAGGACAACTTATTGGAGCTCATCTTCTGTTAGCTTGTGATATTCAAAGAGGCTTCCAGATAAGTTGTTGCTCTGTGCCAGCCAAAGAAGGTAAGGATTTGTTTCAGCTTTGCCTTTGATGCTGCAATTTGACATTTAAACAAATGTTCCGCCTCTCTGCTGCTTTTGTAGCCTTGATACTGTGTGCACATGACTGATTATGAGCAACATTCTGGGTTAACTTCAGAGCACAAGAGGTGAGGGTTGCAGTGATCTTGATCTCCAGGAACCAACTTTGTAAAGAAGCATGCTACAAGAACAAAATAATTTGTTGGTGAGTGCCATAAGTTTGAGTTTTAAAACAGAATATTTTATCCAATACATAATGAATGGCCATTTCTGTCAGTGGCCTTCACGCTTCTATTATCTTCAATGTATCTCAACTTGCCCAGGGATCAGTTAGTCCAGACAGACTTGACATTGACTACTTCACATGCTCCAATATGATTCTCCTTTCCTTCAAAATGAACTGCATTCACGTTTTTACCAGACCAAAATACAGGCTCTGCAATTACTAGGGGTTTCATTTACTTAGATAGAGATAATCATAGAATGTTTACGATGTAGAAGAGTTGTGTTTAAATATTTTTCTAATCAACCTGTTCAGAGATGTTATTTCACACCTCTTGAAAAGATGGAACTTGAACCTGGGCCCCTGGTTCAGAGGTAGCAATAATACCACTACATCATTACAGCCCTTGAGTTGTTTCAATGCTGTCTCTCTGAAAGGTAACTTAGCTAGCCCCACTACCTTGTCCTTTCCCAGTGTCCTTACACTTTAAAACTGTATCTAAGTCAAGGTAGAGTCTAGGTTGTCACAGGGACAGAGGGCCCAAGGCTTGACAACAGTGCTATCAAGTGACACTTTCAGGAGAATAGCCATCAGTTTTATTCTATTAGGGCCACTTTGCTTCTGACCTAATTGCAACCTTGATGCAAACAGGCAAAAGTGCTGAACCCAGATGTGAGGTGAGGTGAGGTGAGAGGCCTCAAGACAGCATGTGACCAAGAGTGGTCCAAGGAGCCCCCGGGTAAACTGGAGTCAGTGGGAATCAGGAGGAAAATTCTCTACTGGTTCCAATCATAGAGTTGCAGTTGTGGGGGTGTGAGCCAAGTATGGCGTCAGTTGAATGGTCTAAGCTTTCCTGAGTATTTGACTTCATTTTATCAGAACGGACACCCCCAAATTCTTCGATTTACATGGTGACTTTCAGAGGGCTCCAGGCTTTGGAAAATTGCTCAGTGGAAAATTCAATTCCTCCCCCTGCTCCCCCAGCATTTCCCTCAGAGCCTTGTTCGCATGGGGCTCCTGGAGGGTCCTATCTACGCTGGAACAAAGACAGGGAACAATTCTGTACTGAGCACGGTGTAACATAAACGCGGGAAATGTTTTCCGTTATGTTGGAAGTCAATATTAAAGTATGACAAGGAGAAAGAGAACACCGGCAAAACGAAAAGGAGCAGAGGAAGGGAGTTGGAGTTAAATAGATAATTGTAGAAGGCAAAGCAGAAATAAGCGAATTGTGTGGAGACAGGCAAAGACAGAAACACAGACGTAAGGAGGCATTGATAAACCAACTGCCGCAGACAGGTAACGACAGATATCGATTCAAAGACAGTGAGAACAGACACAGATAAACACGAGTAGGTAGAACCATAGATCGGTGACAGGGACAGAAAGAAATGTTCAGAGAAATAAGGCGGGGAGGATGGAAACAATAGAAGCAATAGAGAGAGATATGGACACATGAAGGTAGGACGAGTGAGAGAAACTTAGACAAGGAGTACGCCCGCAGGGGAGACCTGGGGAGCAAGTCGTAACCAGGATAAGACAACACAACTGTTCCCAAAAACGAATGGAAAACGAGACAATTGAAATAAAAGAAGTAAACAAGTATATAAGGACAGGGGAAGATAGAAAAGACAGAAATAGGAGGGAAACAGATAAAGATGTAAACAGGAGAATTAAAAGGTAAAGCAGCAGTAGAGAAAGATGGTAGGAGAGAGAGTGAAGGATTGAATGATGAAGATAAAACCAACAAAACAAGACTGAGGACAGGAGAGGTGGTCACTCAGATCCTATCCAAAGGCGAGAAGCGGCAAACTACCGATTCCGTGGAGAGAGCCATGTTTTCGTTCCGCGGCGATGAATGTGGACAGCCACAGGCTGTTCGTATTGAACTGACTTTGCCAGGTTTGAACGAAAGCTGCCCCCGTGCCTGAGAACTGGCATCAGCAACATGCCATTAACTTCCAAGTACAGGTTGTTAATCATTTCGGAAAATCTGTTGAAAGCACAATTATCACTTCCTGGAGCCCTTGGTGAGCAGCTTTGTGTTTGACTGAGGACACTTTGTGAATTCCACAATTTGTGTACTTTGTAACTTCCAACCACTCGAACTCTTTATTTCCCTTTCATTGCTTCAACTTGTTTGCTTTCCGGTTTTTCTTTCCCCTTTGAGCTCCCACGTCACTTTAGTAAAAAATAGTTTTTTTATTTTTTCCTGGGGGTGTGTACTCAATGGGAACGTATGAGATACTGATGTTGCTTGTTGCGCATTTACCTGCGTTCCTGCCCCTCCACACTGTCCCCTGCCCTTCCACACTGCCCCCTGCCCCACACACAGCTCCCTGCCCCCTGTCCCCACTCACAGATCCTGCTCCCTCATGCAGCTCCTTGGCCCCACTCACAGCCCTCTGCCCCCACACACAGCACGCTACCCCCACTCAGAGCCCCCTGTCCCCAACACGCAACTCCTCGCCCCCTGCCATGCACCTCCACACTGCCTCCTGGCCCCACTCACAGCCCCCTGCCTCCACACACAGCCCCTTGCTCCTGCCCTTCCACACTGCCTCCTGCCCCTGCACATAGCCCCCTGACCCCCAAACACAGCCCCCTGACCCTGCTCGTCCGCACTGCCTCCTGCTCCTGCACACAGCCCGTTGTCCCCACACACAGCCCTCTCCAGACAGCCCCTTGCCCCCTCCCCCTGTCTGAGCAGGAACTCAGGATGACGTGACTGAGTTTATTTCCATGTTTGCTGTTGAGTAACTTTCCGGGGGTGTTGGGGGTGAGGGGGGGTGGATTAAGAGGCGCTTGGGAGGTGGGACAGTCCCAAGCCGGGTATAAATAGTTGAGCGCAGCAGCCGAGACGAGAGCAGAAGGCGCAAGACTACAACAAGATACCCGGGCAGAGCAGGTACAACAGCTGAGAGGGCACAGCGCAGGGCACGATACCAGGCAGGACAGGACAGTAGCGCAGGGCAGGAGACCAGCAGGACGAGGTAATAATACCAGGCAGGACAGGGCAGTAGGCAGGACAGGAAACCAGGCAGGACAGGGTAATAATACCAGGCAGGACAGGGCAGTAACTGAGGGCAACAGAGTGGGCAAAGCGGTGGAGCAGAGCGCAGGAGGCAGGCAGTGACACAGCGTGGCACAGAGAGTAGCAGGGAGCTCGGCGGCATGTACTCCAACAGGTTCGAGGGACCCAGGAGAGGGCGATCCTTCGAGTCTGTGAACTCCGGAATGGACGAGAAGCACCTGAATAATGAGGTTAGTCGAGTTGCTGCGACTGTTTTCGGGGTTTGTTTCATGTGATCAAATGCTTTGGAAGCTATGGGCCCACTTTGTGGGATCGGGGGCGAAGAGGGAAGGTGATGAACCCCTTCCCCACTAAAAGTACACCAACGCCGGCTGATATCCTGGAGCTCCAGTT
This sequence comes from Ginglymostoma cirratum, assembly GCA_024137785.1. Lineage (NCBI taxonomy): Eukaryota > Metazoa > Chordata > Chondrichthyes > Orectolobiformes > Ginglymostomatidae > Ginglymostoma > Ginglymostoma cirratum. Next base: position 42,598,580 of record JAHRHZ010000062.1, read on the forward strand.
GGTCAAACTGGTCTTGGAGATCATCGCAAAGAGACGCTGAAGAAATGTGAGGCTTTAGACTGGAGGCTTGGTGTTGTATGGTTTAGGTGCAGGGTTTGTCGTGAATCCTCACTGGGGGATAGCCGGCACAGAAACACTCCCCAACATCCTTCTACACAACTCGATGTTTCCTAACAGAAACACGAATTGTATAATTTCTCTGATTACATTAATATTGTTGCAGAGCTAGAATTGGTCAGAAAGACCTTCCAAATCTGCGCCAGTTTGAGATGCTGTGCTCCTGACCCAGTGCTCAGCGGCTCTGCGGGATTTAATCTGTGCGCAACAGAGATTTGTGTCAATCATTCCCAGGCTCAGACTGCCCGCTTCCTTCGAAGGTCACAGGACACTTCGACATAGCTCAGTTGCTCCCATTCAGACATTGTTGCTGTCTGCAGGCCCCTGCAATAGTTAGCAGTGATTAGGATAATTTATTGTAGAGAGCTGGGAATGGGCAGATGGTGAGCCCGGGGCATTGATGCATTTGTGATGTTTACCAATACTTTGCTCATCCCAAACTCACTCTTAGTTTCCCATCTCCCTGCCCCTAGAGCCGCTCGGAGGTAGGATATTTAATCCAGCATTTACAGCCCTGTTTATTGCGCATTAACTAAAGCCAGCTATACATAGCTGACCCGTGGTCAACCCTTGTCAAATTAAGTAGGATTGTAGGTCGAACCTGTTTGAAAATTTGGAGACGGGTTGTCCTTCAAACCAACACCGTCCCCACCCCCCCTCACACACACATAGGTAAGTGCATTGAGGAAGAACTGTCTGATCGAGTTGAAACTAAGGCGGAAATAGTCCTGGCCACAGTAAATATAGTTGCGTAAAAATACTGGTCCCATTTTGGCTGCGCCATAGCCAAGATCATAATGGCATCCGCCGTTACTGATGAGCAAGTGTTACACAGCTTCAGTGTTGCAACAGGAAATTCAGCCGTTTACTGTCGGAGATGCTGTTCCACCTTTCTGCCCAGACAGCAGCTTTTTGCCCCAACATTTGGAAGTCCATTGAATTCTGTGTATTAGTTTGGCAAATTGGAACTAAACTTCCCAGAGAGAGAGGTCCTGTCTGTTTCAACCTAAGTATTCACAGCCTGTCGATGATTATTAACCTCACGACTCTGAACAGCATTGTCATTTACAAGTGCGTAGAGTAATGGAAATTACAAGTATTGGAGATTTAAAAATGTATTTTTCACAAGCATATTTTTCCTCTGTCCTCTCCCCTACGACCTCCAATCTGTATCTTTGTTGCCGCCTTTTACCTGTCTGGCCCTGGCTTGACATTGAATTCATCCACTCACTTCCTTCTCAATCCTTACACTGTTAATTCCACAATCCTTCAAACTGGTTATGCAGCTGGTTATGGATCTTCAGTTTCCCTGTGACCAAATTGCACTTTCAGCAACTTGTGGCTGAAATGAATAAAAATAGGTCCATAATACCATATATAGTGACTAATTAACAGATAGCAACTAATTGGCACAAGTGGTTCCCACTTTTGTGCTCCCTAATCCCGAATTTACAGATTATTCACTTCCCTTTTAATAAGCAGATAACTGAAGGCTCTCCAGCACTGAAATAGGACAAATCAGATCCAGAGACATGGATCAATAACTTGACTTCTGAAAACACATAATGGGAAATGTAATCTTCCCCCCAATGATTTTAGTTTCAACTGAGTTCATATTTCACCATGGCATTTGGTTGATTTTGAATTTAATAGAAAATCTGGAATTAAAATTCTTAACGATGACGATTATTGATTGTTACAAAAACCCATCAAATTCACTAATAATCTTTAGGGAAGGAAACTGTTGTCCCTACCTCATCTGACCTACCAGAGATTCTTTAGTGAGGAGCAGCCTTAGAAGTCCTCAACATTGACCCCAGACCCCATGAAGTCTCATAGCATCAGGTCAAACAAAAATGGGCAAGATATCTCCCGCTGATAACTGTGCACCTCTTTGTCCTCAGCTGGTGAATCAGCATTCTTCAACATTGGACAGCGCTTGGAAGAAACACTGAGCATGATAAGGGTGCAGAATGTATTCTGGGTGGGTGACATCACCTAAAATGGCTCAACAGCAGGACTACTGGTCGAGTCCTAACGGATGTTGCTGCTAGACTGGGTCTGCAGCAAGTGGTGAGGGAACGAACGAGAGGGAAAAACATACTTTACCTCATCCTTACCTATGCTGCAGATGCATCTGCCCATACAGCAATAGTGAGAGTGATGACCAGACAGTCCTTTGTGGAAACAAAGTCCTGTCCTCACATTGGGAATACTCTCCATCATGTTGTGTGGCACTATCACCGTGCTAAATGGGATAGACAACTTAAAACTGGGCATCCATAAGGTGTTGTGGGCCATCAGCAGCAGCAGAATTGTACTCCAACACAATCTGTAAGCTCATGGCATGGCATATCCCCCACTCACCCATTATTATGAAGCCGGTGGATCGACCCTTATTCGATGAAGAAAGCAGGAAGGCATGCCAGGAGGAGTACCAGGCGTACCTAAAAATGAGGTGTCAACTGGTGAAGGTACAAATTAGGACTATTTAGGTGTCAAACAGCATAATCAGCAAGTGACAGACAGATCTAAGAGATCCTAGACCAGTAGATCAGGTCTAAGCTCTGCAGTCCTGCCACATCCAGTCATGAACAGTGAAGGGACAATTAATGCACTGGAGGAGGAGGATCCACAAATATTCCCATCTGGAATGATGGGAAAGCCTAGCACATCAGTGCAAAAGATAAGGCGAAAGAATTCATGAAAATTGTCAGCCAGAAATGCCAACTGGATGATTCATCTCAGCCTTTCCGAGAGATTCCGATCATCACAGTTGCCAGTCTTCAGCCAATCCAATTCATTCCACATGATAAGGAGATGTCAGGAGGCATTGGATACCGTGAAGGCAATGGATGCTGACAACATTCCAGCAATAGTTCTGAAGACATGTGCTCCAGAGCTTGCCACTCCCCTAGCCAAGCTGTTCCAGTACAGTTACAACACTGACATTTACCTGACAATGTGGAAAATTGCCCAGGTGTGTCATGCCTTCCATGGCATCCCCAACTTTGGTTCCTCTACATTTTCTCTCTTGTTGAAGTGCATTAAATCTCCACTTGAAACATTTATTTCTTAAAAATCATCCATTGCTCCCTTATAGTTTTCACATCACTCTTAGGTCCTATTTTACCCTGGCTGCATTTTCTCTTGCCATTGAAGTTAGCTGTCTTCCAATTCAGATGTTCTGCTTTAATTTGTTCCTTGTTTTTTTCAATCACTAACCTAAACTTTAATCTGATGTCCCCTCCCCACTGCCTCAGACCCTTGTTGTGGAAACTTCTCAGGTCCTGAATGATATCGGCATTGGCGACAATGCTGGCAGAATCATTTGAGATTGACAATCAGGAACTACTTGATGACGGTTGGGAAACATGTTATTGTTGAACGGTGAAATAAGATTTTCACTGGTGAGTGGGGAGAATCTCACCACATTGATGAACAGTTTCCCATTCTCCCATTCACAAGGTAGAAACTTGATGGTTACAATTGCTGACATGAAGGTCAGTACTAAGTTGGTGACTCCAGCTCAACGCTTGCTCCTCTCGTCCTTCGTCAGTCTCCAGTATCTCAAGGCAAGTTCCACAGGCAGTGACTGCCGTGCTTCTTGTCTATCAGGACCTCCAAATGCCTGTTGGCAAAGTGGGGTGCCAATATCCCTTCGTCTAACATATCTGGGGCAATTGACAGGAATCCTACAGTGGCTCAGTGGTTAGTACTGAGTGATTAACACCAGGGATTTGAGTTCAATTACAGTCTTGTGTGACTGTGCGTCTGAGGTTTGCACGTTCTCCCTTTATCTACATGGGTTTCCTCTGGGTGCTCCGGTTTCCTCCCACAGTCCAAAGATGTGCAGGTTTGGTAGATTGGCTGTGCTTAAAATTGCCACGTAGTGTCAAAGGGTGTGCAGGTTAAGTGGATTAGCCATGTTAAAGGCGGGGTTATGGTGGATAGGGTCTGTGTAGGTCTTCAGAGGTTTGGTGTGGACTCAATGGGCTGAATAGCCTCTTTCTGCACTGTAGGGATTCTATGATCTGCAGATCATAGCACTTGACTAGGTGCATAGCTGAAATTAAAATGTTCTGTTATTAACTGTCCCAACAATGGTCAGTACTTCAGCTTGTGGCAAGTGGAAGAATACAATGAGCAGGGTGGCACTGGGGCATGGTGAATAGTTAAGGAGGTAAGTTTGGGAAGCTAGCATGAGAAATCTTCCTAGGGGCCATGCAGTCAAACCGTCCGTGAAATGCATAAGAAATGACACTGACAAATATCTAGGAAGATACAGCCCCTAGTCCATTTTGGTTGACTCATTTCCTAGCCCTAGATCCAAGAATGTCTTCTTTGCAGCTGGACAAAAAAATATACTGGTCAAGGAAGTTCTCCTGAACAATTTCAGAAATTCTAGCCCCCACCCCCACCACCTTCCACTTTATTCTGATATCAGTATTTTTTTTTATAATTTGGTCAGAGAATTTGGGCATTACTAGCTAGGTCAGCCTCACATCCCATGAATACATTTTTTAAACAAATTACCCAAAATACTGAAGTTCCACATTATCACCATTCTCATATTCTTGCTCAATATTGTGATTGATTCCCATTTTTGACACAATGTCATAGTTCCATATGTTATTTGTACCTCTAGTTTATCAGTCTTATTCACTGCAATTTGTGCATTTACATTATAAACTAGTTTTCTACTTCCTGTAGTCCTTTGTAATATTCTCCTACCTATTATAATATTATTTCCATCTCTATTACTATCCAACACTCTCAGTCCTCCATGCACTTTATTCCTCTTTCTATTTTTATGTACTGGTGTCCACCTCCATGAAAATTTTGTTTAAACCCTATCTAACCACAATAATGAACTTCCCTGTGAGGATATTGGACCTGGTGCTGTTGATATGCAACTGATCCTTGTTAAATAGATACCTCTGACCCTAAGAATCTTACGTCTCCCTTCTGCACTATTGCTTTGAGTAATCCAGAAATTACTACCTTTAAGGTCCTACTTTTTAACTTCCCCCCTAAGATGTTGTCCTTCCTGTCAACAGTCTGCAATGTTGAGTGCTTGTTTGAGAGTGGCACATACCCTGAAGCCATCTGTATTCCCCGAGTTATCTTACTCTTCTGGCTGGCCACCCAGCTTCTATCCTGCATTCTGTCTGTTCGCCGCTCTCTCTTTCCCTCTCTTTTCACCCCCCCACCCCCGTCTCTCCCCCTCCCTGCCTGCCTGAGGAGTGGTTACCTGCTGGAAAGTACAGTCCAGCCTCTCTGACATGCTGCACTGACTCCAGTTGTTCTTCAAGCTTGAAAACTCTGGGCTTGAACTTATGCAGTTGGAGATACTTTCTTCACATGTGGTTCCCTAGGATGCATGAAGTGTCCTTAAGAGTTCATATGGCACAGGAAGTGTAAGCAATACATCTCAGCTCCCCATATATGAGCTAAAAAAATCTCTGCCTCCACTTTTAGAATGCTGTTAATACCTTGTTTAAACTATTAATTCTAACTGTTCTTCACGACCTTACCTGTGCTAATAGTCTCATTATTAATTATTCTATTCTTAGCTACAGCAATATAGGCCACATGAGCTACCATGAACGTGGAGTCCCAGTCTTTTCCTATAGCCTGCAATCTCCTGAGTGATATAGCCCCCAGCACAATCTGATCCTTGCTGCTGTTATTCTCTCATCTTTATTGTTGTCCTTTTATATCCAACAGATCAACAAGTCAAATTTCAGTAAAATTGAAGCGAATAAGGAGAATAAAGAGAATTGCAATGTGTCTGTAGAACGGGGGCGAGTTGCTGTGGTCTTCTCACTCAAAAATGAAGTTGGAGGGCTTGCGAAAGCACTGAAACTCTTCCAGGTAACGCAATGTCACACATATGGTGCAAACTCAAAGAAAAAGTCTCTTTCTCTCTCTCTCTCTCTCTCTCTCTCTGTCACTGTCACTGTCACTGTCACTCATTCATGTTTACACTTTTGACAATCATCTTAAACAAACATACTTTACAAGCATTTCCAAGACCTTAATCCCTGTAAATATCTGATTTGTGTCACTGTAACTCCCACTTTCTGCTCTTGAATAGATTCCAAGTCCATATTATCATACAACCTTGAGTCTGGGGATCCATCATCCAGGAGCACCTCATATACTCAAAAGAAGACACATTCCTTAGCTGTCTACGGACTGCCATTATTACCAAACAGCATCCCATGTCTCATGTTTGTCTTCTTCATTTTCTGCAATTCTGAATTTTGAAGGAGTATATTTTCCTTATTTTAGGATTAAAGATTATAGCACTTTGCATGATAGAAGATAATGAGCAGAGTCTTTTAGAGGTCTGAGCGATGTGGACTATTGTGTGATGATTGAGAAAATTAGATGAGAAGTCTGAGACCCATCATATGGCCAAAATTGTCTTGCTTCTTTAAGCCTGCCTTCAAAGTTTGGATTGCTCTTTCCACCCGACCATTGGACAATGGATGGCCTGGAGCTATCTTTACATGCCGAATGCCTATTCAACATTAGGAAATACTCAAATTCCCTGCTGGTAAATGATGGCCAGTTGCCTGTGAGCAACACTTCTGGCAGTCTGTATATTGTAAAAGATGCTTGCAGTTTTTCTGTTTTTGTCCCGTGTTTGATGAATGAACTCTACATACATCCAACCACTTTGAGTGGATGTCCATAATGACTAAGAACATCGAACAAAGGAAAGGGCTGGCATAGTCAACATGGAACTGAGTCCAGGGTTTACACGGCCATTCCCACAAATTTGGGGGAGCTGCTGGCAGTAATTTTTGTCTTTGTTGGCACTCTGGGCACTGCCCCACCAACATAGCTATATTTGCATCCAGTCCGGGCTGTCAGACATAACTTCTCACCAACATCTTCATCTTGGAAACCCTTGGATGACTCTGGTGGAGTTCAGCCAGTATCTGGCAGCGACCTTTGCTCGGGCCAATCACTCTTGCTCCCCATAATAAAATGCTGTCCTCTACTGTGATCTGGTCTCAGTGTGTCCAGAAGACTTTCAATTCTAGTTGTGATGGCCCTTTTGGTTCCCCCATCCTTATCAGCTTTTTTAGTTTTGCCAGGACCGGATTGTTTTGCATCCACAATCTGATGTCAAGGTGATTGGAAGGGTGTCCAGAAAGTTTAAAACCATTACAGACTCTTCCAGTGGCAGTACCACCAGTGATATATCTTTCAGTGGGAGGCAGGTCGATGCATCCATATTTGCTACTTGGTCTCCCGGACAGTGTTCCAACTTGTAATTGTGCACACTTGGAATGAGAGTCCACTGCTGAATTCGACCTGAAGCTATGGGTGACATAGCCTTGTCCTCTTTGAGTAGTCCTAGCATGGGTTTGTGGTCTGATACTGTTACAAATTTATGTCCATAAAGGTATTGGTGGAATGTTCTCACACCAAAGATGACCACCACTATCTGGACGTATTTACGCTCTGCATCAGCCAAAGTCTGGAAGTATAGTCTATTGGGCGTTCCTCTCCACAAGCCCTTAGAAAATGATATCTGCTTCTTCACTTCCCTAAAGGCTATGTCTTGGCTATAAGACTATTTCCAAGGCTGACCCTTTTTCCATGGCAGAGGTAAGGGTACTGGGATGGAGGTCAGGTTACGTGTGAACTTTCCATAATAATCCACCATTCCAAGGAAAGATCTAAACCCTGGTGCAGATGTGGGAGCCAGGGAACCGTTAATCACCCTCACTTTATCTTCCAAAGGATGTAACCCAGTCTTGTCAACTCTGTAGTCCAAGTAGGTCATTTAGAGTGCCTGGAACACACGTTCTTCCCTTCTAAGGCATACGCCCACCTTGGGGAAATGTCTAAGGACTAAGACCAAGTTCTCTGAGTGCTCTTTGTTGGTCTTCCCTGTTATTAGCACGTCATTCAGATAAGTGATGATTTGGGGTAAACCTTATAAAATCTTCTCCATCTTCTGCTGAAAAACGGCACAGGCTGATGATACCCCAATTTCTTATATTGGTACAATAATTAATACCTTGATGGGTATTAATTGTCGCATACTTCTGGGAATCCTTGTCAAACTGCAATTGCAGGTACTCATGGTTCATGTCCAGCTCCGTGAAGGACAGCCATCCCTACCAGCTTTGCATATAAATCCTCTATGCGAGGGATTGGGTATGTATTCAGCTGCAAAAAGTGGTTTACTGTTTGCTTAAAATCCCCACAAAGGTGAACCGACCAATCAGTACGACTGGTGCCGTCCATTTCCACAAACTGTACAGGTTTGATGATTCCTTCACTTTCCAGCTCCTGATTTCTGCCTCAACTTTTGCCTGTAGGGCGAGTGGCACTGTCCGGGCCTTGCAGAATCATGGAATTGCTTCCTGGTCAACATGCAAGGTGGCCTTTTCTCCTTTAATAGTCCCTAGATGTTCCTGAAAGATGTTTGGATATTTAATTAGAACTTCACTTTGGGCAGCCATTTTCTAATTGAAAAATATTGAACTAATCAAGGTGAATCTTTCTCAACCAATTTCACCCCATCAAGCTTGGGCCGGAGGCTTTTATTAAAATCAGTGGTAACTGAACCAGTTGCTTCTCGTATGAGGCCGGAACCAAAGTTGTACCTTTAATCTGTTGGGGTTCCCCGTTATAGCCAAGGCCTTACACAAACTTAAGGGTTGGACTCCAGAGAAAATTTTGGTAAAGACTGGTTCTGCAATCACTGATATAGCTGTGGCAGTATCAACGTCCATTAGAACTGAGTGACAATTTAACCAGACATTTATTTTGATTGGTTCCGATTTGGATGTTGCTAAGCAATTTAACTGTTCCAAACCAAATGTAGGTGTTCTTTCCAGGTTGTGCACTCTCCTGGATACCTCAATCAGCCTGGGTGAGGGTGTTCACTTCCATCGGAATACCCTATAACTCATATGCCCCACTTGCGGCAGTTTTCTAATGAAAATCCAGTTGTAATGCCTGCTTGAAGTCCAGTTGGGCTTCAGCAATTGGTGCTTTTTCATAGATACATCATTAATCCCACATCGGAAGTGATCTCTCAGCATTTCTTGAAGGGTTAAACCAAAGCCACATGCCTCTGCTAATCATCTTAACCTCCTCAAAAATCTCAACACGGATTTCCCCTGGTTCTAGAATTGCCAGGTAAAGCCAATAGCGTCTCAGAATTAGAGGAGGCTTGGGGTTTTAATATTCTTTAAGTAAATCCATCAACTCTTGAAAGTTTTTCATATCTGGTGCCTCAGGAAATGTCAAACTCGTAATAACCGAAAAAGCTGTGGGTCCACAAGCTGTCAGGAGAATCACTCGTTGCTTTTCATCTGCCCCTATGTCATTTGCTACCACAGATAATACATTCTGTCCTCATACTGGGCCCAGTATTCGCCAGCAGGATCGAAAGAGTCATGTTACTCAAATAATGGCATGATGCCAGAAATGCTAATCCTAACTCAAAGATGACTGTTGCAAGCGGGTTTCTTCAGGAGCGTTTATTTTCCTCTCTTTGCCACTGAAATAACTCCACAGAGGCTAGTATCCCGTCACCAAGTCACCCTTTATTCACATGTGCATGGTACTTGACACTGATCCAGCTCCCTCAGAGCCAGCTCTGAGTGAACAGAAACTCCTGTTCTTATCTGTCAGCCAGGGCTCCCTGGTTGGGGCGTGTTAATCTGGTCCGATCAGGGAACTCGTATTTTATGAGGTCCACTGGCTGACCTCGTTATAACCACTATAAATGTTTCAATTTTTTTTTAAACAATGGAATTAATGAAGTAAATTACACACTAAGTAACCTAAATTATTGATTTGTCACCTGTAAAGTCTGGATGAGTCAGGAAAGGACTGTCTGTTTAAACCAGATTAATTAGTAGATGTGTTGAAATCCCCAGCACTCTCTCTAAATCTCCTCAGTATTAGTCATTTACCTAATCTTCCTACTTAATTTGCCCTGAACAAAATTGCATGAGTTTATCTTGATTGCTCTTTAGAATGGTTTAAGAATGCTTCGTGAGCAATGAACAAATAGCACAACCAATGTACTAATGAAACCTGAATTGAGAATATAAATTATTGGAGCCATACAGCAGGTCAGGCAGCATCTCAGGAGAAAGCAATCCAGTTCTGATGAAAGACTATCAATCTGAAATGTTAAGACGAGTTTATCTCCATTGCCCAGACCTGCTGAGTACTTAACAGTTTCGAAAAGCTTTCAATTAAGAAATAGTGCTTTTGCTGCTAAGTATACTAAAGTTATTTAAGAACAGGGCAAGATTTTGCAAAACAGTGAAATGGAAGAAACTCGCCCTGGTTTAGTACAGCCAGTGTAATCATTTAGGGCTTGCAACCCAGTGCTGTTTCACTGTCAGGTCTCTGAATGGATTTAATCCCAGTAGTTACCTGTGACTCTGAATGAAATCTGTTTCTGCTGGACTGCTCTGTATGGATCCTGTCTGTTAGGGACAGTCTTTGGTCTATTGTCCCAGTTTGAGAGCCATATTTGTGCCCCAGGTGGATCCCATCCCCAAACCAAACCTTTGCACAGGGGTGTGTTAGGCAAGCACCATATTTGTGTTTGCTTGTAATCACAAGTGCTTTCTTTAATTGAACTTTAGCAGCGTCAAAATTGTTTCATGAAGTATTTCACAGTTAAAGTTAACAAAGCACATTATATTTGCAGTTACATTGTAGGACAGAGAAAAGGGAGAAATATTGTTGAGGCTTTTAATCTCGCACTGAACAGACATAATGATGCTCAATTTCCAATGATCCTAATAGTTTTTACTACAGGCAAGAGGGTGCTGATTGGTTTTCAAGTCAACTCTGGCTGAGGCATTGCTTTGGAGAAAGTAATGGACAACACTAGGCTCCCAGCTCCTGGATAATTGAAAAAGATGTGAGGCTTGAACATCCTACTTTTGTTTTCAGAGGCACGTCCCTGCATATCAAAGTACATCACTTCTCGCAATTGTAAATGAGCAACGTTACTAGCTCATTATGATCACAAATTGGTTGTTAGTAAAACATGCTCTGGATTTTTCATCGTGTGTTGCCCAATCACAGAATTGCATCTAACACTTGTTTGGTTTTAGATTTCGCATGTTGAGGCTTGTTGAATATAGTATATACTTTTGCCCATGTTTGAGATAAGAAGAAAGAATTCTAAACAGTTAAAGTCATGTTGCATATTTTCAGTAATCTGCATTTGAACCTCATAATTTTATGTATTGTCTGTATTCACTCTCCAGGAAAAGCATGTGAACCTAGTTCACATTGAGTCTCGAAAGTCTAAGCGAAGGAATTCTGAGTTTGAGATTTTCTTGGACTGTGACAGTAACAGAGAACAACTCAATGAAATCATCCAAATTTTGAAAAGTCATGTTAATGTGGTAACCCTGAACCTACCTGACAACTCCTATGCACAAAGTGGTGGTAAGAAACATGTCAGTGCATCACTGTCAGAGTGTGATGCTGAAATAGTGTCTGCTTTGCAATGGGCCTGTTATACTAAGATGCATCATTAGTAATGAGTATAGCTGCGTGTATGTCATTGTCTGTTGGTATGTCAGTGCATGACAGCTTGAGTGTTAGTAAGTATGTTATTTGTTGCTGCAGCTGCCTCACTGTTGTTGAGCAAATGAACATGTCAATGGGTGTGCCAATTTGTGATAACACATCTAGTGCATTTGTGTTGTTGTCTAATTATCACTGAACATGTCCGTTGAGCTGTTTACGCAAAGAAGTATTTCAGTAATTAATCCAATCGTAAACTCTGAATAAGATAATCCCTCATCCGTAGATAGAAATCCATGAATAAAGCTTTGTAGTTTGAGAATATTAATACATTAAGATAGTTGAAATCATTATTTTGTTTATCACACAGATGTACAAATTTATTCCCTTAATGTTGATGGTACGTATAATCAGGCTTTCCATTTTTGTTCTAAAATATTATCTATTTCTCAAAATAAATGTCACAAAGTATATTGGAAAAATTAATGAGTACAGGAAGTGATCATACAAGGCATCCTTGAGCCTAAAATGTATTATCAGAAAACAAGCAATAATATAAACTAAGAAATAGTTGCATGTAGTCAATTTTATAGTAGGTACGACAATAGGGAAACCATATTAAAAAGCACAATGATTGTTGGTGTACCTCAGTCTTCTCATTTTATTAATTTAATTCATGATGTGTTTTTGTAATTTTAGCTTGTAAAATGTCTGAATAGAAATTATAAATTGAATAATGTCACATACAAATAGAAATTGTAAACGTGATAGACATTTTCTAATGTAGCTATATGTATAAAAACAAATGATGCATATTCTGAGACACCTGCAAACAAAAATTGTAAGTCTTGTAGGGAAATAGATGAGTATAATATAGCCTTTGCATGCCAAAATATATTTAAAAGGACACAAGTAAATGTTTAAATAAACATGATAAATACAATGAGGAAATCTATGAATAGAGAGTATAACTGTTACAAAGTAAATGTACCAATAGAAATGATAACCAATAGGGGAATTGTAAACAAAGCTGCTAACTATTACAGGAAAATGAAGAGATTCAATTACATTAGGGAGGAATGTGTGAATAAGAATGACAAATAATGTAGGGAATTTGTAGATAAAAATAATAAAAAGCACATTACAAGAATCTGCATTCAAAAAATTACTATTCATGAATATATCATTGACTCAATAATTGAATGTGTAAGTAAAATATTAAAGAGAAATGTGTAAATCAATATGATAAATAGTGAATCATATATAAATAGAATTATAAATAGTCCAGAAACAATGAGGCTTGTAAATATATTAAATGTATGAATCATTATGTAGTTACATGAAAATAATTACATATTAATTAACATTTTAAATTATAAACAAATAGGTATTGAAATTATTAACAACATAAACTTTAGATATTATTGCATTAATAGAAGTTAAAACTACAGTAAATAAATAATTTGAAATTCTAAGTACAGGAAATCATACAAATAAAATAGATTTGTCTCTTACAGGAGATTTCTGAGTTGTAAACATTGCAGCACAACCGGGTTTAGTTTTATTTCACATTCTGTGGAACTGTGAAAGACAGATATATGTAGGTAGACAGAGAGAAACATCCATTTTCTTAAAGTCTTATGATTGCAGAATACCCTGGGCTCTTCACAACTAGTGAATTACTTTGAATTGTAAATGGCATAATATATAGAAACTTCACAGGCAACTTCCACCCTGAAGGGTCTAAAAAAATGACCCAATATATTTAAATCAGGTAAACATGGAAACAAAACCCAATGATACTTGAAAATATTACAAGTCGCAGTATTATAAAATGTATAATAGAGGAAAATATTAACATTATCGATATTGCAGGATAATGTATTCATTTATGTAATTTTCACATGGTAAGGTACAAATAGAAATGACTCACTTAATGGGTAAGTATACTTATATAATCATAAATATTTAGGGACTAAAGTATAGATAATTAATCTTGGTGTATGCATGGATAATATATAATGTAATATGTTGAAATATTAAAAAGAAATAGTACATGGCAATTTTTTCGATATAGATTGGAAATATTAAGAGATATAGCAATCTATATTTTGTTGAAAGCTGTGTATAAGATAAATATTATAGTAAAATAGCCAAATAAAATGACATATCACAAATAAACATATCAATAGCAAACAGACTCATACAGTCACACAGCACAGAAACAGACCTTTCGGTCCAACTCATCCATGCCGACCAAGTTGGCTCATGTGTTTGGCTTATATCCCTCCAAATCTTTCCTGTTCCTGTACCTGTGCAAATGTATTTTAAATGTTGTAACTGTACCTGTATGTACCACTTCTTCTGGCAGTGCATTCCACATACAAACCACCCTCTGTGTGAAAAAGTTGCACCTCAGGTCCATAAAAATTCTAAATGTTGCAGGAAATTTGAATGAAAATTCAATCTACATCAGCTAGAAAGCTTGGTAATTTTAGATCATGGTTTTAATAGGAATTATGAATATTGCATTTTAAAACATAAATATCATTCAATATAATACAACTAGAAATTAAATGTTTCAATTCTGAGTATTAAAGTTAGCAGGTGGAAATATAATACTAATGATAATAATTACAGGAAAATAGTGCAAAGAACCTACAGTTCTACAACACATTTTAGCATCTTAAAATATTCAAAAGTGCATTGACCTTCAACATCGGAGCTAAACAAAAGAGTCAAGAGTCAAAGACAAAAGCCAATGAGGCTTTTGGATGTGGGATGGGCTATACTGAAGTGGGAGAGTTTACAAAGATAATTCTGATATACTGGGTGAGATAGTTAAATGCTTTTTCACTGAGATTACGGAGGAGTAAACAAGGTGTTTAGGAGAGTTGGAAGCAAACTAAAATGTATAGCTGGTGGAGTCTGCAGAGATTGGCACTCTGAGATTGTGAAGGATTTAAAAGTGAAGAAATGCTTTCTAAGTCAAGGCACTGAGCATGGCAACCGGTACACGGATAAGGGTTACACCTAAATTAGTAATGTGCTAGTATATTTCCTGAAAAAATATAACTGATAGTATCTAAATATGGGAATAGGTCTGAATAAGCCATAATCTTTAGCTTTAGCCACAGTTTTAATCAGTGCCTATCTCTAATTAAATATGGAATACTAACCATCAATGCCTGTCTTTTATATAAGAATGGAATATCACACTGCTGCCTACACTGGTCTCTGTTCAAATATAAATATTGCTTGTTTTAATCTTGGTGTCTGTCTATATGAATATCAAATATTACCCCTTAGTAATATCTGTGCCAATTGCAATATCTCACTGGAATATTCAATATCTTTCTTTTCATTGATGTGTAATACAACCCTCTAATAATACCCCTCTTTTTTATGCCTTTCCTAATTCAGTTATGAAATACTACTTGTAATCTCAGTGCTTGTCTTTATATAAATATGGTGTGTTAAGTGTATTTGGACTTGTGTCTTTGAACATGGAATAATATTTATCTGTAATATATTCCTTTCATTTTCATGTAGAATATTATTGAAATATGTATGCCTTCCTTTTTACACATATATTACTCATTTATACCTGTGCCTTCCTCTTTATGCATGTGGATATTACTCCTTTATAACTTGTGCCTTACCCTTTTTATACATGTGAATATCACTCACTTATAACCTGTGCATTTCTCTTTATATGCTTGGCATTTTACTCAGGTTTAATAAGTGTCCTTCTCTTTAAAGATATGCATTATCTTTGCATTATCAAGTTTTTAACTCTACAACTATAGAATATTCTTATCTGTTTTATCTGTGTTTAGAATAATTATGGAATATTACCTATGATAATATATGTCTCTGTCTCTCTCACAATAGGTATTGACTGTTACCCCTCTAATGATATGCTTGCTTTGCAATATAAAAATGGAATATTATCTGCCTGTGATCTATCTTTTTGTCATAAATATTGAATATTATTCCATTGTAAAAACTGTGCCGTCATCTTTAGGAATGTAGAATATTTCTATTATAAATCACTGTTCCTTATATAAATATAGAATATTGCCTCTTGATAGTAACTTTGTTTTTCAACATAAGAATGGAATATAACTTGTCTGTAATCTCAGTATTTCTCTCTGGATATAATTACGTATATAATTTCTGAACATATTTGCACTTCAGTACAGATGTGTGATATTAGTTGTAGACTTGTTTGTCTCAAAATGGGATCATGGAAAATGATATTTAAATCTGTGGTAGACTTTAGATGTATGTGGAATATTATTGGGCTTGAGTTGGATCTGACGGACACAATTGTTGACATTGTACCCCTTTAAATCTTTGCACATGTACATTTAAATGCAAGCCTGCTTTCAACTGATATTCTGAAGGCAAGGCATTCAATTTGTCTGTCTTTCTGTGATGGAATAAGATTCTCTGTAACCTTTTCTCCAATTGTCTTGACTATGCCCTGAAGAATATGCCCTGAAGAAGTTCTTAAGTTCTCATCTGTTTTCCAAACCTTTTGTTTCTTGGTGCAAATTTAACTCCTCTTGGAGAAATGTGCAAATGATGGGAGGGTGCTGTTTGCCTTCCTTATTATTTGTTCCTGGTGATATGGAGAGCGGTTCTGTGTGTAATTTGGTTATTTATCTCTTTACAGACATGGAAGCTGTTCCTTGGTTTCCGAAGAAGATTTCTGATCTGGACAAGTGTGTGAACCGAGTGCTGATGTATGGCTCAGACTTGGACGCAGATCATCCGGTATGAAATCTTTTGGTACAATCTGGTCTCACTTCCTTATCCTAGTTATTTCTGTCAGCCTTGTTTGTAGAGTTATCTTAAAATGTCATCTTGATGATGTTTATGTCATTCTTTACTTGAGAACCATGTCTATGGGTTAATACTTATCCCTTCTGTACCTACAGAAACACTACTGACCTTCAGAAAAAACTGTAATGGTATACTGTGGGCATAATCCCACCTTTCCCCTTTCTGCCATACTACAATCCAAAGCTACTTCCTAATAACTTCGAGATTTAGCGTGAATACCTATGGTCAGTAATGTCAGTGCTAGTAATGGAACGCTGTATTTTGGAGAATGTCAGCAGCTGGCGCCTTAAGACCAATAAATAATAATCAAAGAATAAAATTCTCACCACTGCACCTGATAAGGCGTTTCTGCCCAAACCTCAGAAACAAAAACACAAAATTGGCACTGCTTTGAAACATATTATAGTGAACTAGGAACATTTCACCCACAGATTTTCCCTCGCACTTGTAGAATAGCCCCTAATCTCTCCTCAGTGATACATTTCTTGTATTTATGACCACTTGCATTTATGCTTCAAGTGTCAGGAGCTGCTCATGTCTTAATATTTTGAAGCACAATTTAGACAATGTGCCTCCATCTGAACTGAGAGTTGCTTTGTCTTTTGCCGTGTTTTCGATTCTTTTTGCTCTTGTTTTCTCTCCTGTTCGGGATTGTGACTGTTCCTGGCCAGATCTCCTGCAACGCGCTCTATATATGAGATTCTAACTCATTCAAAACCTATCCACTTACACAGAATTAAAATTGTCCCCTGCACACTTGAGCTGTATCAGTGTTGGTCTGTGGATTATTTGAGCTAATTCCTCTTGACCTGGGATCTACTTTCCACTTGAGATGGGCTGAATGGTTGTGTGTGCTGCTGTTAGATGGAGACTGAGATTGGGCTGGGGTTCTGGGATTAATAGTTGGTTACCCTGCTGCCTGGAACAACACTGGCTAATTCAGGACAGGCCAGCAACTGAATGTGGGACCTTCTGAGTCTGAACGGCTCAGTTCAATGCCCGATATTTTCTTCATCTCTTTGGCTTTTGGAGGTGCATTTTGGTACACTCCAAGTTTTACTGTATAAAGTTTCTTTTCACAATTACTGTCCTAACGATGTTTTGCAATGACTTTGAGAATGGCTGTCTGCTTTCTTACCTGTTTGCCTTGATATTGACAGGGATTCAAAGACAATGTCTATCGCAAAAGGAGAAAATATTTTGCAGATTTGGCCATGGAGTACAAACAGTAAGTGTGTTAACAGTAGTCTTGAAATTTATATAATCTCTTTCTTTCATCCATTCATAGTGAAATGATTTTATGTTACTGTATTAAAATACTTACTTACACTTTAATGTCTGGCAATGTTATGATGCTGCTTGACTTGCTGTGTTCATCCAGCCCCATGCTTGTTATCTCGGATTCTCCAGCATCTGCAGTACCTTTTATCTCTTATATTTTACACTGTTACATTGTCATCTGTAGAAGCTACTGTGGCTCAAGTTGGGGCAAATTGAGGGAACTGTGGCAGTTCGTTGAGATGGGGATTATTTTTATTCCCTAATGGGATGTGTTCATCACTGGGTTGGGCCAACATTCACCATACATCCTAATTGCCACCGAGAAGGTGGTATTGAGCTGCCTTCTTGAACCACTGCAGTCCATTTCATGTAAGTTCACCCACAATACCATTAAGGAGGGAAACCCAGAATTTTGAATCAGGATAATAGACAACTGATGGAGTCTTTGCACTGGGTCTTAGACAACTCACATTGTGTGACAGACTCCGGCAGAAACTATTTTTAATGCTTTTTTCTCATATTGAATTTTGTAGATATCAATATGAGGGATGTTGAGGCTGGGGATTGGATCATTTATTGTTTCATGGATCTTGTATCAGTATCAAGCAGTTCCATATCCCATATATCACCAAGTAAAAGCGTAAAACCCCTTTGCACTATCCCATCATGTTAGGAATGATTTTTTTTTACGCAGAGTAAAATCCCTCCTACCTATCACATTGTTAAAAGTCTCAAAACAACAATATGACAGATTTCCATTTTCCAAATTGGCCATCCTGAGGCTTCTTGACTGAAACAAAATATTTAGTGCCTAATCTAATTCTGGCTTGTATCCATTTATGAATTGGATTGAGACAAAATAGACTAATTTATGTAGATACCTGACAGATAACAGGGGAAGGGGGCTTTCATCTAATCTGTCTGTGTTGCATTTAAACCAATGCAGCAGAGATCAAAGGCCAATGCATTTAGCCCCATCTGTGTATTGGAATTTACGTGTGGAAGTTGGGTGGGATTACATCACGTTTGCAAGACTGAACAAAAGGGGGAGATGTCAACGCAAATTTGACACTGGTTGTTTTGGAAGTGTAACAGCATATTGGGGGGAGGAAGGATAACTTTTCGGTTGAGCTGGCTACAAGTTGATTTTTAAATATAATTTGTTCAAGGGATGTTGCAGTGATTATAACGAGGTCAGCAAGATACGCCTTGTCGAGTCTGAGTTCCCTGATTGAGGCTGTTAATCTGGTCCAATTAGGGAGTCCTGGCTGACTGATAAGAACAGGTTCACTCTGAGAACTGGCTCTGAGGGACCTGGATCAGTGTCAAGGACTCTCCATGTGTAGATAAAGGGTGACTTGGTGATGTGATTTGTGCCTCTGGAGTTAGTTCAGATGTGAATATAAAGGTTAAGCCAGGGTTTATTTTCCATCTCTAGCTTCCCTTGAGAAGATGATAGTGAGGTGCTGCCTTGAACTACAGCAGTTCACATCATGAATCTACACTTCGAATGCTATTTGAGGATTTTGATTGAGTGACAGTGAAGCAATAGCAGAAACTACAAGCATTTTTCTTCATTCGCTCATGGGACATGGGCATTGATGGCTGGCTGAATTTATTGCCCATCTATAGTTGTCCTTGAAAAGGTAGTGGTGAGCTGCCTTCTTGAACCGTTATAGTCCATTTGCTGTAGGTAGACCTACAATGCCCTTAGGGAAAGAATTCCAGGATTTTGACCCAGCTCACTATGTAGTTCCAAAGTAAATGGTATGGATGGACATGCTGATTGATGGGTGCCAGAATCAAATTGATGCTTTGTGATAGACTTAACTGTTCTAATAATTTAACGATCTGCTTTCAACTATTGACTAGAAATGAGTTTGGAACAGTAGGAATCAAATTCAAACTATTCCTAATTTTTCATAGGTTGGTATTAATTTGACCCATCATTGCAAAGGTCATAGATGCCGCATTTAAAGTTAAGAAAAGACCCAAAAATGCTTTAGCAATGCTGTACCTGATCTGGGAAACATTTTAAACCGACATTACAAGCAGAAATTGCAAAACATTTCCATTCCCCAGGGCTAAATATCTGTCAATTGGAGTTCAACCATTTCCACCACATACTAATGAAATGATTGCAGTCAGACACTTGATGTTGAGATGGATTCATATGGTATGGTAATTGCTGACAGCCAAGTGCTAGACTATCCTTAATTGACTATGACTCGTCTCTGCAGCGATGACCCTATTCCACGGGTAGAATTCACTGAGGAAGAAGTGAAAACATGGGGCACAGTTTTCCGAGAACTGACCAAGCTATACCCAACCCATGCCTGCAGAGAATATTTGAAGAATTTGCCTCTGCTGACAAAGTACTGTGGCTATAGGGAAGATAATATTCCTCAGTTGGAGGATGTTTCCAGGTTCCTAAAGGGTGAGTCACAGAAGCCATGCGAAAATTATTTATCTCAATCTACTTTTTGATAAGAAAATTGTAGAGCCATTGTATAATTTGTAATAGCAGTGTATTGTAATCCTAGGAGGATATGGTATTACATTCTGAACTCTCTATTTTATATTTTCTACTGTTGTGTGCTGTAAATCACATTCTCTGTGGTTTGGTAACTCATACCACACCATCTGAGATTTGGCTACTGTGATGCTTACCACCTAAGTATATGTGTTCACCACATTCACTTGCCAAACCATGATCCACCACACCACCCCCAACTCCCCCACCCAAAGTGCCCCTCAGACCCAGAATGCCAAGTCATGCTCTTACACTCACTCCCAACAACCTCCATTCCAAAGCATTACCTTGCACCCATACCCAATGGCCTCTTACACTGTCCATGCTAATATATGGTGTTTTCATGCTGATTCACCTGTATAGAACCAATGACTCCAATAGTAACAATTGCATGTGTGGAACATCTTGAAAATGACAGTCATTCATAACTCTCTACTTTCTTGAAAAAGAACTTACTGTTGTAGCGCTGTATTAACATATCTGTCACCTAGGCCTCTAATGTTGCAATAGCAAAAACTACAAGCATTTTTCTTTATTCACTCATGGGATGTGGGCATTGCTGGCTGGCCAACATTTATTTCCTGTTCCTAGCTGCCCTTGAGAAAGTGGTGGTATGCTGTCTTCTTGGACTGCCACAGTCCATGTGCTGTAGGTAGGCCAGCAATGCAAAGTGAAGGAATAGCAATATATTTCCATGTCAGGGATGGTGAGTGGCTTGGAGGGGAGCTTGTAGGTGGCGGTGTATCAGCTGCCCCTGTCCTCTTAGATGGAAGTGGTCTTGGGTTTGGAAAGTGCTGTCTAAGGATCTTTGCGAATCTCTGTAGTAGATCTTCTCGACAGTAAACAATACTGCTACTGAGTGTCATTGGTGAAGGGAGTGGATTTTATTTATCTTGTGTAAATAAAAGTTGTGCAATAAACATAAGATTACAGGGAAAGAGCTATAATCAATCAATCTCTGTCCCTTAGTTGCAGCTAGACTAACAGATACCCAAGTTCTTTGTCAAGAATGCATAATGAGGCTTTATTTTCTTTACTATCAAATAATCTATCAATATGGAATAAAACTATGATCTTTTCTATTCATGTAATTTATTTAATTGCTCAAGTTATGGATTTTATTATTGCTATTACCCGATAACACCTATCTCTTACCTTTCAGAAAGGACTGGGTTCACTATACGACCAGTAGCTGGTTATCTGTCTCCCCGGGATTTCCTGGCTGGTCTGGCATTTCGGGTGTTCCATTGTACTCAATATGTGAGACACAGCTCGGATCCACTCTACACCCCTGAACCGTGAGTCTTTTATTGGCATTGGCTGGGTGTGACACTGAATAGTCAGGAAGACAAGGTACAGCAACATGACAAAGAACACACGATATGACTTTAAAAGAGCTATATTTCAATTTAATTGAAGTCAGAGTGATTACAGCTACATCAAGTACACTTAAAATGCTAGAACTGCTGTAAGTAAATAGAATGTTAGTATCTCTAATAAAATTTCTGAATGAATCCTTATACTCTGATGCTTCCCTGATGAAGTTCTCGGAGTAACAACTGTCCCAGAAGAATGGCATATAAAATTGATCTGAATCTTCTATTCCAGAAGATAGTTCATGAAGGATTGAGCTGGAGCGAATTGATTTTGTTCCATTTTATTTTAAATGATACATGTTTATCCATATGTCCTGAATCTAGAATGAGGGGACCTAGTCTCACTCTAAGAGACTCCTATCTAGCTTTAAGATGGGGAGAAATTTCTTCACACAACTGCTTGTGAATCGTTGAAATTCTGCATTCTGAAACATAGTGGATGCTCAGCTGTTGAGTTTTTTCAAACTGAAATGGGTTGGCTTTAGTCGATAAGGAAATACAGATCCAACAGAAGGGACAGTTAAATAATTGATCAGATATTATCATATTAAATTGCAAATGCATCATCAAATTTGTGAATGGTCTCCTGTTGCTTTTATTTCTTCTGTTCTTATGCTTGTGAAATACCAAATAGAATATCACAATTTATGGCAATTTCTTTCTCTTGCACTTCTTTTTCAGTGACACATGCCATGAGCTGATGGGACACGTTCCTCTTCTGGCTGAACCAAGTTTTGCTCAGTTTTCTCAGGAGATTGGCTTGGCTTCTCTGGGAGCTTCTGATGAAGCAGTTCAGAAACTAGCCACAGTAAGCTACGTTAAATTATGATTCAGTCAGAACCTACAACTATAACATATATGCTGTTGATTGTGCTTTGTTTATGACGTTCAGTGTTGATTAATTTTACAGTGCTACTTTTTTACTGTGGAATTTGGTCTATGTAAGCAAGATGGTCAACTCAGAGTCTATGGAGCTGGTCTGCTGTCTTCTGTCAGTGAACTGAAGGTTAGTATCACTCTGAGTCGACAGGGATCTGACAATTCATTGGGTCCATATAATTAACTTTTCATTGAGGATGGGGTGAACATTACAGGAGGGGTGTATTTGTCAGCTTCCCCGGTCAAAGGGTTGGTTGACACCTTGCCAACTTGAAATTTGGCATCCCCACAGTGATAATACACTGGGGACAGCCTTAATGACTTAAAAGTCCCATTCTGAAGCAGATCAGGCATTCTGAATGGTGCAGTAGCTCTGTCATCCCAGCAGTACTGGCCGTTGCTAGATCTACAAGGAGTGCTGAGAAGAATGGCTGTGACTCCTGGACTCAATATAAGTCCAGGTATTTAGATTGGGTATAGATTGATATCCCTTTAAGGTGGGGTAGGGTTTTGGAGGCCAGGGATTGAGGTACAATTGTGAGGGTGTGCTTACAGTTCTGGGCATGGGCACCTCCAATATGTACAGAGCACCCCGCTAAAGAAATATCAATGTTTTGCCCATCATTAGTCCAAGCAATGAAGTCTGCTGGACTAATCACCTCCCTTCTGCCTTCGCCAGAAACCTGTGTGGTAGCAGCAGAGGAGGAATGAAGTCCTTAATTGGTCACCTAAGGTGCTTCGACAGGTTTAAGCAAGCATGGGATTCCTGCAGCTCCTGTTATATTGGGAACTGGTGATTAGTGGCAGAAGTTGACGCTTCATTATACACATCGCTGCCTCCAAATACCCAGGCGGGTCTGTAAAATTCGCCTAAATGATTAATCATTCAGTTGTCACTGCTTTCTTTTGTGCAGTGCTATATTTGAAATTATTCAAAGCTTGAAGAAACTGTATTGTCGTAACTTTCTCCTCTTCTTTAACCTCCCTTTCATCATTGCAAGCTGACCATGTCTTTTTCTATTTTGTCTCAGCACCAGTGGGCATTGTTCTTCTCTTGTTCCTTCTAACCTCCAAATAAAACACCTCCCAGGTTCATCCTTCCTTTTCACTGAGTTGCCATTGATACTTGTTGCACCATATTCTACCGCAAAGTATTCATTCCCAGGTCTGCAAACTCTGAAACTCTGTATCTCTTTCCATTTCTCCTCTCTTAACATCCACAGACAACAAGTTATTGATCTAGATTTATCTCAGAATCAGTCTTATTCCTTGCAGCTTTGGTCATGTTGGTTCTTTGCGTTTATGTGTTTCACCTAAACGGAAGGACTGTAACTGCTGCACATCTTAGTTTTGAGGAATATTAATCTGCTCTTCCTGAATTTTGTAGTACTCGCTGTCAGGAAATTCCAAGGTGAAGCCTTTTGACCCAAAAGTCACTTGCAAGCAGGAGTGTCTCATCACCACATTCCAAGATGTGTATTTTGTTTCAGAAAGTTTTGAAGATGCCAAAGAGAAGATGAGGTAAGCAGAAGGACTGGTAGAACGGGCAAGATAGTGAACTAAACACTGAACTTTCAATGCCGTCATCCGAATTTAAATCCACTTTTAAGTTATTGTGATAAAAATGTTAGCTGTGAAATGAATTGGGGCAGTTGTCAAGCTGGCTCCTATCGACAGTCCTCTGATTCAACATTAAGTAGCATCTTAATTAGCAAGTTGAATGCTTCTGCAAAATGGACAACAAAAAAAGGTCAAGTCTAGTAAAAGGAACTTTAATTTCCATCATATGTTGGCAATAGATGCCCACAATGCCAAGTTCTCTCCTCCAGCACTTACATACCTTACCTTGGCAAAAAATTACATAAAAGGCAGCTAATCAACTCTATTTATGTCAGGAAAACATTTAATCATCTAGTTAGCTCTTGTTGAATTCGACTGTCTGTATAAGAGCAACAAATCTTGCGTAGGTTATTTGAAAAATAGTGAGACTATCATCAAGTGAAGAGCTCCATTGAAGAGACAGCCAGCTGCTTAATCTTTGATTTAACTGATCTCAGCCTGGGGCTGAGAAAGCCTTTATAATTTCAAACTTTTCTCAAATGATGGAAGGAAAAATCAGCCGTGGTTCCTGCTCCTGATCACAGTTCAGTTACTTGTCCTGGAAAATATGCATGGATACAAGTTATAGGCCAAGAGTATGCTTCTCTTTTCTATCCAACTTTCCAGAAGACGATGACTCTTATAAGCCCTCTGGTACGTCGCTCAAGTGGTCACCCTTCATATTTCAGCCTTTTCAGTCAATGTCCACAGACTACTTTAACCACAATGCGCTACAACGTAAATATCTGATATAGCTCATTTGGTACACTTAAGAGAGCAAGTTAATGGAGAGTAACAAGGAATGGCAACCCCAGGCTGCTTTTCTTTTTTCATGCAATGTCATTGAAGCCAAATAGCTCCCCTAGCTGAGACCAGCTGGCTTAACACAGACCAGGCTTAGAACCTAGCATCTTCTGGTCAGTTTAGCTTAAGAAACTCTCTTTTGGTATGTTGATACAGAAAATTTTCAACCCCAATTTTATGAATTCTGTTTTTGAAGGGAATTTGCAAAGACTATCAAGCGCCCATTCAGTGTGAGATACAATCCATACACACAGACTGTGGACATTCTGAAGGACACCAAGAGCATCACAAATATTGTAAAGGAACTGCGACAGGAGCTCGATATTGTTTCAGATGCCCTCAGCAGGATCAACAAGCAATATGGCATCTAACCCTAACCTGTCGCTGCTCCATCCCTCATACCTGTTGCAAGTTTGTACCTGGTTGTTATTCTTAAGGCATGATTAGATAATATTCTGAACAATTAACCAAACATTAACCTGCAAAAGTACAAACGGTGACAGCATATATAAAAAAAACAGACTGGTTCAACACTATGTCATGCTGACAAAGTCTGCATTTGGAAAACTAGCATCCTATACATGCAGACACTGATCCTTGTTCAAGCTGCTATCTTTTAAGAAATCTCAATGCTGAATCAGGTGTCCAGGCTGTGGACATTGTAGCCAGGTCTGTCAGGCTCTGACAGAAGGCCACAGTACTGAAACATTAGCTCTGTTTCTCTCTGCACAGATACTGCCAGAGTGGCTGAACGTTCTCAACTTTTTCCATCGTTTATTTCAGGTTTCCAGCATGGTATTTCTGTGTTCTGTCAGGCAATTCTCCATTCCCTAGCAAGGCTCGGAGTAGGCAATTACAATTCTCAAATACTTGTTTGACCATTTCCATTATTCACATTGTTTGACCAGCAGGAGCATTGTGGAGAGCCATTCACAAAATAAAAAACCCACATTCTTCATTTATTCATTGATTATAATTAAAAGAATGTAAATAAATGGTCTCATTTGTGAACATGACAGAATTCCTGTGGAACATTGCTCATTTGAAAGTTCCATGAACAGAAAAAAGCAGACTAAATGGATGTCCATTACCTATCAGAAGAAAAACCCTCATACCTGCAGTTCCAAGAAAGTGAATTTGAAATTAAAATCTGTCAAGGATTAGCCTAATATTTGGGTCTGCTGCACTGACAAGTAATCTTCATTGAAATAAATTAACTATTAAGGAGTTTGGATCATTTAGATCCTGACTTTTCTTTAAAACAATGTAGATTAATATTTCTAGAGAGCAGAAAAATAAAGCCATGAAGAAGATCCAGAAGAAACTCCTCTGTGAAAACGTTTATTTATGATAATGAATCAGAAGAGAGAGAAATTTAGATTTTCTGCTTTTGCTGGATCAGAAATGTCAATGACAGGGTGAAAATTCTGACCCCCACAAGTTCCTGCCAGGATATTTTTGGGGGTGAAAGGGGTTAATTCAGCTTCCAGGCCTTTCCTGGTCTGTTTACCTGGTGTAATGATCCATCCTGATGGAATGCAAAGGGGTTCCATTCCTTTTATTTCTTAACCCTTGATACCTACCCACATGAATACTGGATTCCAGGAATAAGCAGGTATTGCTGCCTTCAGCTTCTGCTGAGAACAAATGAAGAAAATGCCATATGACAAATTCCTGTAATTTGTGTGCAATTATGGGGAAGGTATAATTTACGCCCAATTACATTGCTGGTAGTGGTCAAATGGGGAACCAATGGAGCAGAATATCTAGGTTAGAATCTACAGGATGTCACATGAAATATCCAGTGGGCATACGCTGGGCTGTGAAACTTGGAATATTGGAGCATTGGTGGTAGGCCTCTTATATATTCTGGAGACTAGTCTTGCAATAATTTACAATTGGAGGATTATCTGATGATTGTTGAAGGTGCAGAATATAATCCAGCAGCTGGCTTCAGGTATAATGATCGTGTCATGAAGAGACTGCATGACTGTTGTCCCTCTGGTACAATGATGTACCCTATCCATGCTCACTGAGTTTTGCAGGTTAATGTTGGCAGTTGCTGACTAGTGTAGAATGGTTGCTGAAATCCCGCTTGCAATAGTTGTCACCCTGAAGATTTTGAAGCTGCTCTGTGAATGGATTTCATATTCCCTGACTGTCAGCCGTAGTATTTGCGTACTGATTGTTGTGTTTCTACATGCATGCGCCATCACCAGTAATGCTTTTGCTCAGAAAATCACTGTTTTAAAGTAACCAGAACTTTCAGTTCCTGCATTGGAGGGTGGCACTTTGGAGAAACAGCATTGGAGTATGTGTTCAGCTCTAAGAGAGTCCATTCGTTAGCTGGATGAAAGCTGAAATGATTGTAATTGAACAGTTTTTAAAAAAGAATATAGTGCTGAATCCGAATTTGGTTAACATTCACAAAGGGAAAGTGCTTTTGAATTAAGATCCAGATGGAAGGGAAAGGGGTTGCTAATGAGTACTGCTGTTTTAATCTAGCACTATGCATAGAATTTGGCTCTAAATGAAACTGGGATTATGCAGGAAGAGATCATACCTTCAGTTTATGTGTAATGGATATGAATAGCCTAACAAGGACGAATTACATTTCATCCCATGTAGGCACAGTTTTCAACTTTACAACTCTTACTAGATTCTAATTTTAGATTCTAATTCTAGGTTTTAAATGAGCTTGTCCTTGTGCCAAATTATTTGCCCAATACGCTTATGTTTCACTAATAAAGATCAGATTTACCCTATAAAACTGTTGTGTGCAATGGCTGAGCCTAACTCTCAATGGCAATGTAATGTAATTTTGTTTCCACTTTTTGGGAGTGGTCATGTGTACATGATGCAACAAAAATTCTGTTCAATAAATGCATATTAATTTTATTGAGTAATTATGGCTGAATCATTATACCTTAATGTCTTCTGTGCTTTTTGATGTGTATTAAGGACAGTATTTCTGCACACATTTGCCAATATCATCTACAAATTCAACAAATCTACCTTCTGTGGGAGTTGGTTAGCCCAGTTAGCTGGATGGCCAGAGAGATGCCAATGGTGTGGGTTCAATTCCCATGCCAACTGACATTATCATGAAGGACTCACCTTCTCAACCATTCCCTGACCTGAGGCATGGTGACTCTCACATTAGAACACCACAAGTCATCTCTGTAATGAGGGAGGAGCCTTATGGTCTCATAAGACTATGGCATATTTACCTTCATGGCAGATTGGTTGGGGGGTGCTGTTGGTTTAGCTCAGTTGACTAGATGGCTGGTTTTCAACGGACAGTGATGCCAGCACTGTGGGTTCAATTCTCTCACTGGCTGACGTTACCATGAAGGATTCTTCAACCCAGTCTCCCCAGTTGCATGATGTATAGTGATACTCAGGTTAAACCACCACCTTTCAACTCTCTGTCTCTCTGAGGAAAGAGCCTATGACCTGGCAAGACTATGGCAATTTTTACCTTTTACTCAAACATATAAATATAATAAACAAGAGGGTGCGGAGCTCTGAGACCTGGGCCTCATTGACACATTAGCTCTTTCTAAAAGAGACACTCTTTGCTTATTGTCCTTTAGGTAATTTGCAATCAATCTAACTATATTTACCCATAACATCATGGAACTTACTTTTAGGACAGAATTCCTCAACTGGAACCTTACCAAGCGTTTTTTGTAACTACAAAATTAGGTGACCTCTAACTGAACCTCCCTGATTTACCAATCCAGTGATTTCAACATCTAAATCAGATAATGTTTTCTATTAATTTTAATCCACTAGATATATAGTTTTCCAACTAAGTTTATCGCTTGTTAGTTTGGCATTCATCATACAATAGCTGGAAGGCTGTACCCATTACACACGAGAGTTCATTTACCTTCGTAAGCAAGAGTTGCTGATGGAAGCAGCCTTTCAAGTGCGTGTGCAGAAAGTTTTCAGGAGGGGCCTTGAATTTTTATGTATTGTTTCTTGCAGTCTTGGTCCTTTCTCATCAATTAATAATGGTAGCTGACTATCTCCTCTGGCCTTGAATGGAGCTCTCACATCTCCTGTATTGTTAACATTCCACAAACACACTTTGTTCTTTTGGGAGCAAACGCTTCTCATCCTATCAGTATCTCACTGACTGCTTCTGAAGCGCACGTTTGACTTGACTTGAATACTACTCCTTTCTCTGGAAAGGATCACCTAGCCTCTGTCTCACACTGCTCAATGAGATGCAAAAAAATCCTTTGCCCACATGACCATATAGTCCTCATTCTTGCTGTTTTTCACTTTTTACTGCCAGTCTCTATGTTATTAGTACAAGCATATCCATTATTTCCCTGAACGCTTGATCTCTTGATCCTCCTAATATCTGGAAAAGTCCATCCTTTATATTTCTTCCTTTCCCAGCCTCTCTTGTAACCAAGACTTATTACAATTTATCCATTCAAATTCACTCTCAGCAACTCAAGCATGGAACCCCACAATTCTTTCAGTATCCCTTGTCTCCTGTTTTATTTACATTTAGATCCTTAGCTTATTCAGTGCCTGAAATTTTAGGATCATCTTGGTGTAAAATGAGCTCCTGAGTTTTAACCTAGTGATAGTGTAGGAGTGGCGATAAAGTTCCAAGTCAGGATGGGTTAGGGTTAAGGTTAGGGTTGCGAGCTTTGGAGGGGAACTTACGATGATGATACTATGTATCTGCTGCCCTTGATCTTAAAGGATGAAGAGATCTCAGATTTGGAAGGTGCTATAGCAGGGCTGCTGTGTTGCTGCAGTACATATTTTACAGAGTACACGCTGCTGCTGCTGTGCACTGTTATTGGACCAGGTGGTCTAGGTTCGAGTCCCACTTGCTCCACAGTTGTGTAATAATATATGTTGATTAGAAAAGTAGGTTAAATAATGATTCTAAAACATATAGTACTTCCATATGAGGATGGTGATTGACTTGGAGGAGAACTTGCCAAGAGCCTGCTTTGGGCCCATCTTGTTGATGCAGCCACCGCCGATGCTGCTGTGTCTCATACTGGGCCCAAACTTGTCTCCGCCACTGCCTGTGTGAATTTGTGTTGGACAAGATACCGCAGGGAACCCAAATTCACCTCCGCTGCAGCAGCCACTAGAAGCTGCAGAGAACCCAGACCTGCCACTGACACCACTGCCATGAGACTGCACTGGGCCCACTCGAGTCCACACCGGGCCCACTCGAGTCCTGCTGGGCCCATTGAATCCTGTGCTGGGCCCACTTGAGTCCACGCAGGGCCCACTCGAGTCCGTGCTGGGCCGACTCGAGTCTGTGCTGGGCCGACTCGAGTCCACGCTGGGCCCACTCAAGTCCCACTGGGCCCACCTCAGTCCACATGGGGCCCACTCGAGTCCACATGGGGCCCACTCGAGTCCACATGGGGCCCACTCAAGTCCGCGCCAGGCCCACTTGAGACCATGCTTGGCCCACATGAGTCCGTGCTGGGCCCACTCGAATCTACACAGGGCCCACTCAATCCTGCGCTGGGCCCACTTGCATTCGTGCTGGACCCACTCGAGTCCCGCTTGACGCACTCGAGTCCAAGCTAGGCCCACTCGAGTGTGCACTGGGCCCACACGAGTCCACGCTGGGCCCACTTGAGTCCTGCAGGCCCACTCGAGTCCCGCTGGGCCAACCTCAGTCCACGCCGGGCCCACTGGAATCTACGCAGAGCCCACTTAATCTTGCGCTGGGCCCACTCAAGTCCATGCTGGGCCCACTCGAGTCCATGCTGGGCCCACTCATGTCCGTGCTGGACCCACTCGAGTCCCGCTGGGCCCACATGAGTCCACACTGGGTCCACTCGATTCTGCACTGGGTCCACTCAAGTCCTGCTGGACCCACTTGAGTCCAGACAGGGCCCACTCGAGTCCACGCTGGGCCCACTCGAGTCCATTCTGGACCCACACAAGTCCGCGCTGGGCCCACTCGAGCCCACGCTGTGCCCACTCGAGTCCATGCTGGGCCCACTTGTGTCCATGCTGGGCCTACTCAAGTCCGTGCTGGACCCACTCGAGCCCCGCTGGGCCCACACAAGTCCACACTGGGCCTACTCCAGTTCACACAGGGCCCACTTGAGTTCACACTGGGTCCACTCAAGTTGTAACTGGGCCCACTCGAGTACGCGCTGGGCCCACTCAAGTCCACACAGGGCACACTTGAGTCCACGCCAGGCCCACTCGAGTCCACATGGGGCCCACTTGAGCCCACGCTGTGCCCACTCAAGTCCATTCTGGACCCACACGAGTCTTCGCTAGGCCCACTCGAGCCCACGCTGTGCCCACTCGAGCCCACGTTGTGCCCACTCGAGTCCATGCTGGACCCACTCATGTCCATGCTGGGCCTACTCAAGTCCGTGCTGGACCCATTCGAGTCCCGCTGGGCCCACACGAGTTCACACGGGGCCCACTTGAGTTCGCACAGGGCCCACTTGGGTTCACACTGGGTCCACTCAAGTTCTAACTGGGCCCACTCAAGTCCGTGCTGGGCCATCTTGAGTCCGCGCTGGGCCCACACGAGTCCTGCTGGGCCCACTCGAGTCTGCGCTGGGTCCACTCCAGCCCATGCTGGGCCTACTCGAGTCCACGTTGGGTTAACTCACTGCCATTAAAGCCATTGCCATGACCAACAAGAGGCAAGTACAATAAAAAAGAAAAAAATCAAGAAAAGAGAGAGGGAAAAAAAAACAAATGAAAAGAAAAGGAGACAGAGTGGACAAACCCTGGGCTCAGAAGCCCTACTCCACTGCCATCAATATAAGACGCCACTTTTTCAGCACAAATGCAGATATTGTCCAGGTTGTTGCATTTGGACATGGCTTGCTTCAGTATCTGAAGATCTGGGAATAGTGCTGACCATTGAGCAATTATCATTGAACAACCCACTTCTGATAGATGGGAAGTCATTAATGAAGTAGCTGAAGATGGTCACGTCTAAGGACACTACTCTAAGGAACTCCTGCAGCGATGTCCTGGAACTGAGATGACTGACCTCCAACAACCACAACCATCTTCCTATGTGCCAGGTATGACTCCAACCACCGGAGAAATTCCCCCTGATTCCCATTGGCTCCAGTATTACTAGAGCTCATACTTGGTTAAACGTGGCCTTGATGTCAAGAGCAGTCACTCTCACCTCACTTCAGGAATTCAGCCATCATGAGGTCTTGAGCTGAGTTACACCAGCAGAACCAGAAATGAGCAGGTTGGTGCTGAGCAGGTGCTGCTTGAAAGGACTGTTTGTGACACCTTCCATCACTTTACTGATGATCAAGTATAGACTGATGGGGCGGTTATTGGCCGGGTTGGATTTGTCCTGCCTTTTGTGTACATTGTTTCTATGTTGTTGGATACATGCCAGTGTTGTAACTATACTGGAACAGCTTGGCAATGAGTAAAGCAAGTTCTGGAGCACAAGTCTTCAGTACTATTGCTGGAATGATGAGAGGGCCCATAGCCTTTGCGGTATCCAGTGCTTCCAACCGTTTCTTGATATCATGTGGAGTGAATCAAATTAGTGAAAGACCCTGTGATGCTGGGGACTTCAGGATAAGGCCAAGATGCATAATCCACTCAGCACTTCTGGCTGAAGATTGTTGCATTTTTCACCAGGTGCAAAGATCCCCCATCATTGAAGATCGGGATATTTGTGGAGCCTTTTCTGCTGGTGAGGAGCTCCTGCAGAGCTCAGATCTGGTCAGTTAGTTGCGGGGTTGCTTAGCTCTGTCTATCACTTGCTGCTTATGCTATTTGGTACAGAAGTAGTCCTTGTTTGTAACTTCACCAGGTTGATTCTCATATTTAGGAATGCCTGGTGCTTCTGGCATGCCTTCCTGCACTCTTTGTTGAACCAGGGTTGACCCTCTGGTTTGATGGCACAGCTAGAGTGGGGAAAATGCCAGGCCATGAGGAAGTTGATTGTATTGGGAGTACATTACTGCTTCTGCCAATGGGCCCAGAGTGCCTCAAAGATGCCCAGTTTTGAGTTGTTAGATCTGTTCAGAGGCTGTTCCAATAAGCACACTGATAGTGCCACAGACCTCAGTGAAGGATATTCTCAATGTGATGATGGGGCTTTGTCTCCACAAGGACTGTGTGGAGTACCAATACTGTGATGGGCAGATGCATCTGAGCCACTCTTGGTGATGGTTGTTGAAATCCCCCTAAACACAGTACCAAATTCTCAGAGGTTACAAGTGGAAGAGTACTGGTTCATCAGCTGAGGAGGAGGCAGTATGTGGCAAACGGCAGGAGGTTTCCTTGCCCAAGTTTGACCTGAAACTTTATGGTGTCTGGAGCCAATGTTGAGGGCTGAGACCAACTCAGTATGACTGTATACCAATGTGTCACCACCTCCACTGGGTCTGTCCTGCCATTGAGTACAATTATGTCAGGCTACTGCTTGTGGGGCAGCTCTGCCACTTTTGGCGCTAATCTCTGGATGTTAATAAGAAAGACCTTTCAATGTTGACAGGGCTGTGTCTTTCCATTGTCTACTCTAGTGCCTTAGCCAATTATATGTGGTCCATCTGATTTAGTTCTTTTTTGAGACCTTTAAGCAGTTAATCCAACTGAATGGATTGCTTGGCCACTTTAATTCACATTGCTGTGAACAAGATGGATTTTTGTGACAATCAACTGTTAGACTTTTAATAGCAGATTATTTTTAATTGACTTCAAATTCCACCATCTGTTGTGGTGAGATTTGAACCTGGTTCTCCAGAATGTTGCCTGGGTCTCTGGAATATTAACCCAGTGACAATACCACTTCACTATTGCCTCCCTCCTTAGGGTCCTCCCAGCTGACACCCAGGATTTGCTGAAGGGTAGAGGTGAGAAGTGAATGATGGCAGGAAGGGTTTGCAGGATGGTGGACATGGGTAAGGGGGATCAACAGCAGGGGAGGGGGCCTGGCTTTCAGCTGGTTCCCCCTCAATGTTGCCAGGCTGTTCAATCAGGTACAGAGTGCCTTTGAATAAGAGACATCCAGAAAGCTGCAAACAACTTCCACACCCGAGGTATTGCACTGGATTTACACAGCTTCCACACACATCTTCCAATGCTAAATGCGTGAGGCCCAGTGTATAGTACGGTCAGCAGCAGGATCTGTCGACAAGTAGCTGATCTCCACATCTCCCTTCAGGCACCATTGGAATATTAGTTTGTTTACTGAGTTTCTTTAATGGTGAATCACCCGTCCGTGTCCACATGATTGTGGACATCCCAGCTCAAGCATGGACCTCACTGCATTGAGGCTCAGTGAATCCAATGAAGAAGGAATTGGAGGGTTACTGATAACATTCTGTTTCAGGCTGACAGCTCCAGACCAATCCTCACCGTTTGTCTCAAAGTTCCTCCCAAACTGACTGTTTCTTTGGGAACATCACTGAGATAAACACAAAAAGAAATGAAAAAGCTTGTGCAATCTATCCCAAGGACAACATGGCACATCTAGAATGTTATAAGTAAAGATTTCAGCAAATTAACTTTAGCTCCAAAGCATTGCTTTGATTTTCTAACTCTAACTCCTTTTAAGTAAACATAGATCACCTCGGAATTGTAATGATCTAAGGGATGTTTAGCAATTTCTAGGACCTAGATCCATCCATTTGGCTTCTATTTACGAATACAAATCCCCCAAACTAAAAGCTACATTTCTAAAATGTATGAATCATAAAATGACATATTCATAACAGTGGGGTGCTTGATTAAAAGCATCATGTTGGCAGATTCCAGCCACACAACTTGCAGTAGGTTCTGATCTGATTGAGGTATGGCCTGAGAGATAAAAGCTGACTTCAGCCATTTTGCTGAGATCTTTACTACACATCAAATGAGCCCAAGGAGGGTAGCACTCATTGCCATCGCTTCAGCACCTGCCTCCTCAGAGTACATAATGCCATCTAGGCAGGTCACATTTACTGACTGTATACAGCCCATCTCTCCTCTGCATTTTTCCAAGAGGATAGGCAGGCGCAAACCTTGGACATCGACTACTTCTTTTGTTCCTTTCTGCCCTTCAGGTCATCTTCATGCTCCAGTGCTCTCATTCCTTTAAAGCAGCAATGGGTCTCCACTTTTCATCCAGTTTATCTTCTGCTCCCTTCTGACAAGTTATGAAATCCAGGGCCTGAATACTTGAAGCTTTCTTTTCTCCCCAGCAACCTCCAGTGCAGCATATCCAAGGTATTGCAGCCAGATCAGATCCACACAGTACCTAGTGCGAATTATGTGAGGTACAGTTTACAGTGCAGTCAGCAGTATGTTCTGTTTGCAAGCAGCTGATCTCCCCATCTCACTCCAGACACCACTGGAATGTCAATCCCTCAGTCCTCATGAGATAAATAATTCATATTACAACAGGTATCAGAGTAAGTGCAAGCATTACCGCTGATCAGATCAAAATGGTTAGTTCATGGGTGATTGGATCCAATAAATAATAAAGTCTAATGTAAAACTTCAGAGTCTGACTCAACCATTTGGGAAAACAATACTGCCCTTCCCAAATAAGGAGATCTCTGTGAGCTCCATCTTGTAAAATTAAAGGATTTTTTTTCTCATACTATACATATGTCTTGTCAGATGAAATGGTAATTGAGCTAAACCTACCAAATTTAAATTAATTGTATGTTAATAGTTTTCTTACAGGAGTTTACTTTGTGCATGCAGGAGATATGGGGTATGCAGCCACTCTCGTTTGAAGTCACCAGCTATTAATTCCATCCAAAATTCTCCCCTGGTTTTTAATTTGTTCAGTTTTGTAGCTGACTATGTCTCCTTTGGTGTTAGTTAGATGGAAATAAAAACAAACACTCAGCAGGTCAGATCATCAAGCAAACATGAGACAACTGACTTTTCAGCTATAAAGTTGGGAATTCACCTTTTGCTTAAATCTGAGTGACACTGTGAATAGTAATAACATCCCAAAGGACATGAATCTGTGCCATTGGACAGGGAGGAGGTTCCTTCTCAGGTGGAACATCAATGGAGAGAAAACTGAGATAGAAGCATAACAACTAATGCCTGATGATTACCTGGATATATGGCACAAAAATAGGCCCTTCATCCCATCCAGTCGATGCTCAATTAGACATTTAATAACACGTTTGTTGTCAATCCTTGCAATCCTGGCTTGGCCTTATAATGTAGCTCAGAGTATTGTGTTTTTGAACATCTGTCAGTAATGAGGGATCTAATATGATCCATCAAAAGCATTAGCCAAGAAAGCTGCTATAATGTGAGATACAGTAGTTAGCAAATAATTTGAAACTGAAGCTTCAGGTTACGGTGATTGACAGTGCCATGGAACATTGTTTAGTTAGAGCCTGTGTTCGTCCTCCTCAAGCTGTTGATTGCCAGCCTTCACCATGCCTGTGGCTGACTTTGATGCTTAATAGTTATGTGTTTACAGATGGTTTAAATGGGAACATGACCCAAGTACAAGGTCATTAAGAACAAATGAAAAGGACATTGCTCCATTGAAGTTCAATCACCCAATACCCCAATGTCTGACACTGCAATGTGACTGCATTATAATGGCCACAATGTACCTTTGTGTATCTCACAGACAACTGATGCTAAAGTAAGGAGCTTTGCGTCTTACTTAATTTCATTCTGAAATGGTCAAAATGGAGCTTGTTTTCCTTATCAAATGCAAAATAAAAGCTGGGCCAGCACAAGTTATACAGTAATAAGGACAGAAGAACTTTGTTATAGGTGCTAATTAATCTAACTAGTACATTTAAAACCAGATACACATCAAAAACCTAGGTGTGAGCACTTGTTCGAAGAGATATTTATGGATTAATTTGCACCTATCATTATCTTTAATCATGAACAGTCTGATTTAAAAGATCTTTGAACCGACTAAATATTGGAGATTTGTCTACTGGCTTTATTTGGCAGGCATCTTTAATACTTTCCCAAAGGGCCATTATCTGTAAGTGAGTAAGACTAGGACTGTGTCCTCAGGTAGTTGAAAAAGGCTGGACATCACATGAGAAATGTTCCTGGTCTGGTTTGACCTGCAGATGGGTAACATTGAGCTAGGGTCAATGAATAGTGAGCAGAAGCAGCAACGCTCGGTGACTATGACCATCCCTCGTCCAGGATTGCTGCAGTCAGCCAGCTCAGGACACGCCCGGGAACACACCCCAATCTCCTTGATCTTTTTAACTGAGATTCAAATGCAGTGGATTGATCAGGAGAAACTCCATCTGTGTCTGTAAAAATTTGAAGAATTCCACAAGTTTCCGCTGAAATAAGTTCCATCCTTTTAAACAACTTGAACGCATGAGGGGACTAACAGAAGCATGGAGGACCCAGTCCATGTGTGACCCCCTGCAGCAACTGAATGTTCTTGAAATTCAAGGTAGATCATATTAAACAATAATACATAAATAATAAATAATACAGATGTTCTTGATTCTGCTTTCAAAGTACTCAGTCAAAAGTGGGGCATATGATACAAAAGTGGGATTTAATCAGTGAAATAAATGCAGGGTTTATGATGCCATTTGTACATCAGCAGCTGAGGTGAGTCTGTAAATCAGACTATGGGATCCTCGCTGCTGTGGCATTTGAGCTGGGGAGGGGAGAGACAGGTTTTTTTGTAAGTACATTGCCTGTGTTTTGATGTATCATTTTGATCCATCATTTAAAAACTGATCAAATGTTTTATTAATGGATCTGAGATGTGTTGACTTTGAATCCTGCCCTTTCCCTTCTGGAAAATGGGTTTAAATCCAGCAAAGGTAGAATGCAGGTCACCCCTCTCCGCTGAAGTTATGAAATGCATTTGGACAGTCTTGACCAGTTTCTGCTATACACAGACTGACAGCAGAAAATGGCACCTGAACTGGAGCTCTTCCTCAATAAAGGCACAGGATGGAAGGATATCACAGTTGTGTAGGAGGTTGTGCTTGGCTGATGTTGAAATTGAAGTATATTTATTTTAGTGTTTGAAAGCAGTCACAATTTTAATATACATAGCACCTTAAACATTCCAAGGTGCACCACAGATGCATGAGGATATAGAGCCGAGAGCAGATCATGTAGCCTCTCAGGGAAGCTCCATCTTTAAACACAACCTGGTTGATCTCGGGCTTTAACTGCACTTTCTGCCCACTCCTCATTTGGCCTAATTCCCTGAGAGACTAAATATTTGTCTGTATCAGCCTTAAATATAACCAGTGGCTGAACATTCACAAGTGACTGGGGTGGAAAATGCTGAAGATTCACAAGCACTGGAATGCAACAGTGCCCCCATGCTTTAGATTCCCCAGACAGGGGAAACAACATCATAGTGTCTACCAAGTCAGTCCCAGAGAGAATTGAAATAGGGAAATACTATGACAGTAACCCAATACCTGTTCAAAGCTAGAGATTTTAATAGGTATCTTTAAGAATGAGTGAGATACAGCAGTGAAATGGTTTAGATAGGAAATTCCAGAGCTTAGGGCCTAGGTAGCTGAAGGCATGGCCACCACTGGTGGAGTTAGTAAAATGAGGTTATTAAGCTTATTCCAACATTGACCTGTAATTCCAAATGAGACAGTGCCAATTGGACATTTTTGAGGCTTTTGCACATGTGTTTAAAACAGCCTCTCCCTCTATTCCTGCATTTCATTTCCTAACATCTGGATTTTAGGCTGTTATATTGTGCTCTTCTTTTCTGCTTCCTCACTACTCCTGTCTTTAGGCCCCTCTGCTCCTCCAGTTCAAGCTTTCATAATAAAACTGCAGAGAATCTTTGATAATACACCACTGCATACAAGCTGACACTTACTGCCCCCCAGTGTAAATATTGGGACCTATTGTTTGCGGTTTTACTCAGTAAGTCATTAATTTAAATGATACTGATCAAATCCTGCTGATTCCCCTTATGAAAGTATTGCCATTTTACATGACAGTTGCAGCCTGAACCACCAGAATGTATTTTAAGGGTAGACAAAAATTTTTTATACCATACAGAACGTTGAGCATTACACCATGATATGTTGGTCTGTTATAGAAGAGTATTTTTCAGAGTTTGAGTAAGTGGACATGTACTTTTTGAAATATTAATGCGTAACTCAGCCTGGGATGATTGTAAATTTGATCTGTCACCTGAATTGATTGGACTTTGTTAGATCAACAGTAGATGGAGCTGTCCGCCTGTAGAATTGAAGAAATTAATTTCAGTTTGCCAATTTTGCAGTCTGTTAATGGATGATCAGAGAGAACATTACAGACAGCAAGACTATTTTAATAGAATTACAATAGCCCATTTTTCACTATTGTTTACCACAATAAGTACTCATCAATATTCAATTTTAAATACAAAATACTTTCTAATTAACTTATTCAGAGATGTTATTAAACATATCTGGAGCAGGTTCCACCTGAACCTGCTTGAACATAAGGGACACTACAACTGTGCCCTCTCAAAATACAAAACAAGCCAATTACCAAGGGATTGTAATAATGGAGAGTCAACTCCTGGTTCACAGTCAGTGAATCTGTCCCTAAGAATCCTTTCCAGTAATTTCCCTACCACTGACGCAAGGCTTACCTGCCTGTAATTTCCAGGATTATCCCTGTTCCCCTTCTTAAACAAAGGAACAACGTTGGCTATTCTCCAGTTCCCTGGGATCTCTCCTGTGGCTAAACAGAATATGGCAAGATCAGTTCAGTTTCTAGTCAATGGTTGTTAATTCTGGGGGTTTCAGTGGCAGGAACATCATTGAATGTCAGGGGAAATGGTTAGATTCTCACTTGTTGAAGATGATTTTTGCTTGGAGCATGTTTGGTGTGAATGCTGTGTACCACTTTATCAGCGCAAACCTGTAGTGTCTAGATCTTGCTGCATTTGAATATAGACTTCTTCAGTATCTGAGGAATTGCAAAAGGTGTTGAACATTGTGCAATCATCAGCAAACATCCCCACTTCTGACCTTAAGATGGAGGGTAGACCCAGATCCATGATGAAACAGTTGAAGATGCTTGGGCCTAGGGCATAACCTTGAGGAACTCCTGCAGAGATGTCTTGAAACTGAGGTGACTGATTTCCAACAACCACAACTAGCTTTCTTTCTGTGAGGTATTATTCCAACCAGTGGAGAGTTTTCCCCCAACTGCCATTGACTGTGGTTTTGCCAGGGCTCCATGATGCCACACTCAGTCGAATACGTCCTTGATGTCAAGGTTTGTCACTCTCAACTCACCTCTGGAATTCAGCTCCTTTGTCCATGTTTGAACCAAGGCTGTAATGAGGTCAGGATCTGAGCGGCCCTGGCGGAACCCAAACTGGGCATCACTGAGCAGGTTATTGCTGAGCAGATGCTGCTTGATGGCACTGTTGATGACACCTTCCATCCCTTTACTGTTGATTGATAGGAGACTGATGGGGTGGTAATTGACTATGTTGGTGCTGTCCTGCTTTCTGTGTAGAGGAGATACCTGGGCAATTTTGTCAGGTAGATGTCAGGCTTGTAACTACTGAAACAGCTGAGCTAGAGTACAGCAAGATCTGGAGCACAGTACTATTGCTGGGATGTAAGGGCCCATAGCCTCTGCAGTATCAAGTATTTTCAGCTGCTTCTTGATATCACTTAGAGTGAATCAAATTGTTTCAAGACTGGAATCTCTGTCTTAAATGGGTGACACTTATATTTAAACAGTGAACCCTTGGTTCTAGACTCTCCCACAAGAGGAAATACCATTTACACATTCACCCCTTTAAAATCCATCCATGCTTCAATGAAGTCATCTCTTACACTTCTAAACTCCCATGGATACCAACCTAAGTTGTGCAAGCTTTCCTCTTAATATAACCCACAAGGTATAAGTATACAAAACCCTGTCTGAACTGCCTCCAACATATTAGCTCCCCTCCTTAACAACGTGACCATTACTGTATATAGTACTCCAGATGTGATCTCACTAATGTACTACATAACTGAAACATAACCATTCTTGTTTTCTGTTCAATTATTGTCATAATGAATTATAAAAATTTGTCACTTTCTTAACAATTTGCTGTAACTGAAAATTTACCTTTTGCTATTTATGTGGTACAACACTCAATTCCCTTTGCCTCTGAGAGCTCTGCAATCTCTTACCATTCAGCACATATGTTTCTTTTGTGTTTCTCAAGTGAAAACGGGCAATGTCACATTTCCCCCATATATTCCATTTTCCAGATTTTGCCCAATAGCTTACCTTTTTGTAGTCTCCTTATGTCCTTTTCACAGCTTACTAACTATCTCTATGTATCAGTAAAGCTAGCAACCGTATCTTCTGTCCCTTCATCCAAGTCATTCATAGAAATTTTAAAAAAATGTCCTAGCATTATAGCCTGCATTCATGCTGACACTCTGTTTCCTGTTTGCCAGCCAATTTTCTATCCACACTAATATGTTGCTGCTTACACCATGAGCATTTATTTTCCGCAATAATTTTGATATGGCACCTTATCACATGCCTCTGGCTATCTAAATACACTATATCCACTGGTTTCCTTTTATCCACATCGTGTGTTACTTCCTCAAAGAGCTCCAACAAATTGACTAAACATGATTTTCCTTTCGCAAAATCATTGACTAGACATGATTTTCCTTTCTCAAAATCATGTTGACTCTGCCCAATTGCTTTGAATTTTTCTAAATTGCCCTGCTATAACATCTTTAATAATAGCATCAATCATATTCCCTTTGACTGATTTTAAAACTAGTTAGCCTGGGTTTTCCTGCTTTCTGTCTCTCCATTTGTGAACAAAGGAGTTTTGTTTGCTATTTTCCAATCTAGTGGAATGTTCCCCAATTCCAGGGAATTTTGAAAAATTCAATCCAACGGAATAACTATCTCATGAAGCACTTCTGTTAGGACCATTGCATGAAGTTTATCAGGACCCAGAGGCTTTCAGCCACAGCTGCAAAGATTCTGGTGATTACAGTTTTCTTGAGTTCTCCGTTCCCTTTGTTTCCTGATTTATATCTATTTCTGGGATGTTACTTGTATTCTTCACATTGAAGACTGATGCAAGGTACCTGTTAAATTCATCTCTAATATACCATTATTGATTCCTCAGACTCAATTTTAATAGGACCAGTGTTCACTTTGTTAACTCTTTTCATTTTAAAATAGCCACAGAAACTATTAATATCTGCTTTTATACTATATGTACCTTTCTCTTGTACTCTAATTTTTGTTTGCTTGTTAATCCTTTGGATTCTTTTGCTGTTTTCATATTCTGTCTAATCTTCGAACCTGCCACCCATCTGTGCAGTTATATGATTTTTCTCACAGTTGGATACTAAATTCAACTTTTTAAGTTAACCACAGAAAGTAGGTCCTCCCCTTTTATTTTTCTCTCTTGTGTCCATTCCGTATATTCTGTAATCTTTCCTGAAATGTCTGCCACTGTATCTCAAATGACCTATCCCAAAGCTAACTTTGCTTATGTGCATTTATTATTGTGCTTATTAAAGACTAAAGGACTAGTCTGGGACCCACTGTTCTCTCTGTCAAACTCAGTGTATAATTTAATGATATTATGATAGCTGCTGCTGCTATGATCCCAGCTGATGTTATTACCAGACAAGTCAGATTCTAAACAGGAATCTGGCTTGATAGATCATATTTTTATTTGTTTTGGTTTTAACAAAATGGTCTCTCATTGAAATGTAAGTGTGCAATGCTGCGTATTTTGCTTTAACAATTAAAAAGAAGTTTATTACAAAAGAAATGAAGGTAAATAGAATAATATAAACTATCTACTTATAACACAAATTCAAAAATGTTCAAACACACAGAGTAAAAGTGTAATCTTATTGTTGTATTATTGCTGGATTGTTAATCCAGAAATCCAGGTATTGTTCTGGGTACAGGGTTCGACTCATGAAACTGCAGAAGGTGGAGTCTGAACTTTAAAAAATTCTTGAATTAAGAGTCTAATGATCATCATGAAATTACTGTCGATTATTGGAAAAACCCATTTGATTTACTAATATCCTTTAGGGAGGGAAGCTGCCATTCTTACCTGGTCTGGACTACATGTGACTTCAGACCCACAGCAATGTGGTTGACTCTTAACTGCCCTCTGGGATGGGCAATAAATGCTGCCTAGCCAATGATGCCCTCATTCCTTGAGTGAATGAAAGAAAAGCTTTTGTATAGTACCCAAAACACATCACTGTGACGATTCCCAGATTATTATTTGTATTGTACACCTGACCCTCTGTATCTCATATATCAATAGGTTCAATAC
The DNA here is from genome assembly GCA_024137785.1 of Ginglymostoma cirratum. Lineage (NCBI taxonomy): Eukaryota > Metazoa > Chordata > Chondrichthyes > Orectolobiformes > Ginglymostomatidae > Ginglymostoma > Ginglymostoma cirratum. Next base: position 42,641,841 of record JAHRHZ010000062.1, read on the forward strand.
ATTGTGACTCCAACTTCTAGACTGGAACTGCGACAGCTTCTTCCTGGAGCTCCCATGCACCTGAGCTTCGTCGTGGTCAGCTTCAAATAAACTTCTTCATGGTTTTTATCCCAACATGTTGATCTTTGACTAGCATTAACTCTTCACTTGAAGATATTCTAATTTATTGTATCTAATCATCCCTTCGCAGGAGCATATGTCCAACAGTCATCATATTCCAAGGACTTCCCCACTCAAAATCAAAAATGAAACTAAAAGTCTCTCTCTCTCAGCTATGGGCATTTCCCTTAAGTGTTAAAAAAAATCAAATTTCATAGCTAGAACAAATCTTTGAGGCCCCACCATTTACTATGCTGAGTCACAAACAATCTACAATAAACCACAATCTGTTTACTGTGCCCGGAACCCACTTCAAAACCTGATTGAAAGAACTGCTATAGTTACAGAAAAACTTACAAGGGTAATTATTCACTTCAGGTATTAACTTCAGAAAAGAACACCAATTACTAATGCAAAAACCAGAAACCCAAACTCACACCAAATAATAATCAAAAAAAGTGCACGCAAATCATACAATTTATATCACAGCTGGGCAGGGGCATTCTACTCTCAGGCTGTTTTTAATCTTATCTCATAGCACAATACCAGCTCTGCTATAGCCTGCTCTCTGATTGGCAATGGAATGGACTGTTTAAAATAAAATCCTGAAAACATTCTATAAATTCCTCAACTAGACTACTTTTCCCCAACTAATCTTTTTAGTCCATATATAAATTGAAAATCCCCATGATTAGCACTGTACCTTTATGACAAACTCCCATTGTTTTTTTCCTTCATTCACCATTCTATCATTTGGTTACTGTTGGGAGGCCTTACACCATTTCCACAAGCCACTTGTTGGCTTTATCATTTCACATCTGTGCCCAAACTATTTCTACATCTTGACTTCTTGAACTTAAGTCATCTCTCTTCATTGAGTTAATAACATCAATAATTAACAGAACCACCCCACCACCCTCTCCTATCTTCTTGTCCTTCCTGAATGTTATTTATTTATCATTATCATACTTACTTATCTATTTTGTTTTGAATGCTATGTGTATTCAGATAATAGAGTCTTTTGTTTTGTTCTTTTATTATTTTAGCCACCTTTAGCCTCAACTGTGGATTTACTCTATTATTTACTGTTATTGTCTGTTTGTCATTTCTCGTATTAGTCTCTTTCTGTGTTGACTTGTCTCTGCAATTTGAATTACCACATCTGCCCAAATTTGATCCTTTGCCTCTTTGCCTTTAGTTTAACGCATCTCTTACTTCCTTAGTTGTTATTCTTACTTGAACACTGGTCCCAGTATGGTTCAGGTGTACACCATCTGATGGTACAGCCCCTTTTTCTAAAATATTGTGCCAGTCCCCTTGAACCTGAATCCACTTCTTATTACACCAGTCTTTGTGCTACTCATTCACTTCTCCAACCTCCCAACTTGCTCATGCCTCAGATAATAAACCAGAAATTATCCTGCTGTAGGTTCCTCTCCAGTCCTGAGGAGATGTCCCTAAGCCTGGCACTGTGCAAGCAACATAGCCTTCTGGACATTCACTCTTTCTTGCAGAGGACATTGTCAAATCCTCCCACAATGCTTTACCCTACCACCACTATATTCCTTCCTATTTTCCCCACTTGAATGGCTTCCTGTAACATGATGGCACAGTCAGGTAGTTTATCAATCCTGTAAACCCCACCCATTCATTATCGTTCAAGCAACCTGAAAGAACTTGAAAATAATGTAGAGACTGAGGCGCCTACACCCCAGTCCTCTGGGTGCCCTTACCCGCCTCAGCTGCAGCCACCCTTCCCTATCTCTAATCACCAATCAGATCTTATCCTAAGGATCACATCATGGTACAAGATGTGTGAATACCTTTCCTCTTCACTGATATATCATAGCGTTATAGCCGTACCTTCAGCTCAATGACTCTGATCCAAAACCCCTCAAACCACAAATACCTATCATAGACATGTTTGCCCTGGATCACACTTACATTCAGTAGCTGCCATCTGCTGCAATGATGATACACCACTTGTCTTGCTATCCTTAATGCATTTTAATTGTTAACTTAATTATTTTACCCAATTATTTATTTTCCTTTAAAATATATTTTGTTAACCTTACTACCAGCTCCTGTATTAGTTTAAACCTCAGGAGTAGAATAGGTCAAAACCACTTACCTAATGCTCACCAAACAGCCAGCTTCATCCCCTGCAGTAGAATTAAAAAAATTCCTATCGGGTGAAAAGTTAGAAAAAGCAAAGGAGCACTTCATTTCCCTCTTCACTTTACTCCCTTACTTACCAACTCCCAACTCTGTTCAAAGTCACACAGTGCTAATTTGCATTGAAGTGCCTATATTTGTATGCCTGAGTTAGCACAGCTCCATGTACAGAAAAACAATTTGCATTAGTTTCCTTAATTAACTAAATTCAGCTCCTGGCCAGTGGGAAGCTTGTTTATCCCCCTGCTTAAGCATGGATGAAATTTAGACTTTAAACAGTACATTTCAATTATATGTTAAATGTGAAATACAAACAAAATTAGATTTTAAAAAGAAATTAAGATATCCCTTACTCATTCAACTGTAGCTTTTAGTTTAATGAGATGTTCATAATTGAGCATATTAATGAATTCTTCTAATTCTGCTTCTGCATGAGTCCAAATATCCCATGTGTTAGATACATATCTCAAATAAGGCGTTATTACATTGTAACTGAACCACTTTACGAATGATTTGGTGAGAATGAAAAATAATCCTTGAAAAGTAAGCGTAAAGTTCTCTGGGCAACCTCAAGAGCCTTCAAACAAAATTGTTTATGCCCCTGGCCATGGAATAATCAAGTTGTGTGTAATTCTCTCAACAGGATTGTGGTTATGAAGTATATCATACTGAAAACTACGCTTTACAGTATTTATAAAGACAGGCGTGGAGTACAAAAGTGAACACATTGTGCTGAACCTGTGTAAAACAGTTCAACCTAACTTTGACTATGGTTTTCAATTCTGAGCACCAGAATGATGTGAAGTCCTCGCAATAGGTTCAGAGGAGACTTATAAGAACACTCCAGAGCTGAAGGGCCACAGAGAAGTTGGGTTGCTGCTCTTGGAACCAAGGAGCCTGAGGGAATTTGTTTCCAATATATAACATTAGGAAGGTATACAGCTTGATTAGGACATTTCTAGACTATCTAGAATAAGCAGAAAGGTGTGTGCAGTGGTAGTGTCCCCACCTCTGGACCAGGAGTCCTAAATTCAGGTCCCACCTGCTCCAGAGGTATGTAATATCATCTCTGAACACATTGATTTGGAAGTATCTAGAATAAAAATATAAAGGGACTCCTGAGGTACTGTGGTAGTGTACTTATCTCTGGGCCAGGAGGCCTGAGTTCAAGTCTCACCTGCTTCAGAGATGAATCATAACATCTCTGGACAAGTTGATTGAAAATATGTAAAATAAATAGATATCATTTCCAAAGATTGAAGGAGTAATAATGAGATGACCCAGATTTAAGTTTCTTGGCAAAAGAACCAAAGGATAAAAATAATACAAGGAAAAACATTCACACAAAGAATAGCTAGGGTTTGGAATCCATTCCCTTCCTGATATTGTGCTGCACACAGATTCAAATTAGTGTTCAAAAGAAAATTGGATAAACACTTGAAGAAAATAAAATGGGGAAAGAATGATTTGGGGATATGGTGGTAGAAGTGACTGGATTTCTCTATGAAAGAACTGGCATAAATTCTGTGGGTGAATGGCATCCTTCTGTGCTTCACAGTTCTATTTGATAGGAGCCAAGTGCATTGCAAAGGTGCATGGCAAAAGCAGGTGAGTGTAGGGGATATGGAGCCTGGACACACAGGAAGTACTGGAAATCATGATTTCTTGCTGTCCCTGGTTCCTGACTGGTCACCGTGGCTCAGTGTTGTATTACTGATAACAGCTAATTGGTGTCTCTGGCAAGTGGGGCCTGCCAGACCTCTGTTATGTATGGCTGTTTATTGATGAATGACCTTAGGCCAGCTGTGATGAGGAATCAATACACTCTTTAAATAATTTTGACTGAAGCAAGAATGTGAGCTATGTATTAACACAGGGTCCTTCATTTGCGTGAACTGTGAGCTGTATACACATCTCATTTCTAAAATTAATCAGGGAGTCAATGCAGGCAACCATATACCATATTATTACAGAGAAATGCTGACCATATGCAGATGGAAAATTCTTTAATTGCTGTCCTATCCCGAAGCTGGTGTCTCAACGTTTCCATGGGTACAGGCAGCTTTCTTGTATTTCATCCAAGTGTTGATTTTTCTTGTGCGTGACCAGTGAGTGCCAGCAGAATGTGGAAGATGAACCTAATCACAGCAAAAAATGTTTTCACTAAACATCCACTCTTTTCAGTACAGGATGCCAGTCAGTGAGGTGAAGTTACTCTTTATGATACTTGGAATAATTGCTTGAGGTGAAATAAAAGCAGAGAATGCTGGAAATACTCAGACGGTTTGGCAACATCTGTGGAGATAGAAAAATGGAGATAATATTTCAGAACAATGATCTTTCATCAGCACTGAAAATTGGTGAATGTGTTCTGTAAAATTCCTGCCTGTTAACTGTTAATTTTAAATGCATTAATTACTAATTGTCTCAAAAAAGGAATTTAATCCAAACACATCTACCTGACTTGAAAATATATTTCTGCTTCCCAAAGCCCAGGATTTTACAGCCCAGTAGCAGCATTCCATCTGCTGTGCTGAAATCAATTCAAGCAGCACAGGAGGGGTAATCAAGCTGAGACCTGGGGGTTGCTGAGTTACAGAGGAGTACCTAGAAAACACCGTCTGACACAATCTATACCAATGCTAATTAATTGGAATTGTCAACAAATTGGGAAGTGAGATACAGCTCAGAGGCACACCTGACCTGCAATGAATTGACAATTCTACAGACTAACAACTACAGTGACACCCGCACATTCCTCCCATGTACAAGTTTGACGTCTTTAGAATTTTGAGTGCTGCATGTTAGTCAAACATACTATCCATCAGACAGAGAAATTAGACAGTCAGCAATTGACCGCATAGAGGACAACAGAGAGTTCTATGGAACATATGTACCATAATACTCCTTTCTTATATTAAATTATTTCTGTATCATCTCTTGTCTAATGATTGTAAAACCTACAAACTCACACATGCTTTTATCACACCTCTCATGTCACATTTCTTGTGTCACCCCTTCTTTGTCACACCACAGTGTTAGACCTTGGCATCTCACCTCACACCTCAGCTTCACACTTCTTAAATGCAAATTTACAAATTTCCTGCAGCCTTTGCTGTGGAATACTAGTATGTCACATGTGGTGCTCATTAGTAATTTATCTCAAATCTGTGTAAATTCCTGATTGGTTAATATGAACATGAACTTGTTGTGATTCAAATTCATTGCCATTTAATCAAATGAAAACATCTATAAAAGGAGCAAATGAACAAAGCAAACCAATTAAATTATTGAAATTACTTTTTGCACTTCTTTTTTCCCTCATTGAATTAATTATTGGTGAAAAATAAGACTTGTGATATCAGTAAATACATAATGAAATCAAATCTTACACTCAGAAACACAGGAAGTTATAGTGGGGATAAAGATATGGCAGATTAATTAAATATATACTTTGGTCTGTCTTCATGAAGGAAGAGACAAATAATGTCCCAAAAATGTTGGGGAACATGAGGTCGATTAAGAGGGATGAAGTGAAGGAAATCAGTATTAGTAGGGAAATTAATGGGATTAAAGGCTGATAAGTTCCCAGGGCTTGATAAACAATATCCCAGAGTGCTTAAGGAAGTGGTCGTAGGAATAGTGGATGCATTGGTGATCATATTTCATGATGCTATTGACTCTGGAACCGTTCCTGTGGATTGGAGGGTAGCTATTCTAACCTCACCATTTAAAAAATGAGGCAGAGAGAAAACAAATAATAATAGACCCATTAGCCTGGCATTGTTAGTGGGGATGGTACTAAAGTCCATTATAAAAGATTTAATAGCAGAGCATTTGGAAAACAGTGACAGGATCGGACAGAGTCAGCATGAGATTTATGAAATGGAAAATTATGCTTGACAAATTTAATGGAATTTTTTTGAGGAAGTAACCAGTAGAGTTGATAAGAGGGAGCCAGTAGATATGGTTCATATGGACTTTCAGAAGGCTTTTGATCAGGTCACAAATAAAAGATTAGCATGTAATATGAAAGCACATAGGATTGAGGGTGGTGTACTGAATTGTATAGAGAACTAGATGGCAGACAGGAAACAAAGAGTAAGAATAAATGTTTTTTTCCCCGAATGGCAGGCAATGACTTGTGGGGTGCTGCAGGGAGCAGTGCTTGTATCCCAGTTATTCATAATATATATTAATGATTTATATGAGGGAACTAAATGTAATATCTCCAAGTTTTCAGATGACACAAAGCTGGGTGGGAAGGTTAGTTGTGAGGAGAATGCAGCAATGCTTCTGTGTGAATTGGACAAGCTGAGTCAGTGGGCAACGACACGGTAGATGAAGAATGTTGTGGATAAATGTGAGATTATCCAAATTGGTAGCAAAAGCAGGAAGGCAGATTATTATCTGAATGGTGATAGTTCAGGAGAGCGAGAGGTGCAATGAGACCGGGGTGTTCTTGTATACCAGTCACTGAAAGTAAGCATGCAGGTGCAGGAAGCGGTGAAGAAGGCAAATGATATGCTGGCCTTCATAGTGAGAGATTTGAGTGCAGGAGCAGGGATGTCTTGAGACAATTATACAGGGCCTTTGTGAATTCAAATCTGGAGTATTATGTGCAGTTTTGGTCCCTTTATCTGAGGAAGAATGTTCTGGCTATGGAGGAAGAGCAACAAAGGTTTTCCAATGGAGGAAGAGCAACAAAGGTTTTCCAGACAGATTCCTGCGATGACAGGACTGATGTTTGAAGAGAGTCTAGATCGTCGATGAACACCACACAATTGGGTAATCCCAAAATGACTTTATTGATTAATCTTTGAAATGTGGCTGATGCATTCTTCATACCAAATGGCACGACTCTAAACTGATAGAGTTCATTCAGTGTCACAAAAGGCAAAATTTCCTTTGCTCCTTCGGATAAAGGTACCTGGCGGTATCTTCTGAGTGAGTCCAACTTTGAAATGTAAATCACTTGTCCAACCTTCATAAGCTATTCAGTTAAAGGGGGAAGCAGCAGTTTAACTGTAAGCAGTGTGTACAATTTCCCATTATTCATGGGTAAATGTTGTTAGTCCAAGAGAAGAGTATTTTCTATCAGCATCAATAGTATATTTAATCACATTTTCAAATTAATTGATGAGAAACTAGAGGAAAAACCTTGAAAGCCTTATTCAGGTACAGTTAATAGTGAATTTGTGAGACAGGGAATACAAGCTGGCAAAAAGATTTCAAATGTATTTGAATATTTATTGCTATAGTCTATATTTGAACTTCAAAATAACTTACAATTGCACCCATTTATTTGCAACTGATATAATTGCAATTCTAGTTTTAACACAATACTGAACAAGCTGTCAATCTAGATTCTGTGCTCAAGTCTCTCAAGTGGTACTTGAACCTTCTGACTCAAAGGTGAGAGTGCTACCACTGAGTCACAGCTGACATCTAATAATAAACAGCATTTCCTGTGATAACCTCTGAATGTATTTATGATTGAGAACCAGACTGGGTATTCATGAATTCATTGAGCGCGCTGTTTGCAAGTCCTACTCCACCCACTTTCTCACAGAATTACCTCATTTGAAAGTAAAAATAAACATTAAAACAGCCATATGTTTGTTTACTGCTCCTGAGTGGCAAGACAGGAATCTCAGAATACTATGCAACAGAAATAGAATTGCATTTATTTAGTCACTATAAGTCAATGAACCTGATAAACACAATGAACTACAAGGCATAAAGCGGTTATTGTTATCTTCTGACTCACAGTGAGCAATGTTGAAGTGCGTTGGCCAGTAAAATTAGAAGGATGGTACATTTGGTGTGCATGATTTTGTAAACACGTTTTTGGGACACACATACTTGAAACACCTTGACTCCACACATCTTAGGTGCAAATTTCTCATGTTAAAATCATGCAAATTTTTGCATTGTAAATCAGCTGAGATTCAATTTTTCCAGTTAATATATTCAGTCCAATGCAAATTTGTCCATCTGACTGACTGATATGCAAATTTGTCAATTAGGATTTTACTTTATTAACTATATTTCAGACATGCATTTTTTTTAGTGAGTGAGGTGAAGAAATCTATCAAAATATTTCTTCCTTTCCTTTCAGTCTGCCATTTTACTTAAATTCAGAACGTGCTAAAAATAAGATTTGAAAATTAAGTGCACTGAATCTACCATTGAACAATGTGGCACGCCAGGCAGGAAGGTTGTGTAATAGCATTGAAATGTCTAAGGTCAGGTAGAGATCATATCATTGTATACATGCCAATGTTTGCCTATGCCACACTGGTACCCAGCATATAAAATGAAGAGAGCTGGGTAAAATGTCATATGCCAGCTGCTCAGTGAGAGACGTGCCCTATCTTAGAAAGTTTTTCTGTTTCAGTATAATCAACCTTCTCTGTAGAGTGATTGAAGTCTTATATCAGGAATAAATGATACTTTTTATTTTTGGGAATACTGCCAAGAGATGAAACATGGGATGGTATAAATGACATTAGATTGGAACGTTAAATGAAGGCTAAAGCGTGTGCTATAGAAAGTATGAGTTTCTATTCATTTGTCAGTAAGCTCCAGTACTGGGGAGCTATAGAAAATTCTGTTGGGATGAACTTCAAATAAGTATGCCTAGGACAAGTGCCTCGGAAAATAGAATAACTAGAGTTATAAACAGGGTTTTAAACTAACAAAGTAAGGTGGGACAATTCAAAAAAATAGTAAGTTCAAAAGCAGCAAGTAGAATGGCATGACTCTACGGCAGAATGGTGTTTGGTATATCAATAAGCATAGGAAGGGATTGAGAGAGTAACAAAGGTAATAGGGGATTAGTAATTAAGGGTAGATTGGAAACATATCAAAACTAGAGACACTATATCTGAATGCATATTACATTTGCCACAACTTTGGTAAATTCATAGTACAGATGGTTGTTTGGATGTTCGATCTCATAGGCATTATAGAGATATGGTCGCAAAGTGACTAAGTTTGAGAACTAAATAGTCTGAAATATTTAACCTTTAGAAACAATCGGTAAAATGGAAAAGGGAGGAGAGCAGCCCTAATAATAAAGGATGAGATAAAGAGAATAAAGATATAAAGGATCTTACCTCAGAAAATCAAGAAGTGGAATTAATTTGGATGAAGCTAAGGAATAGAAAAGTGCGGAAAGCATTGGTGGGTGTTATCTCTTAGGCCCTTACAGAAGTTATAATGTCTACAGATCAGGAAATTAGAAGTGCATGCAATAAGGGTAATGAAGTAATTGTTGGGGAGCATTTATATTCTTCGTATAGACTGAGCAACCAAATTTACAATAAAGTTGTGAACGATGAGTTTATTATGTTTTAGATCAGAATGTTGAAGAAACAACAGAATGTTGGGGATATTTTGGATCTAGTATTGTACAATGAGAAAAAATCTTGTTGTAAAGACCCCTCCAGGTAAAAGTGACCATAAACTAATAGAATGTTTTATGTTGAGTTTGAAAGAGATTTAGTTAAATCCGAAATTACGGTCTTAAACTTTAAACTATCAACATGGGGAGGTAATGGTGTAGTGGTGTTATCACTGGACTGATAATCAGGAGACCCGGATAATGTTCTCGGGACCTGGGTTTAAATCCCACCACAGCAGATAGTGGAATTTGAAATCAATAAATATCTTGAATTAAGAATCTAATGATGATTGTGAATTCATTGTCGATTGTTGGGAAATGCCCATCTGGTTCACTAATGTCCTTTAGGGAAGAAAATTGCCATCCTTACCTGGTCTGGCCTACATGTGACTTTAGACCCGCAGCAAAGTGGTTCACTCTTAACTGCTCTCTGGGCAATTAGGGATAGGCAATAAATGCTGCCTAGCCAATGACGCCCTCATCCTGTGAATGAAAAAAGAATTATCTTACATTGATTGGCCTAAGGTGAGGGGGGAGGGAAGATAGCATACAAGAGGAAATAAACAAGTTCAGTAGTGAGTGTCTAAAAGGAAACCATAAAGAGCTGCGCAAATGCCATACACAACTTTTCAAAAATATGAAAAGGGAAGTGGAAGTATTGGAGCCTCAAGGGTCTATAAAGCACTGCTAAAATGTTACTAAATAATATGAGGTCAAGTGACCATGGACTAAAATTGAAAATTCCAAATTGACTTACAGCAGAAGAAATCAGGCCTGACAAAAAAATTAGTCAAACTACATTAAACAGCAGCCAGCAGCTATTGGCTAAAGAGAGCAGCAGAAACCAAGGTCAAAGTGGCTACAAAGGTTTAGATGAACCAGTTACAAGCAGCCCAAGGGTTGTGTATTGGAGAAGTTTCAATCAGACTTTATGGCACCTTGACTTTCAGCTAGTACTTGAGGTTGTTCACTTTATACCTCCCCAGAATAGCAACAGTGAAGGGTGTTGGCACAACCCTATTGGACGTTTTGTACCCAGCTCATGACCCCCATTGGCCAAAGTCCATAGAACATTCAGGAAGGTCTGGGGCGAGAGAGGATAAGAACACACACCTGAATGCGACTCCTTCCAGACTCAACCTGGCTCAGCAGTGGAGTTCTGACCACCTGGAGACAGACAGAGAGAGAGAGAGAGAGAGAGAGAGAGAGAGAGAGAGATTGAGAAGATCATCCCTACCCTGTACATGGAAGAGAGCCAGCCCTATGTGAAAGGAAGGAGATTCCAAGGCCCAGCTTAAACACGTAGATCATTGCAGGTAATACCCTTTCTCAGATGGATAGAGCTAGATAAAAAGCAAATATTGCAGGAATTTGGGAAATGCTCACATGATAGTTTTAATAAGGAATATTTTGTCAATAAAATCACAAACTAAATTCTGCATCTCTTCGTCCGTTTCATCCACAAGAGCATTTGGGTAAAGTTATTCTTATGGATAAACTGGGTGTAGTCTTCAAAGCATGGACAACAAATAAAATTGGTGTTCAGAATGAGTTATTTGCTTGTAGTCCAAGGGAAGTATTGGATAAAATAATATCTGGTAGCCTTTCTGAAAGTCAGAAGGTGAAGGAACTAGCTATTGAACGTGGTTGAAGCCGAGAGACAAATCCTCAAATTGTAATCAGTGAAGGGTCAGTTGGCTGTGGGGTATGTGACACATTTGCGGCATTCACCAGTGGTTAAATGTCCAATCACTGAGAATGGGCGATGGGGTTAACTTATCAAAGACAGATCATGCAGACCACATGCATGCTGCATGCACGCACTGGGAATAAGAGAAGGTGCCTTAGGTTGGAAGTTGGCACAGTAGGGAAAAAAAAGTAGCCTAATAAGCTACTTGGAGGCTGAATCAGGGGGACTGATCACCCGCTTCAGTTTAATTCTTGGTCAACCCAGGCAACCAACCCATGAGGATATATGAGTATGGTACTTGTAGGAATAGTACTGTGAAAAAGGAAAATAAACGCGCTTGTGTGAGCAAATGTTGTAGTTTTGAGCTGATATCCAAAACAGATGTATGAACAAGAAGTAGAAATAGCCTACAAATACTAAAGAAAGCAACCTACATCTATACGAGAGCTTAGTCAGCCAATGCACATTAGGAAACTACATCAGTAGCTGGCATTTAAAGAATAATGCATAATTTGCAATCAAAAATATGTTCCTTTTAGGCCTGAAAACTCCACACAAAATGTTGTCCAACCATAGATGAGAAGTGGAGTTATGAATAGTATTAGACGAAATGAAGATGCTTATAATGCTGCCAAAAAGCTGGAGAATTGGCAGGATTTTAGGATTCATCAAAGGAGGACCAAGACCTCGATGGGGAAAGAGAAAATAATCTAGTTCCTGAATATATTACTCCACACTGAGGGTAACAAAAGCATAGACTATACACTGAATGGGAGAGATCAATGCTGTTCACCAAGAATGATCTATGAGCAAAGCTAATGACAATCTGCTGTGCCAGATTTCCAAATCTTGAGAGAATTATATAGATGGTCATGTTGGCCCCCATTTATGTGATGCCACTCTGAAATGTCCACAAAATTCTAGGTGGCAGGTGGGAAGCTGGCAGCAGAGGGGAAAGGGGAGTAAAGGTCCATGAAACAATAAAACAAACAGAAGCAATTTGTTACTTTGATAGAATCTGCCTGGCCAGATACTGGGATAGACTACTAACTTAATTTCAGGAGGTAACATGATAATTCTACTATTTAAAGGGAGTGCAGTCCGAGAGTTATCCAATTTCGGCTTTTTGCGGGTCACATCGATTGATGAACGAACAAATAGTTGGGCAGTACTGAGGGAAATAAATGTCTAAGGCAACATTGTAAATGAGCAAAGTCAGCTGAGCGGATTTTGAAACAGAACCAGAGAGCATATTGTTCCAACCAGCAGACATTGGAGGAAAAGTTGACAACCTACATGTGGGCCTTGCATGTGAAGAGACTGACAAAACAGGGACTAATTAGAATGATGAACAGTTTTACTAATGCACGACGACAGTTATGTTCATAGTGAGTAAATCTGTCTAAGCGATAATGTGTACAAACTTTATTTTGTCTTTTCTTTCTGTATGAAGAAGGGGATGTTTGGAATAAAAATGCATACTGTTCTAATGTACCCCCTGCTTGTGCTAATCATGTAATCTGTATCATGAACCATCACTGCATGCATCCACCTTACAGACAGTTCGAAGCAGACACAGTAAAAGTCAAGCTATTACTCTGTGAGCTTATAACAACACCCACCTAGTGAAAAAGTTTTCACTTTGGTAGTCTCAGTTGTTCAAGTAGCAGCACAACCTTTAAAAAAAAAAGCATCTTGGGTAAGAGTGGCAACTTGCAACGCTAATACATCTCAGTGCTTTTCTATGTAGTCATAAGATTTAACTCCCACTCCCGACCCAGGAAACAAAAAAAGGAGCTTCATCTCCCAGGCATAGCTCTAGTACCACCTGGAATTCTACTTCTAATGAGGAAGAGTTGGGACTCGTAGAGGATGCACCATCAAGACATTCCTCCCAACCCCCACCAGTGTTGGGGGCATTCACTCTATGGGTAATTTATTTAGAGTAGGCTTGGGTCATGTCTGGTGAGCAGAGCACTGACTTAGGCTTACAGCTTGCACAGTAAATTACAGCTCAGAGGACTGCTGGAGAACAGGCCCTTGCAGAGCCACAATAGATGATGAATGTCTAGATGTTAATGAGCTGATGGAGACACATTGACTATTGTGTTATGTCTTGCAGTAGATGTGCAATATACCTTTAAAGGACATGGTCATGATGTCATTAATGTATCATTGTATGTGACCTAACAGTGTAAAACTCTCGGTCTCCATCTTACTGAGTTCTCTTGCAGCATGACATGCAGAGGGAAGTGTTCTACAGATTATCCATATTTCTTAGCTTGAGCTCAGACATGCAAGTGCCTGCGATTGTAGTGAACATATGTAAATACCAGCAGCTGTGACTCCAATTAAAGCATTCAGGAAAAATCTTCTGGGCAAGAGAAGGGCTATACCATAGACATCCTATTGAAGGTGGATGCCAATGTGAAGCTATAGTAGCAGACCAACTCAACTCCATACTGGAGATACAGACAACACTATTGATACAGTGCACCAAACCAGCAAGATCAGTCATAGATGCTTTTGTTACCACTGCCAGGAAGTTCTTGGACTTTTCTTTGAATCTGAAAAATATGTTGCACCAAAGGACGTTGGACTACATTTGCAGAAAGTCTAGTTTTAATGGATAATCCTGAGCCTGGAACAGGATTCAGGTGACCAACAGGATGGTACAGGACCGCAACACTGGCAACTTGTCCAAAAGTGCTCAAACATACCAATGAAATGAACAGCCAACAAACCAAAATGTAACCTTTGCAAGATGGTCAAGCCTTCTTAATTACCCTCCCAGGTGTAACACAAATTTCAAAGAATTATGTATTTGAATCCCTAGGTCTCTCTGTTCTGTAACACTACCCAGGCCTGCCATCAATTTTATAGGTCCTGCCTTTGTTGTTTTACCTCGCATGTATCCAATTTAAACTGCCACTCCTCAGCCCATTGACCCAATTGAACAAGATCTCTTTGTAATCTTAGATAACCTTCTTCACTATCTACTATACTACCAATTTTGGTGTCATCTGCAAACTGACTAACCGTCCCTCCTAAATTCTCATCTAAATCGTTTCCATAATTGACAAACAAAAGTGGGCCCAGTACTGAGCCCTGTGGAACACCACTTGGTCATAGCCTCCAGTCCAAAAAAAACCCCTGCATCACCACCCTCTGTCTCCTACCGTCAAGTCAATTTTGTATCCAATTGGCAAGCTCTCCCTGAATTCCATGCAATATAATTTTACTAATTAGTCTACTAAGTGGAACATTGTCAAAGGCTTTACTAAGGTCCCTGTAAACAACATCTAACACTCTGCCCTTATCAATCTTTTTGGTTACACCTTCAAGTTTGTGAGACATGATTTCCCTTGCACAAAGCCACGCTGACTATCCTTAATCAATCCTTGCCTCTTCAAATGCATGTAAATCCTATCTTCAGAATCACCTCCAATAACTTACCCACCACTGATGTCAGAACTCACAGGCTATAGTCCCCAGGCTTCTCCATATAGTCTTTCTTAAATAAAGGCACAACATTATCCACCCTGCAGTCCTCTCACGCCTCACCTGTGGTTATAGATGATACAAATATCCCTGCTAAGGGCCCTGCAATTTCTCCCCTAACTTCCCACAATGTCCTGGAATACTCTTGATCAGGTCCCAGAGATTTATCCACCTTTATATTTTCTAAGGCTTCTAGCACTTCCTCTTCTGTAATGTGAACTATTTTCAAACATCAATATTTACTTCCCTGAGTTCTCTAGACTCCATTTTTTTCCTCCAAAGTAAAACTTGTCAGGAAATATTCAGTTATTATCTCTCCCATCTCCTGAGGTTCGATACATAGATGACCTTGTTGATTTTTAAGGAGTCCTATTCTCTCTCTAGTTGCTCTTTTGCTCTTAATGTACTTGTAGAATCTCTTTGGATTATCCTTAACCTTATCTGCCAAGGCTCTCTCATATCCCCTTCTTGCCCTCCTGATTTCCCACTTAAGAATGCCCCATACCCTTTATACTCTTCAAGAGGTTACTCTTTCTTATTCTTGACCAGAACCTCACTATCTTTATTCATCCATTGTTCTCTACTTACCTACTTCCTCTAACAGGAACATAATGCCTCTGAACACTCATCATCACACTTTTGAAAGCCTCCCACTTGTCAATTGTCCCTTTAGCTGCAAACAGTCTACTCCAATCAACTTTTGAAAGTTCCTGTCTCATGCCATTAAAATTTTCCTTATTTCAGTTAAGAAATTTAACTTTTATGGAAGGCCTACCCTTTTCCATAACTATTTTAAAACTAATAGAATTATAATCACTAGTCCCAAAGTGTTCCCCACTGACACTGCAGTCAGTGGCTGGCCTGGTCCAACAGAGCTATCAGGGTCAGCCGGAGGGACCGCAATCTATCACTTAAGCCATGGATGCATTAATTCACTAGCTAGGTGAGAGGAGGCTGAGGTACTTTGATCTCCCTGCCCAAGCTCCTCAAGGGCTGAGTGAGGTGGCATTGCATTGGGGGAGAGGAGGAGTAATACCTAGGCACTTAGAGATTGTCGTGGTAGGTCACTTGAGAGTTGTCCTGGCTCTGTCTTCCCTCTACAAGGGAGTGAATCACCTTCATCAGGTCAGGCCATGGAGATCGCTCTTGCATCTTTACAAGGGGCACACAACAGGCTAGAGCCCTCTGGACTTCCTGAGGATGACTATCAAGATCATCCGAGGAAGGTGGGCATAGTAGCCAGCAGGCTTCTTCAAGCTCAGCAGGAGCTGTTGGGAGAGTACCCGGATGTAGCAACTGGAAAAGAATGATTAAAGAAACTTGAAATCACTTTGGGTGCATGAGTGTCAGTGTCACTTAGGACCAAGCAATGTACACAAACATAGTGCTTTTGTACTGCGTGAATGTGGTCTGTTTCCATCTATTAAAAATTCTGATTGGTTCTGTTTCACTTACAGTGAACCTTGAAGGGCACTGATCACCATAGGCACACACAGATGCATCATCAGGAGCTGTGCCTGCAGCACTGAGGCCGCCAGTCTCTGCTTCCCTCTGGAAGGAACATGACATTGGGGAAGCAAGACATTAATGAAATGTATGGGTTTGAACAGTCAGTCAGCATTCTGCAATAGATGAATTCCCCTTGCCTCCTGATGTTTAAGGAACGAAGGCATGTATCCCATTCTATTGCCATACTGATGCTGAGGCCCAGAAATGGAGCAGGATGTAACTGGAGCACACAAAGGACATGAAAATCAAAGGACATTAAAACCAAATATTTTGGCAAAATGTCAATTTCTTCAAGTTTCAAAGAGGGCTTCTCTTGCAAGGCTGGGCATGTTTCCTCACACTCTCGTCCCAAATTCAAATCATTAAGTAACTGTCGCATCCCTCTGGCACCCCTCTCAGTAATGCTAGCCTGATTCTCCCACTCACTGTAGATGGAATCATTCACTACTGGCAGGGTACTCCTGGGATCCTTGGTGCCAGAGCCGTGTTCAAGAGGCCACAGTGCACCAGGTCAAATGTTGTCAGTCTGGAGCTGCCCTGCACAGTTTGTGACATCTGCCCAGACTTGGTAGATAGGGTGTCCTTGCTTTGCAGACAGGGGTGTAGAGATCCTTGGTGGTGCCATGGGGTGGTGCAGAGGAGGGACATTCTCTTCCCACATGCCTTTGCTAAGACAGCAAATGAGCAACTCTGACTTACAGTCTCATCCAAACCATGAGCTGGGAGCCTGTCCCTGCATGCAAAGTGTCCTTGCAGTAACATTGCAAGAATAATTACCAATGCTGTCCAAAGTGAAGCTTTTAAGTGCAGTAACAACTGTAACTGGATTGGAGAAGTGTGATGAGAGGGCTTGTATTCATTGAGTGCCAGTGTCTGTGGACATGGGGTACATGAAGCAGCTGCCTGAGGCATGATGCTGAGTGTCCAAGAAAGAAGCTGGAGTTACTAGGTACCCACTCTGATTTCACATCAGAAATTCTCAGCATTTATTTTCTAGCTGGTGGGGGAGGTATGGGAGAGTCCACATCAATGAGGCCTGGTTAAATAATAATGAGGGGGATAATGAGCACTAATCCCTGTTACTAGGCCTCACACCTGTGAGAATCTTGCCTCAATATCAAAAAAGGCCTCACTTGACTTCTCATGTTTCTCTCAAATTTCCTGCCGCAGTTCAGGGCATGTGAAGATTCCACCCTGTTAGAAATCAATATTCCCTTTCGGACAGGAATATATCTCAGACACAGTTTGCTGTTAGCTCTGAGTGACCATGGATCTCAGTCCAAAGGCATTCAGTCTCAAATCTAGCCACTATCAGGTTCTCTGAAGTCAGTCTGCTTATCTTCTTACTACTGCGGTTCCTCCAGCAACAGCATCATCACCCCTCTCAGCATCTCTGACAGACTCCCCTTCTTCCTCATCTGAGTCCAGAGATGAGCAGGTTAGGTGGAATGGTCATGCTAAGTTGCCCATAGTGTCCAGGGGTGTGCAGGCTAGGTGGTTTGGCCATGGAAAATGTGGGATTACAGGGTTAGGGTACGGGTGGTGAGTCTGGGTGGGATGCTCTCTGGACGGTTAGTATGAACTTGATGGGCTGCATGGCCTGCTTCCGCACTGTAGTGATTCTATGATTCTATAATTATCTAGCTGGTACATCTCTCTTTGCTAACATGTCATCTTATTGTTCAGTTCAGGTTTGTGCAGGGCATAGCAAATAATCATGATCATGGATTTATGGCCTGCTGGGAATGGGACTGCTGCTCCTGAGCAGTCCAGGCCCTGGAAGCACACCTCCAGTAAATCAACTGTCCGTTGAAAGATGGCTGTAGTGGTTGGCTCTGCCAGCATTAGTCTGGGGTTTATACACTGGGGTCATTAGCCATGCCTTCTGGAGATAGACTCTGTCACGCACAAGCCTGTGTTGGAGATGGAGCGGTGGATCAAACATTCGAGGAACCTGAGAGACGTGCAGAATTCAAACATTGTGACAGCTTCATGGATAATGGACACTCACCTGCAGAAACTGTAGCCTGTTGTCACAGAAGAGCTGAACAGGAGTGAAATCCCTTTCTATTTAGTCGCTGAGTTGGGTGGTGTAAGGGAGCTCTGAGTGTCACATGCATGGAGTGGCTGGACCTTTGGACCTGAGTGATGCCAGCAATAATTGCAGATCTGACGGTTTAGGCAGCCTAGCTGTGGGCTCCCTGGTGAATTGCACAAACAGGTGGATCTTCCTGGGAACTCACCAATGCACTTGTGGGTGGCTGATTGAGAGATATCACACAACTTCCCAGTTCCAGTTTGAAAGGAGCCAGTGACGGGTAAGTTCGATGTCACTGTGACCTTCACTGCCCCAGGCACAGCACTGCAGATCTTCCTGAAGAAAGTAGCTTATGTTGGTGTTGCTGTGAGCTTTCCTTTGCTTTCTCCTCCTTAGGGGCAACCAAGCCAATATAGCTGCTGGGCTTAGCGGGCCAAATATTTCACGTTGAAGTAAGGATTTGTGAACAAACAGCAGGAAGGAGATAGTTGGTTTTCTTTTGAGGATTTGACCCAACCTTTGGGTTCTAATCGGGCTACTCACATTTCAAGTGAAAGCCTGTCCTGTTGCCATCCTGCATGACCAAGGACTGTTTGTCCTCTTCCTCATTCAGCCCTGTACAAGGAATGCATATCCTTGAGAATTATAGTGCATCACATGCAGGTGTCACACAGCTCAGTCTGACTGCTGGTTGTCCTCTTTATCCCTTTGACACAGCTGTGCAAGCTGTGAATCAAGAGCTTGTATAAGAGCTTCATCCCAATGCCTTTAGGATTCAGATTCAGATAATCCAAAAGCCCCTCCATTGCCAATGTTGTTGCATGTGAATTGTCCTTCAGGTGAGACAGCAATGCATTCTGCAAATGACTGACGGTATCAATATTATGAATAGCTAGAACTTGTTAACCTTCATGCTACAGTGAGAGTTTCATTATAGTACTTAACTAAGTGCTCACACAATCATTTTTTTTTCATTTTCTGCTTCAATTCACTCATTTTTGAGTGTTTGAGCTGTGCAGGAACATATGCAAGCAGATCTCAGGCCTCTCCATTTATGACTGGCCTGAAGAGAATAGTGGATACTTGCGATTTTTTTTCTTTCCATTCACTCACCCTCAATCTTTCTCCTCTAATCTACACTCTTCAGCCATCACTGCAGATGGATTTTCTCCTTCTGTCTGGTTTCTCTCCTGTCATGCTTCAATCTCCCTGTGTTACTATTTAGTCAACTTTCCCGATCTGACCCCTAAGCCCTTACCCAACAAACTCCCCATGCCCAATCTTCGGCTTTCATTGCCCTTCATTCAATTCATCTGCTCCTTCACTGTCACCAGCAATTTTTATTACCCTAGTGTGCTTCCCACATTCAAAATGCAACTTCTACCCTGTCCTGTACTCCCCTTCCCTTCTCACTGTCACTCTCCCCTCTGTTTCCCAATTGCATACCTCTTCTGACATCTCAAACAAGTTTCCCATCTTTGTAAGTTTTCCATGGAGACACTTTTGAGTTGACTGTTCTTGCCTACCTCAGTCAGGTTACCTGGCATCAGCTGCCTTGCTTGGGCAAGCTGGGTGAACTGAAAGGTCTTCCTCTCTGACATTGTAACCAACAGACAACAAAAAAAGCCTTGTAAGAACAGCTATGAATGAGACTTCTAAGAGCTGGATTGACCTGACAATCTGCATTTCTTATTCTGTAACAATTTTGAAGCACCCAGGACACTGAAGCATTATGTACTCACCAGAGATTTGAGAAATGAGTCTACCCTACCAGGTACATGCCTCGAAGACAACAATTACAGAGAATGCAGAAGAAACTCAGTGGGTTTGTGAAGAGAGAAATATTTTGAATCTGATATGACTCACTTTTTTTGTTCAGAAAAAGTTATATCAGACTTAATATGTTGGTTTTTCTCTTCACAAATGCTACCAGACCCGCTGTTTCAGATTTCAAGCATCTGCAGTATTTTGCTTTTACAAGCCTCATCTATGGTTGGTTTATGGACTCATGTTTTTCTTGTTCCTGCCGAGCAAGAATGTGCCCATGATCATAATTGTAGTGGGCTGGGGTGTTAATGAGTATTCTTAGCATGGCAATGAATGCAAAACAGGTTCCCAACCATTACAGTTGAGAAAGCTGCTCTGCCTGAACTGAGGACTTAATACCTAAACTTTAACTTGACTCCAGGAATTGGATGCTTTATCTCCTGCCCCATTAAATTCCTCCTCCTGCCTTTCTAAATGCTCCATGTGGGCCTAAAGATTCTGCCTCAGGGTGGGGGGATTCATACTGCATTTGAGCACAGCTCAATGATGGGGTAATGAAAGAGCAGATGAAATGAATATCGTCTAGAGAGAGTGTTTCGACATAGTGGAAAGGGTGCACTATGAAGTGAAACATATAGAGTAGAGAAGGAAGCCCATGGAGTGAAAGATAAGCTTCAATTAATTGTTCATACTTAACTGAGAAAGTGGTTTAGGGGCCACTTAATGTATAATAATACAAAAGCTAAGTATTCCAGGCCATCAGTTATTTAGAAAGGACAAGAAAATTAAACATAGAGATAAGCAGTGGTATTGATGAAACATATGATAACAGCAATGGGAAGAAAGTCATAGAGTCATAGAGGTTTAACAGTCCTGTCGAGCCTGCAAAGTCCTCCTCACTAACATCTGGGGGTTAGTGCCAAAAGCAGGAGAACTGTCTCACAGACTGGTCAAGCAACAGCCTGACATATGGAATACTCATGGAATTATAACTGACAGAACATCCCAGATACTACCATCACCATCCCTTGATATGCCCTGTCCCACTGGCAAGGCAGACCCAACAGAGGTAGCAGCACAGTTGTATACAGTTAGGAGAGTGTTGCACTGGGAGTTCTTAACATTGACTCTGGACTCCATGAAGTCTCATGGCTTCACGTTAAACATGGCAAGGAAACTTGCTGCTGATTACCGTGAATTATCCTCGCTCTGTTGATGAATCTGTAAACTTCCACATTGATGAATACTTGGAAGAAATATAAGGTTGCAAGGGTGCAAAATGTACTCTGGGTGGGGAATTTCAATGTGTAACCACCAAGAGTAGTACTAATCGAGCTGGTCAGGTCCTAAAGGACATAGCTGCTAGACTGGGCCTGTGACAGGTGGTGAGGGAACCAACAAGAGGGAAAAACATACTTGACCTCGTCTTTACCAATCTGCCAGCTGCAGTTACATCTGTCCATGACAGTATTGGTAAGAGAGACCACCGCACAGTCTATGTGGAGACGAAGTCCCGCCTTCAATTGTGAATACCTTCCATCGTTTTGTGTGGGACTATCACCATACTAAATGGGATAGTAGTTAAAAAGATCTAGCAACTGAAGACAGAGCATCCATGCGGCGCTACGGGCCATTAACAGCAGCAGAATTATATTCCAGCACAGTCTGCAGCCTCATTACATATCTTCCACTCAACCATTACCATCAAACCAGGGGATCAACCCTGGTTCAATGAAGAGTGCAGGAGGGCATGCCAAGATTAGAACCAGGCGCACCTGAAGATGAGGTGTCAACCTGGAGAAGCTCCCAAATAGGTCTACTTGCATAATTAGCGAGAGATAGACGGAGCTAATTAACCCACAACAAATGGATCACATCTAAGCTCTGCAGTCCTGCCACATTCAGTCATGAACGGCGGTAGAGAATTAAACAACTCACTGGTGGAAACGGCTCCCCTAATATCCTCATCCTTAATGATGGAAGTGCCAACACATTAGTATAAAACATAAGGCTGAAGCATTTCCAGCAATCTTCAGCCAGAAACGCTGAGTGAATGTTCCATGTGTACACCAGTCTTCAGTCAATTCAATTCATTCTATGTGATATCGAGAAATAGTTGAAGGCACCGGATACTGCTTTGGGCCCTGACAACATACTGGCAATAATAAAGAAGTCTTGTTCTCCAGAACTTGCTGCTCTCCTGGCCAAGCTGCTCCAGTGCAGTTACAGCACTGGCAATGTGGAAACTTACCCAGGTATGCTCTGTACACAAAAAGCAGGACAAGTCCAACCCGGCCAATTACTGCTCAATCAGTCAACTCTCCATCATCAGTGAAGTGATGGGAGGTGTCAAAAACAGTGCCATCAAGCAGTACCTGCTCAGCAATAACCTGCTCAGTGATGCCCAGTTTGGGTTCCGCCAGGGCCAGTCACCTCCTGACCTCATTACAGCCTTGGTTCAAACATGGACAAAGGAGTTGAATTCCAGAGGTGAGGTGAGAGTGAGAGTACTTGACATCAAGGCTGCATTTTATTGAGTGTAGCATCAAAGAGACCTCGTGAAACTGGAATCAATGCGTGTCAGGAGCAAACTCTCTGCTGGTTGGACTTGGCACATAGGAAGATGGCTGTGATTGTTGGATGTCAGTTATCTCAGCTCCAGGACATCTCCGCAATAGTTCCTCAGGGTAGTGTCCTAGGCCCAAGCATCTGCAGCCACATTCCTTCCTTCACAAGGCCAGAAGTGGAAATGTTTGCTGATAAGTAAAAATGTTCATCACTATTCGTGATTCTTCGAATACTGAAACAGTCCATGTTCAAATGTAACAAGATCTGGACAATTTCCAGCTTTCAGCTGACAAGTGCCAAGTAACATTCATCCCACACAAATGCCAGACAATGACCATCTCCAATAAGAGACAATCTAACCAACTCTCCTTGACATCCCCCATTATTAATATCCTGGGTGTCACTAATGACCAGAAACTCAACTGGACTCGCTGCATAAATAGTGGCCACAAGAGCAGGTCAGAGGTTAGGAATTCTGCAGTGAGTAACTCACCTCATGGCTTCCAAAAGCCTACTCACCATCTATAAGGCAGAAGTCAGGTGTCTGATGAAACACAGTCTCTTTCCCTGGTTGGGTGCAGTTTCTAACAACACTCAAGAAGCTTGACACCATCCAAGACAAAGCATGCGACCTGATTTGGCACTACATCTACAAGCATCAACTCCCTCCACCATTGACATTTAGTAGCAGCAGTGTGTACTATCTACAAGGTTACACTGCCAAAATTCACCAAGGATCCTCAGGCAGCACCTTCCAAACCCACAACCACTTTGTCTAGAAGGACAAGAGCAGCAGATACATGGGAACACCACTGTTTGCAAGTTTGCCTCCAAGATTTTCATTATCCTGATTTGGAAATATATTGCTATTCCTTCACTATCTCTGGGTCAAATTACTGGAATTCCCTCTTTATAGGATGGGCCGAAGGGCTAACAAAATAATGATGATATTCGACAGCTGCATGACTTTGAATGAGTCCTGTGAATATTTCCTTATGGGCTGAAGATGATACCAGCAGCTTGTTTTTTCTGTAGCTGTATTTTCTTTACTCGACAGTAGTTTTGGCTGCTGTATCTGTTTTCTTTGTGCTGGCTGTTTGTTACACTATATAAGAGAGAGAGAGAGTTTCATTCCAAGGCGCTAGACTTCACCTCAGGCTGAGATCGTGAATGGTGCCAGGAACAACCTCAGTCTCCAGGCCAGCCGTCAATTGCAGGGTCCCTGACAGGCAGAAGGGCGTGAGGTTTATTGTTTTCTTCCCCCTTTTTCATTCTTTTTATTTATTTAATAAATATTCCTTTCGTTTTTCATCTTTTACTATTACTCAATAATTTTCATGTTTAAGCAAATTGCTGTTGTTGAGCCTAACTATTCAGATTCCAATAGGATACATTGGGTAGAAAATGGAATTTTCCTGGTCTTGGGTGTGGGGACCGAGATCTGCAACTTGCTTATCACCACCTTCCAAGGGCAACAAATGTTGGCCCAGCCAGTGACACCCATATCCTGTGAATCAACAAATAAATGAAACATTAAAAGTGACCCTTTGACCCATCATGTCCACACTGGTCATCAAACACCCAGTTATTCTAATCTCATTTTTGAGCACTTGGCTCATAGCCTTGAATGCTATGGCATTTTAAGTGCTCATCTAATTGTCTCTTGTCTTGTGGGAACCCATCTCTACCATGTTTCAGGCAATGAGTTCAAGATATCCACAACCCGCAGGGTGAAAAAGATTTCTCTTAAATCCACTCTAAACCTCCTGTTCCTTACTATAAAACTCAGCCTCTGGCTATTGAATCCTCCACAAAGGGAAAAATACCTCCTTATCTACCCGGACTCTGCTCCTCATAACTTTGCACACCTGAATCAGCTCCCAGTTCAGCCTTCTCTGCTCTAAGAAAAAAACAGCTGTAACCAGTGTAATCATATTCTTCCTATTGTGTTATGACCAGAACTTCATATAGTACTCCAGCTGTGGCCTACCTAACATTATATACAGCTTCATCATAACCTCCTTGCTCTTGTATTCAATGCCTTCACTAATAAATGTGCGTGAACTGGTAGATGAACTAAGGAACAATAAAAGATTCAAGACTCTAGTGAGGGCTGTCTGCATAGTTCCTGCTGATAGTGACAAAATAGGGGTATGTTTTGCTGTTGAGATGAAGAATGAATGAAAGAGTCAATATGATTCCAATAGGATACATTGGGCAGAAAATGGAATTTTCCTGGTCTTGGGTGTGGGGACCGAGATCTGCAACTTGCTTATGCTGGTTCTGTGGGATGAGACTGTTGTGCTGGCCCCTCTTTGCTATGATTGTCGTGTGGGGCTGAGTATCTGCACAAAGGGGGCATCTAACAGCATACAAGACACGCAGGTGATGCAGTAGCCTCCAACGCTTAAAGATAGACTGTCAATCTCAAATGGAAGCTGAGCTACTGAACTGAAGGTTTACAGCAAATGAACACTGAAAAATGACCCATTGGGCTCCAAGACTTTGTGACATGGCCTTGGAGGCAGTAAAGAAGAGGAGATTGGCCATGTTTCTGCAGGTGGAGGCCCCTCATAGCCTGAAGGAAGTGGAAGCATGTGGCAAGGTAGATGAATGTCAGCAGTACAGGCCTGAGAAACTGGCAAGAACTTAAATGATCATTCTTACCACAACAAGCCTTTCCCACTGATCAGTGCACCACACCACCGTCATTCATCCAACAGCTTTCATCAGTAGATAACAAGCATGGGGCTGGATGAACACAGCAGGTCAAGCAGCATCATAGGAGCAGGAAAACTTGACGTTT
>JAHRHZ010000062.1:42667801-42731488 GCA_024137785.1 Ginglymostoma cirratum
AAACGTCAAGTTTTCCTGCTCCTATGATGCTGCTTGACCTGCTGTGTTCATCCAGCCCCATGCTTGTTATCTCGGATTCTCCAGCATCTGCAGTACCTTTTATCTCAGCTTTCATCAGTATCCAGGTTCATTTGGTGGGCATTGATCTGATCACTAGCAAAAAGTTTGAGAGCATCTATACTTCCACCCACGGCATGGATGTGCCCAACATCATAAGATCTAATGCTGTTTGGCATTCTCGATGGCTACCTTTCTCTCCTGGATGTTAGTGGTGATACAGGTGATGAACTGAAGCTTCCTGATTCATAACTCTGCAACGTTGCAATGCCAGTGAGGACACAGTAATCACTGTCCTCAACACATCAGTGAAGGATCTGTTATTGCTGCTAAGGTCAGGACCAAGTAATTGTGACATGGGATACAGCTTCTGGTTTAAAAAAAAAATCCAGATCTGTGAGCTGAGAGTGAGCTTTTCGATTGAGAGACTTTATATTTCAATGAGAAAATGATGAAGTATAATTTAATCAAAAAGCAAAACAACCTACAGGAAACAAAACATCAAACATTTGCAAACTCCTTCACACATAACGTTAGCCTTACGTCATCTTGCTGCCTTCACATAACTCAAGCTATGTAGCTTTGCCATGGAAATCACTCATATACAGTGTGACACAAGCAATGATATTATATTTCTTTCTTTCGTGTCAGACAAGGTCACACGTTGCAACTGGGAGGCCCAGAAGCACAGGATTGTTTGGGTGAAAAAGGAGGCCATTTGGTCCATTGTGTCTGCACTGGCTTTCTGAGCATTTTGACTTTGTGCGAATCTCCTGCCTTTGCCCCATAACTCCATATGTTGTTTCTTTTTAAATAATCATTTCATACCCTATTGAATGACTTAACTGAACCTGCATCCTCCACTTTTAAGGCAGTACGTTCCAGATCCTAAACAGTTACTATGTGAAAAATGTCTCTTCTTGCATTTGCTTCTTTTACAAAACGCTTTAAATCAGTGCTCTCTGCTTCTCAAACCTCTAATGAGCAGGAACAACCTCTCCCTTTCTACCCTGTCCAGAACATACATTGTTTTGAAGATATCTTCAGAAGTGGCCTTAGCCCTGCCCACTCCAAAGTAAAAGTCGCAACTCCTGCAAACTAACCTGATAACTGAAGTTTCTCATTCCTGGAACTATTCTTCTGTACTCTGTCTAATGCATTCATATCCTTCCTACAGTGTGACACCCAGACTGCACACAATACTTGAGATGCGATCTAGCCAGTGTCTTATATATGTTCATCATAACCACCCTGCTCTTGTACATTATGCCATTATTAATGAAACCTAGAATACTGTGTCTTTATTATCTGTTCTTTCTACCTGTCCTGCCCTTAATAGCTCACACATGTATATACCCAGGTTTCTATGTTGTGGCTCACTTTTTAGACTGCTTCTTCATGTTCTTTCTACTAAAATGTATCACCTTAATCTCTCCACATTGAACTTCTTCTGCCATCTATCTGTCCACTTCATTAACATGTCAATATATCTTTGAAGTTCTAGAAGCACACCTAGCTATCCAAAATGTACTCAGTAAGGTGCCACACGAAAGGTTAATAGACAACAGCAGAGATCATGGAGCTGTGGGTAATATGTTTGCATGGACAGATGATAGATTAACAGACATGAAATGAAGACTAGGCATAAATGGAACATTTTCAATTTGGCAAGCCATGACTAAAGTGGAGTACCTCAAGGGTCAGCACTGGGATCTCAGCTATTTCCGATCTATATTGACGAATGAAATGAAGACATAGAGGGTAATGTATCTATGTTTTCTGACAAAATGTTGGCATGTGAGTTGAGACTAATTAAAATGGCAATGGAGAAAATAATGGAAGTCAAAGTGAACAAATCGCAAAATCTAACCTTAACCCTATTGCGGGATGATTTCCACCCAGCTTTAAAAAAAGGCAAATCAAGAAATTGGCAAGGCATGAATTACAATTTGAAAACATTCCCTGCATAGTTGCAAAGACCCTACAGTACTGAAATAGGCCACTCAGCTTAGTTGCTCTATGAAGAGACTTAAATACTCCTGCCTACCTTCCTTCATCTAATCATACCAACATATCCTTCTATTCCTTTTATTTCATATATATTTCTGTTTCTCTCAAATGCACCTATAGCATTTGCATCAACTGGTCCTCACGATGGCAAGCTCAATATTCTTTCCACTCTTTGGTAAAGCAACTCTTCCTTGGTTCTACATTTTGATCTTATATTTGTGAATTCTGGTTTTGGGATCCTATACAAATGGAACATTTTTTCTCTGTCTAGCTTATCAAATGCTTTCAGTATCTTAAAGATCCTTTCAAGTCACCCTTCAGCCATCTGATTTCCAGAAGAACCTCAACAGCCCAGTCTGTTTAGTCATTTCTGATGAGTATATTCCTTCAGCTCTGATTTCATTTTTGCCAATCTTCTCTAAATCGTCTGTATCCTTTTTCTAATAATGTGACTAGAACTGTGAGCAATACTCTAGAGGTGATCTAAGCCAAGTTTCACGTAACAGTTTAGAAGTTTGCAGTGTCATAGATTTTGTGTGGACTTTTAAAAATAGCAGGTAGGAAAATCCAGAAAAACAGCTCATCTCCTATTTTTGTATGCTTGAAGGGTGATAGTGGTGGTGGGTTGCGATGGCGGGGTTTGATGAAGGGACATGATGGGCACATGAGGCGAACCTGAACTCCTCAGGGCCACTTAGTGCTGAGTTCCAACGAAGAGTAGATATAAATGCTTGTGAAGGGTGGATAATCTGTGTAGAACTGTCAAGCTATTTAAGTAGCATATACTTTAAAAATGAAAAACAAAACCTGCCTAACCATATCTGAGTTGAAAAACAATCTGTGCCAGCAGTTTCCATGCTGTCTGTTGATATAACCTTAAAGTACAATCATTACAGCATTGTTACACTTTGACTATTTTCCACAACCCATCGTTATCACAGTCGGAGTTGTAAGTTCACAGCTTGACAGCTCAAAGAGATTATTAAAAGATTGCCATCTTTGATGTAGAGAATCAAACACAAGTCCATTTGTTTTCATGAGGGATTAGGTACTTGAGGGATTTTAAGTACTTTGAATGGGCTTTCATGATGTCACTTTTTATACTGTGAACTTTGTATAATGCAATAGATATTTAGACTTTAATTTAACTATGTCATGACCCTGGGGTCTACTTTTAATGAATACTGGGTGAATTGTCAGGGAGGATGTAAGGGCAAAGAGTGATAGTTGGGGGAACATGAGTTGTCTGTATGTCAGCATAGGATCATTAGGGGCCATGGGAATGGATGCAATCAAAGTGGCATAAGATGACACTAAATCGGCATAGGTGCTATAATGGGCATTGGGATGGGGAGAGGGAATGGTTGGCATGAATTGACATGAAGAAGCATGGGAAATGTGTAGACGGTTGAAGGGATCTGATGGGTGAATCTTAGAGGGCCCAATGGTTAAGAAAACATTGGAATGTAGTCCCAGAAAATCCAGGTGGCCTCTTGATCTGCCTGCCTTAACGTGAGACAGCCCTGTGGTAACCTTCGACCTCTGTCCAGGGATGGCGGGCCCAATTCAATCCTACACCTATCTCGCTGGCACTAAGATCCCTCCGTTGGGGTAATTATCAATAAGACTGATGTAGTGAGCCGGGAGATTTCCTGACTTTGCACAACCAACACAGAAGTGAAGATTCAGGCTGTTAACCTCTTCACTGTTTAATTCTCTTCTTTAGAAATAAACCTTGGTGCTTGGTCTGTTTATTTATAGCCTTCATACCTTTTGTTGCAATTTTTAATAACTTGTATATGTGGATCCCTCGATCCCTTTGCTGCTCTACCACATTTACATTTTATCATATGAGCAATACGTGGCCCTGTTTAAAATGCACCACCTCTCTCTTATTTATGAGACTTATTTGCCAATTACACACTCATTAATTAAATTAAATCCCCAATTCGGTGTTGACTGCTGTTGATTCCTGAGTTCAAATTATTAATGTAATTGTGAACCACAATGGTCTGAGCACTAATCCTAATAGAACACCATTTTCATCTGTAGCCAAGCTGAACTGTTACTTCCAATCTCTACGCTCTCTTTTCTGTTTTTCAGTCAGTTTATAATCCATTCTCCTACTTATCCTTGAATCCACATGCTTTGAACTTAGTCACTGTTTAACAATGCAGCTTCTTATTCATAGGCTTTTGGAAAACCACTTAAATCTACTTGTCTACTCTTTATATTACTTCTTCAAGAAGTCAATAGAGTTGTTCAAATGTGTCTTTCCATTTTGAAATCCATGCTCACTATTGTTACATTTTCAGTTTCTAAAATATATTTCTATTACATCTTTAAGTATAGGTTCAACAATCCTCCCTACCACTGATGTTGAGCTAACTTGTCTACAGCTTTCTGGATCTGTTCCATCTCCCTTTTCAAATATAGGAATAACATTGGCTGTCTGCTGGTCCACAGGGATTTTTCCTTTTCTAATGACCTACTATACATACATAATAGTGCTTCTGCTACTGCTTCCTTAAATTCTTTTATAATGTATGGATTCAACCCATCCTGACCGGGGATTTTATTCTCTGTAAGATAGCAATTATCTTTCTTGGCAAATTGGATTACAAGCAGGCCATTTGACCCATTGAGCATGTGCAGCTATTCAAAATGATCACGGTGCTTATCCAACTCAGTATTCCGTTCCTGCTTTCCATATTTCTTGATCCCTTTAGCCTTAAAAACTATACCTAACTCTTTCTTGAAAACAATTCACGGTTTTGGCTTCAACTGCTCTCTGTGACAGAGAATTTCACAGGCTCACCATTCTCTGGGTGAAGAAATTTCTCCTCATCTCATTGCTAAGTGGTCTCACCCATGCCCTCAGACTTTCTATATCAAATGTTGACTAAATTTAAGAAATGAACCCTTGGATTGAAAATTTGCAAATGCCACTGCCATTTAGGAGGTGTGTGTTGGAGACACAAGTTGACAACAGTAATTCAGTCTAAAGCATTTGTAGGGAAATGACTGTAATCTGTCATCTGGGCAGAGTCTCTCGATATGTGAGCAAGAATAATCTGATCAAACAGAGTCAACATGCATATGTAACGGATAAGTCATGTCTAACTAATCTAATTGGATTTTCAAGGACATTACTAGCAATGTAGATGGAATTGTCTACAGATGCTGGCCAAATGATTTTCCAGAAGGTAATTGATAAGATTCCAAAAAGAAATTATTATAAAAATGAGAGCTTAAAGTGCAAAAAGGCAAAGCACGGCAGGTCTACTGTGAGCATCCAGGTGCGCTCTGAGTGAGTAAGCATTACAGAACAAGCTAACAGCTCAGAGATGCAGGAACAAATTACTGCAGAGGCTGGAATCTGTACTGAAAACAACAAATGCTGGCAATCACAGCGGGTCAGGCAGCATCCATGGAGAGAAAGCAAGCTAACATTTTCAGCCTAGATGACTTCCCCACCAAAACTATAGCATAAATGCTGTCCCGTCCACACTTCCTTTTAGCTCTGATGAAGAGTCATCTAGCTTGCTGTCTCTCCATGGATGTTGCCTGACCTGCTGTGATCTCCAGCATTTGTTGTTTTCAGCTCAGAGATGCAGTTTGGTCCAGTTGAATACGTGTTCCTGAGCACTTAGTGCCTTGGCTGCAACATTACAACAAAAGCTGCTGTTTTAAACTGAACTGCAGCATAGAAGTGTACTGGAAGTGGATATGAAGTATGGCATGAGGGTTCATACTGGCTGCCACAAGTCTGATGCCAATGTTTGTGGACTTGGGATGCATTTGAGCAGTGCCCATTGTTATAGACCAGACCAAACCCTCTCAAAACATGTCAAGGAGACAGCCTAGACCCTAACCTTTTCTTATTTTAAAGGCAAGTGCCAGGCGTTGCATTCTGGTTGCAATTTGATTGGTCAAACTATGAGGCTTGAAGCAAAACACACATTATTCATACATTATAGTTAAATTACTTGCAAAGTAAAAATAAATGAATTGGCTTAACTGTAACTCCATCAAAATACTTAACAAAATAATAAATTACTCATTAACTGTTCCAATACAGTTGGATCCCATAGCACACCCTTTGCAAAGGAAAAGTCAGTAAAATAGATATCTCATATGCAATTATAATAGCAGGAAGAGAAGCCCAGCTTTTAGCTGTAACACATAGAGAGGAAAAACAGCTTCCACATCCAGCTTCAACACTCCAGCAACTGCTACTGAAAGATAAACTAAAAATCCTGGCCCTGTGGGAGCTTGACCCCACCCATTCAAGCTGCTTTTTTTGCTCCAACTTTAAAAAAACCCAAGCTGTTTACTTTATTAGTTTGAAGACAACTGCTCGGCGCGACTGTCTCAATCTCTCTTTGTTAAAAAAAGGACTAAATTCACCTCTTAAAGCTATTGTATTGTCACACCATGGATTGTGTACTGAGATGTTGGTGCATGGTGTCCATCATGGAGGTCCCTTCGAACAAGCAGCGAGCTGACATAACCAGTTCACTTCATGTCGAGTTTTCTCGATGTCTACTTTGTTTAGTATATGTGGTAAGATAGGAAGCTGAATATTAACGAGACATATTGTGCTGTTAATAAGGCATTTAATGAGCAATAATCCCCCTTAGTTGGCAATTCCCCACTGCTTAGCATGAAACTCATCTCACTGCTTGGCAGATATTAAAAGGATGTAACAAGTTGCTCCCAATGTTGAGATTGGCCTCGCTGGGTGTCTTGCACAATTCTGGCACACATCTCACTATAGCCTATGGTGTTTGGGCCCCCATGACATTCTGTTGTACAGTTCTATACTTAATCATTAAGTTCAACTCCATTGACTTTCCCATTTCTTGGCCTGTGAGTTGTAATGAATACTCTCAAAACTGAAAGCTCAGACTTCTTTATCTTTAGCCTTTCCATTCTCAGTTCCACGCTGATCTTCAACGCAATATCTGACAGTGTTGTCAACATATATGTTGGTGTGAATAACAGTATATTACAAATAATTTTAACTGCTAACTAAATGTTACATAGAAAATAGAATTATATAGCACAGGAACAGGCCCTTCAGCCCACAATGTTGTGCTGAATGTAATGCCAAATTAAACTATTCCCTTCTGCCTGCCCTTGGTCCATATCTCCCCATTCCTGCATATTCATGTAATCATCTAAAAGTTCCTTAAATGCCCCTAATGTATCTGCATCCACCACCATCCCTGGCAGCACAGTCCAGACTCCTACCTGTCTCTGTGTAAAAAAGTTGCCCCTCACATTTCCTTTGAACTTTCCCCCTCTCATGTTAAATGCATGCCTCCTAGTATTAGACATTTTAACTCTGAGAAAAAATTTCTGATGGTCAAACTCATCTATGTACCTCATAGTTTTATAGACTTCGGTCAAGTCTCCTCTCAGCTTCCGCCACTCCAGAGAAAACAACCTGAGTTTTTCTAGCCTCTCCTTAGAGCTCATACCCTCTAATCCAGGGAGCATCGTGGAAAACTTTTTCTGCACCTTCTCCAAAGCCTCCGCATTCTTTCTGTAATGTGGCAACCAGAATTGAATGCAATACTCTAATTGTGGCCTAACCAAAGTCTTATATGTTGGCCTGTCTTTCAAGAGGGCAGGTATGCTAAGGTTTCGAAGTTACGTTACAGCTGTTCAGAGGCCTGATTAGACAATAGCTGGAGTACTGCACTGTTCAGGGTATCACACCTCAGGAAGGTATATTGGCCTTGGACAGCTGCAGAGCAGATTCAGTCAGATAATACAAAGGCTAAAGGATTAATAAGGCTATAATCTTAGCATTCTCAGTGTCTAACCTGCAGATTCCTAACCACATACTCCTGCTCTGGAGGTTGCACAAACTAAAGTTTTCAACTGAGGTAAACTATCCCCTTGACTGCACTGAAAAAAAATCTCCTTTCCAGGAGAGAGCCTGTACTTTTTCTATCCACAATCAGGCCTCCGCTGAATTGGCCTAAAAAACTCTTAATCTTTAGATTTGACAAACTCAAATCAAACCTTGGTCACAATAAAATGAAAACAAACTAATGACCTTCAATGTTTACTCTACCTGTCATGAACCTCCACAGTGTGAATAATTATCCATTGACACTTCAGCAGTTCCCTGTTCTCTGTCACATACTGGAATCACTGTTTTGGAAGAACTGCTTTTGAGAAAAAAACCTTCACAAAAGTAAATAACCTCCATATGTTGTCATTTTAAAATCCAGTCTCTACAAATGCTTTTAATATTTAAACCACATACCTTTCATCACAGTATATCTTACTACCCTTCCCTCTTGCAATTTCTCGACCAGCTCATGGAGATTCATTTAGTTTCTCGACTGTTTGTTGCGGAGTGCTGATTAAATAGACTTTATTTGATGAGTCGATTGACTTGTTTGCTATGTAATAAATTGTTTGCTGTATGTTCCAGCCTGCCCACCAACACAATGTCAGGCACAATGTTGTCAACGGAAAGGTTGGGTGCGACTAACAGTATATTAAAAATAATTTGCAAAGATAATTAAATGTTGGTCTCTCTTTCAAGAGGAAGGTATACAAAGGGGTGGCAGCTGCGTTACAGCTGCTCAGAGGTCTGTTTAGATAAATAGCTTGGAGCACTACACTACTCCTTGGAAAGGTGTGTTGGCTTTAGAGGGATGCAGAACAGATTCATTTGGATAATACAAAGGCTAAAGGATTAAAAAGGCCAGTTGCATTGACAACATTTGTATTCAACTGAGTGCATAAGATCATGGAGTGATTTAAGTGTTCGAGATGATGATGGATTTGATAGGGGTCAGATACAGGGATTCGAGTGGTGGGGAAATCTGAAATAAGGAGGCACATACTTAGATTAGAGTGAGACCATTCAGGAGAGGTACTTTTTCATTGAAAAATGAAGTCTGGAATTTCTCCTCGAAAAGGATTTGGATACTTATCCAATTGAAATTTCACAACAGGTAGGTAAAGCTGTCAAAGGATTTAAATTGAGAATGGCAGTGGAGATGTGATATCAATTCTACGGCTGTTTGACCAAACATGCTGAAGGGACTAAATAACTTACTCCTCCAGCTGGCTGAGCAGGAGGCCTAGAGAAGGCACAGTCCAGCAAATTGTGCTTGTTCTCAGCCCATTGTCTTCATCTGCAACAAATATGGCAGAGACAGTCATGCCAGAGTGGGACTCCTGAATCACATATGTTTAACACAGAGTTGACCACAATGGCACAAACCATCTTCCTCGAAGACAGAAGGCTGCCACCATTCAGATTTCAATGCTGCAACAAAATAATGACATTTCGTTACCAAGGATAGCAACTGTATTATTGAAAGAGTGGTATTGGTGAGAGGTAATATTTGATGTTCAGTGAGTGGATTTTAATAAAAACAGGCATTAATCAATAATTGTAAAATAATTTTGATTAAATTGGATACAATATTGTTGTGAACGTGTACCCCAGACTAGTAATTTGGATGCCTGGATTAACAATGAGACATGAATTCAAATCCCACCATCCAATTCTGTGAATTTGAATTTAGTTTATAAAATCTGAAAATACACAAGTTGGTAAAAGTGACCACGAAGCTATTGGGTCTTGTTGCAGTCAGGGATGTGCTGTACTGTAAATGCCAACCTTATCAACAATGCCCATATTTCAAGAATGCATGAGAATATTATTGCTAAAGGAGTGCTTTGAGTTGCAGCTCCGTCGTAGGCAAAGAAAGTCCATCTTAGATTAAAGTGAGAAGGGTTTTATGTACCCTGGAGTATTTCAGATTAGGTTACAACTTCATAGAAGAGGTTAAGACTATTTATTGATCTCTTACAGCATCAATCAGAGACTAATAGTCTTCTATCTGACCCAGTTGCTCATTCCAGCATCTCTCAGCAACAAAGCTTTTTGTTCAACGTCCTTGGGGATCTAGGCTGTGTTTATTTTTGGTTTCTACTTTGCTATTTTAGAAGACTGACATGAAGGGTTACCTCACATCCTCAGGTTGATAAGCTCATTTTCTATTAAATATGATATAGAATAGCTAGTTGTAATTCAAAGCTGTACTGCCTGTATAGGCATTGTACAAAAGCCGCTTTCTTCTTTCACCTCCTATCTCTCTCCCATTTTCATTCCTCCTCTTCTAAAGTCACTGACACTTAGTGAGGTATTATGTCTTGAGAATGGTAACCTTCTATGTTGACTTACCTAGTCCTCATTCATAATGTACAGGCCCAAAAAAGTTTTACAAAGATATTTTTCCACAGAGTTCATCAAAGTTACATCTGGGGCACCCAAAAACAACACATACTCCAGCAGACGTAATAGAATAAAATTCAAAATTGCGTTAATTGAGGTGAAAAGGGACCTGTCTTATGAACTGAGTCAAAAGTTGATGATCCCACATTATAGGGAAATGAAGAGCAGCTGTTGCTGGAGCTCCCCCTGATGGTTAAAGGTAGAGCTTAAAACGAGGCAAAAAATGGTCTTGTGACAATTATACGGTTCATAACACAACAGAGACCAAAGCCGAATGTAGAATGCATCAGGGCAACCTAAAAACAGGAAATGAAAGAGAAAATGTGATAATAGATTAGCAGTAATCATGAAAGGGAGCCCAAATCTTTTCATGTGCATGTAAATAGGAAAAGGATAGTCCAAAGAAGAGACAAAACACACTGCTGATGTACCAATTGAATATTTTGTATTTTCCTTTGCTGAGGAGAAGAGTGCTGCCAATGCAACAGTAAAAGAGGAGGCAGCAGCAAAACTAGCTAAGGTAAAAATCAGATAATGAGAATGCACATAATTGGCTGCTAGCCCTAAAGTTAAGAGGACAGATGGTGCGCATCCAACATTATTGTAAGGTGCAAATTGTGAATACTTTGACCACAATCCTGAAACCTTCCTTGGATATCAGTGAATAGTGACATAAAATTGTGGGATTAAAATGGGAAAGGGAATAGCAGGGCAATTACAGGCCATTGAACCTAACATTGATAGTGAGGAAACCGTTGGCAATAAACCAGGACAGAATTAATTGGTATTTGGGAACGTACAGGACAATAAATGAAAGTTGACACTCATTATGTTGAAATCATACTTCACTAACTCGATTGAGTTCTTTGATGAAGTTAATGAAGGTATCATTGTTGATTCAGTGTAGATGGACTTTCAAAAGACATAACAGACTTGTTATCTATAAAGGAACGGTGGCAATTTGAATATAAAATTTGTTTAGGGACAGAAAATATAGAGTAGTGGTGAATGTTTATCAGGCCGGAGGGAAGACCATCAGGAACACACTCTAAGGATTACTGCACTTTTTAATATCTATTAATGATCTGGATTTGGGTATACAATGAATTTTCAAAGAATGCAGATCCTACAAACTTGGAACAAATTGTATAACTTGGAGATGTAGTAACCAATGAGAAGGACAGTAACAGACTTCTGGAGGACAAAGACAGACTGTTAAATTGACCAGACACATGGGTGATGAGATTGATTACAGAGAAGTGTGAGGTTACACATTTTGGTAGGAGGAATAAGGAGAGGCAATGTGAACTAAACAGTACAAAGGGGAGTGCACAAACAGAGAGACCAGACTTTAAATTGCCCTCTGAAATGGCCCAGCAAGCTGCTCAATTGTATCAAACTGCTACAAATTCTAAAGAAATAAATGAAATCAGATGGACCATCTGGCATCACTATATGCACTGGAAACAACAATGGCAAATCCAGCCCTGTCCATCCTGAGAAGTCCTCCTTACTATGGGGGCTTGTACCAAAATTGGTAGGGTTTTCCAACAGACTACTAAAGCAACAAACTGTCACAGTCATTTTCACAGGATCTTACTTTACAGGCAATGATGCCAACATCACCGTCCCTGGCTATGTCTCGTCTAACTTGCACAGTGATATACAGTCAGAAGGGAGTTGCACCGGGAGTTCTCAACATTGACTGTGGACCTCAGGAAGTCTCATGGAATCAAAATAGCAAGGAAACCATCTGCTGATAACCAATAACACCCCCGTTTGTCTGATAAATCAGTGCCCCTTCATGTTGAACACCACTTGGAGTTTGCACTGAGGGTGGCGAGTGATGTGTTATTTTTGTTAAATCAACTAGTGTGACATTGTCTAAGTTTTTCCCTATAAGTTAGCCCATGTAACATATACCATGGAGATTGGGTTGTTGTTGAGACAGGTGTCTTGAAGTTTATTAATGACGTTAACTATTTACACTTAAATAATTATAAGACATCGGACTTACACAGAGTTTAGGTTCTAAGCTAACCAATGTTACAGTGTCATTATGTATCAGTAGCACTATGCATGGCTGACTGTCTAACTTCCCACTTAATTGCCTTGTGACTACAGAAGGTGAGGCAAGGACTTTTATACCGGAACCTAACACGTCATTTAATTGTCTGAAATGTACAATATCTTTCTTGGGCCTATGCAGGAATACAATATCCACTCTTTCTCCTTGAAAGAATAGGACCACTTTTATAAGAAACATGTGTGAAGATACCTATAGATATACCATGTTGACATCTTAAAATGATACATTGATGGATGTACAATGCAACCTGATCTAGTCCTAAGACAGTTATCAGGGCTAGGCTGTGTCAGTTCACTCTGCAATGCACTATCTGTTGTCATAGATGGACACATATTATTTGACATTGAGTTGTGGTTGGTGTCTGGAATGATACTTTCAATATCTGATTTGTCAACCTGTGTGATGAGTGATTGATTATATGCAGCTTAATATATCACCTACTACTTTGCAGTATTTGATCATTGCTTGTTATAACATCATGTGCTCTCGTCTGGATTCAACAATGTATATATTGTTGTTCATATGGAACTCTCAAACTCCTATACTTCGTTGAGGTTCAAGTTGGGATAACTGCCTGCATGCATATCGATCATGTTCACGTACTATTTCTTCCCTCCTTTCAAACAATACATTGTACACATGTGTGAGGGAGGAACTGTCTGGATCTGTCTTCTGAATATGAGAACTGCCAATCTGGCAGTAAACTGATGTCTTGAGGGATACAAATTTAGCATCGCTTTTAAACATTTTAGCAAGTCGCTTTATGCTTGACTATGATAGAATCTACAGCACAAACAACATGTTCTGTGAGACCTTTAGCCTGAGGGTGTTGAGGACGAGACACAAAAGGGAAATTGATGAAGTCATTAGTCACCAGAATGTAATAATGTCCTTGGACATGGAAAATATCAGTTCTAATCTTGCCCCACAGCTCAGAAGGCATATTGTGTGGGATGAGAGATTCTTGCAATCGATGACGTTGATGGAGTTGACATGGATACATGATGGATGATCAATATCTCTATCGAAGTCAGGCCAATAGATGGATTCATGATATGTGACTGATATGTATATGGCCTAGCATGTTTTGATGTAGAGCTTGTGGGATTATCACTTGTTTGCCTTTACAAATCACATCCTTGGAAAGAAACCGAAATAACTGCGGATGCTGTCAATCAGGAACAAAAACAGAAGTTGCTGGAAAAGCTCAGCAGGTCTGGCAGCATCTATGAAGAAAACATCAGAGTTAACGTTTCGGGTCTGGTGACCCTTCTTCAGAACTAACCATCAGAACACATGAACATCAGCAAGTAGCAAAACAGCACGACAAACTCTCCTTAATATCTGTACATTCAGACAATGAAGGTCATCAGTTTAACTGGGACAAAGTAACTGTAGTGGCCCAAGCCAAACATCGACACGGACGGGAATTCCTAGGGGCATGGTTCTCCACCCATACTTCAATCAACAAACATATAGAATTGGACCCCATATACAAACCCATACAGATCAAAACCGGAAATGACACTACTCACCATAACGGACCAGACAGTATAAATTCCAAGCAAAGTAGAATAACATCACTTCAGCGGAGGCTCCACTGATGATGTCACCTAGCATGGTGATGAAACATCCGAACAAAAACAAGCCAGCTAGGCTAACAAGCCAATAACCTCATCCACAATCCCCGAGCTATAGGTCTTTGCCAAAACTTTATTCAAAATATATGGCGACAAAAAGTTAAAGAAACCAAAGCATATTTGTAAGTCACGTTTGTCTCGTGGTGCACATATCTTCTGCAGGACCACATCTAATACTGTTTGCCAAACAGATTCAATTGGGAGTCAGAGGGCAATTGGGAGTCAACCACATTAGTGTGGGTCTGGAGTCACACATAGGGCAGACCAGGTAAGGACATGTTTTTCTCACAATCTGCAGTGGATTCATGGTTATTATTAGACTCTTAATTACAGATTTTTATTGAATTCATATTCCACCATCTGCTCTGGATTAACAGTTCAGTGATCATGCTACTAGGTCATCACCTTAAATGCATATTACTTGGATGGAGGTAAAGACTTCAGCTTTTCTGCTGGGGTCCATGAGATGAACCAAACTGACTACATGCACTTTTTGGCCCAGACTGCCCAGACCCATCCCCCTATAACCCACCTAATCTACACATCCCTGAACACTTTGAGCAATTTAGCATGGCCAATCCACCTAGCCTGTGCATCTTTGGACTGTGGGAGGAAACCAGAGCACCCAGAGGAAACCCATGCAGACACAGGGAGAATGTGCAAACTCCACACAGACAGTTGCCTGAGAGTGGAATTGAACCCAGGTCCCTGGTGCTGTGAGTGCTCAGTGCTAACCACTGAGCCTCTGTGCTGCCCCTAATATTGCTGCTGAAGAACAGTGTAAGTGTCTAGGATTTGCACTAAAACAGAGACCAGCATGACATTATGTGCACCTTTTTTGTCACTTTCATACTATTTCTGACAAACAAGACGGCAGAATCAACCAATATTCGGTCACAGGTAAGGCCAGAGTAACACAGAGAATGTTTTTTTCAGTGTTTCTGCCTGTGCTTTTCCAAAATATCATTTTACTAGATTGGAGCTACACTGCACCATTTTCGAACTGAATCAAATGCGGCCTCTTGTTATATTTTTCACAGTGAGGATACTCACAAATCTTCCTCCTCCATTGTGTCCGTTATATATCTACAGGGTAGGAGCATTTTGTGCTTGGTTGTTGCTTACAAATGTCAGCTCTCAACTCATCTAGATGATCACTGATAGTTAATAAATAAAAAGCTTCCCAACTGTCAATGTGGCAGTACCTGTTAATATCAACTAGCTGTCACAAGCTAACTGACATTAATTATTTCCACTAGCTTTTATACCAATTAGATGCAATTGCAACCATCATGATATGGCTTCTTGAGTCAAAAACCACTGCCAACATGATATGGTCTCAGTACTTCCATATATGCTAGCATTTGTAATTTGTAATATGTATCACAAAGACTGGGTTCTTTTTTAGACAGATGTCTTGAAGTTTATTATGAACATTCATTATTTACACTGTTATAAGATCTCAAACTTACACATGGTGTTGGTTCCATGCTCATTTATATTATGGCAATAATACATGACAGTATCACTACACATGGCTGGATGAGTGACTATACATTGCACTGATCCCTTTGCACTGTGACTGCTGAAGATGAGGTATGGACCTTTATACTGGAATGTCATAATTTCATCAATCTATCTCACAGGTACAATGCCTTTCTGTGATCTATGCAATAATACAACAACAAGAACACAGAATGCACTTGGGTGGGGGGCCTTAATGTTCATTACCAAGAGTGGCTCAGCAGCACAACTCCTAACTATGTTGACGGAATCCTAAACGAAACAGGGCCAAAAAATGTGGAGCTGGAAAGGCACAGCAGGTCAGACAGCATCCAAGGA
Source organism: Ginglymostoma cirratum (assembly GCA_024137785.1). Taxonomy (NCBI): domain Eukaryota; kingdom Metazoa; phylum Chordata; class Chondrichthyes; order Orectolobiformes; family Ginglymostomatidae; genus Ginglymostoma; species Ginglymostoma cirratum. The sequence goes on from JAHRHZ010000062.1 coordinate 42,683,715, forward strand.
GCAGGAGTATCAACGTTTCAGGTTGGAACCCTTCTTTTCACTCTAGCTTCCAGCACTTACAGTCCTTTCTGTCTCCAAGCTGCTAAGCAGGGTCTGTGGCAGGTTTGAGTGAATGAACAAAGGGGCAAAGCAGATGTGAGTGATAAACCATCCTGACCTACTTTTGCATTTCCTGTCTATGACAAGCATTATAAATCCTACCCAGTCAATGAATGCTCTATTAATCTACTCTCCATCATCGGCAATACGATGGAAGGTGTTGTTGACAGTGCTATTAAGTGCATTTGCAAAAGAATAACCTACTTGTTGATGATCAGTTTGGGTTCTACCAGGCCCACTCAGCTCCTGACTTGATTACAGCTTTGGTTCAAACATGGCCAAAAGAATTGCATTCCGGAGGTGAGGGGACAGTGACCATGCTGAACTTCAAAGCAGTACTTGACCGTGTATGGCTTCAGGGTGCCTGAGCAATACTGGAATCAATGGGAATCAGGGGAATACTCTCCACTGGTTGAAGTCATCCTTGCACAAAGGAAGGTGATTTGCAGATCAATTATCCACATCTTTGCAGGAGCTCCTCAGGGTTGTTCCTTGGCCCAAATATCTTTAGCTGCTCCACCAATGACATTCTCTCCATCGTAAGAGAAGATGTGGGGATGGTTGCAGAATGTTTAGCACCATTAATAACTCCCCAGATGTCAAAACAGATTGTGTCCAGATGCAGTAGGAGATGAGCAACATTCAAGCTTGGGATGATAAGTGGCAAGTAACATTTACCCCACACAAGTGCTAGGCAATGACCACCTCCAATAAGAAAAAAAATCTAACTATTGCATCTTAACTGTCAACGGAATTACCATCATGGGCATCTCAGTAGCTCATTGGTTAGCACTGCTGCCTCGCAGTGCCAGGGACCCGGGTTCAATTCCACCCTCGGGTGACTGTCTGTGTTACAATTCTCCCCACGTCTGCATGGGTTTCCTCTGGCTGCTACGGTATCCTCTCGCAGTCTAAAGATGTGCAGGTTAGATGGATTAGTCTTGCTAAATTGCCCAAAGTGTCCTGAGATGTGTAGGTTAGGTGGGTCAGCCATGGGAAAAGTGGGGTTGGGGTTGGGGTTGGGGTTGGGGTTTGGGTTTGGGTTTGGGTGGGAAGCTTTTTGGAGGGTCAGTGTGGACTTGATGGGCCAAATAGCCTGTTTCCACACTGTAGGGATTCTATGATTTTATGATCACTGAGTATCCCACTATGAATATCCTGGGGGTTACTAATGACCAGAAACTGAACTGGACCAGCCATATAAACTCAGTGGCTACAATAGCATGTCAGAGGGAATCATGCAGTGGGAAACTCATCTCCTGACTTCCCAGTATCTGTCTGCCATCTACAAGGTACAAGTTAGGAGTGTGAGACAGAATGCTCTCCAATTGCCTGGATGTGTGCACTTCCAAAAAGCTTCAAGAAGCTTGGCACCATCTAGGACAAAGCAGCTCATTGGCTTAGCACTCCATCCAGCATCTTCAACAAGCACTTCTCTTACACGATGCACAGTAGCAGCAGTGAGTACCACTTACAAGATGTACTGCAGGACCTCAGCAAGGCTTCTTTGACAGCATCTTTCATATCCATGATCCCCACCACCTTGAAGGACAAGAGCAACAGATGCCTGGAATACCAGGTTCTGCTCCAAACCACATCATCCTAACGTGGAATTATATCACTATTCTTTCATCATCACTGGACTAAAATCCTGGAACTCCTTTCCAAGAACTGTAGTATGGGTGTACCTACATTCCAGGGACTTCAGCAGTTCAAGAGGACAACTTGCTACCACTTTCCTCAGGCCAATTAAGGATGGACAATAAATATTGGCCCATGCAGTGAGATCCATATCCCATGAATGATTAACAAAATGCCGGCACAGGCATGATAAGCTTAAGAGGCTGCCTCTGTGCTGTATCTTTTGATGTTTATAGGTTAGAGATTTAGAGGATTGTAAGTAAGCAAGAGGGAATGAACTGGAGATGGATGAGAGGTGAGGTAAGATCAAAAGGGATTGTGATAAGGTGGAAAGCAGGATTGATAAAATAGAAAATGGGAAACATAACTTGTGCTTAAGGGTATGGTGTTGAGATTATAAAAAGGAAACAAAAGTTGGGTCTTGAGGAGCTGTAAGTGGCAACAGCAGAATCGTTACTAGAACTTGGCTATGTCCAACATTTCTGGCAAAAACTATGATCCAAAATTGCTGAATTCAGTATTCACTTCAAAGGCTGTAATGTGTCTGATGAAAAATTAAGGCAATGTCCCTCAAGCTTTCATTGAACTTTATTGGAACATTTTAGGAATCCAAGGACAGGGGGTGAGAGCAGGAATAGGGTGGTGTATTAAAATAGCTAACATTGGACGCTCAAGGTCAGGCTTGCATACTGAATGGATGAATGATCTTCTAACTAATTTGTTGTCCCCAAAGTAAAGAAGACTGCATATCTCCATAAAGGAGCAGTCACTGTATTATCATACAGTGAAATAAATGCAATTAGGAATAATTCAGGACAGCCGGGGTTAAATATGATCCAATCTTCAATAAAGTTAATTTCAGCGTAGAATGGGTAACATAATCTTCATCTGTCGTGAGTGAAACTGGTTCCAAAATGAACATAATTTGAAAATGAAATGGCCTCTTTAACTTGATCTCTTTCTGTCCTCTGAGAAATAGATTCTAAAAATTAAAAGATGTGTCAAGTCATTTGGGAAGGGAAGTAATACATAGATAGGTCAGAAGAAGATAAAAGACTATTGGTCTGGACCTGCTCAAGGCCTTTGGGCAGATATTTAATTTGCAGATGTGTCAGGTTGGGGGAAGGCTTGGATGGGAGTGGGGGGAGTACCTAGAAAACTGACAGTGCATTAAAAAGCCATGTCTAACTTTCACATTTCATTGCAGCATGTTAAGCTGCCTGTGTACAATCTCCTCAGTCGAGGCAGGCTGGCAATTAACACATGTTAATTGCTCAGTTGGCGATATTTATATACACTTTTGACTTTAACATTGGTCCATGTGATGCCTATTGAAAGCAAGGTGAGAACAGCTGTAATTGAAGGGGCTGAAATAATCACAGGGAACTATGCCAATAACTACTCGGTACTCTTGACTGTGAGTGGGAAAGAGTTTATCCGCAGTACACTTGTTGAGAGGTTTGCAGCTTACTTTCTGTATTTTGGAGGTTTGCTGTGTCACATCAGGATCATTTATCATATCTATAATGTACCTTAGGTGAGGACAAAGATGACTAGATACAGCACCAACAACAACTTGCCAGTTGTAAATCTTAAGCTAAATGCCAGAGCGGGCAAGGGTGGAGAGGTGCTGCCCTACGATAAGGGTCTACAGACAACAGCTCAGTTTCCTTGATATTTCTGAACACCAGTGTCTCAGTAGGTTTCAGAATTCAGTCAGGTGGTGACAAACATTTAACATCCTATTTACCACCTTAAACATTCAATCTACCCGCTACTCGCACACAATGGCTACAGTGTGGCCCATTTATAAGATGCACTGCAGCAACTCACCAAGGCTATACCTTCAAAACCTATGACTTCTGCAAGCTAGAAGGACTGTAGCAGATACAGGGGAATACCCTACCTGCAAGCTCCCCTTCAAATAACACAGCATCCTGACTTGGATGTAAAACATGTTCCTTTACTGTTACTTGCTCATAATACTGGAATTTCCTCTCTAACAGCCTTGTGGATACACCTACATTCCACAGATGGCAGTGGTTCATGATGGCAGCTTAGCATCCCTGAGTGGTAGCCCTTGCATTTTCTGTACATGCCCTCTGTTAACATGTAGAACCCAGGGAGCCACATGTGAGCAGCTAATGGTCCTCTGCACCATTGAGACTCCTGCTACTTTGACAAAGACATTCCTACTGCTTCTTCCTGGCTATAGAGAAACCTGAAATGCCCTTTTCTGGATAAAGGGCCTCTGTTATTTACCCAATACAGAGATGCACAGTGCTCTTATATGATGGCAGTTTTATGTGCTCCTGTCCACATCGGCAGACATTGAGGGCCACACTGGTCTTGACTCCACTGGTAGTGCCATTGTTGCCTTGCTGTATGGCTGTAGGTCCATTGAAGAAGGTGGCAGAAATGGGTGAGAATCTCATTGATGAATTGTATCTGCCTCAGACATTCTGCTGGTCAACAGAGGAAGTGCTTCCCGCAGAGCCTTGATATGTACAACCTTTTCTTGTGAGCCATGTTCCTCCTCCCTCTGTAGACAACTTTGCCTTTGCCATGTTTGTTCTGCACCTTCCTGTGTAACAGCTCCGAAAGGGCTTCAATCCCAGACCCCATTCATGATAAGTGGCTTTCTACTTGGAGATTTCAAAGTCCTCTGAAATCCATGGAAAACCACAGCACAATTCTGTTATGGCTCCAACAACTTTTCAGTACACTTCCAACATTAGTACTAGCCGCAGCACCAAAACAAAGTTAAAAAAGCCTCCCCGAAAATATCATTGTGACAAATTTAAATATCATTAAGGTGGTCCTTTATATAGTTAAATCCATGTTCAGTTGTAAATGTCTAAGACTGTGCATTAACGGAAATTGTGAGGTCCAAATTGTCAGGATCAGTGTCAAAGTCACTGATGTGACATTCCACTCTTACCCACTCTTTATTATTTCAGTACTTGCAGGGCATGCTCACGTTATTGCTCTTCCAAGCATAGTGATCAGTGTATACTGGAAATGGTCAGGAACAGTTGGCTGCTATTTTTGGCTGCTCAGGCTACCTTAGTATTGACAGCAGTATCTCTTCAGAACTGAGCTTTCAGCCCTGTAGGTAGGAAATCTGAATCTCAGTTCCTTCGCAACCAGCATCAGTGATACCCAACCCCTCACCCCTGCATTCCCATCATTACCTGGATTATAATTACTTCCAGCTCTCCATTAAGGGCACCTATCACCCGTCAGTTTTTCTATTAGTCTCAGCAATACCAGCATCAATGATTTCTCCCACTTTCAACATTGACAGTATATGTGATGCCTTCCATGCTCAGCACTGTCACCATTAGTGTTCACTCCCACTTTAACATCAGTGCAGTTTTAAAGCCCTATCACAACCAATATCAGCAATACCTCCTAGCCCCATGATTACCTGTTTCAGTCATTCTTACCAATTCCAATTCTACCGACATTCAGTGATTCTTCACTGCCGCATCCCCCATTACATCAGCTCTACAATTCAGCCTTATCAGTGCCATCAGCTAATCCCATTGACTTTGATCATTACCAGAATAAATAAACTTTCCCATTCCTATTGCTGCAAGCAATGATCCTTCCCAACTCTGGTACTTATCGTTTCAACCAGCAAAACTCCAAATATTCATGAAATGTTGCAGACCCAGCAAACTGACCAGTGGCTGGTCTTAACCCTGCCTTACTAGCCTCAATATGATTTCATTATTAATATTAGACTCATTTCTGAAGGCAAAAGCCAATCAATCTTAGATATTTCTCTTAGCTCCATCATTACTAATACCAGTGATCTTCCCAATGATCATCACTATCAGCTTCAATGATTGCCAACATAATGATCATTCCACTCCTGATATTCATTGCCAGCCCCATCCCCATCAGCAATATCAATTCCTGCTGGCACTATCAACAACAACATCAGTGATAACTCCCAGTCTGAACATGACCAATGTCATTCCATCTACATAGTGCTGTTGATTCCTTTATGCTGTATTTCTATAAATATCAATGAGGTATATCCCAATTCAAAGTCACAACTGCACCCGTTAATCGATCTAGTAGCTAGCTGCATCTACACCAAAGCTCGGTCTTTGCCTCGTCTCTAGTACAACACTCCTCTCTTCCAGTTTAGTGATGAAGTTTCTATGTATCTCTGGCCTTCATCGGTAACAGCATTGGTTGTTCTGCCAACCCTATTATCACTAATATGAGTAATCTCTCATAACCAATCAATATCAGTAGACTGTTCATCATTATCTGTAATCCTTTCCGAACCCATATCTGCATGTGTGTTCCTCCTAGCTCTTCTACAAAGCAGTGCTATTTTCTCGCCTCAAGATCTTGACTCTCAATGCTACCATATCCACAGAAATCCACTCCCTCCATCATTCAGTACCAGCAGTGTGTATCATTTCAAAATACACTGCAGCAATTCACCAAGGCTCCTTAGCCAGCACTTTCCAAACACCCAAATACCACCACATAGAAGGACAAGGGCAGCAAATACGTGGAAACACCATTACCTGGAAGTTCACCTCCAAGCCACTCATCTTCCTGACTTGGAAATATATCACTATTTCCTCCTTGTCACTGGGTCAAAATTCTGGAATGCCTTCCTTAACAGCATTATGTGTGCAGCTACAACAAATAGTTTGTGGCAGCTCAGGAATACAGGTTACTCCTACCTTCTGAAGGACAACTAGGGACAGAAAATACATGCTGGCCCAGGAAACAATGTCCATATCCCTTGAATGAATAAACAAAATCAATTCATGCTCCATATTCCCCTTGAAAACCGAACATCATGAAACACCACGAAATCAGATTAAAACTCCATTACGACACAAATGAATGAAAGTGAGATCAACGTCTCTAGCATCTCACTAGTTGCTGCTCTGTGAACAATGCCAAGCCTCCAACAAAGCATGACAAAACAATCATAGGTCAACAAAACCACATTTGAACTATTGTGAATTAGCAGAAAACAGAGTCAATAATAGACTGAATAATTTATACTTGATGTCTTGTCCTTTCCTTAATATCCACGAATTCTGTGATAAATGACACGTAACATTGAACAAAGAATAGAAGAAACAATATAAAGAAATAGGCCGTGAATGCTTTGGCACAGGTCACAATATGGAATTTGAAAAAGAAGCATATAGCACCTGCACCATGCAGAACACTTAACACACACATCAACACCAGCACCGTCAATATAAGATGATCCATAATGTACTACATTCAATATTCAAAACTAGACAGCGTACTGCCAATAAAGATCACACAAAATAAAGGCAAAAGCACTTAATACATAATATATACATACTTGTGGCAGCCTTCCATCTTGCAAGACAATGGTTTGTGCCATGGTGATCGACTCTGTGTTAAGTATTCTCTTGTGTGGCTCAGAAACTCTACTCTGGCATGGTGGTCTATGCCACATTTTCTACAGAGTGAAACAATGGGCTGAGAAAGGCATGATTCATTGGCCTCTGTTTTCTCTGGGTCAGAGAGTGGTGGAGGGTCACTGAATATTTTTAAGGCTGAATTAAAGAGATTCTCGACTGACAGGGGCGTCAAAAGATATTGGGAATGGCAAGAAAGTACAGGCTGTAATTAAATCAACCGTAATCTTCTCAAATGACAAAGCAGGATTGTGGGGCCAAATGGCCTACATCTGTATTAAAGTTATATGTTCATTTGTTCAAATGTCTTTTCCTAGTCAGCTAATCTTTTTGTTTCTACTTGACACTTTCAATACAATTCTAAACAGTCATCCTCCCAAGGACACGGACTATATCCCAATTGTCAGTATCAATATTTACGACCTTCTTCTCTTACTAACAGGTGTCCTTGTAGTGGAGGTGTGGTTACCCAGATGGTCATGACTCAGTGACCAATTCACTGTACAGAAAGTCTACAGCTGTCATCCATCCAATGAGCAGACATCATTCGTTCAATGATGATATACAGTTTGAAGGATTTTAATACAACACCTAAGTTTTTTTTACATTAGAACAATACTTCAGAATTATTTCATGTGTGGTGAAGCACTTGGAAATGACCTGAGTACATAAAATCCAGTGTAAAACCTTCCAAATCCATGACATCTACCACTTAGGAGGACAAGGGCAGCAGATGGACGAAAGCATTAGTTCCCCTCCAAACCACACACCATCCTGACTTGGAACTGTACTGCTGTATCTTTGCTATCATTAGATCAAAATTCTGGAATTCCTTTCCTACCAGCCCTATGCTTATAACTGCCCACTTTGGACTGCAGTGGTTCAATATGGCAGCTCACCATCACCTTCTCACGCACACTTAGGGTTGGGCAATAAATGCTGGCCTAGCAAGCAATGCTTACATTCTGTGAAAGAATACAAAAAACACAACATTATACAATACTCAAGACACATGTATGGAGGTTCACACCGTACAAGTATGTTACATATCTTAAAAAAACACAATATGCAATCATCTGTTGTACATAAGGCATAAATCAACGTATGGTAGAAGACACAAGTTAAATATTTAGCCTAACAGATATACATAATGGCACACTCAAAACTTATGTCAAAGAAAACGTCAGATAGAATATGAGACAGTCATAAAACTGCACAACTTGCAACAGGAAACCTAACACAAATACAACTGCAATACAAACATAAAATTAATGATGCACAAAATGTTTTTCTGCTGTTCTCATGCTATGGGTGACCCTGATATTTCTGAATTTATTGTTCTCTTGCTTTGAGTAGAAAGTAATGATCTTTCCGGAACTGAGCCTTGTAGATGGTTGATAGGGGTCAAGGGTCAGAACGGCAGTCACTCATCACGGAGAATACAGCCTCTGCCTTTCTATTACAGGCAAAATGTTGATATGGCTAGAGCTTTTCAACTTTTGATTAAGACTTTCAAGATGTTGTTAATGGTAGATTTGACAGTGACATTGGATTTCTGTTGTTTGATCAAAGTAACTTACAAAGAATGTGCGTCGTTCAAGCCTGGATTTGTCCTGGTTTGTTTGTCTGCTAGCAGGGACTGTTTGATTATCAAGAAATTATAAATGTCACTAAACATTGTGGAATCATCAGCAACAGAAGAACTCATGATGTTAAAACATAAAGAAGGTCAAAAACAATATGCATGATGAAGCAATCAGAGATAGCTGAGTAGCATATGCATTCCTTAGTAACTCTATGATGATGTACAGAACAATTAGCACAACCAGTTATAGACACCAAAAACATTCACAGTCCATACTTAACAGAGTTAAAAAAAGGACTGAATGCGATCCACCAAACTGTATAGTTCAGTTCATCAATGCAACAGTTATTTTGCACCAACCATTTACTTTCCAAGGTAAATAGAAACATAAGAAGGAACATGCATCATGGAAACACACAGAAAGCAGAATGCGCACTGAAATCATGAAGTATGGCACATGTGAGTACACAAAACGCAAGTCAGATAGCTTGGCAATAACAGCTCCTCATAAAGAAAAACACGTCCACTATATAAGATACAAAACAACACATGATCAAGCGTTAAAGATAGTACATTCATATTCTATTTCAGATGATATTCAGGAACTCAAATAACTTCTCTTCCTGAGGTATCACATCACCTGAACCCCCTTGATACTGCCATTTAATTCAGTCCCGGATGTTTATTAATGTTACTGTGTGTGACACTGATATTGATATTCCTATAACATTAACTGTAATGACCTCTGAAATGGAGTCTGCATGATTAATACTAAGGTCTTTATGGGAGAAGTAAATGTTGATGGGCACAGGAACCCGTTGAGAAATTGTCTCCAGCTTCTCTTGAGAGTAGATTTCAATAACCTGCCAGAAAGCACAAAGGCTGCCCATATGTGATATCTGTGTGTATGTAAGACAGTAGGTAGCTGCCTATCAATGCAAATCTGTTTGTTTGCATCTGCCTATCTATTCAACTACCTGTGTGTGACAATGCCTACATATGTGCTTCTGTCTGCGTGCATCCGTGCAGATGTGTGTTTATGTAAGTGTCTCTGCGTGTGTCTGTCTCTGTGTTGTCCAAGATTCCCCTCACACCCCACCACTACTGTCCAATGGTAGGGTGGTCCATTAACAAATGCACTGCAGAAAGTCGCTAAGGCTTTTCAATTGCACGTCCCAAACCCGTGGCCGCTACCAGGAAGGAGGCAGCAGCCACATGGGAACATCACCACCTCCAAGATTCCCCCTGCCAAGTCACACAGCAGTTGGAAGTATATCACTGTTCCCCTTATCATTGTTCAGGCAAAATCCTGAACTACAGCAGTTCAAGAAGATGGCTCGAGGACAATTATTATTGATGGTCACAATCCTTCTAACAAATAAAATAACTCCCGATACCATCACTAGTGTAATACTTTGCGCACAATAAAAGCTCAGCCATGGCTTTAAAAACACGATCGGAGTTGGTTGCAAGATGAACGTGATAGTTGCGTCTGGGCTGCTTCTCTCGACATGAACGCATCCGTGGCTCAGTGACTGGGAGCTATCACGGGCTGGAGGAGCCTGGATAGAGTTGGGAAAGAGGATGGGGGGTGGGGGTGGAGGTGTGAGGTTTGGGGTGGGTGGGAGGATGGAGGGAGCTGTTTTCGAGGCTGCGCAGGTTGGCTAGGGTGGGGGGGGGGGACGGGAATTGAGGGGAGCTCCTCCTTCCAGTGTTAGCGCTGCCTTGTCTTTCTGCCGCTCGCTTCATTCCAGCAAGCACCGCCGGCCTGCACTTGCAAGGGACGACAATGTAGGAGCAGCGCTGGGCTGCTGGCCACTGACAAGCGGTGTGTGTAGGGGGGGGGAGGGGGGGGTTAAACTCGAGGCTGCGGCCAGCGCAGGCTAAGAGACAGAGAGAGAGTGTGAGAGACAGAGAGGGGCCAGCGGGACGGGAGGCCGCCTGGTCGCTGTCCGCGGTGCTGAATGATCAGCTCGGTGCAGGTCTCCAGCTCCCGCGGCAGCAGCCCAGGAAAGCGACCTCCCTCCGCGACATGTCTGATCGAGGAGATGGGCAAGGGCGACGACAACGATCGCATCGTGATCAACGTGGGAGGGACGAGGCACGAAACGTACCGGAGCACATTGAAGACGCTGCCCGGCACCCGGCTGGCTTGGCTCACCGAGCCCGGCGCCTTTGCCAACTTCGACTACGACCCGAAGGCGGACGAGTTCTTCTTCGATCGCCACCCGGGGGTGTTCGCCCACATCCTCAATTACTACCGCACGGGCAAGCTGCACTGCCCGGCCGATGTGTGCGGGCCCCTGTACGAGGAGGAGATCGCCTTCTGGGGCATCGATGAGACGGACGTGGAGCCGTGCTGTTGGATGACTTACCGGCAGCACCGGGACGCCGAGGAGGCGCTCGACAGCTTCGAGGCCCCCGACCTCAACAGCGGTGACGGCGAAGGCGGCGGCGACGGGGTCGGGGACTCGGAGGACGAGCTGGACACCAAGCGCCTCGCCCTGGGAGATTGCTCCCCTGAGGCCGGGGCCAAGGCCAGCTGGTGGAGGAAGTGGCAGCGCCGCATCTGGGCTCTCTTTGAAGACCCTTACTCCTCGAAATATGCACGGGTAAGGAAACTTTAAAAATAAGCTCGCTGTTAAAAGAAAAAAATAAACAGATCTATCAATAATCTTGACACGAGCGCCACAAAGTTCAAAGCCTCTCTTACATTGGAGAGAACTTGTTGGGCAAATGAATTAAATTGCAGTTCTCCAAATGTATCCAATGGAGAGAGGATTGCAAAAGGGCAGGTCACGATTGAATTAATAGCGAGCGGAGCAAGGTTACACAGTGACTTGAGGAGACATCAATGTTCCAAAGCAGCCCGGGATACCTGGGGTGGATGCACTCTTGCTGTAAGCAATACTGGATGGAGGTGCAGTTTTGCTTGTTTTGCTATAGCGAGATAGAAAACAAGACTATATCTTGAGAAGGATTTAGCAGACCCGCTTGTGCTGGTAGTAAAACGGTGTAACAAATACATGTCAGGTTGTTCAGCTCACCCCCGGTGTGGGGGTGGGGGGGGGGGGGAGGTGAGGGGAATGAGGAGAGGGGCTGATACATGGCAAATATTCACGGGGTTTAGGTGAGCGCAAAGCCCCCTCTTTGTATTATCAGGTATCCTGTTCCCCAGGGGCTGCTGAGACGGTTTTCCAGGGAGCTTTTTTTTAAAAGCTACTTCAGTAATCGGCAATGTCGGTTATACCGATGACTTGGAGGATTTTCAGGAATCTGGAAATGTGTTCCTATAACGCAAGGCTCGTTCTCTTTCGGAGAACTGGTGTTTCTGATTAAAGCTACGGAGATAGCGCGCAGCAGGAGTGCGTTTCAGATTGGCGCTCATTGATATTCTAGAGGCGTGCTCACTAGGTGCAGACTGCAGAGGAATCCGAGAGTCGCTATTTTAACCTCAGACCCCAGGTTGTTTTGATTTAATTAATGGACCCTGGGTCATCTTAGCGACGGGAGGTAATGCTTTTAAATCCTATGTGTGATTTTGGTCTTTGGGAAAAATGCGGTTCTGACTGGAAATGACAATTTTAGGATGAACAAGGGTACTGTAAGCACCAATATAATTAAATTAGGGCAAATATGTATCTCGATAATTCTATGAAGTGTGCCATTTATCATTGTTCACGTTTACATATTCCACAGCGCTCATACATGTTGCGTTTTAAAGCCTTTTTCGATTGCCGGCCCGATTCTGCGCTACATTATTATTGCTGCTGTCAGAAAACGCTAGCTACCGACTTGCAGATTATTTAAAGACTGCTAGCCGGATGGCGGTATTGTGCATTCCCACCAATCGTCAACAATACAGTACTTCCTCAAACGTCTCCGCGCCTAAACAGTCACATCGGATGTACAAATTGTCAGATTGCTGCTAGGGCGACGCGTTTATATTTGGGGACAGAGTTAGGAGCGATCTGCACAGAGCAATGTCACTGCGGTTGCATAACAGCCGTGTTGGAGCCCCGCATGTCATCCAGGCGCTCCCGCTGAGAATCTCCGCACACGTGATGACCAAAATCAGATCGGAATGTTCTGCTGGTTCCCGGAGAAATGGAGAACCTGAGCCCAGGGGCAGTACAGGGGAAAAGAAAGCTGCCTGTAAACAAACCCATGATGAACAGTAAGCAGTCTGTATTTCGAAATGTGAGCCATCCCAAGATGTCTACATGCAATTTATTGAATAGTATACATTCCATGGTGTTCTCTCTCCCACCCTTGTGTGTTTGAACTCTGCACAAAACCCACCGTGCATTTTGGAGGTAGAAATAGTGAAATACTATCTCAGACGTCCGATGTAATTTATTTCGTTGTTATTTGACCTTTTATCTCCTGCATTCTGACTACATTCTTCTGAAACCAAGGCATATTTTTTTTACTGGCTGTTTCCCAGATCCGAGGTAGGCAGAGAAAGAGAGAGGGAAGCAGCCGGGTTAGAGGTTCCCCGATGCTCCAGCAGGTGGTACCTAGCACCGCGTCCAATTTTCCTGCTGTCTCTGCAGTGGCGAAGGGAAACGGATGTTTACAGTCAACAAACCAACACATGAGCTGCAGAAACACTGAAATTCAGACGGGGTTGGGGGGGGGTGGGGGCAGAAAATTGTATTGATAGCCGGGAAATGAAGCCTCAGTGCCCGACAGACATATACTTACATTGACCTTGAATTTAGCGATTTCAATTAAACAATTTCTTACGCATAGTACAGCCTTACAGAGCGGGATCTTTCATACAGGTTGCTCGCTAATGCTTCCTTGGAATGAGTGTACTGAACAGGTGCGGATTCTTTGAGACAAGATAGAGGCGAATGACCTTCATAAATGTACTGTCAGACCTAGCATCAACCAGATGGATTGATAGTGACAGTATACTGAAGTTACTCGGATCTGCTTAATGTCGCTGGTGTACCAATTTGTACACTGAAAATATACATTATAACCCGAAAAATAATCTATCAGTGTGAGGAAGGAAAATATTGAGGGAACTGCTTCATGCTGAAATATCTGATCGAAAATCGGCACGGAACTGCCGGGATCAATGCTTATAATTAATTCCATATTCAGAGAGCGAGTAGGAGCGTTTAACTGGGATTGCTTTGCTGCTTATCACTGTTTTTTCATGGCCTTCTCATTCTTGAATGATCTTATTATCGACTGGGGACCAATACGAGACAAGTTAGCGAAATGCACATTAATAACGGAGCGGAGCCAGGCTGGCTGAATGCCGAGCCGTAGGGACACGAACAAGGAAAGGGCAGGACTGGGAAAGCAAGGGCAAGTGATTCTTCATTATACTCGAGAAAATACCGTCTTCATAAAAAGCAGACGTTAGGCCAAATGTTTATTGAATTTGGTTGGCGGAGGGATTTGAGATTTTAAGGTTTTTTACGCCACTGCACCATATTCCTGCCAATGCTGCCGCTTTAATCTAATCCTGTTGGTGATATTGGAGAATGCAGTCGGTTAGACATTGTCCTTCCACCTCAGGGATTTTGGCTTAAATCCCAACAGGTTGGCGGGATAAAAGTCACCTCTGTTCACTTTGGGCCTATCGCAAAATGAATTGAGGATATTCAGTTCAGACCCTAGAGGGCATGGAGCCAAAACACATGGCTGACAGCAATTTACCACAAAATCACGAAATTACACAACTTCGCAGTACAGAAACAATGCATTTGGGCATCAAGCTTCAGCTAAATGCATTTCTGCACATTGTATATCATTCAGAAGTATCTCTGTCTTCCCACTTCCCATATTCTTTAATATCACACATTCTAAGCAACGATCAAATTCTTTTAAGAAAATATAAACTTTGATTGTAATAATGGCTCATGGACAATCATATTGCACTTTTATTATTCTGTTAACTTTTTCTAACATCAGTTTTAATTCCTTTTGCAATTATTTTGAAATCTGTGCTGTTCTATTATCATCGTTATTAACCAATGAAAAACACCTATTTTTTTAAAGAATCCTTACAGTGTGGAAACAGGCCCCTCGGCCCAACAAGACCACACCGAACCTCAGAGTATCCCAACCACACCCGTCCCCTTGTAACCCACCTAATCTACACATCCCTGAACACTACGTGCAATTTAGCACGGCCGATCCACCTAATCTGCACATTTTTGGATTGTGGGAGAAAACCGGAGCAAACCCACGCAGACACAGGGAGAATGTGCAAACTCCACACAGAGAGTCACCCGAGGCTGGAATCGAACCTGGGTCCCTGGTGCTGTGAGGCAGCAGTGCTAACCACTGAGCCACTGTGCCACTCTTAACAGGATGCTCATTACCATGAATGTCTACCCCTGATCTTTCTCAGCTCCAATGAAAACCTTGAAACTCCAGAAATTTATCTTTATAACCTCCTCATCCTGATAACAGCCTTGCAAATGTATTCTATAAATGTTCCATTGATCTTTCATGCTCCCTACAGTGAGAAACACAGAAATGCACAGGGTACACCAACTGCCTATTTAAGATCTTACATTATTAGAAAACATTCAGTTATATTCTATGGCACTAGATACAAAGTTAAGGTATCTGTTTGCCTTTTTGGTGTCCTTATCTCCTTCCACTGCCACATTAACGGCTCATATCTGTACAAGTCAGGATTCCTGTACTGTTCAGATCGTTTTAAAATGATACAGTACTATTTGGGACATAGTTCGTTCATTATTATTTACAGAATACATAACTTCACAACATTCTATGTTAGGTTGCACTTGGCTTCTATCTGTCATTCCACACGTTAATAGTAATTTCAGTCTTAGCTGCATTTCCCAATTTAGTATCAACTACAAATTCGAATATTTTTCCATAAATTCGAAAGTCCAGATTATAAATAGATATCAAAACCTATCTCTCTTGAGCAGCACACAGAGTCAAGGATTTGTGTAGTCTTCAGATGGTGAAGTTCAAAGGGCAAAGAATAATTAGACCAGGGCATATAGATGTGCTTAGTCACCATTTTAAAGTCAAACATCTTTTAAAAAATTACATTATCATTCATAATCTCAGATTATGTCATTGTGGTTGCATAACAGCCATGTTGGAACTCCAGCTGAGATCTCCGCACACATGATGGCCAAAATCATAGCGAAATGTTCCACTGGTTCCCGGAGAAATGGAGAACCTCTGAGTTCAATTTGTTTTGTGTTTATTGGCGCAAAGGGATTTCTCTGTTGAACAGATTGAGGAGCTACAAGATGCAAAATGGAGACACCAATACTATCACTGTGAAGAGAATGCAATTACAGTGTAACCAATTTATATAAGCAGTTTTCATGATAAAAATGAATTTGGAATTGTAAGCATGAAGAAAAAACAAGAAAATTTTAAATCTAAGTTTGTGTAGGAAGAAATAAGAGGAAGACAGCAAATAAAATCGGTCTCAGAAAGGACAAGTTATGTTGTCCCATTCTGAGAAACTTACTATTCCTTCATTCTCTATTTTTGTCCTTTAATTGTCTATCTATAGTAAGTATTGTTTTAATTATGAGTGTCACTACCTTTGTTAAAAGTGTCTTTCATGATTCCTTGCTCAATACTTTTTGAACACATCCATTAAGTTTCATTTATATCCACAAATACTTTTTGAACACATCCACTAAATTTCATTTATCCTCACTGTTAGTTCATCACAGAATCATACTGGGTTAGTCAAGTTTGACTTTGGTTTCAAAAACAAATCACACTGCCTAGCATAGCTCAGTTCTGTAAGTACTCAGTAATTTCATCCCATATTGTAGGGTGAAATGATACTGACCTATAATTTCCTGGCTTATCCCTGTCTCTATTTTTGAAGAGAAGTGTCATGTTTACCACCCCTTGGTCCCCAGTCACATATCTTCTTTCCAAAGTATTTTGGAACATTATATCTCTTTTCCGCTTCTTTGGGTACATCATCTCTGGTTACTATTCTGTCTTTTTCTTCTTTTCCTTCAGTCTTAATTCAGACTATTATTGCAAATACTTCAGCTTTCTTTCCATTCTTCTGCACTGATCTAGGTTTTGATATCCAAGGATCCTGAAAGAAACAGTTTATATGGCTTAATCTTCAGAAACATTTAATTACCATCTCTTGATGAATGTCTAAAATAGTCTACACCAACACTGGTGGCTTTACACTTTTAATATCCACTTCCTCTGTACAAAATGAGGCAGGGTATTTACATTCTCTAATTCTTCATAATAAGCTTATCCCTTTTTAAATTTCTACACTTACCTAGGTTATTCCCTGACCGCTAGTGTGGCTTTAAAAGGCTTATTTTTCTATGTATTTGTAGTCGTTCTACTGTCTGTTTTGTAATTTACTTATATTCCTTGAATTTGCTCTTGTTTCAAAAACATGTTCTATGTGCTAATTTTTAAAAACTCCGTTTTTAAATTTGAGCTAATGTCTTTCCATCTGTAGAAACACAGTCTCTCTTGCTCTTTCCTTCATTGAAGGGTACGTGAGTTGCACCTTTCTATTCCCTGTTTAAATATGTTTTATTTCAACATTTCTATTTCATAAATGCTCTGTCTATTTAATCTGGGAAATGTTTCTTTTTTCTTGATATCATTATTCTTTTCCATAATTACTCATGTTTTGATTTCTATTTTCTCTCCTGTCTTTTTCATTGGATTAAATTTTGCTTTGGGAACTGTTTTCCAAATATTCTCTTTGGCTTTTGGTCATCTACCTGTTTTCCTTTGTAATCATTCTCTCCAGAGAAATCACAGGTGGCTGATGTGGGAATTGAAGACATTGGCCTGGTACAGGAGGAATGATCTTTTCAGACTTTTTCTGACGTGTTGTTAGGCCTATGTAGAGAAAGCTTTGTTCTGCACTCAACTGTTTTGTACCTAACTTGGAAATGTTTGAGGCTGACAGCCTACCTAAAATTATTAATTTCACACGCATCATTTTAATACTTGAAAAGAAATGGAGAAATGTCAAATGTAAATTATGTTGAGATCTTATCTTACTCCAAGTTACAAATGTATTGGAAACTGTTCAAGTTCCTGTCTCAACCCAAATTCCTCTTGTAAGATTTAGTCTTCTAATACCATATGGTTCTGTAATAATTATTTTTAAACCATGTGTATAAAACACAGTCTGCTATTGTAATGAATTACATGGATCAGGGAAGTGACAAGTTTACATTTCTGGTCTGTGCTGATGGACACACTCAGGATGTTATACTTGGCCTCAGTGATCTTATCAGGGTTCCTGTTTCCTGATTACATGACTGGAAAGTGCGTACTTTGAATCAGGATAGTACTTGCCCTACACTGTACTACTCCTTCTATCCAGTTTATGTTCATATGTAAGTGGTTATGTATGGGTGTGATGCTGGAATCAGTAGCTGCAGTTTCCTGTTTGTATGCTCACCACCCCTTGCTTTTCCATCATCTATTTGAATATAGGGGAACATTACATGCTGGTGAGTGTGGAACGCTGGTATTTTAGCAAAGGAAACAATACCAGAGATTAAGCTATAAGGACACAGAGCTAGTGCAAAGTCAAAACAAATTTGTATTTTTTTTTCCAATTTCCCATGTGTTAACTGAAAACATGTTAAGGTCTTTGGCTGTCAGCCATCTGGTTAGATTCTGTTTCTGTGTTTGTTAAATTCAGATCTATAGCATAGTAATAAGATTTCAGAATGGTCCGTTATAGTTTCTGTAGAGATCACTGCAGGGGAGAGGGGTGTGGAGG
This sequence comes from Ginglymostoma cirratum, assembly GCA_024137785.1. Taxonomy (NCBI): domain Eukaryota; kingdom Metazoa; phylum Chordata; class Chondrichthyes; order Orectolobiformes; family Ginglymostomatidae; genus Ginglymostoma; species Ginglymostoma cirratum. Next base: position 42,702,238 of record JAHRHZ010000062.1, read on the forward strand.
GAGGGGGTGAATGTGGGGGGTAGCGGGGAGAGGTGGTGGGTGTTCTAGGACAGATTTAGAGATGTATGCTAGCTCTGTAATATAAATAATTGAATGATATATAATGCAAGTTGCATACTTCAGAAAGCATGTTTCTCAGATGTTCAAGCTTGCTTGTAGAGGTCTATGTTTGGAAGCACAGAGTACGTGTATGAATGGAAAGAACACATTACGTCAACTTTTCTTTCTTCATGAGACTTAATGATCTCTGGTGGGTTAGTATTTGTTATCATCCCTAGTTGCCTCCTTTCTCCCTCTGGATGTTTGTGGTCTACAGAATATATTCTCAGAAGTATGCTATTCTTTTTGGTTCCTCAATTCAACCCATGTGACTTCATAAGAAGATGATGACAAGCCATTTTTTTGAACCACTAAGTGCTATTAGGAAATGAGTTCCAGGGCTTTGACCCCAATTGTAATAAAAGAAATGCAACACAATTCCAGATCTGGATGATGTGTGTCTTTGATGGGAACTTGCAAGCCTTTAGTTTTCTAATGTGACTGCTGTCCTTGTCCATCTAGTTGGTAGAGGTTGTTGGTTTGAACCTTGTTCCTGAAGAAGATTTGGCATGATGCTATGCTCTGCATTGTAGATGATTCCAATGTCGCTGTATGCTAGTTGTGGAAAGAATTTAAGATGGTTGATGGTGGAGCGTCTTGAATGTTGTTGGAGCTACACTCATCAGGCAGATGAACCATATTTCAGCGCTTGACTGAAATGTGCCATGTAGCTGGCAAAAAAGCTTTGGGGTGTCAGGAGGTGAGTTATCTGCTGTACATTTTCCCAGCCTCTGTTGTGATCTTGATTTCACAGTATTTATATGATTGGCTCAGTTTAGTTTCTGGTGAATGGTGACCTCCAAGATGTTGATGTGGGGAGTTCAGTGATGGTAATGTCATTTGAATCGCAAAGGGAACAGCTTTGATTCTTCTTATTGAAGTTGATCATTACCTGGCAATGAGGTTTTTTAATGAATTATATGCATTCTTGTTATAGGGAATGGGACTCCTCAAATTAGTGTCAGCATTAAGTGCTGGTAAGTCACATGTAGTACAGATTTTCTAAGCCCTTTGCAGCAAACATTTTCTGAATCATGCTTCAAGCAGATGAGGCCTTTCTCCAATATAAAACCTTATTAAATACTTCACCTTGGATAAAACCTAAGAGTGTGGTAAGCCTCTCCTCATTCAATTTAAGTTTAGCTATTGCATGGATTAAGTAGATGTCAAAACTTTCTTTCGCTAGATAGATAGCGTGTGTCTGGGGTGGTCACTCCATAGGTTGAGTAGGTGGAAAGGTAATGAGAGACTGACAGACAGTTAAGGCGTGCTGGGCAGGTGGTGCATGAGTCCCATAAGTGCATCCCCTGTCCAATTAATATTCAGTCCCAAAGACTGGCTAAAGCGAAGATAGGTCTGAGAAATAAAACCAGAGCAAAGGTTGCAAACCCAGCAGTGGCTCAGTCGAATAGGGACAACAAAGAGCATTTAAGGGCATTTAGATGGTCGTTGGATAAACATATGGATGATAATGGAATAGTGTAGGTTAAATGGGCTTCAGATTGGTTTCACAGGTCGGCGCAACATCGAGGGCCGAAGGGCCTGTACTGCGCTGTAAAGTTCTTTGTTCTATGTTCTAAAGAAAGGGCTTGCCCACTGTGGAGGAGGAAGGTTGTAAATGCAATAGTGATAGGTGATTCAACAGATTGAATAGGAATAGATTAGCATTTCTGTCACCATTTACATGACTCCAGAATGGTACGTTGTCTTTTTGGTGTTAAGAGTCCAGGATGTCACTGAATAGCTACAGAACATTCTGAGGGGAGATAGTGAACAGACAGAGATTATGGTCTATATTTGTAGAGTGACACATTTAGGAACTGGGATGGGGTTCAGTAAACAGATTTATGCCATAAAATAATTTTAAAAATTGGATCTCAAGGTAGTAATTCCTGGATTACTCATCATCCTATGTGTTAGTCAGTAAGCACAGAAATGGGACGATAGTACAGCTGAATGCATGGGTGGAGAGATTGCGTAGCATTAAGGATTTTAGATTTGTGGAGTATTAATACCAGTTATGAAGAAGGTGGGATCTATGCAACCTGAAATAGTCACACTCAAAAAGGCCTGAATGAGATTTTGTGATGGTGTTGGAGATTTTGTTTAGTAATTCTTTCATGTGATATGAGTGTTGCTGGGCTGGACCAGTATTTATTGCCCATCCCTAATTATCCTTGAGAAGGTGATAGCGATCAGCATTCTAGTATAAAAGGAGCAATTAGGGATGGGTAACAAAGACTGGTAGAGTACTATGAGAAAATAAATTTTAAAAAATATATAATTATTGCTAAAATGTGGTTAAAGAAGGTAGGAATGGCAGCTCAATATTTCGGTTTTCAGAAAAGGTAAAAGGAGGATCAGAGAGAAGCACAACATTGCTAAAGAAGCAGTTACTGTGTGGACTCTGTTGAATGTCAGATAGGAGATGGTGAGAAAAATAAGATCATATGTCAGATGCCAAAAGCCAGAAAGCCGATAGAAACTTTGAAAGTAAAAGGGTGAAAGTATAAATTAATCAAGTAAGCAAAAAAGTTGACAAGTTAAATTAAGGAAAACCCAAAGATTTTATATTAGCACATGAACTGCAAGTGAGTAACCAAGAAAAGAGTGAAGCTAATTAAAGAACAAAATGGTAGTTTGAGAGTGGAAACAGATGATATTTTGCATGTGTTTTTATGAAACAGGAATGAAGTAGACATTGTAGAAAAATAAAAGCATGAAATTTTGGATGTGTGGAACATTGTGAGGAAAGATATAATAAGGGCCTAGACCTTCCGATCTTCAGATAGTCAGAGACTGGACGAATCCTGAAAGATATGTGTCGGGAGATCTTGGAGTCCTGTCTCACTGATTTTGCTGTAATTGCTGAGAAGTTTAAGCTAAAAGTAGGTAATTGTCTGGTGCCTGGAACACTTTAACAAGATACTCAAGTGTGAGTTAGAGTTGGAGACTTTAGTGGGTTCTGACCTTCTTACCTGGATAGTTACCAAGGAAAATCTATAGAATTCAAATGTGCTTTATACATTCTCTCAGTAGCTGTCACATTGGCTTTGGGACCTTTAAATATTTTTCCTATACAAATATTGACAGTGTGCTAAGTGGATTTCTAGCCAGTTTCCTACGTGAGAACATATAGAAGTCTGGCTCTAAAAATCTTCCTCAAATACGTGGACAATCTTTAATAGGATTACTGTTGTATTGGTCAGTTCTGACAATAATTAGAAGATCTGGGCCAATGTGTTTCGCATGCCGTAAACTAGATAAGTCAGTAGGATAAGACGAAATAGGGTTGCTAACAGGAGCAAGGAAAGAAATAACTGAGTCTTTGACCTCATTTTCCAAGTTTCTTTGGCTATAGGCATGGTGCCAGAGGACTGAAGAACTGTTAACATTGTATCATTGTTTCAGAAGATAACAGACACAATAATTACCAATCAATCAGTTTAACCCTGATGTTGGGTAAAATTATTGGAAAATTTTCCAAGAGCCACTACAAATCATCATTTAGAAGGCCTGGATTAACCAATGACAGTCAGCGTGGATCTGTTAAAGGAAGGTCCATCTTCACTGATTTTTTAAGGAGATAACAGGAAGAGTCAATGAGGGTCAGTCACAGTAATGTGACACAGTCAATGTGGATTTTCCTTAAGACTGTTAATAAGGTGTCATATAGCTGACTGTTCAGAAAATTTTAAGTTCGTGAGATCCAAGGAGACAGACAAGTTGAATCCAAAATTGGCTCAGTGGCAGGAAGTGAAGGATAATATTGAATAGGTACATTTGTTGGGGGGAAGATTGCATCTAGTGGGGTATCCAAGGAATGGGTTCCTTGTTGGGTGTGATGTATGTCAATGATTTAGACATAAATGTAGGAGGCATGATCAAAACATCTGCAGACGACCAGATAATTGGGCATATGATTGGTAAAGAGGAGAAAAGGTGTAGACTGCAGAAAAATATGAATGGACTGGTCAGATAGATGGTCTAGCAAAGTCTAATAAAAAGAATGAAACCAGACCAGTGTACTCACCATTGATCGAGGAGCCAGAAACATTAATGAAAAACCCAGTCCTATTGATCCTGCAAAGTCCTCCTTCTTAACATCTGCAGACTTGTGTTGAAATTGGGAAAGCTGCCCCATTGACTAATATAGCAACAGCCTGACATATTCCTATTCATGCAATCATACCTTATGGACAATGTTCCAGACACCGCTGTCACCATCACTGGGAATGTCCAGTCCCAGCTGCATGACAGACCCATCAGAGGGGCCAGCACCTTGGTATACTGTCAAGAAGGAGTTGCCTTGGCAATCCTCAGTATTGACTTGTGACCGCATTAACATCAGGTCATCTTGAGCAAACGCACCTCCTGCAGCTTACCACCTCAGCTGATGCATCAGAATTTCTCCACGTTTAACACCACTTGAAAGAAGCAGTAGTGTGGCATGTGCACAGAACATACACTGGGTCGGGTCTTCAATGTCCATTTTCAAGATTGGCTCTGTAGCATCATCACAGACTAAAACCTAAAAGACATAGTTGCTAAACTGGGTCTGCAGCAGGCAGTGAGGGAACCAACATGAGGGAAAACATTCTTGACCTCATTCTCACCAATCTGTCTGCTGTTGTCCATGACAATATCGGTAGGAATGACCATCACATAATCCTAGTGGAGATGAACTCCTATCTTCATATTGAGAATATCCTCCATCTTCTCTAGCACAACATCTCTCCTAATGAGGATAAGTTCAAATAGCTCTAACAATTCAAATCTGGGCATCCATGAGCATTCTGAGCCGTCAGCAGCAACAGAATTTTACCACAACTAGTAACCCCATGGCCTGACATTTCATCCACTATACTATTGCCACCAAGCCAGGGGATCACTCTGGTTCAGTGAAGAGTGTAGGAGGGGATGCCAGGAGCAACAACAGGCATATCTAAAAATGAGATATCAACCTGGCAAAGCTACAACATGGGATTACTTACATGCCAAACAATTGATGCAGCATGCGATAGATTAACAAGCCCACAACCAGGAGATAAGATCTATTCTCTGCAGTCCTGCCACATGACTGGTATTGAAAAACAAAACAAGGAAATGGATCTACAAATATCCCCATCCTTAATGCTGGAGAACCCAGCATAACTGCAAAAAGACAAGGCTGAAGCATTTGCAAACAATTTCAGTGAAAGTGCCGAATGGGTAGTCCATCACTGCCTCTTCCTGAGGTCAAAGATACCAGTCTTCAGGACATTTGAATCATTCCACGTGATATAAAGAAATGGCAGAAGGTACTGGATACTGACAACATTATGCAGTTACTCCAGAAACAGTTATGTCCCTAGTCAAGCTGGTCCAGTACAGCAACTTCACTGGCATCTACTGAACAATATGGAAACTTACCCAGTTATGCCCTGCCCACAAAAAAGCAGGAAAATCCAGCCCGGCCAGTTCCTGTCCCATCAGTCTGCTGTTGATCATCAACAAAGTGATGGAAAGAGTTGCTAACAATTACGTGGCATTTGCTTAGCCACAGCTTGCTCCATGACATTCAGTTTGAGTTCTGCCAGGGCCGCACAACACCTACCCTCATTACAGTCTTGGTCCGAGCATGGATAAATGATCTGAACTGCAGAGATAAAATAATGGTGATTGCTTTTGACAAGGTACCAATTGATTGAGTTTGGTATCAAGGAGCCCCAGGACTGGAGTTAGTAGGAATCAGGGGAAAACTCTTCACTAGTCAGAGTCATATTTAGCATAAGCGAAGACAGTTGTGGCTGTTGGGGGTCAATCATCTCTGTGGGAGTTCTTCAGGTTAGTATTCTAAGTTCACCCATCTTTAGTTACTTTATCAGTGACCTTCTCTCCATCATAAATTCAGATGGTGGACAGTGGGATGATGTTTGCTGATGATTGCACATTGCTCAGCAACATTTGCAACTCGCCAGATACTGAAGCAGTCCATGTCCAAATGGAGTAAAACCTAGACAATATCCTGGCTTATGCTGATAATTGGAAATAATATTTGTAGCACACAGGTGCCAGCCGATGACCATCTCCAACAATAGTAAATGTATGCATTTTCCATTGAATACCTGCTATCAGCATCCCGGGGATTGCTATTGACCAGGAATTGAACTGAATCAGACATATAAATACCGTGAACCCGAAAGCCGGCCAAAAAGGGTGGGATACTGCAGTTACTCACCTCCTGACTCTGAAAGCCTGCCTAACATCAAGGTGCAAATCTGTATGATGGAATATTCTCCACTTGGCTGGGTGAATGTAGCTTTAAAACACTCAAGAGAAGCTTGACACTGTCGAACACAAAGCAGCATGATTGGCTGGCACCTCATTTACCATTCAATTCAACAGTCACTTCATACACCAACAAAGGCACAGTGGCTGCATTGTGTGTGATCTATAATATTCGCTGCAGCAACTCACCAAGACACCTTCGACAGCACTTTCCAAACCCATGACTTCTACCAGCAGCAGGTACATGGTGACACCACGACATCTAAGTTCACCTTCAAGGCACATGTCATCCTAACTTGGAAATATAGTGCCATTCCTTCATTGTCACTGGGACAAAATCCTAGAACTCCCTCCCTAACAGAACTGTGAGCGTAATTATACTCCATAGGCTGCTAGGGTTCAAGAGACCAATTCCTCCACTACCATGCTAAAGGCAATTGGAATTGGGCAGTAAAGGCTGGCCCAGCCAGGAATGCCCACATCCTATGAATGAAAAGAAAAGAATTCACTTCTCTAAGTCCAGAACCATGAGAGACGTGGATAGGGTGAATAGCCAACGTTTTTTTTTCCCAAAGTCCAAGGATTAGGGGAGTCCAAAACTAGAGGACATAGGTTTAAGGTGAGAGGGGAAAGATTTAAAAATGATCTAAGGGACAACTTTTTCATCCAGAGGGTGATGTGTGTATGGAATGAGTTGCCAGAGGAAGTGGTGGAGGCTGGTACAATTTCAACATTTTAAAGGCATCTGAATGGATATATGAATAGGAAGGGTTTAGAGGGATATGGGTCAAATGCTGGCAAATGGTTTTATGTTAATTTAGGATATCTAGTTGGCATGGATGAGTTGGACCAAAGGGTCTCTTTCTGCGCTGTACATCTCTATAACTCTATGACTGTATGTGGAAAGGAGGATACTTCTGTGGACAAACATTGGAAAAGCTATGTAGCAAATGGCCATGGAGGTCAACACAAGAAGGCTGGCCTTGAGAACCTGATAAGGTGACCTTGCAGTGGCTGTCAATGTTAGTTTTCATGTCAATCACACTGCCAATATCACAGACTGTTCAATGTACTAGACTTTTGTTACACACCCATTGGTACTTTCCAGCAATTAGAACTCATGCTTAACATTCAGATGTTCCAGATCACCTTCACATTACTACCTCTGCTGCAAGTATCACAGCCACATCTCATGTCTCTACATACTTCCAAGTATCCTGCCACATTATCCATTGCAATCCACTCACTGACATTCTTTTCTCTTTTTTGCAGGATAATATGGCACATAACAGAGAGTAAAGACAATGGGTTCATGTGAAGACCAGCTCCATCTCCAGCTTCTCGAAGGAGATTGTGCTTGCTATCACTGAGTTTAAGGTTACTGATGTCAATGAACCCCTTCAGGATGGCAGTATTTCCTGTTTGATGCATTTTCTAAGTCTCACCTCACCATTATTCCACAACTTTGTATGACATTCAAGCTGCACATGAATAATTATGCAACTCATACTTGCCACCCCAAACCCAACTCTCCTGTTGTGTATTCATGCTTTTGGATACCCAAGACATACTGCCTACTGGGATGAATGCCAAGGGCACACATCTGAAGAAGAAGCACCAACACTTGATCTGATATTTGCAGCCATCATTTCATATACTGGCACTGTGAGTAATGTAGTGGATAGAATAGATATGGGCACTGTCTGATGTGAGTCAGGAGCCAAGACAGGCCGTAGCTGTGCCAGGTTGTAAGGACAGTACGTGTGACTGTGGAGGGCTAGGTTGGAGATTGTTCATTGTAGCAGAACCATCAATGAGGGTGTTGATCAGGTGGAATACAGGAAAAGACTGATGGGCATGCATCCAGGAATGCTTAGCATAGACAGCCTGCTGTTGGTGTGAAGGAACAAAGTGGACTTCAGCAGCAACTTACGATAGGACTCTGTGTTGAGCTCAGACCCCGTCCTGCATGTCATGAAAGTGTTAGCTAACTCTGTTCACACATTAGTGGACACAGCTATGAAATAGTTGTGAAAGTCCTGGTGGCAAGATGGTTCTCTTCATGATGGCAAGGTGGCAAATGTGGACCAACACAGATTGGGAGACAAGCCCTGGTAAACATTATGGACTGGGCGGCTCCTCCCAAGTGATCCTGGTGATTAAACTTAGTGCTTCCGGACATCAATGCTATGGACAGTGACCATCCTCATTGGAATATGGTAGTCATTATAGAAATATGTTCCATATTTAGTGGTGTGGTGGAGGAATGTCATCAGCTCCATGGATTGCAGGTTACTGTTGTTGCTGAGAAGCCACCTTTAGGTTTGACGTGGTGGTTTATAGATGACTGGCTGGTTCATGATAAAATCAGTTGTTGCAAAGATCCATCTGATTCACCAATGTGCTTTAGGGAAGGAAATCTGCCATCGTTACCTGGTCTGGTCTACAAGTAAATCCTGCAATAATGTGGTTGACTCTTAAACCCTCTCTGGGCAATTAGGGGTGGCTAATAAATGCCAGTGATGAACAATATGAACAAATTAAAAAATAATTATGGGTTGTTAGGCTGAGATGCAACAATTGCGGCATTGGCAGAGAGGCAATGGTGAAGCCTGAACTCTGTTATCCAGAGAGAGAACAACAACTTAGTGCACCATGGAGACACAGCCAATCCAAGGCAATCCCTCCACAACCTGCAGCATTCTGGACTGCTGTGAGACCCTGAGCATGTAGGCAGCAATCTGAACCTGCCAGGCACCAACCAGAGACATGACTTCAGTCTGAGCTTCCATTGCTGTTCTCAGATGTTGGGATGCTCCTTCCATGCTGCAATGAAGCTGAGAACAGACATAACTTCCACATGGGAGAAAATGGGGGCTTCAAGCTCTAAGGCTATCTACCAAGTTGGAGCATTTCCTCTGTGATTCTTGACAATAACTTTAGGGACTGTCTTCAAAAATACCAAGCATTTCGGTGTTGCTACCCATCAGTGTTGTCCAGGAAGCCGCACTATAAAAGTTCTCATCTGTTTCTGCTTCAGCAGAACCTGCCTGCTACCTTACCTCGTGGTTCGTTAACCTATCTCCTGGCCCCTCGTGTCCAGTGACACGCCATGTACAGATCCTGCTGGTATACTATTCTGTCAAAAACTCCCAGAGCCAATCATCAGGCATCTGCTCTTCGCACTTTTTATGGTGAGGACTGGTTAGCTAAATGGAATTTCTTGGCCGTCTAAAAGCACCAGTACAGAAAATGAAGGTTAGGTAGAAAGCAAGAGGTTTGTGGGTTTATCACCTGAAGTTTGTGCTTCTTACCAGATTGTGAGATGTGGATGAAATGAGATTTGAGAAGATGCATAAAACAAGAACTATGGGCTGAATCTTTCGATATTTTGACTTAAGTTGAATTTCACCTCTTGGTGAGGCCTAGTGAGGTTTCTCACCAAATCATTCCAATTTGCCTCATTAACTACCTAGCTGTTTGCATCCCCTTCACTCAAAGCTAGCCCGATTCTACCACTCGCTGCACTGGAACAACTCGTCATTCACCGGATATCCTGGAATGGACCAGTGTCCCTGGCACTCATGCCATCTTTAAAACACAATTGCACACCTGGATGAGCACTGGCATTTTAAACCTGCCTTTTGTAGTTCATCATCATTTCCCTGGACATGGCAGAGAAGAGAAAATTGGCGCCCTGCTTTGTTGACAGGGACCTGGATGTCCTGGTGGATGGGGTGGTCACATGATGGGGGTTCTCTCCCCTCAGGGCCAACAGAGGAGGCCATATCACCAGAGCCTGCCAGCTGGTTCCGAGCTTGTCACCCAGGTCAGTGATGTCTCAACTCTCTGGACAAATGCCCAGCAGTAGTGTTAGATGGTCAATACATTTCTCTCCCCTTCCAGGGTAACTGCTACCATCTTCTTGCTGCTACTTCACACCTACTCCATACCTACTAATATCTCTTCCTCGCACCAAGGCTCATGATCTATCTCTGTCGTGGTCAACATTGTCCCTCACTGGCTTTCCCCTTGGCAGCCCCCAACCTTTCACACCACTAATCTTGTGTGCCCTCTGCCCTGCCAACTCATTCACTCAGATATAACACCGTGTTCCCTCACTTGCACCAGCAGTAAAGGCTGTGGCATCCACTTTCATTTCACTTAATCCCCTCCCTTTCTCTCATTCCAGGTCAAGACAGTCCACAGGAGGGCAGAAAGGGCCTGGATCGGTGGTGGAGAGTTTAACTTTAGGTTCCTCACCTTCTATGAGGAGAGGATCCTGGCCCTCACAGGAGAAGATCAGGACTGCTTCTGTGGGAATGCATGTCCACCAGCCAAGTAAGTGCCACCCTTCATTGCACACCAACTCTCACATTAACCCCAGTCAGCGTCATTCATTGCACAAAACCTATAATCTTTGACTGTGATGCATTCTATCTTTTGTTCTTGCAGGTTCGAGTGGGATGTCCACTGTCTTGGTGGTCAAATGGGCCAGCTCAGACAAAAAGCCCTCCAAGGGTCACTTCGGAGGCTTCAGAGGAAACATCAATAAGGCTGCTTTTTGAGTTTCCCGACAGCTTAGACACTGACACCTCGGTGGCAACCGTAGCTAGGTTAGAGTCAGGAGCACAAGCTGGTGAGCATAATACTGCTGGTTGAGGATGATATGTCCCAGGTCCCTGGACCTGGCGCTGCCTCATCCTCAGGCAGGAGAGGACCTTGTGGTGTTGACAATCAGAGACTTTGTGCATGTGCATAAACTGGCACCGAAGCAGCAGGCTGTTGTATGGGAGACAATGAGCCTCACTGGCCAGATACACCTGCAGGACTCCAGCTACACTCTAGGGACCACACTGCCACAAGGCTGAGGTCTTCTGGCTGCATCTTTCATTGGCAGGTTGGCAGCTGCCATGGAGACCCAGGTCCAGCAGTCTCAGGGTCTGCTGGATATACACACAGACCCAGACTCCATCGCCCTGGTCCTCAGCAACAACAGCAAGGTGAAGGCTGGAGGGCGCTATCTTGACCTTTGCTGACAATGCTGCTGGTGTGGGATTAACTTTGCAATGCAAAATTTGGTAAGATGTTTGCCCCTTGACTGAGGACTGCTGACTAGCAAGACAATCTGACTGGCTCTGTGACTGCACTGACAAGCAAAGCAAGGTAAGGCAAAACAAGGCAGGGATGGTGTGTGAGCATGCCGGTCGGTGCTAAATGAACGAGAGTTACGAGAGCAAGCAAGTAGCCCTGAGATGCAATTTGGCCCAGTGCGTGAACTAGTCCCTGGCCCTTCGCACAACATGTCCTTCCAGCAGCTTTACGTTGCTAGTTGCTGGTGTTTCCCAAAGCATAGCTTTCAAGTACAGAAGCGTTATGCAAGTAGAAGATCAGAGACATGCCACGCGAGCCCTGAGGAACTGGCAGGTGCACAGCTGAAGCATTCCCTGAGGAGTTGTTTCCATGTATCTAAGATGGTGGCACAGAAAAGCAAGCGGTGAGCTAAGGTCACGAGATACCCAGTCTGACTGACATGTTGGGAATTGTCAACGTATTGTTCCCTGGGGCAGATAGTAGAATTGGAAACTGCATATTAATGAGGTGAAATTCATCGTTAATGAGGCTGGTAAAATAGTAATCCCCCTTAATTGGGATCTTGCTGCTCAGTAGTGAGAATCTAATCTTGATACCTGCAATTCTGTTTGAAATCAAGAAATGACTTAGCTGATTTCTCATGTGGTTTTTCCTGATTTCTTGCCACAGCCCAGGTGATTCAGGCCTCTAACATTCTGCCCACAGTCTCATCCATTGTCATTTCCTCAGTGACTGCTGTTTCAATACTTTGGAGTACCAGTTCCTACAAGCAACTGACGACATGCAGCAATACCTGATTTCCACTAGTTCTTTGTTGCTGCCTCCATTATGTGCCAGCTGGATCTACAGAGGAAAGAGGGTCAGTTAGTGTGGTACAATATATTTGTATGATGTCCCTGTCACAGCTCAATAGCTGACAATTGATGGAAGTGGTAAGATGTCAGTTTGAAGCTGCTCCCAGTGATAAATGTGAGTGGGTGAAGTGGAGCATATGAAGGTTTGGAATGAGTCCTGACTGTTAGGGATTGCACATGGGGGAGTAATGGGTATGGAGCAGTGTGTGCTGTTGGTGGTTTATTGGCAGCATATGACATTCAAAGATGCATTCAATGAGTTTGACCACTCATGAAAGGCATTTGAATTTCTTCTGTCGCTATAGCCAAGTCCTCAGCGCCAGATCCCTTGAATCTAGCTTCATGCTTATGTGCTTCTATTCCTTTTGAAGTGGTTATCTGGAGAACTCCCTGACCAATGCAGTATAATGATTCCTTATATTAATTCCTTACCACCTCCATTTTTAAGGTGGCATTAGAGAGAGCCTTCTGCCCATCTGAAAACTGTGCAGCCTGTCAGGATGTAGTTAATAAACATGGAGCTGGAAAAGCACAGCGGGTCAGATAGCATTTGAGGAGCAGGAAAGTCAAAGTTTCAGGCCAGACTGGGGAGGAGGGGCTCAGCCCAGAAATAGAGGGAAGTAGGTGGTAAGTGAGATGGAGATAGGTGGATGCAGATAGAGACTATTGTGGTTGGAGCAGATAGGTGAGTAGGAAGATGGACAGATTTTGAAGCTGGTTATGCAGGTAAGGGGTGATTGTGGTTGGTCAGTCAGAAGGTGGACAACTTGGCATGGAGAGATTTTGAAGCTGGTGGTCAATATTCAGTCATTGGGCTGTAAGCTCCCAAAGTGAAATATGAGGTATTCCATCAGAATCCCTACAGTGTGGAAACAGGCCCTTCGGCCCAACAAGGCCACACCTACCCTTGGAGCATCCCACTCAGACCCATCCCCCCACAACCCACACACCTCTGAACACTATGGGCAATTTAGCATGGTCAATCCACCTAGCCTGCACATCTTTGGACTGTGGGAGGAAACCAGAGCATCTGGAGGAAACACGGGGAGAATGTGCAAACTCTGCACAGACAGTCAGCTGGGGCTGGAATTGAACCCAGGTCCCTGGTGCTGTGAGGCTGCAGTGCTAACCACTGTGCCACTGTGCCGTCCTTAGTTCTTCCTCCAGTTTACTTTTGGCCTCACACTGACAGTGGAAGAGGCCAAGAACAGACATTTCACCAAGAGAGTCGGGGGTGGGGGGAGGGGGGGTAGCGGTTAAAGTGGATGGCAATGGGAAGGTCGGGTTGGTTGGTGGGTGCAGAGTGCAAATGCTCCATAAACCGGTCCCCGAGTCTGCGTTTGGTTTCCTCATTATAGAAGAGACCACATCAGGAGCAACAGATATAAGTAGATGAGGTTAGATGACGTGCAGGTGAATCTCTGCTGGAATTGGAAGGATTGTTTGGGGCCTTGTATGGAGGTGAGAAGGGAGGTGTGGGGGTAGGTGTTGCACCTCCTGTAGTTTCAGAAAAAGGTACTGGGTGTGATGGAGGGGTTGGGTGGGGGTGGGGGGAGGTGGTGGGGAGAGTGTGGAACTGATAAGGGAGTAGCGGAGTGAATGGTCCCTGTGGAAAGTGGACAGGGGTGGGGAGGGAAATATCTTTTTGGTGGTGGGGTCGAATTGTAACTGGCAGAAATGCCAGGGAATGATGTGTTGTATTTGGAGGGTGGTGCAGTGGTGTGTGAGGACTAAGGAGACTCTATCCTTATCACTGCTGGGGAGGGAGAGGGCTTGATGGCAGAAGCGTGGGAAATGGGGGAGATGTGGTTGAGGGCATCTTTAATAATAGAGGAGGGGGAACTACTGTCTCTAAAGCAGGAGGATATCTGTGAAATCCTAGTGTAGAGTGCCTCATCCTGGGAACAGATGCGATGGAGATGGAGGAAATGTGAGTATGGGATAGAATTTTTGCAGGAGAGTAGGTGAGAGGAGTTAATGCTGAGCAGCAATCCCAAACTGAGATGTACAGGCAGTTTGTGACCCTCTTGCCTGCAAACCGTTTTAACATTGGAGATATCAAAATGGAGATGATCCACTCCTCAGTACTGATATCCCTTAACTTTATCTGTAAAATCTACACAAAATCCCATTTGCACATTCTATGTTAACTGAGCTCTTCAATGTCTCCGGAAGGACTGTGGGATTACACTCTTTAATACAGGCAAGGACATGTCAACACAATGTTAAATCCTTTTGGAAAATCCTTCAGACTTTAATCAAAATCAATACTGTTGTCTTCTGTTCAGCAAAGATTGATACAGGACTGCTGGGTCTCGCTACAACTAAATAGTATCAGCCTTTTGTAACAAGTTTGCATCTGTGATATGATAGTTGAGGGTTACCTAGCAGGACAGTTTGCACAGACTAGTATTGTAATTCTTTAAGTGTAGATGATTAAGTGATGATCTAATTGCAGTGTTCGTGATGGTTAAAGGCTCTAATATGGTAGGTAGAGAGAAATTGTCCCATTTTGTGATGGAGTCCAGGAGAAGGAGCATTGTATTAAAATTAGAGCTAGGCTATTCAGGGTAACGTCAAGAAGCAGCTCTTCACTACAAAGGGCTGTGGAAACCTGGGATTGTCTCCCGTGGTTAAAAATTTCAACATGGGGCTTGAGATTAATAGATTTTTGTTGACTCAAGTATTAATAGTTACAGGATGAAGATAGGTAAATGGCACAAAGATAAACAATCTTCCATGACCTAACTGAGTGGCAGAACAGCTTGAGGGGGTGAATGGCCTCCCTTCACTGATTTGTTGCTATGAAATAGGCTCTAGGCGGTTTGGTATCGCAGTTTTCATTGTTCATCCATCACCTTTGTGCTTACTGATTGACATTGGCTGCGGGTTAAACACCTCACCTCTAAAGTTTATTGTTTTTCTTTTCAAATTCCTCAATGGTTTTGTACCTTGCCATAATTCTTTCCAAGATACTTACACTTCTCAGGTTCCCGCACTGATTTAATTCACTTCATCGTGGGAGGTCATGCAGAAAGCTGCCTAAGCCCCAAGCTCTAGAATCATCCCTCTAAAACCATTCTGGTTCCCAACCTCTCTTTTTTTTCCTATAAAACACTCAATTAAACTTCAGTCCATGACTAAGGGTTTTGTCATCTGCCCCTAACATTTTCTTACATGGCTCAGAATCAAATTTTGCTGGATAACACTGCTACGAAGCACCTTGGGCTGTTTCTCACTACAATTCTCACTGCGATACAATTACAGACTCTTATTATTTCCTTGTTGTCACGTCAAAGGGGCTGATGCATTGCCTCCTCCTTTGTTAGCAGAAAGCCCAAGGACACCGAATGCCAATTTAACCTGGCGTTACAAGTCAAAGATACCTACGCTAATTGACCAGAGAGCATGTAAAATTCTTCTTTAGTTGGTATAGCAGGAATTTATCCAGAACAAAAGTTCAGTTTGAGTGACTGGCTGCCAGAACATATGCCAACCAGTGTACCATTATGAAGCACCAAAAGTCAAAATAAATAAGTTATCCCTATGTAAAGCTTAATGTAGAAGTTTTGAACAGCAGACCCCAAACCTGTGCAGAAATAATGATCAGCACGATAGCTTAATCTGAAGCAGTGACAGCACAGATAATAACTGTAATACATTGGTAAAGACATTACACACATTGAGAAAAATATAGCTATCTTTCACAATGGTACACAGAGGGTAATGGAGACATACATTAATGTTAGTAAACACGTATTTCAGAGAATCATAAGAATTTTTATAGCACAGAAGAGCCATTCAACCATTCATGTTGGTGCTGGCCCTCTATGAAAGCAACTCACCTAGTCCCACTTCCCACCTTTATCCTTAGCTCTGTAATTTGTATTAATCTTGAGACAATCCTGTTTTGATGGTCTCAATTAAATTTGCTTTCATTACCCTCTAAGGCAGTGCAGTCCAGACCTAATGACATGATGTAAAAAATGGTTTTTCCTCAAGTCACCTCTACTTCTTTTGCCAATCAATTTAAAATGGTATCCTTGGGTGCTGGACTGTTCTGCCAATGGGAACGGTTTCGCTCCATCATTTTTTTAAAGAGATCTTAATATACAGGTGAACCCGGGTCTCCTGGTTCAGAGGTAGGGTCATTACCACTGTACCACAAGAACACTTGCCTCCCTGTCATTTTTGTCCAGATCCCCCATTATTCTGACCAGTGCTTGATATAAAGCTTAAGGTCTCCTCATTCACTTTTCTCTGCAGTTCTGCATTGCCTGGCCACCCTGCTCTTGAGCTGGTTACATGGCCCTCTTCTCTGCCAGTGTGAAAGATTCAGTAGCAGGCATTCTTCCCTTCATCTTGCCCTTCCTTAGCTGTTGTGGAGTATTTTCCCTGTGGATAGAGGGAAGAATGCACCTCTGCTCAGGGGCTGGCCACCTTCTTAGCTGGCATTCCTCTGACAGGTAGAAGGGGCTTCCTGGTTGTTCCATCCACTCCACTCACATAGCACTGGTACTGCAATGGAAGCAAGAGGTGCTACTTTTCATTTGCACACATGCACGTCTCAAGATGCATCTACTGCTGGGGTTTACAACTCTTTACCCATCTGCTCCCTCTATTTCATGCACTCAGGCAGCAAAGAATCCCCATCCTGAACAAACTTCCAAACTCAATCTGGTGTTCTTCAACAGAACCTCAAACCCAATTCTCCAGATCTCCCAGCTCCTTCTTTAAACCTCTAGCCTCATCGGCGTTTATCCTGATCTGTGATCAATGTGGAGCGATGAGTGTCCAAATGACCAATAGCTCAGACCAGAGACAGGGAGCCTGTGGTTCAGTGATGTATCTCTGCAGGTTCACCTCCAGGCTGTATGGGAATGGCAGAAAGTTTAATTTCATGCACTCTTTTTATATGGCTACTTGAACTAAAATGAAAACAATGTGTAGCAAAACTCACATGACAACAGCAAGCCAGATTATAGGTTGTCCAAAGGCATTTCTTGATCAGACCAAGATGTTTGTTTTTAGATACCATGTCTCTGCTGGTTTGATGAATTCCAGAGCATATTGTGTTAATGTTGCTAGTTGCTTGATTTGAGTGAAACCTGTTTCTTGTTCTGTGCTCCAATATCATTGCATATCCTTAGCACTGAGTTTGCGTAGAGGTTCCCACACTGATGATCAGTTAGGCAAGAAGCTTGCTAGGTAATTCCCAAATCCAACAAATTCTTGCACTGTTTTCACATTTGTTGGCTGCTGCAATCCTGCTACAGCTCTTACTTTATCATAATTCAGGCAACATCCTTTCACGTGACCTATGTACTTGACTCAGACATCTGCAATTACACCTTTTTCTTGTTCAGCTTCAGGTTCACCTCATGCACCAGGTTAGAATAGATTCCAATTGTGATATGTGATGAATTCTTCCATCATTCCTCCACACCTATAGACTAACAGATCATACACAATAGCTTCCACTTTGAGTAGATCATTCAATATCTCATGCAGATCCTCCACTCTTCCAGGTCAGTGGAAATGCTAAATGCTAAATATCATAAATAATTTGTACCTCCAAAATGGCTTCCAGATGTTATTAGAAAGCCGTTGCTATTATTGACCTTCTAGTAACCATTTTTCATGTTGAGGGTAATAAAGACCTTTGACTTGGTAATTTGTGGCAGAATTTCTTCAATGGTTGACATTGGGTAGGGAGATTCCTTCAATGCTCCATTGAGATTTCTTAGACCTATGTATGCGCTCAGTTTTTGAGACTTTCTCACTGCTACCATGCCAAACCCAAGCTTTTCATTTCCACAGCATCAAGTACTTATAGCCATTCTGACTCATCTAATAATTCAAAGTCAAAACATACAACATACAAATACATTGCTTTAAACATTCTCCCTTTGTTGAGACACCTTGCTTACTGTTCAGTTGAGAGCTATATTCAATTACTCACCCAGCTGTGCAGAGGAGGCTGTGGACCATTTTCTACAATGGGCCCATGTGCGGCTGTGAACCCCAGAGTTACTAACCACTACTGACAGGTCCAACAAGTTGCCTAATGCTGTTGGTGGGAGGTGAGCACTTTCTGCCATTCCCATACAGCCTGGAGGTGAACCTGTAGAGATACATCACTGAGCCACAGGCTCCCTGTCTCTGGTCTGAGCTATTGGTCATTTGGACACTCATCGCTCCACATTGATCACAGATCAGGATAAACGCTGATGAGGCTAGAGGTTTAAAGAAGGTGCTGGTAGATCTGGAGAATGGGGTTTGAGGTTCTGTTGAAGAATACCAGATTGAGTTTGGAAGTCTGTTCAGGATGGGATTCTTTGCTGCCTCTGAAAAACTGATGCTGCTGATTTGAAATCATTGAAAGAAGGTTGGAATACCATTTAATGGTGCCTGCATCTCTTGTCAGTCACCTGGTGCTGGGTTTGCAGGCATGTGCTGTGCTGCATTAATTGGCTGCTGAATTGCAATTGGCCAGCTTTCCAGCTGCTAGCATCAATGTCATCTATTTCCTAGTTTGCATATGGATCTGTTTAGAGATTACTAAATTCTGCCAACTAACCCTAGCAAACTGACACCTGACACTGAGTGTAACATGTTAACAATTCACACACCTAACAGATACATTGTCAGCTCACATACTGACAGTAATATGTTAAAACCTCACATCCTGACAATAATATATTGATATGTTGCACACTGACTGTAAGGTGCTGACATCTCAAACCTTGTCAGTAACCCATTGATGTTTCAAGCATTAACAATAATACATTGAGGCACTACCCACCAACCATAATATATTGATCATTTCCAAAATGGCTGTAATATATTGATATCACACTCAGGATTGTAAAATATTTTCACCTCATTAATAGCAATATGTTGACTCCTCAAACTGTGAGAGAAAAATTCTACCACCTCAAGAAGTGACCATAATATATTAGCCCCTAAGAGATAATAATCGAAAGAAAGTTCACACAATGACAGTACTACATTAACACCTCTCATAAACACTGTAGTACATTTTCATCTCAAATGTTCATAGTAATATTTTGATGTCTCACACACAGTAATATATTGACATTCTTAAACTGGCAGTAATAGATTGACACCTTGGACACTGACAGTGATATATTGAGACCTCAAATGCCTCAAGTAATATATTCACAGCTCACTAGCTTACAGTAAAACGTTGATAACTCATACTGATTGTATATTATTGAACCTTCACTATTAATACATTTATATCTCAAACACTGACAGTATTATATCAATAGATACATCAATAAATATATTGATACACACTCAGTGATATATTGAGATATCACACACTCACAGTAATGTATTGATCTTTCCCACAATAGCAGTAATATACATCTTGCAGGAACATAAAATTTTTCACCTCAAACATTGATGATAATATACACCTTGGCAGTAATATGTAGATATCTCAAACACTGATTGATATATCTCAATACCTCAAACACTGACAGTAATTTATTAACTCCTCACATACTGGCAGCAATATGTTGGACCTCAAATACCGACTATTATATGTTGGTACCTCAAAAACTGATAGTAATATATTGAGACCTTGCACTCTGACAGTAATATATTACCAATCCCACACTGCCAGTCATATATTAACATTGCCCATGTGGATACATTAAACATCTGACACACAGACAGTAATATATTCTCATTTGGAATGTAATATTTTGACAATTCACAAACTGATAGTAATTTATTTGAACTTCACCAGCTGATACTAACATATTTACAGTAGTATATTGGCACCTCACACACTGACAGTAATACACTGACCCTTCAAGTGGCTCAAGTAATATCCTTGTCCATTGACGAATACTTTTGGCATCTCATATATAAAGATATATTAAGTCTTCACACACAATTATCTTTACAGTTTGTACACTAAAAGTAATATATTATTGCTACACATACTGTTGATGTTTCAAACATTAACAGTCATATATTAACATTTTACACTCTGGTTGTAATATATCAGCATCACCTATCATTGACAGTAATATGTTGATCATTTCCATACTGACTGTAACATATTAACACACCATATATGCATAGCAATATTTGATACTTCATACACTGAAGTATAATTCAACATCTCACCCACAGACAGTAATATTTTGACACCTCGCATACTGACAGTATTGTATTGATATCTCAAACAATGAATGTAATATATTGACACTTCAAATATTGGTAATAATATATTGGCACCTTATACGCTAACAGTGTTATATTGACACCTCGTTCATTGACACCCACACACTGACATTCACATAATGACACACTGATAGGAATAAACTTAGCCTTACACCCAGTCAGTGATATTTGGACACCTTGCATATTGATAGTATTACATGGACACCTCAAACAATGACTTATATATTGATGCCATACATAGGACCCATGATATATTGATGCCTCTATAGCAACATATAGATGGCACACACACTGATGGCAATAGTTTAATATCAGCACCTTACCTGCTGCCAGTAAAATATTGACACATCACACATGGATACTGATAATATTGACACTTCACAAACCAACAGTAACATTAACATCTCACATACTGACGTTGCATTACTACTATGTATTAAAATGTCACACTGACAGTGAGAGATTAATATGTCATACACTGACACTAATTTATTGACGCATGACACACTAACAGTAAGATATTGATATTGTGGCATCAACATATCATGGGCCCTATGTATAGCATCAATATATAAGGCATTGTTTGAGGTGTCCATGTAATACTATCAATATGCAAGGTGTCAGAATATCACTGATTGCGTGTAAGATGTAAGTTTATTCCTATCAGTGTGTCATTACACAAATATCAGCGTGTGGATGTCAGTGAATGAGGTGTCAATATAACACTGTTAGCATATAAAGTGCCAATATGTTATTACCGACATCTGAAGTGTCAATGAGATGTTGAAATATTACTGCAATGTTTGAAGTATCAAATATTGCTATGAATATGTGTGGTGTGTTAATATATTACAGTCAGTGTAGGAATGATCAAAATATTATTGTCAATGTTAAGTGATGTTGATACATCACTGACAGTGTTATATTGACACCTCACATGCTGACATGGAACTATAACTAGAGGGCACAGCCTCAAAATAAGTGGGAGCAGATTTAGGACTGAGTTGAGGAGGAACTTCTTCACCCAAAGTAATTCTGTGGAATTCCCTGCCCAGTGAAGCAATAGAGGTTACTTCGATGAATGATTTGAAGGCAATGATAAATTATTGAACAGTAAAGGAATTAAGGCTTTGGTGAACAGGCGGATAAGTGGAGCTGAGTCCACAAAAAGATCAACCAGGATCTTATTGAATGGTGCAGCAGGCTTGATGAGCCAGTTGGCCTACTCCTGCTCCTATTTCTTATGTCCTTATACTCTTATGACATAAGTACACTGGCACCCTACACACTGACAGTAATATATTGACACTGTACATGCTGACTGTAGTACAGTTATGTATCCTTGACTGGAATATATTGACAAGTTAGGCACTGGTAATAGCATTTGATAATAGTATTGGCATACCTTATTGACAGGAAAATGTTTACATGTCACACACTGAAGTAATATATGGGCAGCTTACAGATTGAAGTAAAATATGTACACCTCACACAATGACTGGAACATACCTATAGCTCACAGTAATTCATTTATTCCTTAATCATTGGTGGGATTGTATTGAAACAACAACAATAACAAGAACGCATTACCACGTCCTAGATGGCAAAGAATATATTGACCACCTCATAGACTGACAGTAACTTTGACAATTCATTCACTGTCAGTAATATATTGATGTCTCCCACAATGATAGTAACTGGTGGCAATTAACACAGCGACAGTAACGTACTGACTCCTGATATTCTGATCATACTATTTTAACATCACACCCAATTATTGTAATACATTGATCAAACACACACTGATAGAAAAGTATTCACACCTGATGCACTGACAGCAATTTTACTAACACTGCACACATTAATAGTAACATACTGACAGCTTACGTAATAACTTCTTTTACTGGAGTAAGTTGATGTTTAGTTGTCTGGAATATGCTGACACATCATGCACTGATGTTAATTTAGTGGCACCTGATGGGCAGGAATATGTTACCATATTGTACACTGACAGCAATATATTGACACTATGCAAACAAATAATTTACCATAGAATTATTTCAGTAGAGACAAAGGCCATTCAGCCTTTTAAGTATGAGCTGCCTTTCTGAATAAGTAATTAGTCAAGAAGCATATTCTACCTTTTCCCAATGGTTCGGCACATTCATCTGTTTCAGCTAATAATCCAACTCCCTCTTGAATGCCTTGATTGAACCTGCCTCCACAACACACTGAGGTAGCATATTCCAGATCCTAACCACTCACCATGTGAAAGATGCTTCATTGTTTCTTTTGCCATTGACATTAAATCCAGGGCATTTGGTTCTCAATCCTTCCACAAACAGTTTCTCCTTATCTACTCTGTCTCAACCCCTCATGATTTTCCAAACTTCCATCAAATCTCCTCTCACTCTCCCTTCTGTTTTGAATCAATCTTCTCTTGGGAGGACAGTCTTGAATTTTTCAATTTATCTCCAGGACTGAAGTTCCTCATTCAGAAGCACAGTGTTGTGACAACATAGAAGGAGGCTACTCAGCTGCTCCTGTCTGCTCTCCCAATTACATCTCACTTTGTGCCATTTTCCTGTCTTTTCTGTGTAATTTGCATATTATTCCTTTTCCAATAACTGTCTAGTTTCCTTCTGAAAGACCAAATTGAACCACCTCACACCAATCTCCCAGGCAGTGCATTCCAGACCCTAACCACTGACTGCATGAAAAAGTTTTTCCATCTACTACCTTTGCTTCTTTTGCTAAAGTTTAAACCTGTATCTCCTTATTATCAATTCTTTCATTCCCTATTTACTCTGTTCAGACTTCTCATGATTTTGAATTTTTCCATCAGATCTCCTCTCAGTCTTTTCTTGTCTAAGGGAATAGTCCCAACTTTTCCAGCCTATTTTCATAACTGAAGTTTCTCTATCCTGGAACCATTTCCGTAAGCCTCTTCTGCACTCTTGTCAATGGCTTCACATCCTTCCTAAAGCCTTTACAGAACTGGATGCAATACCTCAGCTGAAGCTGAACAAGTGTCTTCTTTGAGTTCAACATAGCCTTCCTCTATTGTACTCCATGCCATTATTAATAAAATCTAGAATACTGCATGCTTTATTAACTGGTCTCTCTAACTGCTCTCCCAGCATGAATGATTTATGCACAAATATATTCAGGTCCCTCTGCTGCTGCACACACTTTTGAGTTGTGTGTTTTATTTTATAAAGTCTCTCCAGATTCTTCCTATCAAGATGTACACGTCACACTTCTCTGCATGATCTTGGGTAACTGTCTGAGTGGCAGTCGACAGAAATTAGGGATAATAGGTTGATGTTCAGATGAGCAAGATGTGATCAGTTGTGTCCCACAAGGATCATGTTAGGGCTTTGTTATTCATATTACTTATGAATGAATTGGATAATGGCATAGAAAATCATATATTCAAATTTGCTCATGACACTAAGTTACATGGCATTACAGACAGTGTAGATGATAGCAGAAAATTACAAAGGGATATTGATAAACTAAGTGAATAGGCAAAGCTGTGGCAGAGGGATTTCAATGTAAACTTGTGTGAGGTTATCCATTTAGATCAAAAAAGGATAGATCAGGATAATTTCTAGATGGTATTAGATTAAATACAGTGAATGTCCAAAGAAACTTGGGGATTCAAGCACATTGATCTTTAAACTGTCACAAAGAGGTGTGGAAAATAATCAAGAAAGATAACAGAATGGTAGCCTTTATGTCTAGAGGGCTGGAGAATTATGATACAGAAGTTATGCTGCAGTTATACAAACTCTGGTTAGACTCCACTTGGAGTACTGAAGCAGATCTGGACAGCACACCTTAGGAAGGATATATTGGCCTTGGAGGCAGTACAATGTAGGTTTACAAGAATGATACCTAGACCTAAGTTATGGGGAGGAATTACATGAATTAGACTTGTTTTATCTCAAACTGAAAGGCTTGAGGGGTGATCTGATCAAAGTCTTCAAGATATTAACAGGAAAAGACAAGATTGATAAAGATTAAATGTTTCCACTGGTTGGATACTCCATAGCTAGGGGGCATAATCTAAAAATTAGGACCAGAGCATTCAGGAGAGATGTTAGGAAGCATTTCTACATGAAAAGGCCGATAGAATTTGGAATGTTTTTACGCAAATGGCAGTTAATGCGAGATTAGTTTGTTAGTTTTAGAGTTAGATAATATTCTGTTAACCAAAGGTATTAAGGGATATTGGCCAAAGGTAGGTATATGGAAGGCTACAGATCAGCCATGATCCCTTTGAATGGCAGAACAGGCTTAAGGGGCTGAATGGCCTAGTTCCTGTCTCCCCTTCCAGAGAAGCCAAATGCAGACTATTCACAAATGAATTACACATTAAATTTTGTGGCTGCATCATTGATGGAATCTCTTTCCTTCTTGGTTTTAGTCCATTTTCTACAGACTGATACGTTGTCAGATGTTGTCAACACACCATCCCTGTCTCCTGGTCCAGGACTCACACAAAACAAAAACATTAATTGCTGGAGAAACTCAGCAGGTCAGGCTGCACCTCTGGGAGAAAGCAGAGTTAACGCTTCGGGTCCAGTGACCCTTCTTCAGAACAGTCCAGTTTGGAAGAAAGGTCACTGGATCTGAAACGTTAACTCTGCTTTCTCTCTACAGATGCTGCCACACCTACTGAGTTTCTCCAGTAATATCTGTGTCAGTTTCAGAGTTTTAGCATTTGCAGCTCTTTGTTTTTGTTTAGAGTATCACTCTTATAGATTGTTTTGTCCCTTTACCAAACCAATCTGGTAATCCTTTCGCCATTATGTTCAACATCACTAGTATCAATCCATCGTGCACATCATGATGTAATATTTTCCCAGTGGGTATTAATGCTATACCAGAACCAGGTATAGTTGTTTATGAAACTTCAATGCCAGACTGTCATTATGGCTGCTATGTCTGAGGAAGAGGGGGCATGATGGATAGGACAGCTTCTTTGGCCTGCGGGATTGCTTTGTATCCTTAGAATGACCTCTGTGTCATTAAAGATTTCCTCTGCTCCTGACTTATTCTTATCTTTAACACTCTCTTACGACTTTAGCCTGTGAAAATAATGTTACTCGTGAGAAGACCCTCCAGCTTACTCTTTATCTATATCCATCTGGTGGATAGTTCTTACTAATTGTTCTGGCTCCTATTCCCAAGCCTGTAATTGTTCAAATCCAAATTTTCCAACCTTTCACTAGAATATACATTAATACTAAATTGATAGATCCAATTGAACCACATCCAGGATGACTTACTTCTCATTCAAAGTGGGAGTATTCTATTAATTACCATTTTAATTTATCCAGGAGCCTTGGAAAAATATCACTGCTTAAAAAATGTATAAGTGTTTTCATAATGTCTTTAAAACAGAAACCAGACATTGCCAAGTAGTTCCAGGCATTAGCACATTTACTTGCTTGTTCTTCCTTTAAATTTTCTCAAAATGAAAATGTTTGATTATTTAAGTAACACGTATTGCCCTGGCAGGTTATTTTGATGTCCAGTTTATTGCTGTTCAAAAAGAACTTCACAGTTAATTTCCATATACGCTGATACCTCTCAAGACTCTGTGCGTTTATGTCTTTTATTGTTTTCATATCATTTATTTAAAAACCCAAAAGAGCTAATTTAGTTCATTGATTCCAATTCCTTAGAAATGTCTAATGTAATTATTTAAGTTGCAGGGAGACTTGTTACACTAGTAAGCAGAAAAAGAATCAAAGGTCCATTCTGCTGGAGGCAGAGTGAATCAATCTACTGACATGCAATTGTAACTAGATAGAAGAAAGAGTAATTTTTCTTTCCTCAAAAGGCGGAGCAAAATATTCTCCAATTCAGGTATTTTCACATCATTTTGGTACTTTTTAAAAGAACCTTTCCTTACAAATAGTGAGAAAGATGTTATTTCAAACCCTGCCTTTTAAAAAAAAACTTGGTTGCTGAACATTTTGTGAAATAAACTGTAGCTTTCACAAGCCTATTTATTTTTCTTCACAAAAGGTCTACAATATTTTAGATTAACGTCAATTTCCTCCAATCTTTTCCACTTCTTTCTCAAATTGATTTTTGCCAAATTCTCTTGTTTTTAGCATCATGGGCTCGCTAACAAGCTCAGACCATCAGTTTTCAGGTTCCAATTAGCAGTATTCAAATTTAAAATTAATGTTCCCTTATTCATTTATGAGGATTCTATCAGGAACAAATCTTTAAACTCTCAAGATTTCTAACCAAGATCAACCCAACACCAAATAGCCATCCAAGTATCTCAATTTGGACTGTCAAATATTCAGAAAAAATCCTTCTAAATATGCGAACTTTGTTTCTGTATTAAAAATCCCCACAGGTTTACCAGAATACAATGAAATGGTAATTCTGGCCAAGAATTGTGATTCCTGGGCTTGTTCCTTGAAAACCTTATTTTACTTATCATCCTTCACATGAGATGAATTAGTTTTAGACTTTTCTTCAAAATTCTAAAATGCAACAAAGTTAATTTCCATGAAGAACCTTAGCCTATTTAGCCCAAACAAAAGGAAGCCTGCAAACTTCCCAAGTACAAAAGGCTGCAATTTACCTTTCCATAACATTAAACTGAGACATGACAGACAATTTCAACCGTGTATGTGAAATACACATAGTCTTAGTTACACACAATCAATTTAACAGCAAAATAATTTGTTTTTCACATTACTAACCAACCACAGTTCTTACAGCAACAGGAGGGTAGAAAAGGGATCTTCAAATTTTCACTGACAGAACTCTTTATTTTCCTTTTGAGAATCACACCCCCATCCCAGAACCTCTTAGAAATTCCATTCACATCAATTGGAACAGTTGCTTTTGAAGAACTGAAATATGCATTCATTATGAACTAACCTTAGAACTAATTTTACTACAGTTTTGTTTCACACTCATTAAACACTCAACAGTTTCTCTGCTGGCTATAACACACAGCCACACAGAACAGACAATCTCTTAATAAACACACTCGGATTGAGATGTACAGACAAATATTTTTTGATGGAAATTGCTGGAGAAACTCAGCAGGTGTGAGAGAAAGCAGAGGTAACTTTTCCTTGCCGTGACCCTCCTTTAGAGTTGATAGTATTAATAGGAAATGGTGATATATGTGCAGAATACAGAGGGTATGGGCAGGGGTTGGGTAGTGTGTATAGGAGTAAGCAATAGGTGGAGCAGAGCCCAGAGGGACAGAAGGACAGACAAAGGGATGGATAATGGTCAACCAGGGAAGGAGAAAAGTTGATAAAGGGGCCATAAGTATGTGAAAATGGGTAGGCTGTGCTGAAAGCAGCACACATCATGACAGGGCCTGGGGTGTAGAAGTGAGTAAAGGACATGGAAGGAGGTGTTCAGGCACTAAAATTATTGAACTCGATATTGTGTCTTAAAGGCTGCAGGGTCCCCAAGTAGAAAATGAGACATTGTTTTTCCAGTTTTCAGTAAGCCTCACTGGAGCAGGCCCGAGATAGAAATATTGACCATGGAACACAGTGGTGGGTTGAAACAGTAGGTAACTGGAAGCTCAGGGTCATTTTTGTGGACAGAAGACAGGTTTTCTGCAAAGCGGTCACCCAATCTGTGTTACTTCTCCCCAGTGTACACTTTCCACATATCCCACTTGGTTGTTTGCAATAAGGTTAATTTAAAAATGCATCCCTTCCTTTGTGGATACCTTTCTCCCAGACTCAAAGGAAGTTATGTTTTATAAGGATTTTATAATTTAACCAGGATTTTTTTGTGTTATCTAAAAGAGTGAGTTTATTAATTACGAAACATGTGATACAACCCACATATACACTGATTATAATGAAGAGGTGAGTCTAAAAAGTTACAACAAATGAAAAGATATATGGTCAGTCTCTGAATTATTCAAGAAGAGCAGATACTTGAAATTTACAATCGTTGCAGTGGAAGATGCCGCTAGCATTGACTTTGGTGGTTGAACAATTAATTTCAAGATTTTTATTTTTTCAGGTTGAGATTCAGTTGTTCTGTTGTCATTTAATGACAGCCTGTTGAGTCCATTTTCACTCACGCTTCCCCCCTTTGAAGGGTTGTCACATCTTTAGGAGTGACATTCTGTGGGTCCCTCTCTGCAGACAGCCTCTTAATTTACACCTGCAGACATTTTTGACTGTGCAGCCATCTTTTGAAAAGTGGTTTGAAAACACAACTTAAAAATCTTCACAGTTTTGCTTCACAGCGCTTCACAGTTCTGACCCATGGTCATGACATTGACCAATTAATTTACAGAATGTTCTACCATTTCTTTATCATTCAGATCTTTGACAAGATTCACATGATGTAAAATCTCTAAAATGGGTCTAATATACTCTCCAGAAATTAATGGCACACAACAATTTGGATACAGTTACACTTAATGTAGTATACCTGTATTACACTAGGAACCTATGAGTATGTACTTACAATGACACTTGCTAATTGAAATTCTATGGAAGTCTTTCTCAGGTAGTTAGTCCAACAACAGATTTCTTGATTTGACATTGGAGCAACTGATCAGCTCTAGCAGCAGCAAGACGTTTACAAAGTCCCTTTTTTATACTTCTTCCTTGCCCTCAGGGTATGCAAATATATATCAAAAACAAAGTTGCTGGAAAAGCTCAGCAGGTCTGGCAGCATCTGTGAAG
>JAHRHZ010000062.1:42736488-42801932 GCA_024137785.1 Ginglymostoma cirratum
GCCTGGCCTGCAGTGTTCCTCCAGCTCCACACTGTGTTATCTCTGCCTCCAGCATATGCAGTTCTTACTATCTCTAGGGTGAGCTTGTGTAGAATATGATGTGGAGAAATGAGCATGTAAAAGTTGAAGAAGGCTGCAAAGCAATTTCACAGGCAGGCATGAGAGAAAGGTATGTGGGACTGAGATGTGGAGAATTAGGGCGGAGAACAAAATGTAACTCATGGGAGCTGATGAATGGAAAAGCAAGGAAAAGTGTAAAGATGAGAATCAGTACAATCTGGGAATTAAATAATCTTTCACTTTCACCAATCTTTCATCAAGTAGCTTTGGCTTCAGCAACCTCTTGTACTGAAGGCTGGAAACAATGAGTTAGGGCTCATAGCTTCTGTGTTACTTTCTTTGAAATACAACACCCAGAGAAATAACATACTTTGAGATTTGTACATCTAAGCTCAATGATTTACAACTACAAGAATACTTTCCATTAACTGCAATTGCTGTAACATACTACACCAGCCGATGGCTGGTTGTTGTCACACACTGCACTGAATAATTCTTCACTATCTAGTTCATCTCAACTTTCCTGTGTCCAGCCTCCCCAGAGGCTCTTCTCTCCACTCGGTCCCATCTTGTTATTTACAGGCACGGTAATGTAGTGGTTCTGTTACAGGACTAGTAATCCCAAGGTTTAGACTAACAATACCATGCTATCTTCAGAATTTCAATTCTGTTCCATAACATTGCAAATAAAATGCTGATTCCAGTAAAACATTACAATTAAGCAGTCAGATTGACTTACATCCTTCATAGAACATCAGTGAAGTGTTTCCACTATTCTCCTGGGATCCTCTATCCTGACTGAGTTGCACATTAGTGAAGTTACTTTGGGAGTCCGATGTCAGGGAAACAGACACCCTTATTTGGTCTGACCTATATGTGACTTCTGCCTCACATGCATGTGGTTGATTCTTCCCTCTGAAGTAACCTAGCAAGCCATTCTGTTCCAAGAAATCATGATGCTATCATCTGAATGTAACTAGAAATGAGTAATCAATGCTAGTTATTACAGCTACACCCTCAAGTTAAAATGCAGAAAAGTAATGAATATGAAGTTGAAGAAATTTGTGTAGACTTAACATTCAACTTGTCCAATTGATGCAGAACCATAATTCAACAAATCTAATTAATTATTGGAACTCATAATCAAAATAATTATAAATCACAATCAAATTGAATAGTGCTCTAATCAGATTGCACTTTGAACATATACCACACCTTAGGCTACTCGATAACAGCTCATGGTGTTGGAGGTAATAATATTGGCATGGATAGAGAACTGGCTAACTAATAGAAGACAGAGTTGGAATAAGGGGTATTTACAGGATGACAACCTGTAACTATTGCAGTACCACAGGGATCAGTGGTGGGGGCACAGTTATTTACAAGATATATAAATGACTTGGATGAGCAAAATGAATGTACTCTAGCTGAGTTTGTGGCTGACAGGTAGGTGGGAAGGCAACTGGTAAGGATGACTCAAAGAGTTTGTAGAGGGTTGTAGACAGGTTAAGTGACTGGGCAAAAACTTGACAGATAGAATGTAATGTGGAGAAATAGGAGGTTATGCACTTTGGCAGGAATAAGAGAGGAATGGAATATTATTTACATAGAACAACACAGGGCAGAACAGGCCCTTCGGCCCTCGATGTTGCGCCGACCTGTGAACTAATCTAAGCCCACCCCCTACACTATCCCATCATCATCCATATGCTTATCCAAGGACGGTTTAAATGCCCCTAATGTGACTGAGTTAACTACATTGGCAGGCAGGGCATTCCACGCCCTTACCACTCTCTGAGTAAAGAACCTGCCTCTGACATCTGTCTTAAATCTATCACCCCTCAATTTGTAGCTATGCCCCCTCGTACTAGCTGACGTCATCATCCTAGGAAAAATGGAGAAAAATTTAAATGGAGAAAGAATGCAGAAAGCTACAGCATAGAGGGATTTGGTTGTCTTGTGCATAAATCACAAAAAGCTAACTTACAAGTTCAGTGATTAACAAGGAAGGTAAATTGAATGTGAATCTTTATTTAAAAGTGATTATTTATTTAAAATGGGGAAGGCTTGCTAAAGCTCCATAAGGTGCTAGTCAGCTGAAATACTGTGATTAGCTTTGGCCCCCTGCTGTAAGGAATGATGTATTGGAATTGGAGCCAGTCCAGGGAAGGTTCACTAGGCTGATCCTGGGTATGTCTTATGAGGAGAGGTGAGTAGCTTGGGCCTGATCACATTGGAGTTTAAAAGAACGAGAGGTGACCTTATTGAAACATATAAGATTCTTAGTGGGCTTGACTGTGTAGATGTGGAGAAGTTATTTCCCCTTGTGGGAGAGTCTAGGACCAGAGGACATAATCTCAGAGTAAGGGGTCGCCATTTAAGACCGAAATGAGGAGGAATTTCATCTCTCAGAAGTCGTGAATCTGTGAAATGTTTTACCACAGAGGGCAGTCAAAGCTGGCTCATTAAGTATATTGTAGGCTGAGATAGATTTTTCCTTAGTCAGCGGAGCAAAGGTCATGTGGAAAAGGCAAGAAAGTTGAGAGGTTGAGGATTATTAGATCAGCCTTGATTTCATCAAAATGGTAGAATGGACTCGATGAGCTGAATGACCCACCTCTATTCTGACGTTTTATGGTTCCTTTGTTCAATTCTGTCATCAAAATACAAAGGGGAAATATTCAAGCATTACATAGCATGTAGAAATTCTAAACTAATCCCATCTGCCTGCGTATGGTCCATATCCGTCTACCTGCTGCTCATTCACATGTCTGTGTAAAATGCCTCTTAAATGTTGCTATCGTATCTGGTTCTACCACCTCTCCTCACAAGTGTGTTTCAGGCACCTACTACCCTCTGTATAAAAACTTTCCTTACCCTTCTCCTTTAAGCTTTCCCCCTCTTACATTAAAGCTACACCCAGTAGTATTTGACAGTTCCACCCTGGGAAAAGACTACAAATATTCATGCTTCTAATAATTTTATATACTTTTATATGGTCGCCCTCAGTCTTCAACGCTCTAACGAAAACAATCCAAATTTGTCCAATGTCTTCTCAAGTTCTGAGGAAGGGTCACTGCACCCAAAATATTAACTCCGACTTTTCTTCACAGATGCTGCCAGACCTGCTGAGCTTTTCTAGCAACTTCTGTTTTTTGCCCTCCTTATAGCTATTACACTCCAATTCAGGCACAATTCTGGTAAACCTCTTTTGTATCCTTTCTGAAATCCCTACATCCTTCCTATAGTGTGCTGATCAGAACTGCACACAACACTGGCCTAACTAAAGTATTATACAGCTGCAACATGTCTTGCCAATTCTGTGCCCTGAATAATAAAGGCAAGCTTGTCATTCACCTTCATTACCCCCTTATCCAGTTTTGTTACCACTTTCAGGGAGATATGGGCTTGCACCCCAAGATCCCTGTATGTATCAATGCTCATAAGGGCCCTGCCATTTACTGTGTAATTTCCTTATGCACTTGACCTCCCAAAATGAATCATTTCACTTGTCTAGAATAATCTTTATCTGACATTTCTCCACTCATCTGTCCAACTGATCTATATCCTGCTTTGAAAACCTTCCTCACAAACCACAACTCTACCAAATTTTGACGTTGTCTGCAAACTTATTAATCAGACTACTGACATTTTCATATACATATATTACAAACAATAGAGATCTCAACACTGATCCTTGTGAATCACCACTGGTCACAGACCTCCAGTCAGAAAATCACCCCTCCACAAATACTTTATATCTTCTACGACCAAGCCAATTTTGTTCCCAACTTACCAACTCACCATGGATTTCATGTGAATTAATCTACTGGACCACTGAAGGACCTTGTCACATGCTTTAGTAAATTCCATGTAGTAAACATCCACTACCCTACCCTCATCAATTATCTTTGTCACTTCCTCAAACAAACTCTAATTTACGAGACAAAAACTCCCACACACAAAGCCATGCTGACTATCTCTAATACGTTCATTCTTTTCCAAATGTGAATAGATCATGTTCCTCAGAATCTCCTCCAATAATTTCCCTACCACTGACATAACGCTCACCGGCTTATTATTTCCTGGATTATCCCTGTTGCCTTTCTTAAACAAGGGAACTGAATTGGCTATTCTCCTGTCTTCTGGGATTTTACCTGTTGCTAAAGAGGATGCAACGGCCCTAACATATAAAAGTTAAGTGGGTATTTTTTTCTGATCAAGAGGGGAAACATGATTTCAGGTTCTAATTGGAATATCTGAGCCATTACATTGGATAATCATGGTTCACTATAATTGATTTCTAATTATCCAGTCATCAGTGTAGCACTGTACGTCGCATAATCCTTACTTATATTTAAAACTGAATTCTTCTTAAGCAGTCCCTCAGGATTTGGTTCCACTCAGACCAATGCTTTCTGAGATAGTTGTGAAGTCCATCGTGTGATCTGCAGACTCTGCCACATGTAGGTCATGTGATGCTTCAAGAGTTGGGTAGAGAGGTTTGATGGGATGGTAGTGCACTCTTTCTGATGCCTGAACTTCACCCCTGAGCATGATGAAGTTCCTTAATATGTTCAGTGTCAATATGTTGGCTGAACCTTCTCTCTTTGAGTTAGTCACTAGCTATGGATCCCATGAGTCTGCAGGGATTTTTCACCCCTTCCACTGTCTTCTGGGAGTCTGCAACTGAACTCTGATTGGAGTAATTCTTTGGAACTCTGGTGTCAGGCTAATGAGCGAGATGTCTCACCTAGCGGAGCTGGTTCTGAATGATTCGCACTCTGATGCTTGGGAGAGGATATTGCTGTTGGTCTTCCTTTCTTGCCATTGGATTTGGAGGATCTTGTGAAGGCAATAGCTAATGGTATATTGTTCTGTATGCTGTCTGACACAGATTGGAGCATGGACGTGGATAAGGCTTTAAACTAAATAGTGGCTGCAGTGGGTTTAGTTGCATGGAAAATTATTGATAAAGTTAAAGCGAGGGAGGGCTGAGCATGGGTTATTAAAGTTTTTGGAACAAATAATAGGACAGAGAGTGTGAAAAGGGTCAGGAATCTAACTGCAGGCACAGTAGATAAGGGACAACTACGAGTTGAGTCAACACAGGATGGAGGATGTTGTACTGCAATGCGGAGAGCTTATGAAATGAGGTAAATGAGCTCGTAGCCCAGATCGAAATTGATGGATCTGATGTGTGTATCACAGAGACGTGGCTGCCAGAGGATCAGGGCTGGGAACAAAATATCCAAGGTTACATGTCCTATCAAAATGACAGGCAGATGGACGGAGGGAGCGGGGTTGCCTTGTTAGTAAGAAATGAAATTAAATGACAGCAAAAAATGATATAAAGTAAGAAGGCGTACAATCAGAGTTGAACAACGGCAAAGGAAAAAGGACCCTGATGGCCTCCAAGCAGAAGTCAGGATGTCAGGAAGGAAGTAAATCATGAGATAGAAAAGACATGTAAGAAAGACATTATTACAATAATCACAGAAGACTTCAATATGCAGGTGCACTGGGAAAAATCAGGCTGGATCCCAAGAAAAGGAATTTGTGGAATGTCTACCAGATGGTTTTCTTGGAGCAGCCAATGGAAACAGGTAATTCCAGATATGGTGATGAATAACGAGGCAGACTTGATTAAGGAACTTAAGGTGAAGGAAGCCCTTGGGGGCAGTGACCATAATATGATAGAATTCCCCCTGCAGTCTGAGAGGGAGAAGCTGGAGTCAGATGTAACAGCATTACAACTGAGTAGTGGTAACTACAAAGAAATGAGGAAGGAGCTGGCCAGAATTAATTGGAAGGTGAACCTAATAGGAAAGACAGTGGAGCAGCAATGGCAGGAGTTTCTGAGGGTAATTAGGGTGACGCAGCAAAAGTTCATCCTAAGAAGGAAGAAACACACTAAGGGGAGGACAAGGGAAGTCAGGGACAGCATGAAATCAATTGGAAAAGCATACAATGGGATGAAGATTAGTAGGAAGCTGGGAAGATTGCAAAGTCTTTAAAAAACAACAGAGGATAATTAACAAAGCAATTGAGGCAATAAGTAACTGAGATGAGGAGGAATTTCTTTAGCCAGAGGGTGGTGATCCTGTCGAACTCATTTCCACAGAAGGCTTTGGAGACCAAGTTGTAGATTCAATAGAGTGAAGAAAGAGGCCTTTTGGCCCATTGAGTCTACACCTACCCTCCAAAGAGCATCCCACCCAGACATACCCCTCCATCCCAACCCCATATGGGGTTTTACCATGGCTAACCCACCTAACCTGCACATCCCTGAACACTACAGGGCAAGTTTCGTAGCATGGCTATTCCACCTAACCCGCACATTTTCTGACTGTGGGACGAAACTGGAGCACCTGGATAAAACCCATGCAGACACAGGGAGAATGAGCAAACCCCAGACAGACAGTCTGGAGGTGTGCCACCCTGCCAAGTCATTGAGTGTCTTTAAGACAGCGATGGATAGGTTCTTGATTAGTAAAGGGATCAAGAGTTATAGGGAGAAGGCAGGAAGAATGTGTTGAGGAACATATCAGCCATGATAAAATTGTGGAGCAGACTCTTAGTCTTGTGCTTGAGACCCTGCTCCTTTAGTATCTTTTGCTAAGTTGGCCATGGGCTGAGCTGGCACATTAGAGATGATGGTGAATTTTGTTGTCTATGTCTGCCTTCTGCAAGGGGAGACTCCCAAGATAATCAAGTAGGGGCAGCTTATGGGAGACTGAATTTCGTGACTAGGGGTTATTGCAATAAACTGCACTGGAGAACATCAGTGCCCTGCCAAGGGTTCAGTGATAACTGAGTACAGCACATTGGAAAATTTCTAATTATGTTAATAGATTAAGTTAGGCAACCATTGATAACTGTAATATACTGCATTGATGATCATGGATTACCAGACTGTTGTGTACCAGGTGACCAGCATGTTACTGGGTTACACAGTAATGTATTACTGATCACAGCTAAATGCAACAGTTGTTGTTTACAGATTAGGTTAATACTGAGCGAACAAAATTATTAATAACTGCAATGCATTGTCCTAATAAATAATATGCTTAGCAACTACCTGATTATTGTAAAACACAGCTCAGTGTGATCATTAATTACAGAAATACAAAATACTAGTCAATCGCTGCTACTGTAGGCTGCATTAATGTGATATTGTTTTATGAGTAATCATTAATTATTGCTATATGCTGTATTAGTTGATCACTGACTATTGTAACATACTTATACACACTGGGCTAATCATCAGCTACAGTGATACCCTGCACTAAGCAATCTCTGTTTGAATTAAAACAATGTATTGGATGTTCACTCATTGCAGCAAAGGAAAGATTTGCAGGAAGACAGAGCAAGGTTAGTGTAGGGGAGCTGGGGTAAACTGGATAGCACTTTAGACTGAATAGCCTTCTTCTGTGCTTTAAGAATTTATGTTCATGCTGAGTGATCACTGATTGCTATGATTGTGAAGGTACTCCATGAATATATTAATATAGTGTATTGGCTAAGTACTGACAACTTTCCTGAACTCCACCAGGTCCTCATTGATTTCTGTGGTACAGTATACTCGACTATATATTATGCTGACAATTTTAATGACTGACCACCTTTTATTGCATTAGATTTCAGAGAATGACTGTCATCTACCTCAAAACAAGCTGCTGGGCACTGATTCATTGCTGTAATACATTGTATTGGTGATTATTGATTAGTGTAATACATAGTATTTGGCTAATCAATTGCTGAAACACACTGGACCACTTTCTCACTGATTGCTGTACCATTCATTGGTTACGGATAACTGCAGTTAATTGCAATGGTGCTCACTAATTAGTGAATTGGAAGCAGTAATACATTGCAATACATGATTCCTAACCACCATAGTAATTAACACAACTGATTGATCCTTCAGAGATAGTAGGAACTGCCAATGCTGGAGAATCTGAGATAACAAGGAGTAGAGCTGGATGAACACAGCAGGCCAAGCAGCATCAGAGGAGCAGGAAAGCCGACGTTTCAAGATCGAGACCTTCTTCAGAAATCTTCAGATGAATTTCTGAAGATGGGTCTCGACCTGAAACATCAGCTTTCCTGCTCCTCTGATGCCGATTGATCCTTCTGCCTGCTGAAATAAACTTTACTGGATGATTGTTGATTATTGCAACACACTACTCTGTTTGTTCATCTATTGCTTTTACATACTTCCTAGAATAGCAGCAAAGAACACCATTCACCACAAGACCCTGCTTCTATCCATTGCCAAAATCCAAGCTGCCACTGTTTCTTTAATCCTGTGGGCTTCAAATATTTTAACACTTCTACTGTATGGTCCTTTATTAGGCAACTTTTGATAATCCATATTCACAAAATCAACCATACTATCCCCATTGACCCACTTCACTGCTTTATCAAAAAAAACACTGACAAGTTAGTTAAGCATAGTTTGACTTTACCAAATCCATATTAACTGTCATTTATCACTATATTTTCCAAATGAGAATTAATTTTATTTTGAATTACTGTCTCTAAATATTGCCCCAACAGCAATGTTAAGCTAACTAGCTTGCAGTGACTGAGTTTATCTCTTTCCTTTTGTTATACAGGGATGCATCATTTTCTGCCCTCTGGTGCATCTAGGACTATTCTCACATCTGAGGAGGAGTGGAAGATTGTGGCCAAAGCTTTTGTAGCCTACAATCTTATTTCAGTCAGCAACCAGGATATGTCCTGGCCAGACTAGATAATTTTCCTACTTTAAATGTGGCTAATCTTTTGTATAGCTACTCTTTGTCAGTGTTATTCTACCCCATTTTTCTAATAACTCTTCCTTTACTGATATTGACTGCATCTTCTACTTTAGTGGTGACAGATTCAAAATGTTCCGTTAATGCTGTTAATACCCTATGGCTCCACCAGACAATCTCTTTTTTTGGTTCCTTTTGACTATCATGTTTTAATTTATATACTTATGAAAGACTTCTGTATTGTCTTTTATGCTATCTGCTAATTTCTAAATAACCTACTTAGAAAAACAGTTATCTGCAAGTAATATTCACGTCACACAGGTGCCAGGCAGTGACCATCATCCCCAAGAGAGAGACAGAGAGAATGTAAACACCTCTTCTTAGTGTATGATAGAATTACCATCACTGAATCTCCCACTATCATTCTGGGAGTTACTATTGTACAGAATTGGACTACCTATATAAATATTGTTGACTAGCATGAGAAGGTCAGAGGCTACGAATTCTGAGGTGAGTAGTTGACCTCCTGATCTCCATTGTCTATCCAGCATCTACAAGACACAACAATGTTAGTACATTCTCCACTTACCTGAATGAGTGCAGCTCCAGCAATATTCAAGAAGCTCAGTACTATCTAGGTCAAAGCAGTCCAACTCATCACCTTCACCATTCACTCCCTCCATTACCAATGTACAGTAGCAGTAGTGTGTACCATCTACAAGATACACTGCAGCACATCACCATGGCTCCTTCGACAGCATTTTCCAAACGCACGACCACTGCTGACCAGAAAGAAAAAAAAAACTAGTCTCATACATTTTCTTTGCCCCTTTCTTTTTCGGGTCTTCTTTGAAATTTCCATGTTCAGTTTGATTTTCTAATGTGTTATGAGCATGGGACTTAGCATAAGCCTTCTTATTCTGTTTTATTTGAATCTCGATATCCTTAGACATCCAGTGAGCTCTGTAATTTCATGACCACTCTAAGTTTAATGATGGTGTTTTCATTACTTCCAAATTGTCTATCAGTGAAACATAATCCATTTGGTTCATTTCATTCAACTGAACTAGATCCAGCATGGATTCTTCTTTTGGTGAGCTGAGATCAATCTGATCAAGAGGGTTTTCATCCACACATTTTAGGAATTCCTCTTGCACTCTGAGATATATTTCCTCAATCTATGTTAGGATGATTCAAGTACCCTATCTTCGCTACCCTAGTTCTTCCAACTTCCTAAAATCTTCTTGCAAATTTGCTCCTTTAGCTTTTCTAGCTATTACTTGACAATAATATTCGTCCATCAGCAAAAAAACTCTTCTATAGGATAAGCACCAGAAGAGGGAAAATAATGCAGCGCAAAGGGACTAGCTGAATGGTTCTTGCAGAGAGCCAACACAGACATGATGGGACAAACAGCCTGCTTCTCTGCTATAACCATTCTGTTATTCCAACCACAACCATCTTCCTTTGTGTTAGGTATGACTCTAATTAGTGAAAGGATTTTACACAATTCTGATTTGTTTTTATTAGCGCTCCTTAATGCCACACTTGTTCAAATGCTGCTTTGATACCAATCTCACCTCACTTGTGGCATTCAGCTTCTTTATCCATATTTGTATCAAGGTGTAATGGGGTCTGGAGCCAAGTGCACCTTGCAAAACCCTGAATAACTATTGGTGAACAAGTTATTGATGAATAAATGCCACTTAATAGCACTATCAGTGACATGTTCCATCATTGCACTGATGATTGAGACTGATTGATTAGATTGGATTCTTTGTATCAGTCCTTTGTGCGCCATGTGTCTCTTGTCTAATGTTTATCCTAGCAGCCCTCCACCAGTAAATAGGTTTAAAACTTTTCCTATCATGCTAGTTATCTTTGCTCTAAGAACATTGTAGATTCTATCTATTGAAGTGCAATTGTTCATCCTCTGCAAGTTCCCCCTATGTATAAATGCTCTCAAATGCCCTAAAATATAAAGAGATACAAAGATCTCTGTCAAGTCCACAACAATCTCCTTCCCTCAGTCACCTAGGATAGATCTCATCAGGCACTGGGGACTTATCTACCTTAATGTTTTTCAAGACATGCAGCACCTCCTCTTTCTTAATATTGCCATACCCCAGATTATCGACATCCCTCTCCTTAAATTTACCATCATCGGTGTTCTTCTTCTTGGTGAATACCGATAGAAACCACTCATTAGGATCTCAACCACTTTCCCTGGCTCCACACATAAATTCCCCCCTTTGTCCTTGAGTGGACTTACCTTCTTCCTCCTAACGCACACATAAAATGCCTCTGGGTTTTCCTTAATCCCACATTCCGAGGTCATTTTGTGGCCCCTTCTAGTCTACCTAATTTCTTAAGTTCTTTCCTGCTTCCTTTATACTCTTTATACTCTTAAAGGGCCTTCTCCGATCTCAGTTCTCTAAACCTTACATTTTGCTTTTTGACTAACCTTGCCATCCAAGATTCTTGAAATCTTGCCATCCTTATCCTTCATCCTCGAAGGGACACACCAGTCCTGAACTCTGATCAACAGACCTTTAAAAAACTCTCACATGTCAGATGTGGATTTACCTTCAAATTTAAGTCCCCCAAGTCTAATTTCTCCAGTCCTGTTTAATAATGTTGTATTAACATTCCGCCCCAATTCAGCATGTTCACCTGAGTTGCTGTCTTATTCTTATTCATAACTATCTTAAATCTTAAGGAATTACAATCATGGAATAAATAAATGCTAGAGAGAACAGGAGCTTAGAGAGACTGGGAGAACAGGAGATGGACAGAACAGAAACAAACATACAGTAGGAGATGGAGATTACAGGAACACAGATAAAGCGGGAGATGGAGAGAACAGGGACATGGACAGAGCAGGAGACAAACAGAATAGAAACATGGACAGACCTGGAGATGCAGAGAGCAGAAGGTCGATAAAGCAAGAGACATGGAAAACAGATAAAGGGGAAAGCATTAATGCAGCTGGAGAAAGCTGGAGCACTGCAGGAACACTGGGGAGGAACGCAGGGAGGCCACACTGGATCTGGTACTTGGTGATGAACCAGGCCAGGTGTTTGATTTGGTGGTAGGTGAGCACTTTGGAGAGAGTGACCATAATTCGGTTACGTTTAGTTTAGCAATGGAAAGGGATAGGAACATGCCACTGGGCAAGAGTT
Organism: Ginglymostoma cirratum; assembly: GCA_024137785.1. Lineage (NCBI taxonomy): Eukaryota > Metazoa > Chordata > Chondrichthyes > Orectolobiformes > Ginglymostomatidae > Ginglymostoma > Ginglymostoma cirratum. The sequence continues at coordinate 42,748,493 of JAHRHZ010000062.1, forward strand.
ATAGATGGGGGAAAGGCAATTATAATGCAATTAGGCAAGACTTAGGAGGGATAGAATGGGGTAGCAAAATGCAGGGGATGGGGACAATCGAAATGTGGAGCTGGTTTAAGGAACAGATATTGCGTGTCCTTGATAGGGTATGTCCCTGTCAGGCAGGGAGGAAGTGATAAGGTAAGGGAACCTTGGTTTACAAAAGAAATTGTATCTCTTGTTAAGCGGAAGAGGGAGGCTTATGTGACATTGAGACGAGATGGTTCAGATGAGCCGATGGAGAGTTACAGATTAGCTAGGAAGGATTTAAAGAGAGAGTTAAGAAGAGCAAGGAGGGGACATGAGCAGTCATTAGCAGGTAGAATTAAGGAGAACCCTAAAGCTTTCTATAGGTATGTCGGGAATAAAAGGATGACTCGGGTAAGAATAGGGCCAGTCAAAGACAGAAGTGGGAAGTTGTGTGTGGACCCTGTGGAGATTGGAGAGGTGCTAAACAAATATTTCTCATCTGTTTTCACTCAGGAAAAGGAGAATATTGTAGAGGAGAGACTTGAAAGGATTGAGGTTAGTAAGGAGGAGGTGTTATCAATTCTAGAAGGTGTGAAGGTAGATAAATCCCCTGGGCCGGATGGGATTTTTCTGAGGATTCTCTGGGAAGCTAGGGAGGAGATGGCGGAGCCTTCGGCCTTGATCTTTGAGTCGTCATTGTCTACAGGTTTAGAACCAGAGGACTGGAGGATTGCAAATGCTGTGCCCTTGTTCAAGAAGGGCAGTAGAGATGACCCAGGTAATTATAGACCAGTGAGCCTTACATCTGTTGTAGGAAAAGTTTTGGAAAGGATTATAAGAGATAGGATTTATAATCATCTAGCAAGCAACAATTTGATTGGAGATGGTCAACATGGATTCGTCAAGGGCAGGTCATGTCTCACAAACCTCATTGAGTTTTTTGAGAAGGTGACCAAGCATGTGGATGAGGGTAGGGCAGTTGACGTGGTGTACATGGACTTCAGTAAAGCCTTTGATAAGGTTACACATGGTAGGCTATTGGAGAAAATGCAGAGGCATGGGATTGAGGGAGATTTAGCAGTTTGGATTAGAAACTGGCTTTCTGAAAGAAGCCAAAGAGCGGTGGTTGATGGAAAATATTCAGCCTGGAGTCCGGTTACTAGTGGTGTGCCACAAGGATCTGTTTTGGGACCACTGCTGTTTGTCATTTTTATAAATGACTTGGACGCAGACATAGGTGGATGGGTTAGTAAGTTTGCAGATGACACTAAAGTCGGTGGAGTGGTGGACAGTGTGGAAGAATGTTGCAGGTTGCAGGGACACTTGGATAAACTGCAGAATTGGGCTGAAAGGTGGCAAATGGAGTTCAATGCAGATAAATGTGAGGTGATTCACTTTGGGAAGAATAATAGGAAGGCAGAATACTGGGTCAATGGAAAGATTCTTGGTAGTGTGGATGTGCAGAGGGATCTTGGTGTCCAGGTACATAGATCCCTGAAAGTTGCCACCCAGGTTGATAGTGCTGTTAAGAAGGCATACGGTGTGTTAGGTTTCATTGGTAGAGGGATTGAGTTCCGGAGCCGTGATGTCATGCTGCAACTGTACAAAACGCTAGTGCGGCCTCACTTGGAATATTGTGTACAGTTCTGGTCGCCCCATCACAGGAAGGATGTGGAAGCATTGGAAAAGGTGCAGAGGAGATTTACCAGGATGTTGCCTGGTCTGGAGCAAAGGCCTTATGAGGAAAGACTGAGGGACTTGGGTCTGTTCTCATTGGAGAGACAAGGCTAAGAGGGGATTTAATAGAGACCTACAAAATGATCAGAGGATTAGATAGGGTGGACAGTGAGAGTCTTTTTCCTAGGATGATGACGTCGGCTAGTATGAGGGGGCATAGCTGTAAATTGAGGGGTGATAGATTTAAGACAGATGTCAGAGGCAGGTTCTTTACTCAGAGAGTGGTAAGGGCGTGGAATGCCCTGCCTGCCAATGTAGTTAACTCAGCCACATTAGGGGCATTTAAACAGTCCTTGGATAAGCATCTGGATGATGATGGGATAGTGTAGGAGGTGGGCTTAGATCAGTTCACAGGGCGGCGCAACATCGAGGGCCGAAGGGCCTGTTCTGCACTGTATTGTTCTATGTTCTATGTTCTATGTTCTAACAGAGCTTTGAGCAAGCAGGAACATTGAAAGAGAAGAATGCAGAGACAGCAAGAGTTCAGGGACAGCAGCAGCATGAGGTAGCAGAAGGATAAAAATGTAGGAGAATGAAGAAGGATGGAGGTGGGCAAAGCAAGAGCCCAGGTAGAGCAATGTTTGGGTGCTGCCCATTCACTTCTTCTTAACCACATACCCTGGGCTGTTCCCCATCCCTCCCCCTAACCCTCCACTCTTACCCCCAACCTCCATAAAGCTGCTGTGATATGGGCCATGGGCAGAACTTTGTGGATATCCAGGGGTCTGTGGACCACAATTTGAGAACCATTAATGCAAAGGTTACTGCCTTTGATGTTTTGCTGTTTAACTTCATGGTGAAACTGACTGGAGGTTCTCAATACTTTTCCTTCCTGAGTTGTTAGTTTCAACATGGACCATGACTTTGAAGGCCCTCCATCCCCTCTCAAATGTTCTCCAATCTGGCATCAGAGAAGCAACCCAACATGCAACATTCACATCTATTGGGTTGTGCTGGTTGATGCAAGTCATTGGAGTTGACAATCACAGTTACGCTACATGAGTGTTGAATGGTTGATCAATAACAGCTAGAGTAAATAGTGCCTGGCAATGACTGGTGAGCAATGTGTTGATTGTTCCAACATGATCAGTGATTACTGCAGTAAACTATTTTTGTGAATCATTAATATTAGCTTGACTCAGTTGTAGACCTTTTGGTGACACTTCAGTACAGCATTGATGGAATGCCAAATTACACAATATGCTGTTATTCAGGTGTCGCCTTTTCGAGTAGCTGTAAAATCTCCCATGACATTAATTGATAGAGGGCGTGAAAGGTGCCCCAATTAACAGCTGCACCAAAGTTTAACTGATTTATCTCAGTTGTGGTCTGGATGATCTTGCTTTGTGTAAAATTGGTCTTCATATTTTTCTACTTTAAAAAATTATGAAATGCCCTGGGATATCCAGAGAACACAAAGTAACTATATAGGTGCAAGATTTTCATTTCTTTTGTGACACAACCCCTTTGAACTAGGTGATCAATTAGTTTGAATTTAAACAAGAAGTAAGTACACTGATGAAAATGAAGACCCAGGCAATATCCTAGTTGTAGTTCTGAAGAGCTGCATACAAGGCACACTGTTATCCATGTACTTCCATGATACAGGTTTCTACCCAACAGTGTAGAAGATTTCCTGGTGTTTCTGGTACATGAATAACAATAAATCTATTCTAATCTAATCAAGTATATCATATTAGCCTCCTCTTAATTTTCATGAAGATGATAAAGGCATCATTATCAATACATGATCTGAGCACCAAGCAATAATTTGGTTTCTTTGGGAATCCCTGAGCTGCTGACCCCAGCAAAACCTTGATCCAGATACAGGCATAAGGCAGGTGAGATGGCCTGCTTGCCCTCTCCCCAATGATGCTGTTCAACAGCCAATTATTGTCTCTGGAAGACCATTCCTGATCAGTTGGGGGAGTTCAGGGATCACTGTGATCGGCCCGCTGGTGGGAGAGTGGGAAAGGGAGGTGCCTCCATCACTGATAGGTTTTGTCAAAGGAATAGGTTTTAAAGGGTGACTTACAGGAAGAAAGAGAGAGATGGTTAGGTATGGCAGAGAATCCCCACACTTAGGCATCTGCAAGCCCTACTGCTAATTGTGGAGGGATTAAAATCAGGAACCAGGCTGAAGGGGCTAGGACTTGTGAATGAAGAGGCCCATAAAGAGTTTAGGTCTGAAAGAGACAGCAGAGAGGGAGAGGATGGAGGCAGGCCATGGATTGAGAATAAGGATGAGAATTCTAAAACAATGAATTGCTTGTCTGGGAGGTGGTATGGATCAATGAATGTATGAATGCTGTGTGAGCAGGTCTTGGAGTTAGAACACAGGCAGCAGGGTTTTGAATGATGATCGGTCTACGGGAGGTTGAATGTTGGAGGGTGGTCAGGAGACATTGGAAGTCAGGTCTAAATGGAACAGACACACAGATGAGAGTTTCAGCATCAGATGAATTGATACAAGGACCGTGTTGGGCAAGTTATGGAGGTGGAAATGACCCTGAGGTGGATGTGTGATAAGAACCTCATTTCAGGATCACATATAACATCACGTATGTTATGAAAATCTGGTGGTTTAGTATTGAATAGAAACCTGGGAAAAGAATGGAGTCAGTTGCTAGTGCATGGAATTAATGACGTGGACCAAAGACAATAGTCTTTCTGTTCTCAATATTAAATGGAGGAAATCTGTGCTTCTTGGGCAAGCAATCAGGCAATTTAAACATTGAGTAGGGATCAGGAGAGGCAGAGCCAGCTACCATCGGCATACATTTGAACACTGACAGATGATTTTGGATGATATTGTTGAGGGGTAGCACAAAGAAGAAGAAAAGGAGAGATTAAAGACAGATCCTTTGTGGGGGGAACACCAGAGGTGACTGTACATGTCTGTGAATGGGAAGAGAAGCTACTATGCATGATTCTGTGGCTTCAAGTGAGAATGAAAGCCAGCAAGTGCAATCATATCCAATCAAATGACAGTGGAGAGGTGTTCGAGCAAATTTCTGGGGTCAGCAACACCAAAGATTGCAAACAGCTCCACAAGGGTAGTTTGTCTTTGTTAGAGTCAATAAGGATGTCACTTGTAATTTGCTGCTACTGTCAGAACAGTTTTTCATGGAACCATCCAGTAAGATGTAATGATTTCAGCAAAGGAGAGATGAAATAACAAAGAACTAGGGTCCGATGCACAGTTTGGAAAATTTTTGTGTAGTCTCTGGCCAGCGCTGATTTATGGTGTATTTTTCAATCACACAAGGCTATAGGGCCTGGTGCATGATGCAAAGTAAAGGAAGCTCTTACTGTGCACATCGTTGGAAAATAACTATTTACTGGCTATAATTAGAATGCACTTACACTCATCAATCAACTGTCATTATGTGGCTTGAATAAAGCAAGCTTTTGTACAGTTGCATCCATGACCTTTGAGGTTACTTGTCTGCCCAGAAAAATCTTTGTAGTCTCAATGAATACCTTCCTAAAATGCAGCTTAAAACTGTCCCTCAGATATCAGCATCGTTTAATTGATTCCAGGTGGGACAAGTAAGTGTTGGCACCTGAATGGTCCACATCACTGTATATAATGCAATTTACATTTCTGTCCTAAATAAATGGTGCTTCACCATGACAAGAGTACCTGCAAAATGAAAACCCAGCTATTTTCCGCAAGTAGGGTACTCATGGACCAGTGTGAAATTGAATAACCTACTTGGTGAAGATGAACATAACCATAGTGCACAGAAATGGCAAAATATATAGGGGAGGAGGTAATGGTAGAAGATTGTCTGGGAAAGTAATAACTCCCATTGAAGCACTATGGACTTTGATTTGCAGCTCATCGACTGCCATAGTGGATTTGCTACACATTGCCAGCTCACAATGAAAAGGACAAGTCATCTGATGAAGGGATAAAGTTAAACCTACAAATGTGGAAATGATATTGTATTTGCCAATATACTGAAATGGAAGTTAGGGCACCTCTTGGTGATAGTGACAACAACTAATAGGTCACTGTAGGCCCAGGGGACTCATCAGAGAGAGACAACTTGGTGATCATTTAACCTGAGGGTCACTATGCCTCAGGCAAGGGGTGAGGTTGAGAAGATGGGCCCCAACATGATGATCTCAGGTGGTGCAGAGATTGAAGCCATGCTGTTGGCTTCACTCTGTTACAAACCAGCCATCCAGCTCACTGAGCTAACCAACCCCCACAACGACATAATAAAGCTCCAGAGGAATCAACACTACGGAGGACCAATAATCAGATTTTAAATAGTCATTCATAAGGACATGGGAAAAGAGGAGAAATTATACTGAGGCATATTTAAGACTATTGCTACCATATATTATTAAATACAGCCACAAAGAATGGTAATGGACGGATTACTAAAACAACATGAGATTAAAAAGAACAATTAATTTCACAAAACCTGCAGAGAAAAGTGAAAAGCACAATGAGAAATAAGTTTAAGCACAGATGACGAAACTATATCAAAGTAATTTTCTGGTATATTTACAGCAGAGGACAGGAAATGAGCAGCTTAAGTGCCAATGGGAATGAAAAAGACCAGAGCACAGGATAATTGTTTAAATGTTAATGCCTTATATTACTGGGCAAAATTAAGCAATTGTACAGATATGTAGACTTCCAAATCAAAACAAAATTATTGCTAAATAAATCCCTGGAGAGTGATGATATCTATCCCAGCATGCTGGGGAGGAGTGATATCGATAACATATGAATATAGACATGGAGGTGGTGGTCTCTAATTACTCCCTGTCCCTTCATTGCTAAACCGTTTGCCTACCGACATAACAGGTCCACAGAGGATGCCATATCCCTGGCCCTGCACTCATCTCTGGAACATCTGGACAACAAAGACACCTGCTCATTGACTACGGCTATGCCTTCAACGCCATTATCACCTCCAGACTGATCTCAACACTCCATGACCTTGGTCTCGGCTCCGCCCTCTGCAGCTGGATCCTCAGCTTTCTGACTCCAGGCCGCAAACAGTGAGGATAGTAACTGCACCTCCTCCACAATAACACTCAACACTGGAGCCCCACAAGGATGTGTCCTCAGCCCCCTACTGTACTCCCTGTACACCCACAACTGTGTTGCCAAATTTCAAATGAACACCATCTACAAGTTCGCTTACAACACCACCGTGTGGGACAGATATCTAACAATGACAGGTCAAAATGCAGAAGGGAGATAGAGGGCTTGGAGTTGTGATGCAATGAAAACAATGTCTCTCAACATCAGCAAGACCAAAGAACTGATCATAAACTTAAAGAAAGGAGGAGAACATGCCCCCATCTACATCAATGGATCCGAGGTTGAGAGCGTGAAGAGCATCAAGTTCCTCAGAGTGATGATATCCGACAACCTGACCTGGAATTCCCATGTAGATGTGACAGTCAAGAAGGCACAACAACGCCTCTTCTTCGTCAGGTGGCTCAGGAAATTTGGCATGTCTATAAGGTCCCTCACCAACTTCGACAGATGTACCACTGAAAGCATACTGTCTGGGTGCATAACAGCCTGGTATGGCAACTGCCCTGCCCAGGACCATAAGAAACTATAGAAGGTGATGTGCACAGCCCAGACCATCACACAAACCAACTTTCCATCCATGGGCTCTATTTACATGGCTCGCTGCTGCAGATAGGCAGCCAACATCATCAAAGTTCCACCACACCCCAGTAATGATCTCCTACAACCTCTTCTGTCAGGCAGAAGATACAGAAGCCTGAACACACGCACAAGCAGGTTCAGGAACAGCTTCTTTCCGGCTGTTATCAGACTGTTGAATGGACTCTAACCTCAAATAATGTAACCTGTATGCCTCTAAGTCTTTTTGATCTGTACGTCCTTTGCTTGCTGTGATCTGCCTGTACTGCTCGTAAACAAAGCTTTTCACTGTACTTCAGTACATGTGACAATAAAATCAATCAATCAATCAGGCAGCGCGTGATGCCTGCTGTTTAAAATGGTAACTCCATGTACCCAGTACTCCCCATGCTGTTCATTTGCTGTATGCATTAGCAGGGGATCAAATATCTTGAGAGGCTAATACTACTCAAAGCCAACAACCAGACACTCCAACTCTGGGCTCTCCACCTCTGGGTACTTTTTCTGTGCATTGTCCCTCTCCTTGCCATCCTTCCCATGTTCACTTCCCCCAAGCTCACCCTCCCTATGCTGTCTTTGCTCATGCACTTTCCATCTCCACATCCTCCTCTACAGTCTGCTTTCTGTTCATCTTCCCTGTGATCATTTTCTCTGCGCTGTCCTCCGTATACTCTTTCACACTCATTCTCTGCATTCACCTTCTCCATTCATTCCTTTTCCACATTCTTGCACTCCACATTCTCCTCCACCATGGTCACTTCCATGTTCATCTTCTCCATGCACGCCTTCTCCACACTCACCTCTGGTTTTCTCTCCTCCATGCTGTCCTTTTCCACTCCCTCCTTCTTTGTGTTCTCCTCTCGTCTGGTTACTCTTTCTCTATGTTTTTCTCCATGGTCTCCTCTACACTGCCCTCCAGGTTTTCCTTTTCCATGCTGTCTTCTGTGATTGCACTGTACCTCTCTATATTACCTTACACACTAATTCTCCATGTTCAGATTCCCCATGTACATCTCCGCATTCTCCCCGTACTTTCCTTCTCTGTAATCTCATTTGGTCTCCCCTGTTTTGGTGTATTCAATGATCTGGTGTTCTCTAAGAATTGTCTACTCTCTGTGCATACTTTGCTTTCATGCTGCACTTATTGCAGGGATCTTTGTGCCCAAAGCAGAGTGTTTAGAAATACACAATATAATCAAATAGGGTCAGTGTATCTTCATGATTGGGAAATCATGCCTGACAAATTTATCAGGATGCTTTGTGGAGGTAACAGGTAGGATAGATAAAAGGGATCCATTAGATGTAATATGTGTGGATTTCCAAAAGGCATTCAATAAATACTACACTTAAAACTACTCAATAAGGTAAGAGCCCATGGTGTTGGGGGTGGTATATTAGCATGGATAGAAGATTGGCTAATTAATAGAAGACATAGAGTTGGGGCAAATGGGGCATTTTCAGGATGTAACTAGTGGTGTTCCACAGGGTTCAGTGTCACAATTATTTGCAATATATGTAAAAATGACTTGGATGAGAGAAGTGAATGTATTATCATAAAGTTTACGGCTGATACAGAAATAATTTTGAAGGCATGTAGTGAGGATGACACAAAGAGTCTACAGAGGAATATAGAAACATTTAGCAAGTGGAAGAAACTTGGGAGATGGAATATAATGTGAGAGTAAGCATTTTGGCAGGAAGAATAGAAGAGCTGAATATTACTTAAATGGGGAAAGACTGGAGAAAGCTGCAACAGAGGAATTTGGTGGCCCTCATGCAAAATCAAAGAATGTGAGAATCCAAGTTAAGTAGTTAATAGGGAAGAGCAATGGGCTGAAGGCATTTATTTCAAAGGAAGTGGAGTACAAAAATTGAGAGGTTTTGCTAAAACTATACAAGGTACTGGCTAGAACCTAAAATACACACCTAGAATATTTTTAATGTTTTAGGCTCCCTTATCTAAGGAAAAATGCACTGGCATTGGAGACAGTCCAGAGAGGGTTCATTAAGTCACTCGTGGGTAAGGAGGGTTTTTTTAATGAGAAGAGCTTGAGTAGGTTGGGCATGTACTTGTTGGAATTTAGAAGGATAAGAGGAAACCCTATCAAAATATACAAGATTCTTAAGAGGCTTGATAGTGTAGATACGAAGAGGTTATTTCCTCATGGGGGAGAGTCTAGGACCAAATGGCATAATCTTAGAGTAAGGGGTCACCCTTTTAAAACAGAGATGAGCAGAAATATTCTTCTCTTGGAGGGTGGTGGATCTGTGGAATTCTTTATTGCTGTCAAGACTGGGTCATTAAGCATATTCAAGGCTGAGAAAGGTAGATTTTTGATCAGTAAGGGAATCCAGTGTTATGGAGAAATGGCAGGAAAGTGGAGTTGAGGTTTATCAGATCAGCCATGATCTCATGACTCAACTGCCCTGTGAAAAGGCCTAGCAAACATTCAGTCCATACCAAACTGTTACAGATACCACATGGACTACAGCGGTTCGAGAAAGCAGCCAACTTCCACATCCTCAAGGGCTATTAGAGATAGACAACAGATGCTGGCTTAGACAGCGACACCCTTACATTGTGAAAGACTACCTTCTTGAAAATCTATTGACTCTCCATCTTGAATCCAGGAAATCTCTGGCACTCTTTCTGTGTTTAATGTCTCAGTAACATTAATCAGTTGATGTTACCTGCAGCTCAGCAAGTTTTTGCTCTTGAGATTTTAAGTCATTCATGTTATTTCTAAGCATGTGGCACTGTGTGCCCTTATTTCCCTTTCATGCACACACCCTCTGACTATTCATAAGAAGATAGAGTCATAGCACTGAAGCAGACCCTCCACTCAGAACGTTTGTCAGAATAACATACTCGTGCAGATATTCTGTAGCTAGAGTTAAGTCACATTGTTTGAATGATACAGACAGAGTTTGAATTCTGTTTATTTGTTAATTTTTGCTGTACCTGACCAGAAAATAGTTGATGGGGGCACTGGGTGTCTATACTGGGCAGTACTCCAATCCACAACACTAACAGTATCCATCTTTTGGAACTTAGCACAAGAAAGAGTGGTTGTTTATGTAGTTACAGTTCAGAAATAGTACTGTAATGTATACACTGAATGTTTGTTTCAATAGTTTCAGTTTAGAAATGGAACTCCAATGTTTATACTGAATGGCTGTCCTCCAGCAGAACTGGATCACGATTCCAACTTGATCATGTGATTCACTAAATGTGAGCAATGACTCATCAACCAGTTTATTTTCTGGATAAAATTAAATCTCGAGCATTGTGCGTTCTGAGTTTGATAAATAAGAGTGACCATCATTTAGAGAAGCATCATAAGGCGTACAACAGCTCTCGGCCTGATTATTCAGCAGTTAGACAAGTGGTCGAGTTAATCAGTGGCCATTGTTACTGTCATTACTGGGTGCTGTCTCAGCAATGCTTTCAATGATGCTGTGCTGTGTGTTTGGTGTGCCACGGTGTAGATTATATTCCTTGCTTAAGTTTAAGAATTTTCAACAAAACTATCATTGGCATTGTGCTCCATCTACTTACGTATTTACAAATTAGGTGCAGGAACAGGCCACTTGACCTCATAAGATCATGGCTGATCTGATTACACCAAATTCCAATTTATCCCTGATAACCTGTCACCCTATTGCTTATGTATATAGCTCTGCCTTAAAAATATTCAAAGACTTTGCTCCTACCGCATTTTGAGGAAAGAGTTCCAAAGACTCACAACCCTCTGTGAGTTAAAAAAAAAATTCTCTGCATCTGTTTTAAATGGGAAACTCCTTATTTTTAAACAGTGACCTCCTTAGTCCTAGATTCTCTTTCAAGACGAAACATCCTTTCCACATACACAGTGTCAAAACACTTTAGGATCGTATATGTTTCAATCAAGTTTTCTTTTAATATTCTAAGCCCCAATGGTTTGTCCGACCTTTCCTTATAAGACAACTGCTTCTGATGCAGTTACATCCTTCCTTAAAATGAGGAGACCAATACTGTAAATGGTACTGTAGATGTAGTCTCACCAATGTCCTGTGTAATGAAGCATAGCCTCCTTATTTTTGTATTCAATTTCCCTCACAATAACGATAACATTCTATTAGCTTTCCTAATTACTTGCTGTACCTCCATGCTAATCTCTCATGATTCATGCACTAGGGACCAGTTTTCTCTGCATCTCAGAACTCTGCAATTTCTTACAATTTAAATAATATCCTCTCTTTTCTACATCTGCCATAATGGACAATCTCATATTGTCCCACATAATAATCCCTTTGCCAGATCCTTGCCCATTCACTTAACCTCCTTAGGTCCACTTAGACCATATGCTGTATGACCATAAGATGCAGGAGCAGAAGTAGGCCATTCAGCCCTTTGAGTCTGCTCCACCATTCAATGAAATCATGGCTGATCTGATATCCCTCAACTCTACTTTCCTGCCTTTTCCCCATAATCATTGAGTCACTACCTGATTGAAAATCTATCTCAGCCTTGAATATACTCAATGATTCAGCCTCAACAGCCCTCTATGGTAAAGAATTCCACAGATTCACAACCCTGTGAGAAAAAAAAATCCTCTTCATTTCTATCTTAAATGTGTGACCCCTTATTCTGAGATTATGCTTCCTGGTACTAAACACTCTCACAAGGTGAGACAACCTTTCCATATTTACCCTGTCAAGTTCTCAAACAAGCTTGTATATGTCAATAACATCACCTCTCAATCTTCTATATTCCAAAAAGTGTAGGCCAAACCTACTCAATCTCTCAACCTTTATCAACCTCAGTCTATATCAACCGAGTGAATCTTCTCTGGATTGCCGCCAAGGGCACTCTATCTTTCCTTAGATGAGGTAAGAAAACTCTTCGCAATATTCCAGCTGTGGTCTGATTTTAGTGCCTTGTATTGTTTTAGCAACAACTCCAATTTCTTTACTCCATTTACTTCAAAATAAAAGCCAACATTCCATTTGCTTTCCTATTTCCTGCTGAACATGGATGCTAGCTTTTTATGATTCATGGATGAGGACTCCTACATCTCTGTGTTGCGTAGCTTTCTGCAGTTTTCTCTGTTTAAGTAATACTCAGTGCATCTATTCTTCCCGCAAAAGTGCATAATCTTACGTTTCCCCACATTATATTCTATCTGCTAATTTTTGTGTACTCACTTAACCTGTCTATATTTCTCTACAGCCTCTTTTGTGTCATCCTCACCACTCGCCTTCCCACCTATTTCAGTGTCATCCATAAACTTGGCTGTAGTACATTAACTTTCATCATCCAAATCATTATTGTATTTTATAAATAATTGTGGCCCCAGCACTGATCACAGGTTGCCATCCTGAAAATACCCCACCTTCCCCAACTCTGTGTCTTCTATTAGTTAGCCAATCCTCTATCCATGCCAATATATTATCTCCAACATCACTGGCTCTTATCTTATTGAGTAGCCTAAAGTGTGGTACCTTAGCAAATGCCTTAACAAAATGAAAATTTAAATCTGAATTGGAAAACTCAAAATTCAGACAGCTTTCAACAGTAAGGATAAGAAAACTTTGCTTATGCCATTACTCAGTATCTGGTACTGTCCAAAAAAGTCCCTACGCTATAATAAAAGTGGAAATTGCTGGAAAAGCTCAGCAGGATTGGAAGCATCTGTGGAGAGAAATCAGAATTAATGTTTTGGGTCGAAAGACCCTTCCTCAGAACATGAAACTCAACCTGAAATGCTAACTCTGATTTCTCTCCACAGATGCTGCCAGACCTGCAGAGCTTTTCCAGCAATTTCCATTTTAGTTTCCGATTTACAGCAAATGCAGTTCCTTCAGTTTTCCCTAACTCCAAATTAGAGTCTGACAGCTGGACAGGATTCCAACTCAGCTTAATAGGTGCTCAGGAAAAATTAGATAGGGTGAAACTAACTCTAACTCCTGGCTAACCATAGAACTCCCCGCTAACTCATCACTGACCCTCCACTCCCCTGGCTGCCTCCTTGATCTCTCTGGACACCCATAATTGTGGCTCCATCCTGACACCCCAAGGGCATAACACCTTGACCCTTGACCTCTCACCTCTCCTGATGTCACGCATCTTTCAACTCCATCTCCCTTGACACCCAGTGGACCCAAACGACACCCCATTCCCCACTGCCCCACCCCACACCCTAGATCCCACAACACTCAATCTCTGACTTACCAGATGGACCAGTTACCCTCAGACTGCCCTCCAAGCCCCGCTCACCCTAACACAACTTCCCTCCCACCCTCAACTCTTCCCAGACCAACCCTAAGTCTTCATTCACTTACAAGTCACCGCACCCCTCCACCCATCAGGCAACTCACCCACCTGACACCCTGCCCACCTATGTGCCACACTGTTCTTCTACCTGGCACTTTTCCATCCCATCCATTTAGCACATTAACCTCTCACCCATCTGACACCCTGCCAACCCACTTCACCCATCTGGCATTCTACAAGCCCACCCACCTGGCAACCCTTTACTTACCCTACATTCATTTGGTAGATGTCAAAGTGGCTTCAGGCCACTTAAGCAGTGGCATATGGCAGCTAATGCTATGAAAGGGGGAGGGTGGTTTAAGCTGCTGCCTTTGTGGATTGCTGGACTGGACTAGAATGCTTCAGCTGGGAAGACTCTTGGCTCAGAGGTTAAGCTGGACATTTCCACCCAGGGTAAGTAGGCAGTTATTTTATCTGATCTGGGTTGGAAATAGGGATTCCGACCTAGATCAGAAGATTTGAGCCAAAGGGTTACGCAGTGGGCAGGTAGTCACTGGGTTACAGTGAGTGAGGGTGAATATTCATTGTAGAGTGGATACTGAATATTCACTTCCTTTTCATACAATGTATGCAGTCACTATTTCCCTCTCTTACTGTGGCAAAGGAAAGTGTTCACAGACTTATTATGCGAAGGAAAGAGACAATATCAACAATGACACAAGAGGAGAGTTACTGAGTTAAACAGTAAGGAAAGAACAATATTCATTAAACTAAACAGTGGGAGATACAGAATATTCACTGGATGAAAATGTGGGGAAGAAAAGGAAGAAAATTCACCAGTCAGGGAAGTGTGTATTTCCAAATGTTTATAATTGAATAGGTTTAACTGGGAAAGTGTTACTTACAAATCAAGAAAATCTTGTAAAGGAGATCAGCCCCCTGAGAATGCATGCATTCTACAGAATACATTACATTCCCAGTGCAACTATTGCACTGACAGCAATCTGCGTTTGTATTAACACAAGAAATCTCATTTGTAAAAGCTTCATGACTTAATCATAACATCATGCAGTTTCCTTGATCTTTGCGTAAACTATTTTTAAAATTGCCATATGTTCACAAAGTATTATGTCATAGTACGGAGTTCCTTTTATACTTATATATTTGACAGTATTCAGTATGAAACAGAATCATTTTCTGCCCTTGTGCAGTGAAGCAAAAGATGACAAGGTCAGGTACAAATTAGAGTTCCATGTGAATTAATCTGGTAATGTGCCACACATAAAGCTCGGAACAACAACTGTACAGGGCCAGCATTACTGTAGATTTAGATTATTACATTGACAAATAAAGTGTCAGAGGGTTATTGAATTTCATGACCGCGTTCAATTTGTTGAATCATATTTTCTCCTTCCAGTTCTGTATCGAAGCAGAGATACTCAGAATTCAAGAAGTCTGTCTAAATGGGTCATTATTATTGCTAAAGACATGTTAGAGAGAAATACAGCATTTTAAAATGTTCAAGCTTGACTTGAAGTTATGGTATTCATAATAGTGACAGCTGCATCCATCACAAACCAACATTAATGTTAGAAAAGGATTCATCAGGAGGTATTCATGATTTCCTGCTTTCTTCCACTCAGTGTTCTTAATCTTATGCTACAATAAAATAAAACCCTGCTGACTTTGGTCGTGTGTCGTTCTCATTAATCTGGGATCAAAGATACAAGGAGGGGCTTCAACTAAAAATTAAAAGAAATAGACTCTGAAAGCTATCTAAAGGTCATAAACATAGCAATTATTTTGCTTGTGATTTTGCCATAAATATGCTTAAAAGTAAATGTGTTAACTGGGAACGGTGTTAACGTTACTAGTAGACTAATAATTCAGAGGCATGGACTAATACTCCGGTGACAAGTTCAAATCCCACAGTGGTACATGGTGGAATTTAAAAATGCAATTAATTAAATAAATCTGCAATAATAAAGTTAGCCTTGGTACCGGTGACAATGAGATGCTGGGATTTTCATAAAAACCCTTCTAGTTCACTGACATCCTCAGAGATATAAATCTACCATCCTTACCCGGTCTGGCTTATCTCTGACTCCAGACCCACAGCAATGAGGTTGACTCTTAACTCCACACGGAAATGGATTAGCAAACCAGTTATTTGTATATGTAAAGATATACTACAAGTGTAATAAAACAAAAATCCCTTTATTAATGTAATACAAATGTCATACCTTTCAATATGTTAAACATCCATCTACCAAAAATGTTTAACTCAGTGATTGGCGGCAGTGAGAAAGAGAAGATATTAGGATTTATAAAAAGTTAAGCTTGCTGCTATATAAGGCATTGACCAGACTGTATTTGGAGTACTGTATGTAGTTCTAGTTCATCCAATCATATGAAAGTCGGATGTGAAGACGAGTCAGTTTGGACTTGAAACATTAACTCTGTTTTTCTCTCCATTGACACGGCCAAGACCTGCTGAGTTTTTCTAGAACTTCTTATTTTTATTTTATTTTATATTATATTTGAAAGACATCTTTGCCTTTGAGAATGTAAATGAAAATACAATTACGAACGTATGGAATACGAGCTGAATAGCTCAATCGGCCCTGAGTTTCTCTGCTATCCAATAATACCATGACTGATATGTAGATGTTTTGAATTCCACATCCCTATCTTGCCCTAATACCCCTTTATTGCCCTGCTCAACAAGAATCTGTGTCAAAAATATTTTATTGTAATAGCCTATCTCCTCCACCTTCTGAGGGAACATAGGACATAGAACAGTACAGCACAGCACAGGCCCTTTGGCTCACGATGTTGTGCTGAACTTTTAGCCTAAACCTAAGGTCTATCTAGCCTCCACTGCCAACTTATACTATCATCCATATGCCTATCTAATAGCTGCTTAAATGCCCCTAATGAGGCCGACTCCACTACCCTTTCTGGCAATGCATTCCATGCCCCTACCACTCTCTAAGTAAAGAACCTACCTTTGACGTCTCCCCTATATCTACCTCCACTCACTTTAAAACTATGCCCCCTCGTAATAGCTACCTCCACCCGAGGAAAAAGTCGCTGGCTGTCCACTCTATCTATACCTCTGATCATTTTGTACACCTCTATCGAGTCAAAGGGAGGGAGGTCCAAAGTCACACAACCTTCTAAGAGAAAAATATTCTCTTCATCTCCTAAAGGGGAAATCACAAATTTTAAAACAGTGCTCTCTAGTTCAGGACTGACCCACAAGAGGAAACACCCTCTCCACATTTACCTTGTCAAGATCAATCAGGATCTTACAGCCTTCAATCAAGTCATGCCTCACTCTTTTCAACTCCAGTGGAAACAGGCCCAGCCTGTCCAGCGTTTCTTTATAAGACAACCCGCTCATTCCAGCTATCAATCTGATAAGCCTCCGCTGATCCATCTCCAATGGATTTAAATCTTCCTTTTAATAAGGAAACCAAAACTGCACACAGTACTTGAGATGTTGCCTCAACAATGATCCGTATAACTGAAGCAAAAATTTTTTATTTTATATTCAATTCTTCTTGTAATAAAGGATAGCACCCCATTAGCCTTCTTGGTAACATGCTGTACCTGCATGCTACCTTTTTGTGACTCATGTTTCATGATATCTAAATCCCTGTGTAACTCAGGATTCTGCAATTGTTCTCCATTTCAGTAGCACTCTTTTTTTTCATTCTTCCTGTCAAAGTGAACTGCTTCATCTCTTCCTAAGTTACATGCCATCTGCCATATTTTTGCCCTCCCACTCAACTGCTGCTGAACAAACAGACCTTGGAGTACAAGTTCATAGTTCCTTGAAAGTGGACTCGCAGGTAGACAAGACAGTGAAGAAGGGATTCGGTATGCTTGCCTTTATTAGTCAGTGCATTGGGTATAGGAGTTGGGAGGTCGTGTTGTGACTGTACAGGACATTGGTTAGGCCACTTTTGGAATACTGCATTCAATTCTGGTCTCCCAGCTATAGGAAGGATGTTATGAAACTTGAAAGGACACAGGAAAGGTTTATGAGAATGTTGCCATGGTTGGATGGTTTGAGCTATAGGGAGAGGCTGACTAGGCTGGGGCTATTTTCCCTAGAGTGTCGGAGGCTGAGGGGTAACCTTATAGAGGTTTATAAAATCATGAGGGGCATGGATAGGGTGAATAACCAAGGTCTTTTCCCCAGGGTAGTGGAATCCAAAACTAGAGGACATAGGTTTAAGGTGAGGGGGGCAAGATTTAAAAGGGACCTAGGAGCAACTTTGTCATGCAGAGGGTGGTGCATGTATGGAATGAGTTGCCAGAGGAAATGGTGCTGGTGTAATAACAGGATTTAAAAGGCATCTGGATGGTTATATGAATAAGAAGGGTTTAAAGGGATGTGGACCAAATACTGGCAAATGGGACCAGCTTAATTTAAGATAGCTGGTCAGCATGGACAAGTTGGACTGAAGGGTCTGTTTACATGCTGTACAGCTCTATAACTCTATGATTCCTATTTCTCAGCAGATTCACGTCAAAGATGTGGGCTCTGTGAGACTTGAGACAGAATCAGACGAGTCTGGTGGGCCCAATTCTATGTTGCGAACGTCTTGCTCAATCTTTTATGTTTTTCACAAGCAGTGCGGTGAGTTTCTCACGCAGCAGTAGCACGTTGGCAATCAAGAGGGATCATTGTTTGTTAAACACCTTATTACAGCCCAATTTGCCTCATTAATATTCAGCTTCCTAGCTTACCAAATGCACCAAACAATCTGGAGGTTAAGAATGCTGGACATGGAGGTCAGAGTGGGTACCTGGCAACTTTATCTTGCTGCTTGCTCTGACATACCTCCATGTACCAACATCTCAGGGCATTATCTGTGGGCATTGGACACACATGTCATGTCCACAGACATTGGCATCTGATATGCATCAGCCTCTAAGAGCTCTCATGGCGTATCCCCGATCCATCTACAGAGTGCTTCTGCACTTCAGTGCTGCACCTCTGGCTGTGCTGACGACGATCACTGTAAAGCTGCTGCAAGGACTATGTGCTCAGGGACATGCACATCTTTCCCTCTAAGCTGCATGCTCCAATGTTCTGCACATGGCGATGGACATGCGAATGTACTTTGCAGCATTGATTTGTTTCTGGAAATTTTGCCATGCATGGATCTCAGAAGTCCACACAGAAGATAGAAAATTGAGAGGGAATGCTGGACAAGAACCCAGCATATGGACTGGAGCAGGCTGCATCTCTGGGTTCTTCTCTCGCGGAATCTACATGGATGCTCAAAGCATCTCAGCCTTGCATTGCCTTCTTGTGCTTTGTCTCTAAGCCAGAGATATAAGGCTCATGGTACCTCTATCATGATTTGTCATTTACTGCAGACACAAAGCCAGGAAGCTTGTCATGAATGTCAGCAGTGATCAGTCAAGGGGGCTAGCCTCCAATCAGAGGTTTCAGTACAGTAAGTAAAGGGCAGCCTTTTTTACGAGTCAAGGGGCTTGGACACATTCACGCAGCCACTTGGGGCAATCCGAATCAGGATACTCTCTACATAAGGGGTGAGGAGCCAAATGTTGGACAGCCTGCTCACTTTGAGTCTTTCTGCCATATTCAGGGCTGTTTTCTCTTGGAATGACAGAGAGGCAGGTATTATGGAAGATGAAAACTAGTGACACCGCTGTTACTTTTGGTGCTGGTGGGGAGGTATCCTAAACAAGTGGAGTCGGCAGCACTGAGGGCATGCAGGGTTATTGGGTTTGGGGTTAGGGTGACTGAGAGTGAATGAGGCAAGGTGTTGCATGTAATCGTGAACTTAATAGAGCATGAGCCTTGGTAGCAGGTGGATACAGTAGCAGAGAGAGAGTGAGTGCGAGGTATCACGGAGAAGGCGCTGGCCCCTATGCTGACAGAGTGGCGAAGGTCATTGACCTTCTCCCCACAGTGCTGGATACTCCTCCAGAAAGCCGACACCACTTAAACACAGGTGGCAAACTCAGGCAAGGCTGGTATGGTCTGCTGTCATGGCCTCTACTGCTGGACCTTGGGGAAGAGGGAAATAAATGCACAACCCGGTCCAGCAGGAGATCCAGGTGCCTGCCTGTGAATGGGTGTGTGTGTGGGGGTGGGGGTGGTGGTGAGGTGGGGGTGCCTATTTCCCCCTGTCTCCTACATCTCGGGAAAACGTCAGGATGTTGCTCTGGACTGACTGTCCTTGTCTGGGTGCACAAAGGGCTTTTAAAGATGGCAGGTGCACAAGAAATGATAATGAACTCTGGGATATCTGCTGAGTGGCCAGTTCTTCTGGGAACAATATGTGGCAATGTGGGTCTGAATTTGAACCTGACAACATCTTGCAGCAATGTAGGTAGTTAATGAGGTGAGCTTGGTATGTTATGATGAGAAAACTTGCTAGGCCTTATGGTGGAAATCACTTCAAAAATTCAATACAAACCAGACATGACAAAAAAAAAGGTTCAGTCCCAATGTCTTCTTCACAGCTTACTTTCCTACCTATCTTTGGTTAAGTATCAATTTAGATACCTTATCTCAGCTCCTCTTATCTAAGTCATTGATGTACATTGTATAAGGTTGAGGCTCCAGAACAAACCCTTGTGGGACTCAACTCATTATGTCCTGCTGATCAGACAAAGGTCCACTTTTGCACGCTCTCGGTTTTCTACCAGGCAGCCTATCTTCTATGAAATAGTAAGAACTGCAGATGCTGGGATTATAGATAACACAGTGTGGAGCTGGATGAACACAGCAGGCCAGATAGCATCAGAGGAGCAGGAAAGTTGAAGCTTTGGGTTGGGACCCTTCTTCAGAAATGGGGGAGCCGAAGGGAGCTCAGATCTATACGGAGAGGGGACGGATAGGGCTGGGGAAGGTAGGTGGGATGGTGACACGTGAGTGCAGGTAGGGAGTGGTGAGGATTGGTCAGTGAGGTGGGAGGGGCAGATAGGTGGGAGAGAAGATGGACAGGTCAAGGAAGCTGCGGAGAGAGCGATCCCTACGAAAGGTGGGGTGATATGTGAGGACAAGGGGGATTCTGTCTTTGTTTTTGTTGGGGGGAGGGGGTGTGAGGGCAGAGGTGTGGGAAACGCAAGAGATACAGTGAAGGCATTTGCGATCACCGAAAGGAGGAAATTGCGGTCCTTGAAATAGCTCCACACTCCTCACTAACCCCACCACTCCTGACACCTTTCCCTGCAACCACAGGAAGTGCTACACCTGCCCCTACACCTCCCCCCTCACCTCCATTCAAGGCCCAAAACAAACCTTCCACATCAGACAGGGGTTCACCTGCACATCCGTCACCTTGGTCTACTGTATCCACTGCTCCCGATGTGGCCTCCTCTACATCGGTGAGACCAAGCGGAGGCTCGGAGACCATTTTGTAGAGCTCCTGTGCTCTGTTTGCGACAAAGAACACCTCCCAGTCGCAAACCATTTCAACTCTCCTCCCACTCCCTGGGTGACATGCCCATCCTGGGCCTCCTCCAGTGCCACAACGACGCCAACCCAAAACTGGAAGAGCAGCATCTCATATTCCACCTCGGGAGCCTACAGCCCAATGGCCTAAACAGGGATTTTACCAGTTTCAAATTCTCCCCATCCCCGGCCTCATCCCATGTCCAACCCTCCCTCTCATCCCTGCCTCTTTGACCTGACACAGCCAGTCCATCTTCTCTCCCACCTAACACCACTCCCACTTCACGGACTAAACCCAACCACTGCCTACATGCACTCACCTATCACCATCCCACCTACCTTCCCCAGCCCCACCCCCACTCTCTATTTATTTCTGAGTTCCCTTCCTCCTCCCCATTTCTGAAGAAGGGTCCCGACCCAAAGCATCAACTTTCCTGCTCCTCTGATGCTACCTGGCCTGCTGTGTTCATCCAGCCAAACTTCTATTTTAATTTATCTTCTATGCCAATATGTTAAAGCCAACACAGGAGCTTTTATTTTCCACAGTAGCCATCGATATGCCACCTTCACAAAAGCCTTCTGGAAATGTAAAAAACAAATACATGCTTCCCTTTATCCATGGTGTGTTTTAATGCTTCAAAGAATTCCAATAAATTGGTTAAACATTGATTTCCCTTTGACAAAATCATGCTGGACTCTTCCTGATTCCCTTGAGATTTTCTAAGTGTGCAGCTAAAATCTGTTTAAAGATCAATTTTAATACCATCATCACGACTGATGTCAAGCTAACTGGCCTTAGTTTCCTAGAATTTTGTGGTTTATTGCAAGGGGAATTGAATGCAAGAGTAGGAATGTTATGTTTCATCTCTACAGGGTGTTAGTACGATTGCGTCTATAGTAATGGTCACTGTACTTGCAGAAGGGTGTTGATATGTTGGAAGCAGTTCAGAGGTTTATTTGACTAATACCTGGAATGAGTGGAATGAGTCTTATGAGGAAAGACTTGATTGGTTAGGCCTGTATCCTCTGGAGTTTAGAAGGGTTAGAGGACTTGATTCTGAGGGGGTGAGAGATAGCAGGAACTCTGAGGGGACTTGACTGGTTGGATGTGTAAAAGGATGTTGTGGGAGGTCTTTGTTTAAAAATAAGGGGTTGCCCTTTTAGCAAGATGATTTTTTTTTCTCAGACAGTTGAGATTTTTAAAAAACTGATTTGCTCAAAAGACAGTGGATCCAGAATCTTTAATTTTTTTAATGAAATGATAGATAGATTATTAATGACCATGGGGTGAAATATTAAAACTGAAAGAACTGCGGATGCTGCAAATCAGGAACAAAAACATAAGTTGCTGGAAAAGCTCAGCAGGCCTGGCAGCATCTGGGAAGAAAAAATTAGAGTTAACATTTCGGGTCCAGTGACCCTTCCTCAGAACCCTGGGTTCAGAATCGTCATGACCATGGGGTGAAATATTATTGGCGGTATGCAGGAACAGTGGATTGACGTTAAAATCAGATTTAGCGTGATCTTATTGAAAGGAGAAGCAGGATTAAAGGGACAAGTGACCTACTTTAGTTTCTTGCTCATATGTTCACGTTTCTGTTTTCTGCCTCCCTCCATTCTTCAATAGAGGGGTTGTATTTGATACTTTCCACTCCAAATCAACCTTTCCAGGAAAATTAATCCCAATACTTCTATTACCACCAAGTATAAAGGATGAATAAGAAACCGGGCTAGTTTTCAACAGAAAAGCAACTTCAATGTGCCCTAAATGAAATGTTCAGAATTACTTTGTAATTGATCAAAATGATCCAAACAAGTTATTTACGATAGGGAAGGGTTCCATTTAATGGGTACACAATTTAAACAAAGGAAGTTGAAAATCAGAATTGAAATTACATGACACTTTTAACATTTAAGGAAGAGGTTTGCTTAGAAACTTATTGAAGGAAACCACTGAAACACAGTATAAATGGTTTCAAGATGCAATGGGTTTCATCTCTGAGGTGAAATGATTGCATTATATAGCAGCAAATTGAAAGGTCGTCGGCTCCCAGCAACTAGATATGATCATAGTTACCACAGTTGAGAGCTAGAACAACAACATTTTAGTGCTGATTTTCCAAGCCCTGCTTGTTTTGAACAGGGTTCCCTTCTGGGACTGTGGGACCACTAAATTTACATAATGGGGAGAAAGCAGTTATGTAAGGCTGTAAGCAATTAGGAAGCAGCGGATTGGGAATAATGAACTCTTTCCTACACACAGAAATAATAATGTTCTTATTGTTTGGAACCTTTATAAATGTTTTGATACGATCTTCCCGTTCTTACAAGTGACTTTCTGTTTTTTTTTTCTCTTCACAGTACTGTGCTTTCGCTTCACTTTTCTTCATTCTGGTGTCAATCAGCACATTCTGCCTTGAGACCCATGAGGCATTTAATCCAATCGTTAACAGAACAGAGATTGTAAGGAATGGAAATGAAACCCGGATTGAAGTTATTCAGGAAACTGAAACAGAAGCCTTCTTAATGTACATCGAAGGAGTCTGTGTGGTGTGGTTTACCTTTGAATTTCTCATGAGGATCACGTTTTGTCCCAACAAGGTGGAGTTTATCAAGAATTCTCTCAATATCATAGACTTTGTGGCTATTCTTCCCTTCTATCTGGAGGTAGGACTCAGTGCTTTGTCTTCCAAAGCTGCTAAGGACGTTCTGGGATTCTTGCGAGTGGTCCGCTTTGTCCGAATCCTGCGAATCTTCAAGCTGACCCGCCATTTTGTGGGACTGAGAGTTTTAGGACATACTTTGCGTGCAAGCACCAATGAATTCCTGCTGCTCATCATCTTCTTGGCACTCGGCGTCCTGATATTTGCCACCATGATCTACTATGCTGAGAGGATAGGTGCTAGCCCCCATGACCTGAGAGCTGATCGACACACACACTTCAAAAATATTCCGATTGGATTCTGGTGGGCCGTGGTAACCATGACTACACTTGGCTATGGAGACATGTTTCCTCAGACATGGTCGGGCATGTTGGTAGGAGCCCTCTGTGCTCTTTCGGGCGTGCTGACCATTGCTATGCCAGTCCCTGTCATTGTCAATAATTTTGGAATGTATTACTCCTTAGCGATGGCCAAACAAAAATTACCAAAGAAGAAAAAGAAGCATATACCGAGACCGCCCCAGCTGGGATCCCCCAATTATTGTAAATCTGGTGTAAACTCTCCACATCACAGTACACAGAGTGACACATGCCCACTCGCTCAGGAAGAGATTTTAGAAATAAACAGAGCAGGTAGGAAACCTCTTAGAGGAATGTCCATCTGACCCTCAAATGCCTCCTTTGCACCTATCCCTGGTAGTCATTTTATATCCCAACCAGCTTTGGGTTTCTAGAAAGGCAGCACATTTAAGCCATGCCAGTGTTTTGTAAGAAATGTCCTTTTAGTAAGCATGTTACCAAATAGGATGTAGTCAATCCAGTAGATCCTACTTTGAGACAAATCATTCATCATTGAAATAATTCAATATCACCAGCCTGTTGTCAATTTTTACTATAATCTGTAAATTGATAGCTTCTGCCAATTTTTCTTTTCGGATAAAATAACAAAAAATGTAGAAGATTTATATCTCAGAATGGCTATCAAAACATTATATGTACTAGAACTATTTAGCATTATTCACAATTTACTGGTTAGTAGTTTCTAGAATTAGGTATTGCAGTGTAGGAAGTGGGTTGAGGAGAATTCCTGTCCTTATTTGGTCAACTGTGAAAATTAAGACTGGGGGATAACAATAGTTTCTGGGTAAGGAAATATGAGATTAATGAAGATTGATTACATTGAGAGCTTTCAGATTCCAAATCATTTTTCTGGAGACTATTTACTGCCCACCTCCTACAGGAATCTTGTTGCATGAAAATATATAGAGGGTTAGGCTTGAAACTCCTAGGAAAGTGGTCTAGAAGAGTTTCACAGCAAAGAATATTACTCCTGACCTTAGTCTGTCTTTCTGTAAATATATCTCAGTTGCTCTTAAAATTCTGTCGTATATTCCTTGAAAGAACATAGTGCAATATTACAAACAATATTATATCTCTGCAACATAATGTAAGAAGAAGCCACTTTCCCTATTGTTTCAGAGTGAATTAGCATAAAATAATTGTGCATTTTAGTACAAAAGATGTTTAACTCTTTCAATGAGAGAAATATAGTCACATAATCACATCAAATTAAGATGTTCCTAACATCTATTTTAGTATTAAAAATTTTTAGCCTAGAAATTGCTATTTGTATACTAATGAGCACATTTAAATAAACAGGTTAACACCTGTATTAAAATAGGAGTGTCAAGCAACTGCTTTAAGTGTGCGTCTGCTAATATCACAAAAAGAAATGTTTTATTTTCCTTTCACAATTTTGCTTTCTGAGAGAAAAAGAGATATCAAATTACAAACGGAGAAGTTAATCCCGGAATATTTAGCTATGAACTATGTTTCTAAAACAAAAGAGTTGATATAATGGTTCAGAAGGTTGTCATATGAACATGTAATGCACTCCTACTAAATTTATTTCTCTTTTTAACAGTAAAGTTAATCAATGAATTTTAACCAATGATTAAGAGGGGACTTTAAAGTAAGTGCAGGAAGCAATCATACAATGACATTGTCAACAATAATTTCCACATCACTGACTCTATTTTGAAATTCACTGTTTGATGGTGGGTCTCTTTTTAGCATGCTTTATTTTTCTGCTTTGCTAAATCAATGTTTCCGTGGTGATTAGAATGTAAACTGACATCCTGATATTCCCCCCCCTTAAGGGTACTAATAGGTAAAACATAATCTGTTAAAGTAAAGGCATTGGCATTTAGAAATATGGATTATCTCTAATCCATTACCATATCTCATCACCACCTCGCACGACTCCACACTTCCATTCCAACTCCAATCCAACTTTCACACCCAGATCTGTCATGACCCACATTCACACTTACGGACAGCCTCAGTTTATTTCTTAAAGAATTTGAAGTCTGACTTGAAAGTAATCCAATGTTTATCTTTCTTTTTCCTCAGGTGAGGGGTGATTGACAGTGCCTTTGACCTGTCAGCTCCACTTCCTGCACCTCTGCTCTCACCACTCCCCCACCTTCCCAGAACCTCAATAACATTTCCTCATTTTACACTCCATACGTACCTGGGTTCACCAGATTACCCTTTGACACATGCATTCCCTTTAACTTGAGATCACTACTAAACACAATCTTGGCCCATTCTCCCTTCTCAACACGCTAAAGAAAGTTTCTCCAACTTGGTCCACTCCTCAGAAATCTTCAGAAATCTTTCTGAAGAAGGGACTAGGCCCGAAACGTCAGCCTTCCTGCTCCTCTGATGCTGCTTGGCTTGTTGTGATCATCCAGCTCTACACCTTGTTATCTCAGATACTCCAGCATCTGCAGTTCCTACTATCTCTGAAACAATGTTTTTATTACTTTGAATTTAGTATTCTGTATTTGCTGCCCCCAATGCGGTTTCCTTCCAATAAAAAGGCCAGAGGTGACTTAGGCAGCTGGTCTGCACATCACCTCCATTCAGTTTGCAATTATGATCCCGAGATTCCAGTCTCCTCTCAGTTTTGTTTGCTGCCCCACTCCCATTCTGACCATTTTTTCTCTATTTCTAAGATTATTCCAGTAAAGCTCCCTGCAAGCTCAGGAAACAGAAATCACCTTTCAGTGCAGAACTTTACAATTTTCAGCATTGCTTTCAACAACTTTAGATCAATATCTCCGACCCCATGCTTTCTGACTTTGGTGACAATTGTGTATTTCTCCATTTTGTCCTCCACTGGATCTGTCTGTTGTTTCTTTACAAGTTTTAATATCATTGTTTTGGTTTGCACCATCATCCCTTTTGTCAGTTAATCTGTCTTGTTTTCCAACCTATCACAAATCTTTTATTCTCTCCATTAGCCAACATTCCTTCTTTGGCATTCCTTAAAATCTGCTTTTATAACTTACGCCAGTTCTAACAAGGGTCACTGACCTGGAATGTTAACTCTGTTTCTCTGTCTCCAAAGATGCTGCCTGAAATGCTGAGTATTGCCAGATGTTTTTCTTTATTGCAGATTTCCAGCATCTGTAATTTTGCTTTTGTATCTGGTTCGGCTCACGGAAGTTAACAGTGATGAGAATAATTAGTTGAATAGCACATTAAAGTTGCCAGAGTCCACTGGACCATAGACCTGCTTTCCCTTTAGAGAGAGAGAGAGAGAGAGAGATGACTGGCAGTGAGAATCACTACACCTCAGGCAAGGGGAGAGATTGAGAAGGGAAGTCCTTCATGGTAACCATATCCAGGACAAGAATTGAACCTATGCTGCTGGTATCACACTACATTGCAAATTTGCTGCCCAGCCAACTGAGCTAACCAATTCCCCAAAGCAAGTTAACCATGCTAAAGAGTAAAGTAAATTACTGAATTCCCAGAGGAACTTTTTTTTGAGTGATGTCTCTCTTATGTTGCAATTTAATTTACTTGAACAAGGCCAATGTAAAATGCATATTTTGCACTACTTTTCTATACCTAACTATCTCCAGCTGGCAACAATCCCTTTGCCCATGGTGTCTACATACTATCCACAAATGGTCAATATATATTGACTGATAGAGGTCACCAGAGAGATGGAGAGAGAATAAGAAAAAAAATCACACAGTTGGCATCTTGATACATAGTAGCCATTCTGCTTTTGGTCTGACAGCATAAACAAGCAAGATTAAATCACAAATCTTTAATTAATGAGCTGGTACTTAAACTCCCCAATTACAATGTAGCCAAATATATCCAGTTACTGAATGCTGGAAAAATCTATTCTCTAGCCTACTGTCCACCTCCATGTCTTCTTCAGCTTTCTTTCTATGCTCTTCATAGTGCTGTCGTCTTCTCTCCATTATTACTTCAATATTTTTCTTGTATCCTTCTTTTAACATTCACTTTT
Organism: Ginglymostoma cirratum; assembly: GCA_024137785.1. NCBI lineage: Eukaryota > Metazoa > Chordata > Chondrichthyes > Orectolobiformes > Ginglymostomatidae > Ginglymostoma > Ginglymostoma cirratum. The sequence goes on from JAHRHZ010000062.1 coordinate 42,776,575, forward strand.
TACCATGTTCGCGTACCTACACTAAGTCACTCATTGTATTTACTGAGCAGTTTTGGATTTTGGGGAAAGGAGAGACCTGCACCTCTTCATTGTGACAGCGTCATGTGCAAGTGATAGATGCTGTGCATTCATACAATTTGTGATGTTGGGATGTGTATTTGTGATCAAAGGAAAGTAATTGCTAATAATGAAAATGATGACCCTGCATTGAGTTGAAATTGGATTTTACTGACGGATGTGAGTGGCTGATAGATAGACTATTGCTGTTTGATGCCACAGGGTATTAAGCCCACACTGATGATTAAAAGCCTTGCTGCCTGCCATACAAATTGAGGACATGATGGTGGGTGAAAAAGATATTTCTTAAAGTTTCAATCTACATCAAATATAATATAAATCCTTGATCAACAGGCTTGACCTGATCTATCCCCAATCTCATTTGAATTACGCCCACTGGCCAGAGTACCGGCAGTCAATACTTTTTGATGGTCATCTCCTACTACTGAAATTACTTAAAAGTATTCCCTGTACAACACATTAATCACAGTAGTGTGTATTCATATTCCTTCGTCAGCAAATGTTTAGAACTTGATTGTTTCAGTCTTTCAAAGTTCTGCTCATTCTATTCCATGCACATTTTTCCTTTAGAAATATGAAACCTATTTCACATTTTGGTGCCGTTGCTTACTATATTTGTGTGATTTTATTTGCAAATGCAAAATATTTTAGTGGCTGAATGTGCTGCCTCTGGAGTAATTTAGTAGATTGCATAGAGCGTTACAAAGCGTAGATTCTACTAACCTTTAGTAAGAAACGCAAACACAGTACCTAGCATTTCATTCAGCTTTTGCTTGTATATTTGAAGATTTTAAACAGAACGGTGATGCAGCAAATGCAGCATTGGCAAACGAAGATTGTCCTCATATTGACCAGGCAATGACGCCTGAGGATCACCTCCCCTTCACTCGTTCTAACACCAGGGAGAGGAATGCCAGAGACGGACCCTGCTTCCTCTTATCAACCGGGGAATTTGCATGTCCACCCGATGGAGGAATAAGAAAGGGTACGTAATACACAGGCAAGATACAGTAACCTTATAGGTATACATATCAATCTGTTAATCTAATATTGCTAGGATATACAGCTGCATTGAAGAAGGTATATCATGGATTAATAAGCAATGCTTAGCTGTGTAGAGTAATTGTCTATGAAATTCCATAGAGATTTTAGAAAGACGCTAAGCGCCATGAATTAAAGTGTAGAATTTCATTTAAGTCCTCTCACTGGTGTATTGTATATATATGTGTATATATATATAGACCTATACATAGAGAGACAGTATTATCCAAACCATACCATTGGTGTGGTATATAGGAGCTTCATGTGCCATTTCTGATGGACAGTCTTCTATAGAGAACATTTAATATGTAAATATAATTTATAAAGTAAATCAAAAGCCAGACTAAAAAAAAGATCACAACACTTTCATAAGAAAGTAGCTCAAAAACCTCAGCTGAAATTATCTTTGTAGCAAAGTGTTGAATTTGATTCCGTATTGGACAGATTGGCTAAAGAGTAATTCACTAGTGTGTTTCAATGTCAGCATATTGTTGGCCCGTGGAAGTGTGTTTCTACCAGCATGAACGATGGAAACCTTTCAGCTTAAATTCATCCTGTACGTGTTATTGTAGATCAGTTCAATGTTAAGTTTTTTGTGCATGTTTGAAATGGAATTGGTTGCATGTCTAGTCTTCAAACGCTTCAATGGACTTCAGAATAGTATCAAATTGGCATCTAAAAGAAGCCAATTCCTACACATATGAAAGACTAAAGAGTTCCCAGTCATTCCTTCAGTTCACTCCAGGCATTAAAAGGAGTGAGATATCATGGGGCTTAACCTTATAACACCCAAACTTGTATCACTCTGGTTTTCATCACTGAGTTGACACTGATGACCTATGGAAGGAATTCTATGGATTGAAATTTGATAAAGTCAATTGATTGACCCATTTTCTAGTTATTCACTTAACAAATAAATCCAGGTAAAATACCTTTGGCACAGCTTATTTTACCAGTACACTGAGCTTTCCATTTTTTTTTGGTTCAAGTTATTTTAGTGTTTACATATTTTCATTACTTACTCCATATTTATTTCATTGTTCAGGTCTTAGGGAGTTGAATATGTAGAAATAGAGTTAACACCTTGCTGACTAGGTCACTAACTCAAAATTATCTAATTACCTCATATTTTTGAGGCATTCATTTTCTGTTGGGAATGAAGCAATTTTAACCACATCCCTGATATATGTAAAAACATAGCACTTTCCTGGTTTGAAAATCGAAAGCTGCCAGATGGAAAGAGAGTAGGGGTGTACAGTGGTGATTAGGTGCTCATCTTTCACCTTTGCAAACTGAGTTCATATCACTGTTATACTGATAAGATGAAAAATCCTTTTTTTTTGGACAGTCTTGAGCACTTCTGGATGAGATTGATCCTTCTGCACTGAAACTTTTATCCCTAATTTGGCAAATTGACATACTGGAGGGTGTGGGCAAATGCATGAAAGTGCATTACAGACAGTCCTCTTCTGAGCTAAGGGCAGTGGGATATGAAGCAGGTTAGAAAGAGTTTTACTCTTCTTCTAAATTAGCCATTTGGCATATCACGCCCAACCTAGGAGTGCTTGATATGGTCATTGCTGAATGGAAAAAGTTGTTTCTTCATGACCGAAATCTTCCATCTTGCTATGTACAAAATCCACATGAAAAGTTTAATATGTAAACTGTGTATATGAATCTTTTAAAAATTTTCCAGTAATATCTCCATTTAGGCACTGCCATGGCTATGGTAACAGTTTAGATTAATTTCACTTTTAGCTTGTGTCCGAGGGTAACTAATAACTAGGTGTCTGAAAATAATTGACTTTCTCGTTTTATAATTCGTACCTCAGAAAAGATCTACAACACAACATAGCAACCGTTTATTTGCTTTCTGTATTTTTGTTCTCTAATCAAAAATTATTTTTAAATCAATATTTACCAGTTCAAATTGCCCTGTTTGATGCATCTCAGGCATTTGTGTACTACTATTTAAGTCTCAAAAGCCCATGTTTTCCATATCATCTTGGCAAGTCAACTCCACTTTAGAGTGAGGGCTGCTAACTGTGCTCACATCACCAGCTTTGACGTAATCTTGATTTGGAAACATTTTCCCCACTCCATTTGAAATATTGCCAAATGTTGAGCACCATCAGTTTACTATAAATAATCAATAGTGGCAAAGGAAATGTGGGAACATAGAGATTGTCTAATTGTGGAGGCCAGAAGCTGAGCTGAATTGGACTTGGCAGCTATTTCCACTTGCAGTCCAGTTACATTCTTGTTGTCCCTTTGTTGCACTTTGATGAAGTTTGAGTGAATTGTTGCCATCTCAGGGATGATACAAAGGAATATATGTTGTTCATTTTTTTAACCTGTTAGCTGTGCTGATGTAATAATTTACCTAAAACTCTCAGTCCGAACCTCTTAAATTAGTGAATGAATTATATTTTGACTAAACAGAGTTTAATAGTTCCCTGAAACTGAACTACAATCAGATTACTGCAAGGGCAAGCACTATGGACAACATGTCCAACGTAACATTCAAAGCTATCGCATCACCCGAGTGCTTTCTTAAGAACTACTGTTTGGTGAAATAAAAATTGTGAACCTTGGAGGTAGGAGCGAGCCCTAGCAACTGCTCTTTGTCTTTCATTAACGGTGATACTACTCTGAGCATGCAAATGCATGGAGATGCTTTACCAGACTGGCAATGATGTAGACTCATCATTATCCATTCTATTGTTGATCCAATGCTGTACTTTGCATTTTTCCTTACATAAAGGTTTTGAAAACTCAAGGAGCCTAAACAACAGAGCTGGCATGAGCAGAAATATACTAAAATTGTCTTCAGTGTCTTCTTCGCTCTACAGCTCTCCTTGTCCATTGAGGCATTCTCCGTCTCCCATACCATCCATTTTATAGCATGGATTAGTAACTGAGAATGGTCCAAAGCTTTAGTCCTACAGCCTATACTGTCTTGCATAAAACCAGGTAATAAGTCTGAAGATCGCATGTCTCTGGGTAGCACCTTGCTTCTGGTGGTTCTACTGTTGACGTTAGGTGGAACAAGCCGTGGTAGTTTCTAGATGACATTACGCAGGCACACAGAGGCACCAGTCGTCCATATGCTGCATGAGTTTGGTGCATAGTTGGAGGTTATGCAGCTACATGCAGTTCCCAATAATTGTTGGTGCAGCCCAAATGCTATGGGTGCTTAGCTTTCCAATTATGAATTTACTGGCTTTTTGGGAATGGGTAAACTTTATGTCTGCTGCTGCACCTGGTCAACGTTTGAAGATTTCTTTCTCAGGATCTTTTGAGCCATTGGACCCTGAAGGAGTTCAGGCAAACATGCAGTTTGAGCCATTGCATGGAAGCCAAACCGGTTGCAAGCAATACTTTGTAGAGGTGCCAATTAGTCCGGGTGCATGCAAAGGTCTTTAGAAGAAAGACACTGCCGCCTCTGCATGTAGCTATCAATTTATTTAACAGAAACAAAATGCCACATATATGTTGGAGGGCAGGGGAAGGAAGCTCAAGTATTCACTGTATTCTTTGCATGCAGATTTCTGCAAAGGCAGCCCTGTCATTGCTAAGTATATGCAAGCAGGGGCAGTCAGAGTAACTTAATGTGCTGGGACAGAATTGGACGCTCTGTGGGCAATTATCTGCCCAATGGGAACATTTCAAGAGAAGAAGACCAACCCCTTTAGGAGAAGCAAAACTACTCCAAGCCAAACAGATTTCTAAGGACCACTGTATGTTACAGATTTGACCCAGCGTTGTTGGATGTTTCTAAAACAAATTGTTTCTGGAAAAAAAAACTGTAGAAGATTTGTAATTATTTGCCAGCATGAACTGCATGTTATAAAAACTGTAATTCTATTATTAACCTTTAAATCAGAAGTTCTGTTTTCTTCAAACTCTTTTAATTTTACATAACTCTGATGTAACCATAATGTAAAAGAATTATAATTAACTACATTATTTGCGATGGATTGCTTTTTTTGTACAATTCATGAATCAGTGCAAGATTAGAGAAAAATATATGTAGGTGGCGATCGGTCATATTGACCACTCCTCTATGCTTCAGAGCTACATCAGATACAAGCCTTTAAAACCATGTATTCAGAAAGCACTTTTGCCCCTGTCTCTGATTAGGTTGGCATGCTAGTGATCTTGTATTTTCTGGACATGTGTATCTCTATGGATATTAACTATTCATCCAGATGGTCTAGGCCTCTTTCCATTTACTACTGTATATTTCAGACTTACAGACTCTCAATTAGGAAGTCTGCATTCCATTGAACAGTACCAATTTATCCATGTCAGTTTGCTGTGGCAGGACTGCCAGTTCAAGTCAGCGAATAACTTCACTCCAATTTGGACTCCTAAAGTTGGAATCAATACTTCAGCACTGTATGCAATTTAGTTCTGAATACGTGCATGCACAATATGATATGCAAAAAAAGTCTAGCATGAAATAAATTTTGTATTAACTTATCCTCGGCTTGCACTGTTTAGTTTATTTTGTTTTTTTAATGTGGGCTGTGCACTGATGCATTCACTGTTCTGTTCAAATACAAATAAAGAAGGCTTAGACTGGTGGTATGAGACTGATCTTCAAACCATGAATGTGTAAGCCGTGATGGGCTGGGAAAGCTGTTACTTATTGCCAACAGTTCATATTAGTTTTAACATCTATCTATAATTTAAAAATGTGTTTAATTATGAATTTTATTATTCAAAAGGTAACCTAGCTGTTGAAAGATCCAGGATCCTTTTGGGAAGAATGAGTGCTGCCAACATTATCAAATGCATTGCTGCTAATGCTGTTCAACCTCACTTTAAACTCCTTTTGACAATGAGGTTGAATGATGCTGTAGGTTTAATTTAATTGTCTTCTTGATTCTAGTTTCTGAACTCCAGTCCATCCTTGGCAGAAGAGATTGAGACTTCCAGTATCTAACAGAAAATTGGGTGATATTAATTTTTTGTTTAAAAATAACTTGGAGATAAACCAAGCCCACTGTGGGTTATTTTAACTCAACCTGCCCAGTCAGAACAGGCCAGTTTGAATCTCATGCACATTTTACAACACACTATGCTCAGTGGAACGCAAAACCTCTGCTCCTCCTTGCCTACTGGTAATGCAGGGATCACACAAATGTATGGATACCAGAAGAAATTATTAGTGTGCCTTATGTGTATTCCCTCCCCCCCACCCCACACACACACACACAATTAGACAGGGAGATTTGACACCATTGGCAACAAAGACTTAAAAAAGGTAAGTGGCCTTATTTCCTTCAAATACTATAGTGGGCTCTCAGGAATGGAGACCATCTCACTTGTATGTGAAAACAACATTTTGGGTTTTGACCTAACAAGAGGCAGCTATATGCCAGACACCACAAAATTGGTCTGAAGGGTCTGTTTTTGTGCTGTATGACTCTGTGTCTGTATGATAACCTAAACCCTAAAGGTGCTTTCACCCTAAGGCTTACTTAAATTTAGTGCACACACATCTCTGATGGAGTGGTAGGTGGTGCAGTGAGATTCTCTGGTGATTGCATTCATCAGAAGAAATGAAGACTTTGATGGGATAATGAAGGATGAAGTTGAGTAGACGTTTTGGGGGAATTTTAACTCTTTGGTGACCAGCTGGTGGAATGCTCAGGCCCCATTCTCAGAAAATACAACCGGAGCTACCCAGTCCATTTTAACAACCTGTCCTCATTAACATTCCACCGGCCAGATCCTCAACTAAAATAAGTGTTCAATGAAAGCAGTTCACTTACTTGGGCATTATGAAAATCAGATACCTGAAAGTTGGACAGGTAAGTTGTGAGAGAGGATATTCAGTTTCTGCCAGTCAGACAAACTTAAAATCTGTCCCGCTTTTTCACATACAGCACGGAAACAGGCCCTTCGGTCCAATCAGTCCAAGCCGAACATTATCCCAAACTAAACTAGTCCCACCCCCCTGCTCCTGGCCTATATTCCTTCAAATCTTTCTGTCTCGTGTATCTATCCAAATGTTTTTTAACCATTGTAATTGTACCCGCATCCACCACTTCATCAGGAAGTTCCACATGCGAACCACACTCTGTGTAAAAAATCTGCCTCATGTCTTTTTAAATCTCTCTCATCTCACTTTAAAAATATGCCCCCTAGTCTTGAAATTTTCCATCCTAAGGAAAAGACAACTACCATTAACTCTATCTATACCCATCATTATTTTATAAACTTCTATCAGGTTGCCTCAACATTCTACACTCCAGCAATAAAAGTCCCAGCCTATCCAGCCTTTCTTTATAAGTCAAACCTTGAATATCTGGCAACATCCCAGTAAATCTCTTCTGAACCTTCTCCGGCTTGATAATATCCTTCCTAGAACTATGGCAACCAGAACTGGATATAGTATTCCAGAAGAGACTTGACCAATATCCTGTACAACCTCAACATGACTCCCCAACTCCTATACTCAAAGGACTGAGCAATGAAGGCAAGCATGCTAAACACCTTTTTCACCATCCTGTCTATATGTGACACAAACTTCAACGAATTATGTACCTGCACCCCTAGATCCCTCTCTTCTACAACACTACCCAAGGCCATACCAATAACTGTATAAGCCCTATCCCTGTTTGTTGTACCAAAATGCAATATCTCACACTTACCCAGATTGAACTCCATTTGCCATTTTTCAGCCCATTGACCCATTTGATCAAGATCCCTTGTCAGCTTAGAAAACTTCCTTCACTGTGTGCTATGCCACCAATTTTGGTGTCATCCACAAACTTGCCTCCTATATTTGCATCCAAATCATTTATATAAATGACAAACAAAAGAGGACCCACAACTGATCCCTGTGGAGCATTGCTAATCTTACCAGCCTTACCCTTCGCTCTAAAGGAACATAATGCCTCTGAACTCCCATCATCATACTCTTGAAAGCCTCCCACTTGTCAGACATCCTTCTACTTGTGAACAGTCTACTCCAATCAACTTTTGAAAGTTCTTATCTCATACCACTAAAATTTGCCTTACTCCAATTAAATACTTTAATTTTTATGGAAGGCTTAACGTTTTCCATAACCATTCTGAAACTAATAGAATTATAATCGCTCGACCCAAAGTGTTCCCTCACGTTTACTTCAGTCACCTGTCCTGCCTTATTGCCCGAAAGAAGGTCCAGTTTTGCTCCTTCTCTAGTAGGATAAAGAAAATTTTCTTGAACACATTTGACACATTCTTCACCATCCAAACCTTTAACACTACAGAAGCCCCAATCAATGTTTGAAAAATTAAAATCCCCCATTATTACATCCCAATTATGCTTTCATATATCTGAGATCTCCCTACATAGTTGTTTCTCAATTTCCCTCTTACTATTGGGGGGGCCTATAGTACAATCCCAATTAAAGTGATCTCTCCTTTTTTATTTGTAATTTCTAACCATATATTTCCCCTGGATGATTTTTCAGAAATATCTTCCCTATTTACAGCAGTAACATATTCCTTAATCAAGATCAAAAACAACAACTCCCCACCCTCTCTTTCTTGCCTCCTTTTCTATCCTTTCTATTGCATCTAAAGCCCAGAACATTGACGTTGCACAAGGATTGAAATATTTACATGGCTCAAGATTTCTTCAATTGTGATGTGTTCAACAGCAGGTGTTTTGTTTCAAATCACTTTGCATCCTGCAGGTTCAGTTCTGTAAACTTCAAACATTTCTATTTTACATGAAAATCCAGCACTGAAGAGTGCCAGCCATTGGATGTCCATTAAATATACAATCATCAGACTTCAGCCATTTACTGACCTCTCTCAAAAAGGTACAGCATTGCCTTCAACCTCTTCTATGTGTTCTGACTCTTGTTGTTGAAACGTACGAACAAACCTATATATGTCAAGCTAATGGCCTTCATCAAGTGTAAACTGAAGCATGGAATACTAGCATGCCTTATTTTATCTCAAAATGACACACACATTTTGGGAGGTATACTCAAGGTTTATTTTTCCTCAGTCAACCCAAGGACACTGAAGGTAACTATAACACTATAAATACTATCACTGCAGAAACAACTTATTTCGAAACAGAACAGGGATTAAATCTAGGATTGTGTTGTTCAGATTGGCTTAATGCAACAATTGGCAATATCTTTATGGAATAGACCACGAATGACGTTAAACTCAGGATTAAAATGATCTGGTTATTTCATTTATCAACACTGCAAAGTTACAAGCAGCTAGTATAAAGGCATTCAACTTCATTCATTCTCACAATGTTGCAAGTAGTCCCAGGTGATACAGTAAAATGTTCTGGGGCCTGGAATGTTCTCCATGGAAGTGACCCAGAAGTTAGAATTGAAAATGTATCCCATTTTGCTGATGCCAAGTTATGCTAAAGTATCCTTCAAATCTCCAAATGAATGTGTCAAATCCACACGATACATTAATTCCTTAAACATGAAAATTCAATTAATTTAACCCGCAAGGAATGTTTTTCCATTTTGAATGCAATTTACATGATAAAATACATTTACACAATAAAATACATGAACAAAATAGAAAATACAAAGTAGGTCCCAGGATAAATTTTTTACAAGTTCAAAAAATGATGTAAAGTATCTGAGGAAAAATGTCTTAAAATGCGTAAAGGTGAATAAATCTCTGGGATCGGATCTGATATACCCGAGCGTTCTGCAGGAAGCTAAGGATTGCTGGCCACTTGTTGAGATATTTGTATCAGATATATTGACAGCAATGGGTGAGATCTTGGGAGACTGGGGGTTGGCTAACATGGTGCCATTATTTAAGAAAGGTGGTAAGGAAAAGCCAGGGAATGATAGATCGGTGAGCCTGACATCAGTGATGGACAAGTGGCTGGAGGGGATTCTGAAGGATAGGATTTAGAAAGGAAAGGACTGATTAGGGATAGGGATAATGGCTTTGTGTGTGGCAAATTGTGTCTCACTAACTTGACTGAGTTTTTTGCGTAAGTGACCAAGAGGATTGATGAAGACAGAATGGTGGATGTCGTCTACATGGACTTCAGTAAGGCTTTCGACAAGGCTCCTCATGGTAGACCGGTTACCAAGGTCTAATCACATGGAATACAGAGAAAGCTAGCCATTTGGATACAAAATTGGCTTGAAGGTAGGAAATAGAGGAGGGTTGCTTTTCGGACTGGATCAGTGCAGGGTCAACTGTTTTTTGTCATTTATATAAATGATTAGTATATGAATATAGGAGATAAGGTTAGTCAGTTTGCTGATGGCACCAAAATTGGTAGTGTAGCGGACAGCAAACTGACCTTGATCAGATGGATAAATGGGCCGAGGATTGGCAGGTGGAGTTTAATATAGATAAGTGTGAGGTGCTTTATTTTGGAAAGGCAGATCAGGGCAGGACTTATATATTTAATAGTAAGGTCCTGGTGAATGTTGCTGAACAAAGAGACCTTGGAGTGCAGGTTCATCTTTCCTTGAAAGTGGAGTCGCAGGTAAATAGGATATTAAAGAGGGCATTTGGTACACTTGCCTTTATTGCTCAATGTATTGAGTATAGGAGTTGGGAGGTCATGTTGGAGGCTGAGGGGTGACCTTATGGAAATTTATAAATCATGTGGGGCATGGATAGGGCGAATAGTCAAGGTCTTTTCCCCAGGGTTGGGGAGTCCAAAACTAAAGGGCATAGGTTTAAGGTGAAGGGGGAGAGTTTTAAAAGGGACCTAAGGGGCAACTTTTCCATGCAGAGGATGGTGCATGTATGGAATGAACTGCCAGAGGAATTGGTGGAGGCTGGTACAATTACAACATTTAAAAGTCATCTGGATGGGTATATGAATAGGAAGGGTTTAGAGAGATATGGGCCAAATGCTGGCAAATGGGACTAGATTAATTTAGGATATCTGTTCAGCATGGATGAATTCGACTGAATAGGTTGGGGCTATTTTCCCTGGAGTGTTGGAGGTTGAGGGGCGACCTTATAGAGGTTTATAAAATCTGTTTCCATGCTGCACATCTGTATGACTCTATAAATGACTTTTCCTGCAACATCTGAACATCAAATTGCTATGTGAAGAGGCTCTCTAAATAAACATAGATGCAGCATACTCACAGATTACAGGTAGAGGCATAACTAATATTGTGGGGCGAGATTTGTCCAATTGGAGGCTGTGAAAGATGAGAAACTTAAGCCTATTGTAGTTACACATGTAACCGGCATAAACACACCAACTCTTAGTCTGAGATCTTTTAAGCCACAAAATTGGTTTATATGATTTATGATTGTGCATTGATATGCTTGGCAAGGCACTGTTGTCTTCTGTAGATTGCAATTCTTAACTAACAAGAGCTTGACTCCATTGCCATTTTACAAGTTGAACAAGTTTTTGACAGCCAAGAAGATCCACAAGTCTGTTACCACAAAGACTTCACCATAACCCTGTTACAGGACCCTTGCAGTGACTATCAGCCAGGACAGCTGAACCTGGGACCCACAAAGGTGCAGGGTTGACGACACCCTGAGGGATATCCAGATACTCCCACACATGTCTCTGGTCTCAAATGAAAGGAGAATCTCCCGGTATGAACTCAAATTGGAGCATTGGAACAGAAATGGCTGCAATGGTGGGTTTGGCACTGAATGAAGTGGATTATTAATGGTCAGAAATGGTATCCTTCCGTGCATAACAGATGATGAATGTGCAGCAAACCATCCATTTAAAAACCAAGAGAACTGCGGATGCTATAAATTAGAAACAAACATAGAAATTGCTGGAAAAGCTCAGCAAGTCTGGCAGCATTTGTGAAGAGAGATCAGAGTTAACGTTTCGGGTCTGGTGACCCTTCCTTACAACATCCGTTCAGGTGGGGGAGGAGAGTCTTCATCTGGGGCACCTTTGTAGATTGCTAAGAAAGAACAATTTTTGAGATACAGGTCTTGCCAAAGTGCCACACATACCAAGTGAAGCTGTAGGTTCTTGTTTTCACTTGTTTGACTCCTGCTGTTGAGCTGCCGTGGCCATTTATCATTATGGTGGTGCACACCAGCCCAGTTGCTATTTCCCTGTTTTACAGCTAATGACTCCCTCGTGCGATAGTCAATACTTAAGACTTTCACGTCACGCTTACAAGAATCGTTAAAGTGACGCATCCCTTGGCACCCCTTCTGGTTCACTGGTTCCAGCTGCCACATTTACTAAGGGTCATTGGGTACACATCTCTCTTCTACCCAATCCACTGAAGTGATCTCTTGTTGATTGCTGTCAATATACCTAGGAGCTATGCCTTTGAGAGGACTACAAGATTCATGATTTTGTTCTATCAGGCTGCACCCATAAGGTCATATATTCCTAATGTCAGGATATGCCAATAATGTCAGAATATGCCCATGATGTGCTATACCCATAATGGCAGGACATACCCATGATTTGCTACAGGCAGTGGGGATGGATATTATTGAAATCATTTTCCTGGTAGCTGCAAGTTGCCAATGTTTCATAGCCTAGCACAGTGCTGATGTTCTTACCTTTGAGCCAGAAGGTTCAAGTCCCACCTGCCTCAGAGCTGTATTATAAAGTATCCAAGTAGGTTGATTTAAATATCTACAATAAAATGCTGAGATTGCATGCGTTATAAACCACCGGTTTTGGCCTAAGGGTCACTTAATGTTAACCCGCATGCATCTTGTAAGTTGACAAAAGGTGGTTGTCACTTTTCCTATGTGTGTATCGAGCTCTTCTTCAGGGGACAGATTGTCACCACAGACCTGAGGTTGCCAAGGGTGCAAAGCCGTTCCGAGCAGGATTTAGTCATTGTGACCATGGGTGGAGATGTAGCAGCCTATCTCATAATCATTGTTTTCTTGGTGCTTTGGTCAGGGTGAACATGTTACAGGCACTGTATTTACTCTTTATTGTATTGTATATTTGCTCACAAGGTGTAAAGTCACAGATTTGTTAACAGGACAGTAATACCAATGGTACATCTGGAATCTCATGCCTTAGGCCTTATTTCTCTCACAAATGAAAGAGAGAAAGGAACAGAATCATATGCCGGGAATGATGAATTAAAAACAAAGTAAAGAAATGGAATATATTAATGGAAAGTAGAAACAGACAGAAGGTAAACGTAAGACTTTTCTTGGAAGAACAAACTGAAACTTGTCCTGAGGCTATAGATTATACCTTCTCCAGGACTGGGTGTTACATATACAATCTGTCAATAGAGACAGTGGAGAGAGATAAAGAGGGGGAGGCAATGGCCTAGTGGTATTATCACTGGACTGTTAATCCAGAGACCCAGATAACATTCTGGGGACCCAAGTTCAAATCCTGCCATGGTAGATGGTGGATTTTGAATGCATGGAATACCTGGAATTAAGAGTCTAATGATGACCATAAATTCATTCCCAATTGTCAGGGGAAAAACCCATCTGGTTCACTAATGTTGTTTGGGGAAGGAAACTGCCATCCTTCCCTGGTCTGGCCTACATGTAACTCCAGAGCCACAGCAATGTGGTTGACTCTTAACTGCCTTCTGGGCAATTAAGGATGGGTAATAAATGTTTGTAACTAGATAAGCAGCACTTCAATGGCATCCATTGACATTTCTGTCTTATGAAGTCTCTTCCAGCCCTACATCACTGTGAGGTATTTGCACTCCTCTCATACTAGCCTCTTGAACATCCCTGATGTGAATTGCTCAAGGTGAGTGTTTTCAACAGTCAGACATCGTATAAACATTTAAAAGTTCATAAAATACTGGAGAAAGTCAATGGGTATTGCAGCATCTGTAGAAAGAGAAACTGAGTTGACATCTCGACTTTAATGTTTCTTCTTTGCAACTGAAGAGTCATCATTGGACCTGAAATGTTAACTTTCTGCTCTCTTCACATGCTGCTAGATCTGCTGAGTTTCTCCAGCAGTTTCTATTTTTATTTCAGATTGCCAGCATTCACTGTATTTTGCTTTAATTTAACAGTTCAATCTTTATGTTTTGACTTGGTTGATGGTGTGTGATTGGGAAGGATTGGTTGTTGGTTGGAGACGGAAGACATTGCTCATCTGTAGAAGCTTTAATAACTCATTGCAGGCATGCTGAAGCAAGTTGCTGTTGTCTAATTGTTTTTCAGGAACCTTATCTACTGCAAGTGTACATAAACAATAGACACTTACATAACATCAGTAATGACACATTATACAGTAAATGGCAGAGCCCTTAAGAGCACTGATAGGCAGAGTGATCTGGGTGTACAGGTACACAGGTAATTGAAAGTGGCAAAGCAGATGGAAAAGGTAGTCAACAAGGCATATGACAGGCTTGCCTTCATTACCCGGGGCATTGAGCTTAAAAATTGGCAGGTAATGTTGTAGCTTTATAGAACCTTAGTTAGGCCGCATTTGGAATATTGTGTTCAATTCTGGTCGCCACACTACCAGAAGGATGTGGTGGCTTTGGAGAGGGTACAGAAAAGTTTTATCAGGATGTTGCCTGGTATGGAGGGCATTAGTTATGAGGAGAGGTTGGAGGAACTTGGGTTGTTCTCACTGGAACGATTGAGGTTGAGGGGCAATATGATAGAGGTCTACAAGATTATGAAGGGCATGGACAGACTGGACAGTCAGAAGCATTTTCCCAGGGTGGAAGAGTCAGTTACAAGGGGCCATGTGTTTTAGGTGTGAGGGGCAAGGTTTAAAGGTGATGTACAAGGCAAGTTTTTTTACACAGAGGGTGATGGGTGCCTGGAACTCGCTGCTAGTGGAGGTGGTGGAAGCAGATACGATAGTGACTTTTAAAGGGCGTCTTGACAAATACATGAATAGGACGGGAATAGAGGGATACAGTCCACGGAAGGGTAGGGGGTTTTAGTTGTGACGAGCAGCATGTCGGTGCAGGCTTGGAGGGCCGAAGGACCTGTTCCTGTACTGTAATTTTCTTTGTTCTTTGACCCTACAAAGATAATTCATTAGCCTGGCATGCTTTAATAAAGCAAAAGGGAAGTCATTCCATCTTGCACATGAGAACATGTTAAAAATAAGAACCAGAGTAGGCCATTTGACCCCTCCATCCTTGCGGCGCAATTCAATAAGATCATGGCTGAACTTCACATCAGTTCTTTCCTGCTCTATCCCAGTGTCACTGGATTTCCTTTAGTGTCCAACAATCCACAAGAACATAATATTCAGGATTCTCTGGGGTACAGAGTTCCAAAAATTCAAAGAAATTTCTCCCTCCCTAAGAGCTAAATGGCTGATCACTTATGTTGAGACTGTAATCCTAATTCTAGACTCTGCAGCCAGGACAAACAGTCTCGAACCCTATATCCTGTCAAGTGTCTGAAAATTAAAGCTGTCTCAGTGATATCACCTGCCATTCTTTTGAACTTCATCTCTCCACAAGGGACAGCCATCTCAGCTGGAAAATAAGTCTACTGAATCTTCGTTGCCCACCCCCCACCCCACCCCCGGGAGATATATGATTTTTAGGGGTGGAAACCAGAATCCGACATAATACTCTTGGTATATTACCGCCAAAGTCCTATCAATTACAGCAAAACTGCTTTATTCTCAGTCTGGGATTTTGTTAACAGCATGGCATTCTTGCAATCATAGCCTGAACTAACTGGCCCTTCCACTTCTCTCTTTCTGCCCTTTCTCATATGAATAAGTTAAGTTTATAAATGGCTGCAGTGTGCATCCAAAACACATGCAGTTTAGTGGGAAAGGGTTGAAAATGCTGCTTATACATGCAGTCCTCTTTTCAAACAGGCCGGCAGTGCATTACTATCAGTACACACTACTGATTCAGAGCATCATATTCTTCAGAAGTGGAGTGACCGCTGAAGTAGACCAGCTTTCTAGCTTAGCGATCAACAATGCCGCCTCTATGTTCTCCTCCAGGCCATCAGTGAAAAATGGGAGCTGCTCTTTCTGAAAATAGCATAAGAAGGCCCAGTTACCAGACCAAGGTGACCTGGATGGAGCTGGAAGAGGTTACCTACTTACCCTGTGCCCAATGCAAGTGTAAGTGCCAGTGTCACACCATTCAGCAGGAGTGTCTCGTGTGGTCATCAATACGATTTATGTGTGAGTGTGCAGTGTGCTCTAAGGTGTGTAGTTTAAATATATTTTAATATTTTTTATTTTTGAATTTTTGAATTTTGAACTAGTGCCATATGGGTTTTCTGTGTGTCTGAATGTGTTTAATGATTAACTTGTGAGTATTGCTGTACTCACAATGATTTCTTTTAAAAAAAAAGTATTAAAGAGAGACTTCCTGGAAAGTAATGGGGTTTTGTTTATGAGCAAACCCAGTAAACAGGGTAGTATGTTAAGCTTTCAAATAGAAGATTCTGGAATTGTGCAAAACTTTAAAAAAAATTGTTTTTGTTACAGTTTGGGGCAGTTTGCAAAAGTCTTGGCTGAAGATGAATGTGTAAATGGTTGCTCCTGAGAAAGGAAGGTTGATTTAGGACTAAGAAAGAAAGTACTCCAGTACGTGGAGCTTAGTTTACAAGTTTAAGACGACAAGGGTTTGTTCAAACCCTGAAGGGTTTATTAGAAGGTGAAAGAGTCTAAGCTCAGTTGTATGAAGGCTACAGGCAGAGGCTGTTAGATTCTCATTGAAGGGAATTGAACCCACAGTTATAGTTATAGCAAGCCCGAGAGATGTGAGTGGAAGAAAATTCTCCCTGGTGTGAGGGATTAATGATATGTGTTTACTATTTGGTTTGAAATGTTTACATTTGTATTATATGTTAATAGGTTTGGATTATTATTTTTTATCTTTAGTTTTTTGTGGAATAAGCCTCTGTTTTATTGTCAAAACTGGATTTGCAGCCTGCTCCTATGATGCTGCTTGACCTGCTGTGTTCATCCAGCCCCATGCTTGTTGCAGCTTTGTATGTTTATTTTTCAATGAAAGAAACAACAAAATCTGATCTACCAAGCTAGATTTCAGATTGGGATCTGACTTATCCAGTCGTAACATCAGCTGCAATTATACCAGCAGCTATGCCAGAAAATTGACTGCAGGGCAGCTTTAGTGATAATTGAGGCTAAAGTGTATGGGAGTTTGCCTTCTGTGTACCTTTTCAATGCAGTGTGTGAATGACAAGACTGTATTTATGATGGAGATGCATTTGGACACTGGGGTGAGGTGTCACTTGACATGTCACTAACCCTGTAAATTACCAGTCAGGCTAAGCAGACCCACAGCATCAGGGACAGAAGATGCCCATAATGTGGAATTTAGGACCCCCAACAGCTAGAGAGAGATTTGGTTTGATTTATTATTATCACATGTACCTAGGTACAGTGAAAAGTTTTGTTTTGCGTGCAGTACAGGCAGATCATATCATACAAAGTGCATTAGGGAATAGAACATTGCGAGGAATACAATGTTATGGCTGCAGAGAAGGTGTACAAAGAGCAGATCAACATTAAATTTGAAAGGTCCATTCAGAAGTCTAATAACTGGGGAAGAAGCTGTTCTTAAATCAGTTGCTATATGCGTTTAAGCTTTTGTATCTTTTGCCCAGCAGAAGAGGTTGGAAAAGATTATAACCAGGGTGGGGGTGGAGGTGGGGGAGGTGGGGGGGATGGATCTTAGATGATGTTGGCTGCCTTTCCAAAGCAGCAAGGAGTATAGATGGAGTCAGTGGATGGGAGGTTGGCTTGCATGATGGACTGGGCTGTGTTAAATAGGTAGCAGTTGGCAAGGCTGGACCAACCAGGAATGAGGAGCAAGAGGGAACAATCCAGCAGGTGGCATGGGGGCACACAGGGTGGATGTGATGGAATGTGAAGTTGTCAGGTTGTGATGACTCTTAATGTGAGTTTTCTTGCTGTCCACTACAGGTTATCACCATCCAAAGTCCACACAGCAATGAGAGAACCCCAAAAACTCCACCTCTGGGACATAGGAGCCAGTGCCCCAGAGGATGCTTTATCACCTAACTCCAGCAGCACAGTCACTACCCCTTCCACACACACACACACACACACACACACACAAAAACAGGGGGAGCACAATCTGGTGAGCACACCACAAATACATCTCAGCAGCCATCAGCCAGGACCCCAGAGGTTCAGAGGACTGTTGGGGATCAGACCTGTGCAGAGCACCCCACTCATGACGGACCCTCAGGTCACAACCACAAGATATCTGTGAGATGCGTGTCAGAGGAGTGGGGAAAACACAGTGGAAATGCCAGGCATTAGATGCAGCTTGATACGGGTATGAGGGAGTCCATGCACACAATCAGTTTTGGCCATGTCTCAGGCATATGGGCAGATGGCTTCCTCTGAAGGAACATATAATGACTGCCAAGGAGAACCAGGGTGAGCATTCAATCCATACACACTCAGATCTTCATTGAATCGTGCTTGTCATGGGGTCATTGCAGCAGTGGTGAGGTGAAATGGGGTCAAGGTAGCTGGAAAATGAATGTGTTAGGTTTTCATGCCGCTCCATTAATCAAGTTCCTTTGTCCGTGACCGCACAGATTTACTAGCACTTGGACTTTTTCCAGCAATACAGCTTGCTTTAATCTTTTCTGCATTGTCTCTAATGGTGTGTAAGGTAGACTCCTTCACTCATGTTGCGTGAACTATGTCACATGTTCTCTCATTATGCTGAAAACACTTTATAACATCTAGCTTCTCTTCCAGTGTTATAGCCTTTCTTTTACATGCACCACCCACAGTTTTATCACCAGGATGCTTCTTGCTAATATTCTTGTCATTTTGTCCTGGCATTTGTGTGGGTAACATGGCAGAATTTGCAAAAAAAACCGGAAATCACAGAGAAAACACTTCATGACAAAGTCTGCACCCAGCTCAACCTTATACTGCACAAGAGATGCAGCCCTGCTCTGGGCACCAAGCTCCACCACAGACAACGAACCACTGAGCATCGAGCACTGCCACAGCCACCAAATCCCTGCTGTGGGCCTACTGCAGGCCTGCTCTGGGCACCAAGTTCCAGCACAGACGATGACCCACTAAATTCCCAAGTTCAGTCTCTGGACCTACTGAAGTCAGGAGTCCTCGATCTGGGCACTGCCACCGCCGCTGCCACCAACCCTCTGACACCACTCCAGTGTCTGACAAATGGCATGTTGGCCTTTATTATAAGTGGGTTGAACACAGGAATGAAGGAGACTTGTTAAATTTGTACAGGGTTTTGGTGGGACCACAACTGGAATACAGTGTGTAGTTTTGGTCTGTATATTTAATAGAATCATAAAGTACGTATATAGTACTCATAAAGAAAGGTATGAGTACTATAAAGAGATACGTTTGGGATTAATGGATTTTATCTTATTGTGTGTTGCAAAATCCTTGTGTGTTATATGTAAACAGTTTGGTTTATTCTAATTCATTTTCATTATTTTTGTAATAAACCTTTGTTTTATTGTTAAAACCAAATCTGCCACATTGCATACTTATGTTTTAACAAGATACCACTTCAAAGAAAAAAAGGAAAATATGATTTACCAAGCTAGATTTCAGTCTGGGATATAACTTATCCAGTATGAACATCTGCTCGGATCATATCACTTTTCTTATCCTGCTCTGTGCATCTGCTCATAACGTCTGGCAATTGGTTCATCTCTGCATAGTCAGCTCTGTGAGTGCTCAAAGATGTCATCTTTTATGGACAAATTATGCCATTGAACTGTTTCAAAAATATACCTTTTTGACTATTAAAACACCCCCACCCCCAACATTCTAGAGGATACCAAGAATCATGGAATTGAATTCTTTATATTGTTGCAAGGCCTCCATTCCTCTGGAGATAATGAAATCAGAAGAGGTTTCAATGTTCCTTTAACAAGATTCTTCCTATGAATGACTTGATAATCGTTGGTATTGATCCAATTGGCATACTTTGTAACTCCTCATCATTACGGACTTCATGGTATTTTATTATCCCCTTGTTTCCTTAAGAATGCATTCTTGCTTGGATAGGCAAATTCAGCATGATTATTTTTCATTCACTAAACCACAAAAACAAAACTCGGAAAATTCAACAGTACCTAATTTGACTTAATCTGATTGTATTTTATATACACAATTTTATTGTGTTATAACAGTAATTATAGCATCGAGCCAAAAAAAATCAGTTGAATTGTAACTTCAGTGATTTCAGCTAAAGTTCACTAATTTGGTCCCTGGGATGTGGGAGTAGTTATCTGATGTGAGCCTGACTATATTGAGCCTATGTTCTCTGGGGTTTAGAAGAATGAGAGGTGCTGTCACTAAAATGTACAAGACTCTGAGGGGTCTTGAAGTGGTAGGCACAGAGAGTTTGTTTGTGCGAGTTGGGGAACCTAAAGGTGGGCCAGAGCACAGGTGTGATCATACTGAATGACAGAGCAGGCTCGACACACCATATGGTCTCTGCCTGCTGCTATTTCTTGTGTTATTGTTTGCTTGTATGATAACTGTAGGAGGTTTATAATCCAATATCACTGGTGGTTTCTTGCCTTTATTACTTTGTAGCTTGTCTTTGCTATGTCCTGATTTTTCTTGGTTTGAGGGCCCAACTGGCGTATCCAGGTCTTAATTCTAATCAATATTTAATTAATCAGGACTCTGGCCCCAGCAGTTTAAATAGAACCCAGCCAGTAGTACAGCTTGCTCTTTCCCAGGGCTGGTACATTTCCTCATGTATTGCCTCCCACATCTCTCTTTGAGCCATGCAATGAAACCCTAAATCAGTTTGGTCCTATGCTGATGTATGCACATTTGAGATTGTAATCCTCAGATTATTACCTTTTAAGTTTTTGCTTTTTAATTTTTGCACTAACTCCTCAAAGTCCATAATCATTCCTAAATTCACTGATGTCTTTAGTTCTAACATGAACCTCAATAACTGGAGCCATTCCCAGCTATGAGGACATGTCCTTCAACTGGTGTGAGGCAGTGAACTCAACTAGATCCATTCTTGCCACTTTATTCCAGCCCTCACTCTTGCCATTTGATTCAAGTTCTTGCTCTCATTGCTTTAGTGCAGGTCCACTCTCAGCGTGTTAAGACCTGAAAAAGAGTGAAGAAGTGATTTTCTTAATTGACACGGGGGTCTTCAGTTATGTGGAGAGAATGGAGTAGTGGCGAGTGTTTTCCTCAGAACAGAGAAGGTTAAACAGATATTCAGGTCCTTCAGATAGTGAGCAGCCTTAACAGAGTGAATAAGGAGAAACTGTTTTGAGAGGTCAGAGGATGTAGATTTAAGATAATTAATAAAAGAAAGGGGTCTGGTGAGAATTTCTCTTTTATAGCAAGTTGGTATGATCAGGAACATACTGCTTGAATAAATAGTCGGAGTATAATGAGTAATAATTTTCAAAAGAGAATTTGATAAATACTTGCACTAGAAACATTTGCATAACTGTGGAGACCGTATAGTGGAATGTGACTAATTGGATATCCATGTCAAAACGAGGGCATGATAGGGGGAATATCATTCTAGATTCCATGTGTCACCTATTCTTGCAAGACAGTGGTATTAGATGGTGTAAGTTTCAAAACAGTCTACAGTGACAGCCACATGATCAACCTGAATCCCAGTGTGTGAAGAAAACAGAACATATATAAGCAGCTACATTTCATTGAGGAATAATCTTTCTACGTGTACCCACAAATATACAAAATAGGAAACAAGCAACTGACTCTTCCTACCCATACTGTCATCTAGCACTTAAATATCGTGACTTCAAATGCTCCCAGCCAGGGTATTGCCTGGGAGAGGCAACAATATTTGATTAACCAGAGATCAATTCATGAAAGGAAATCCAGTAACATTCTTCACTGGCTCCTGAATATAATCATGATATATCCTAAGAAGTCACATTTTTCCTTATAAGGAATCTCAAAGTGTTCATAGCACAGAAACTGACCAGTTAGCCCAACAACTTCATGGCAGCATTATTGCTCCACACAAGTCACTACTTCATCCCAACGACATATCCTCTATTTATTTTTTCCTCATGTGTTTATCAAGCTATTTTGTAAATGTATCTGTGCTAATCACTATAACTGCTCCTTGTGGTAGAGTTTCACAGTCTAATCACTCTCTTAGTAAAGAGTGCTCCTGAATTTATTAGAAACCAATTTATATTTATGGCCCTTAGTCTGGTTGTGGCAGTGAGTTTCTGCCTGTAACCTGTTAAACCCTTTAGAATCGGATCAACCCTCAGTGTTTTCTTTCCTCAGAGGACCAGCCTGTTCTACCTTTCCTAACAAGTATAACGTCTGATTTCACTCTTGTGAATTTTATTTTGCACTTTCTCCAGAGTGGCTGTAACTTTATTTTATACCATGGAGACATGAGATGCATTGGTCTGACATTCCACCAACCTTGTGTACACAGTGACATCAGCTTCAGCAAGCTCATTTTTGAATATTTTCAGGGCAAGTGCACTCACTCCGTCAACTGACAACGGCTCTATATGGAAAGAAAGACTCCCAAAATCTTGTCAACTTCTGTGTGCCCAAAATATATCCTCTGATTCTCCCCAGTTTATCTAATTCAACTAGTCTCTTTGTAATTTCAAATATCTCAAATGAAACCTCCCAAAGTCTATATTTTTCAAAAATATGGAAAGCCAGTTTATATAAAAAAGGGTATTTAAATTAGATTATTAATCCAGTGGTCCTTTCCTGAAACTTCTCCAGAGCTCCTATACGACTCAGCATTTGATGAAAACAAAACTGGAGGAGGTATTCGAGATGCTGCATCAGCCAGATCACCAGAAGGGCAATTCTACACAGTACATTTATTCTATATTAAACTGTCTAAGTTTTAACCTTCATAAAAACCTTGCTGTGCTGATAGTGACCCTGCAGAGACTCAAAGTGGTACAGGCAGCACTCAGACTTCACAAACTCAGCAAGGAGCCTGTTCTCTGAATGGCTAGCCTGCGCTTCCCAAAGGTAGCCTGGCCCTCTGAAAGGTGAGGTGCAATTACAGTGCAGATTTAAAGAAAAACTTTAAGGGAGAAAACAATCAATGGAGCAATTGGAAGAGTAAGGATTCCAAGGCTCCCTGATGCAGTATTGAAGGCTAGAGAGCAGGAGATCAAAAGGAGGTGAGCGATCTTGTCTACACAGGCCTTCAGGAAACCCTCAAGGAATAAAGAATTGGCAGCATGTAGCCAACTCAGGGAGTCTGGCTTTAAGGATTTGGTTGCATTTCTGTAAAATAAATTCAACATTTTTATAGGAGTGATGCTGGTCAGCAAAATGATATCTCCACACTACCAACCTCTCATGTGGCTTAATGTGGCACTTACCATTCAGCAAACATAATTCATGGCTAATGTAGGTATTCCATGCACTTAGCAATGTTGCTAGCCTCACAGCCAAATCTCACAGCTATCACAAACTTCCAGGTGTTCAGTTGTGGCACATCGTCCAAACACATTGCAAAACAGTTCATTATAGTCTTCCATCTTTTTATTATGACAAGGTCACACATAAGAGGAGAAAGCAACAGAGAACTGGCTCTAGTCATATGCCTGCATCTCCAGACACCCTTGGAGAGGCTAGTGTTTCACATGTGGGCCTGGCAGAGACTGCATGAGGCCGATGCATCCATCATTGCTTCGCCCTTGAGAACCTTCTCAATCTCACTTCGTCCTCATCCTGCTGTCTGATACGAAGTACAAAATGCAGATGGTGTGACCATGGACATCTTGCTTTCTGTCCACACTTTACATCTCACCCTAATCCTCATCTTTCATTTTCATATAGGCAAGATCGGCTGCTTGGCCAATGAGTGCAGCCTCACAACAAAGAGTGACAAAACATTGTTACTTTATCTGACATTCACAGCCGTGAGCTCAGACATTAGTGGAGAGTACAGCAGTGGGATCTGCACATGATCAGTCACCAGACATAGTGAGCTTCAACCGAGCCAGACAAAGGGTTGGTGTGTGTGCCAAATCCAAGAGGGAGAGCTCTCGGATGAATTCTGCTGCAGGTAATTCAAATCACACCCATGATGGGGATTAACGTAGAGATACCTGGTGCATTGGCAGGCCTGAATTATCTTTGATATAGTAATGCATGGTAACAGGTTTTAGTGATGTGGTTGACCCCCAAGTAGAAGGATCCACATGTGTGGAAATTGAGAATGATCTTCAATGGTCAATGAAAGGGTTGCTGTCATTGTCCTGCTCTATCCCACATGTTGAGTTGGACAAGACAGCACAGCTCAGTAATCACCTCTTTGATGAAACCTCCTGGCTGAGACGAAGTTAAGAGAAGTGTCCTCTGAGGCCCTTTAATGGATATATCTTTTATTGAGAGCTCTCCTCTTTCTCTTTCATGTGCAGTTCCCCTCGTTGTGGTGCATGTCCCTGTCACACTGCAGTCTAAAAGGGACAGCAGGCTTTCTGCTGACAAGCCTCAAACCTCCTTGACAAAGTCCAGCATCAGTCCCTTTGGACTTGAATTTCTTTCTTCCAAACTCCTCCAACACTGAGTTTCTACTCACATTGCAGCAAAATAAGGAAGACAAATGATCCCTTCACCTGAAAAGTCCCATGCTCATGCCTTGAAATAGCAGATAGGGATGTGAAGGGGAGAGGTATCCCTTGTATTGTTAAACACATATTCAGTTTGGAGTGTTTAAGAGATGGTGTTAATATAGCCTGTGATGCCATGTTGGGTATTAATGCAGCATTAGCTTATGTTTGATTTCATGATCTGCCCATTCTGCATGCGCCTGCCACAGGATGTCCCTCATGGACATGTACAAACATGACAATCTGTGTGGGCTCTGCTGGAAGTGATCAGAATTGGGTTCTCCTGTTATTTTCAGCTCTCTCAGCTACCAACATGATGTGGAGGTACCAGTTTTGGACTGGGTTGGACAAAGTCAGAAATCACACAACCCCAGGTTATAGTCGAACAGGTTTATTTGAAATCACAAGCTTTTGGAGCTCTGTTCAATTGTCAGGTGAAGTGATAACATGCTATCATTAATGGTGCTGTGGAATAAATTTTGGACCTTTGCCTCAGAACTCTTATAACAATTTGAAATTTTAAAAAACATTTAAAAAGCACTTAAAATGCCAGAACATAGCAGGTTATGGACCAAATGCAGGTAAATAGGATAAGTGATAACAAGGTGTAGGGATGGATGAACACAGCAGGTCAAGCAGCATCAGAGGAGCAGGAAAGCTGACGTTTCGGGTCTGGACCCTTCTTCAGAAGAAGGGTCCAGACC
>JAHRHZ010000062.1:42818526-42879192 GCA_024137785.1 Ginglymostoma cirratum
GTGACTGTGTGTGGGTGGTGCTGACTGTGTGGGGGGTGGAGGTGACTGTGTGGGGGTGGTGCTGACAGTGTGGGGGTGGTGCTGACAGTGCTGACAGGGCACTAGTTGGAGTGAATAATGTGGAGCACAGGGTGACGTTGACTGTGCAGGGCAGTGGAGGTGAAGCTGGCAATGCAGGGCACAGTGTGGAACTGACAGTGTTGTGTACAGAACCAATGCGAGATCAGAAAACAGGTAAACTTTTCACTGTCTTATCCTTTCCATTGATGTTGCCCGACTTGCTGAGAATTATCAACATATTCTGCTTCCATTGCAAATGCATGCCCTCAAACCACAGCTTCAGAAACTTTGGGCACGGTTTGATGATCTCTTTTGTGAGCCGGGAACACGGTGATCCATTAGGCCAGAGGAAACTTACCTGGACACTTTGTTACTGGAGGTAGTCAAACTGCTTCAGCTTGGTACTTCCAGCTTGGTCCAATGTTAAGGTTTGGAAAGTGTGACTGCCAGTGAGCCAGGTATACAGACCCAGAATCATAGAATCATAGGACCCCTACAATATGGAAAGAGACTATTCAGCACATTGAATCTGTACTTACCCTTCAAGGAGTATTCCACCCTATCTCTGTAACCCTGCATTTCCCATTGCTAATGCACCTAGTCTGCACATCCATGGACAGCACAGGACAATTTAACACGGCCAATCCACCTAACCTGCACATCTTTGGATCATGGGAGCAAACCAGAGCACCCACAGACAATCATCCAAGGGTGGAATCAAACCCAGGTCCCTGGTGCTGTGAGACAGTCGAGCTAATCACTGAGTCACTGTGCCATCCAGAAGGCAACAATGGAGGTACCTCAGCATCTGTGATTGTCCAACAGGTATGACGTTCTCACAGCTGAGGGAACAAAGCACTTTGGAACAGGAGGAGGTTATTCAGCCCCATGAACCTGCACTTTCATTAGATAAGATTGTGGTCAATCTGGTTTTTGTGTCAACTCCAGTTTCCTGCCTGGCTGTTATAATCTTTGACTCCGTGATCTATAAAAAATCTTACAGTCTTCAATAAATTCAATGACCCAAGTGCTACTATTTTCCAGGGAAAAGAAATCCGTGGTCTAATGACTTTCTTTGAGAAAAGGTTTCTCCTCACCTTTGTCTTAAGAGAGAGAGACCTCATGTTTAAACAAGGTTTGCTATGTGTCCCCTAGTTCTATCTCACCCACCACTATCCACCCTATCAAGACCCCTCAAGATCATACCTGTTTCAATAAGACCACCTCTCATTCTCCTAAATTCCAATGATTATGTACTCAACTTGTTCAACCTAATTTTTCACTACAGGAAGAATCGAGTGAACCTTCTCTGAACTGCAATTTTTTTATATATAGGGATAGCAAAACTGCACACCACTCTCAACATGTGAGCTCTCCAAATTCATGTACAGTTGAAGTAAACCTTCCCAACTTTTAGACTCCATTCCCTTGTAATTTGTAGCTTGGAATGTAACATTCCATTTGACTTCTGAACAACTTGCTGCATCTGCATATGAACATTTTATAATTCATGTTCAAGGGCACCCAAATATGTGGAGTTGTGAAATCTGTTTCCATTTAAATAGTATATTGTGTTTCCTACTCCTTACAAAAGTAGACAGATTTGCATTTTTCCACATTATACTTCTGTCTGCCAAATTTTTGTGACTTACCGAGCCTATCCATATCACTTTGTAGACTCTCTACCTCTTCTTGACAATTTACTTTGCCTCACTTGGTATCATTGGCAAATTTAACAACCATACACTTGTTTCCTAACTTGTGTGGATGACAGCAAACACAGGAGGGTGGCTCAGCAAACTAACTACAGCAGCGTGGTACAAGGAATCATTCAAGTTAGGGGGAGTATAAAAGAAACTACTTATAATAGGGGATAGAGATAGCAAGAACTGCCGATGTTGGAGTCAGAGACAACACAGTGTGGAGATGGAGGAACACAGCAGGCCAGGCTGCATCAGAGGTGAAGGAAAAAATTGATGTTTCAGCTTTTCTGAAGAAGAGTCCCGACCTGAAACGTCAACTGTCCTGCTCCTCTGATGCTGCCTGCCCTGCTGTGTTCCTCCAGCTCCACACTGCGTTATCTCTTATAATAGGGGATAGTGTGCTTGAATATAGACATTATTCTGTGCAACTGAGAACATCTGTCCTGACCGAAGGCTGTGTTAGCTGCCCAGTATAAAAGTTGAGGAATTTAAAGGTTAAAGGTTTTAGGCTTTTAGGCTGACATGCAACTTAGAATGGGAGGAGAAGGATCCAGTTGCCTTTGACCATGTGGCTAGTTGTGGCATTGGTAGAATGATGTTATGCAGAGGATGTATGAGCAGCTATGATTTAAAGTAAAAAGCAGAATGGCAATAATATGATTTACTCCCTGAGTCATGAACAACCTGGTACAGTATAATTAAGATCACTAGGTTAAATGTATGGCTCAATGATTACTGTGGGAGAAACAAGGCTTTGATTCACTGGTATTAGTAGCGGGAAAAAGGGAACTGTACCATCAGAACAATTCTCAGTTCAACTGCCCTGTGACCAGTGTCCTTTCAGGTCGTATAATTAGGGGAGCCTGTTGATAAGCCTTTAATAATGGAAGGGAGATGGTCAATGCGAGGGGAGACTCGGAAAACTAAAAAGAATAGACAAAGCATGAGTGTAGGGTGGCAATAGGAGGAATGATAACTAGATTATGACAAGAAGGAACAGGACATACAAACATAAAAGTGCACCTGGCAAAATTGCCACTCGGGGATAAATGGCTTTAAAGTAACAGAGGCGGAGAAGGAAGAATCAAAAATCCAAAGATAACAGTTAAGGCATTAGGAAAGTATATTGCTGTGTGTAAAGAGAAGTTGACAGGACAAGAGGGAGTTTAACTGTAATAGTGCATGAGACAGTAATGTCAGTAATGTCCATGTAGGGAAGTAGTAAAATTAAAATTGAAGTAACTTTATCTGAATAAGGTAGAAAGACTAATGGCATAAATAAAGATAATTGACTTAGATCTAATCGCTAGAGACATGCCTACAAGGTGATGAAGGTTGCAAACTAAATATTCCAGGATACATGATACTTTGAAAAGACAGGCAGAATGGAATAGTGTAATGGGTAATAAAATAAAACAAAGGACTACAGATGCTGAAAATCTGAAACAAAAACAGAAATTGCTGGAGAAATTCAGCAGTTCTGGCAGCTTCTGTGGCAAGAAAGCAGAGTTAATGTTTTGAGACAAGTGACTCTTCTTCAGAATCTTTCATGTTCTAAAGAAGGGTTACTGGACTTGAAACATTAACTCTATATTCTATTGGGTACTCTGATTGTAAAGGGATGACAGAGAGCTATTAGCAAAATCAGGAATAGAATCAGTATGGATCGAAATTAGGAACAGCAAGAGTCATAAAACATTGCTGGGAGTAATTTATACACTCTATAACAATAGCTGTTTTTCAGAGCATTTAAAGAATTAATTTCCGGAGTTTGAAACAAAGGTGATGTAATAGTTGTGGAGAGCATTTATCTTCATATAGGGTAGATCAATCAAACTGGCAATAGTGATTTGATTTTTGGTCGAATATTTTTTGCAACAGTTTCCTCATGCCATATGCTGCAGAATCAACCAGGTATAAAGCTAGTTGAGATCCATTTACAGCGTGGCATAGCAACTGCTCTTCCCAAAACCTCAAGAAACTACAGAGAGTCATGAACACAGCCCAGTCCATTATGCAAACCAGCCTTCTATCCATTGACTCCCACTGCTTTGGGAAAGCAACCAACATAATCAAAGACTCCTCGCTCCCTGGTTATACTCTGTTCCACGCTCTTCCGTTGGGTGGAAGATATAAAAGTTTGAATACACGTATGAACAGATTTAAGAACAGCTTCTTCCCCTCTGTTATCTGACTTTCAAAAGGACCTCTCAAATGTTAATTCTGATCTGTGTCTCTGAACTCTTTCTGCGGCTATAACACTGTATTCTGCAGTCTGTTCTGCTCCTGATGCGCTTTGTATGGTATGATCTGTCTGTAGAGCACGCAAAACCACACTTTGTACTGTATTTCCGTACATGTGACAACAATAAATCAAATCAAATCAAATCTAGTATTATGCAGTGAGGCAGTGGATCTTTTATTTTTATGTCAAAATAAAAGATCCACTTGGAAATAGAGATCATAATGCAACTGAATTCCACAGTAAATTTGAAAATGATACATTCCAACCGAAACAAACAAAAAAAATCTTAACTTTAAGCAATGCCAATTACCTAGGCAAGAGGATAGACCTGGATAAGGTTGGATTGGGTAAATAAATCAAAAACATATGGCAGTACATGAATAGTGAGATTCAAAAGATTTAATTCAAAGGGATTAACAAAAATATATTTTATTTCAAACAAAACTCAGCAAGTAAGATCTATCTGTGCCCGACTAAGGAGGTGATAATGATATTAGATTAAAAGAAAAGCTTATCATGTTGCAACAAATAATAAGTTTGAGGATTCTATTTGGCAATGTTTTCAAAATAAGAAAAGGGCCTCCAAAATGTTGATGAAAAGAGAAAAAGGATGAATGATGGTAAAAAAGCAGATTGAAAGAGCAATTATAAATACATAAAACTGAAGAGAGTGACTAAAGTAAACATTGACCCTTCAGAAGCAGAGACAGAAGAAATTATGGTGCGAATGAGGAAATGGCACAAATATTGAGCAAATCCTTTGTGTCTATTTTCATAGTAGAGGACACAAGTTACATACTAGAAACAGCATATCAGCTTGGAGGCTAAAAAGATTGAGGAAATTAAGATAATATCAGCGGCAAAAAGTACTGGTGAAACTCAAGTGACTAAAATCTGACAAACCCTCAGGAGCTGATGGCCTACATCCTAGGATTCTAGAGATAGGTGCAGAAATTATGTATGTGATGGCAATCACTTTCCAAAATGTGTTAGATTTTGGAACAGTCCCAGCAGATTGGAAGTTAGCAACGTAATATCCCTTTTAAGAAAAAAGGCAGTTAGAAAATAGTGACATTCAAGCCAGTTAACCTGGCATCAGTTTTTGCTAACGTGCTGGAATATATCATTAGGGAAGTCCAAATATGAACTAAAAAATGTTTAGTCAGTTTGGAACAAGTTGTAATCACTTTGATAAAGTATTGATTTTTAACTTCCCAATCATCTGTTTGGGACCATGTGGAATTAAATGGTTTCAAAAAGAATAAAACACTGACTTTAAAAGGACTGCAGTAATTACGTAACCATAGGTTGAGCCAAGCTTTGCAAAACCATCAACAAACAAGAACCAGTCTGAACTGAAGTTAACATCTTTAGTGAAAGAGGCTGGTCAGGCTTGAAGAAACCTAAAGAAACTTGAAGAATCTAGCCTACTGCATTCACTGCTCACAATGTGGTCTTCTCTACACTGGAGAAACAAAGTGTAGACTGGGTGACCACTTCACAGAACATCTACATTCTGCCTGCAGAAAAAGACCCTGAGCTTCCAGTTGCCTGCCACTTTAACACACCACCCTGTTCCCTGGCCAACATCTCTGTCTCAGGCTTTCTGCAGTGCTCCAGCAAAGCTCAGCACACATTGGAAGAACAGCACCTCATTTTCCACTTGGGGACCCTGTAGCCTTCTGGACTCAATATTGAGTTCAATAACTTTAGGACTTGAGCTCTCTCATGCCCTTATCCCAACCCCCACACACCAGGCCTTGTTATCACATAGTCTGCTATTACACACAACCCATTGTCAGCCAGTAACACATTAATAGCCATTCAGCCTCCTATCCAGATCATTACCCACTCCTTTGTCTGTCCAACTGTTATTTTCTTTCTTTGGACCCAATCCCCACCTATCGCTTACTCCTTAGTCCCTCCCCCAACTCTATCTTCTGCATATAAACTGACATTCTCCCAGCAACCATCACTTCTGAGGAAGGGTCAATCAAGTCAAAACATTAACTCATATTTCTCTCCACAGATGCTGCCAGACCTGCTGAGCTTTTTCCAGCAATTTTTGTTTTGAATTGTGTGTGTGTTGAAGAAACTTATGTCTTTTGTTACTTATGAAAATTTTGTATGTTGGAGATAAAAGTACATCACTTGCAATCGTCCAGTTTGGAGACAACAAACCCAAACACGGGAATACACAAATGTCTGATGTGGTTAAGCAACTGATTTAGCAAGGCTAGGGAAATAGATTGGCACTGGAACTGGAGAAAGGTCTCTCTCATTTTGTGTTCACTCAGGAAGAACAAAAGCCTGCGACAAAATGAATTAGAGGAATATCCAAATACCAAGCACTTAAATATACCTGCAATATTCATGGCTGCCTTTGACTTAGCACATTGCTAACCCATCATGGTGTCACATAAAATCTAACACCTCCAAGAACAACCTAATGACTTTAAATTACATCTTTTTTTGCCTACGTTCTTGTACTGGACACTTTTCCCTTTTTAACTTGTACTTATGTTTGTATACATGTGTTTGATGTGACCTTCGCATCTTTATTAGTCTTCTCAGCAATCAATGAAATAGCCCTAATAAAAACCGAAAATGCTGGAGAAATTCAGTAGGTCTGGCAGCATCTATGGAGAAGAAAGCAGAGTTAACATTTCAAATCCCATATAACTTCTTCAGAACAGTCATATCAAGACATATCTTGAAAAGTTTCAGAAAAGATTTACAAGAATGTTGCCATGGTTAAGGGGTTTGAGCAATAGGGAGAGGCTGAATAGGCTGGGGCTATTTTCCCTGGACCATCAGAAGATAAGGGGTGAACTGGTAGAGGTTTAAAAAGTCATG
This sequence comes from Ginglymostoma cirratum, assembly GCA_024137785.1. NCBI lineage: Eukaryota > Metazoa > Chordata > Chondrichthyes > Orectolobiformes > Ginglymostomatidae > Ginglymostoma > Ginglymostoma cirratum. The sequence continues at coordinate 42,825,391 of JAHRHZ010000062.1, forward strand.
AGCGGCATGGATAGGGTAAAGAGCCAAGGTCTTTTCCCCAGGGTAGGGAGTGCAAAGCTAAAGGGCCCAGGTTTAAGGTAAGAGAGGGAAGATTTAAAAGAGACCTAAAAGGCAACATTTTCACCCAGAGGTTGGTGTGTGTACGCAATGAACTGCCAGAGGAAATGGTGGAGGCGAGTAAATTATATCATTTAAAATGTTTGTGAGTGGGTTCATGAATAGGAAGGCATTAAAGGGATGGGGCCAAATGCTGGCAAATGGGACTAGATTAATTTAAGATACCTGGTTGGCATGGACGAGTTGGACCAATGGGACTGTTTTTGTGCTGTAAAACTCTGTGATTCTCTTCACAAATGCTGCCAGATCTGTTGGGTTTCTCCAGCATTTCCATTTTTATTTCAGATTTCCCGCAGTCACCGTGAATTTCACTCAAGAGAACCTTGGAATTAGCACCTTATTAGTTTTATTGAACTCGTTCACTGCATTTTGATGGGAGTGAAGTATAGCTACATGAAAACAAACATGAAATCTTTGTCAAAACCAACCGAGAATATAGAAAAGAAGGAGCCAATTCACCTCTCCTCACCTAGTCATAAAAAATTCAGCATGAGTTGAAAGAGAAGTCCTGTTTTACAAATTTATTGGAGTTTTTTTTGTGGATGTAACTGGTAGGGTAGATTAAAGGGAACCAATAATCTGGTATAGTCGGATTTCTAAAAAGCATCCAAGCAGATTTTACACAAAAGGTTGATGCGTAGTAAGGACTCCTGTAGTTGGTGGTTGTATATTAGAATAGATAGACGATTAGGTAACAGACAGGAAGCAGAGCGCTGGGATTACTGGTACATGTCAAGTTGGCAGTTTTTGTCGATTGAAGTACTGTAAGGATCAGTATTGGGGCCTTAGCTATTTACATCCTGCAATAGTGACTCAGATAAAACGAAGACAGGAAGTAATGTATCTAGGTTTGTTGATGATACAAAGCTAGGTGCAAATGCAAGCAGTGAGGCGGACATAGAAAGGCTGCAAAGAGATTATAGGCATGTTTAATACATATCTATGCATTCACTTTGACCTCAGATGAGGGTCCAGAGGATTGGAGAATCGCCAATTTTGTTCCTTTGTTTAAGAAGGGAAACAGAGAATCATGTGAGCCTGATGTCAGTGGTGGGGAAGCTGTCAGAGAAGATACTGAAAGACAGGATTTATTTGCATTTGAAAGTGAATGTTAGTGATAGCAGCATGGGTTTATGCAAGAAAGGTCATGTTTCACGAATTTGATTTGAGTTTTCTTGAAGAGGGACAAAAGTGCCTAATGAGGATGTTATGTACATGGAGTTTAGCAAGGCCTTTGATAAGGTACCTCATGGCAAGCTGGTATAGAAGGTAGAGTCTCATGGGATCCAGGGTGATCTGGATAGATAGATACAAAAATAGCTTAGTCATAGAAGACAAAGAGTGGTGGTGAAAGGTTGCTGTTTGGAATGGAGTTCAATAACTAGTGGTGTTCCACGGGGTCAGTGCTGGGACTATTGTTGTTTGCAATATACATAAATGATCTGGAGGAAAATGTAGGTGGTCTGATTAGTTTGCGGATGACACAAAAATTGGCAAAGTTGAAGATAGTGAGGATTGTCAAAGGATACAACAGGATATAGATAAATTGCAGATTTGGGTAGAGATATGGCAGGCTGAGTCTCATCTCAACAAACGTGAGGTTTTGGAAGATCAAATTCAAGTGTGAATTATACACTAAATGGCAGAACCCTGAGGAGCATTGACATACAGAGGGATCTGGGCGTACAGATCCACAGATTCCTGAAAGTGGCAACACAGGTGGATAAGGTGGTCAAGAAGGCTTACAGCATGTTTGCCTTCATCAGCCAGGACAATGAATGTAAAAGTTGGCAAGTTATGTTACAGCTGTACAAAACTTTAGTTAGATCACATTTGGAATATTGCATACAGTTCTGGTCACCACACTACCAGAAGGACATGGATTCCTTGGAGAGGGGTACAGAGAAGGTTTACCAGGATGTTGCCTGGCTTAGAGAGTTTTAGGTATGAGGAGAGGTTGTATAAATGTGAATTGTTTTCACTGGAAACACCCATGCAGAGTGGTGACCTGATAGAGGTTTACAAAGTTATGAGAGGAATAGATAGGTTGGATAGTCAGAGGCTTTTTCCCATGGTGGAAAGGTCAACTACAAGAGAGCACAGGTTCAAGGTGAGAGGGGTAGGGGAGAAGTGCGGGGAAAACTTTTCACACAGTGGGTGGTGGGGGCCTGGAACACACTGCCAGTGGAGGTGGTGGAAGTAGGCACATCAACAACATTTAAAACATATCTTGATCGACACATGAATGGGGTGGGTGGGGGTGCGAACAGAGGGTTAGAAACCACGTATGGGCAATAGATAGTGGGTCTAAATAAGGAAGAGGAATCAAAGCAGGCTTATTTGGCCAAAGGGCCTGTTCCTATGCTGTATTATATTATTATTATGTTAACTGAGTGACAAACAAGCTGCCAGATGGACTATAATGAGATGAAGTGTGAGATTCCTTTAGTTGCAAAGAAAGGAAAGCAGAACATAGTTTTAATAGTGTAGAAGTTGTAAATGTTGATGTTCTGAGAGACTTAGGTGTACTATTATAAGAAACAAAGAAAGATAGCATGTAGACACAGCAAGCATTTAGGAAAACAAACAGCAAGTTGGCCTTTATTGCGAGGGGTTTGGAGCACAAGAATAACAAAGTCTCATTTTTTGTATGGGGCCTTGCTGAGGCACTACCCTCCACCTTCTCCAAGACTTCGATTCCTGGCCCCCAACACTTCATCTTCACCATGGACATTCAGTCTCTCTATATCTGTATCTCCCATACGGAGGGCCTAAAAGCCCACTGTCTCTTCGTCTCCCGTAGGCCCAACCAGTCCCCCTCCACTGAAACTCTCATCCACTTGACGGAACTTGTCCTCACCCTCAACAACTTTTCCTCTAACTCCTACCACTTCGTACAAACCAAAGAGGAGGCTACGGGTGTCCACATGGGTCCAAGCTATGCCTGCCTCTTCGTAGGATTCTTGGAACAGTCTCCCTTCCGCAGTTACACTAGCGTCAACCCTCACCTCTTCCTCTGCTACATCAATGATTGTATCGGCACTGCTTCATGCTCTCATGAGGAGCTCAAACAGTCCATTCACTTAATCAACACCTTTCAACCCTCAAATTCACCTGGATCATCTCTGACACCTCCCTCACCTTCTTGGATCCCACTGTCTCCATCTCCGGCAACCAACTTAGCACCGACGTCTATTTCAAACCCACCGACTCCCATAGCTTTCTGGACTACACCTCTCTCACCAACTCTCTTGCAAAAATGTAATCTCATACTCCTAACTCCTCTGCCTTCGCCGCATCTACTCCCGGGATGAAGCGTTCCACTCCCAGACATCCCAGTTGTCTTCCTACTTCAAGGACTGCAACTTCCCTTCTCCTGTGATTCATAATGCCCTCAACCGCATCTCCTGCATTTCTCACACTTCCGCCCTCAAATGCCCTCCCCTCAACAATGACAAGGATAGAGTCCTCGTGGTCCTCACATACTACCCCACCAACCCCCAAATCCATCGTAACATCCTCTGCCACTTTTCACAACCTGCAATCAGACCCCACCACCAAAGAGATATTCCCCTCCCCACTCCTATCTGCTTTCTGCAGGGACCGCTGTCTCCATGACTCCCTCATCCACTCCACACTCCCCACCACGATACCACACCCAGCACCTTTCCCTGCAACCGCTACACCTACCCCTACACCTCCTCTCTGACCCTCATCCAAGACCCCAAACGATCATTCCTTATCCAACAGGGATTCACCTATATGTCTTCTAACCTTGTCTATTGCATCCATTGCTCCCGATGTGGTCTCCTCTACATCGGAGAGACCAAGCGCAGACCTGGTGACCGAATTACAGAGCATCCGTGCTCTGTATGCCCCAATTAACACCACCTTCCGGTTACCAACCATTTTAACTCCCCCTCCCTCTCTGTTGGAGACATGTCCATCCTGGGCCTCCTCCAGTGTCACAATGACACCACACGCAAGCTGGAGGAACAGCACCTCATGTTCCACTTTGAGAGCCTACAGCCCGATGGCCTCAATGTAGAATTTGCTAGCTTCAAAATCTGCTGACCCCCGGCTTCATCCCATGTCCAACCTTCCTTGTCAACCCACCTCCTTGACCTGACACAACCTGTCCATCTTCCTTTACACCTATCCGCCCCACCCTTCCCATTGACCAATCTCCACAACCCCCATCTGCATTTACTTAGCACCACCTCGCCTACATTCCCCCAGCCCCAACCCCCACCCCCCCATTTATTTCTGAGCTCCCTTCCCACTCCCCAGTCCTGGTGAAAGGTTCAGACCTGAAATGTTGACTTTCTTGGTCCTCTGATGCTGCCTGACCTGCTGTGTTCCTCCAACTCCACACGGTATCAACCTACATTTAAAATATTGTGTGTAATACAATATTGTCTAGAGTTTATAGGATGAGAGGTGATTTCATTGGAAATCATCGGTTTAAAATCATGATGGAATAGTTACTGAAAGGTTGTTTCCCCTTGCTGAGGAATCTAGAGCAAGGGCCACAGTTTCAGGATAAGGGGTCAATTATCTAAAGCTGAGGTAAAGAGAAATTTCTTCATTCAAAGGCTGTGCATCTTTTGAATTCTCTAGTATGTGGTTTTGTGGAAGCCCCATAATTAAATATATTTAAGACTGAGATAGTCAGGCCTGTCAGGAAATGTAGGGATATGGGGATCAGGTGAGAAAGTGGAGTTGAAGCTTAAGTTCAACTGCGCTCACATTGAGAACAGTTCATTGCATCATAGTCTCTTATCAACATTTCTTATGTTCTTTTGGAGGTGTTAAAACTGAATGAAATAATGTTTAATCTTCTCAGATCAGGTTCTGTAATTGTCTCATGGGGAGGGGTCTGCTGACAAAATACCAGATAAAGACTCGAGAGGTACCAGCTTTGATACCTGAGTACTTGCTGTTAGCTAACCCCTTGGCCAACACAGCAACAGAGGCATTATGAGTAGTCCCAGCCGTCCTTGTCTAAGGAAAATGTTAGAATAAGCACTGATTTTTCAGTTTTTAAAAATTCATTTTCCATTTGGGGCTGTGACTGTAAACTGTGAGCTGAAAGCTGGAGATAACATTTGGACTGTTAGCAGCAGTGCAGCTTGAGGCTGTGAAAGTTATGGGATGGAAATTTGATTGCTCCTTGGTCGTCCTCTCATTATCAACTTATTGAAAGTTCAGAGATTAGAATCTCAGTTATAAGAATTAAATCAATATTCCCCAGAGACTACTGGAAGATATTTGCATGCATCAATGTTGTCAGAAATCAAGTAGATACAATCCCATGAGCCAAATGGAGACTGCTAAGGTGAACTGGCCAGTTACATGTCGATTTTTTTTACATTGAATTTATCCGTTAACAGCATTAGTTTGGGTGTCTTTGTGAGAGAGTGGGGCTAGAACGAAAGAAATTTGGGTTTAAATTTTGGACATTAATTAGGTGACCTTGTTAACTTCACTCTGTTATATTGTTAATAAATTGCTAAGTTTTTTGCTTGAGGTATAAACCCAATGTCTGGTTTCAATTATTCACAAATTCTGGTACTGGTTTTTCAAAAAGTTTGATTAGGAAACATTGGGGTCAATTTTGAGGGTCATTGAGTATTTTACTTTTACTGTGTTGTGAGTATGGGGAAGCTGATTTGTTTTGGCTAACTGTCTGTGTCATAACTTGGGAGACAATCATCCAGGGTATATCCATTGCTCAGTATCCAATTATTTCTGATGCAAAGTGAGCAATAAGAGAGAAAAGAATAAAGCTTAGTTGTGATGATCTCCAATGGTTTAATAACCTGTCAAAACTCCCTAAGCACAGACACGAAAAGTGGAAGGTTGGGCATAGTACAGGATGGCTACCAAAAAGAAGGAGCTGTACAACTCAACCATAATAAAGACACACTTTTCGAGGGAGAAAAACAAATTAGGAGCAAACGTCTGTTCTGTTCTGCGCTAGTTGTTACAATTTTTAAATAGACCTTTAGCTAAACTTTCAATTGTAGGAAGGACAGCAACCATGCATTAAAAATCAGGTTTCCAGTGGACAATTGAATCCTGGAGCTAGCTAAGGCCGACACCATTTTCAAAGGGAGATCTTATGCATGTTTTATTATTTTCAGTCATAAATAAAAAGTTGATCATTTCATCAGGTTTCCCTGATTCTAAGCAATGCACTCTCAGGAAGGGTCACAAATACTTATTCTCTGCCTCAGAGATAATAAGAACTGCCGATGCTGGAATCTGAGATAACACAGTGTGGAATTGGAGGAACACAGCCGGCCAGGCAGCATCAGAGGAACAGGAAAGCTGATGTTTTGGGCCGGGACCCCAAAATGTCAGCCTTCCTGCTCCTCTGATGCTGCCTGGCCCATTGTGCTCCTCCAACTCCACAGTGTGTTATCTTTTTCTCTCCTTTCTGTTTTGCTGTCTTTTCTCAGTGTCTACGCCTCTCTACCTCAGTCTTGCCTCTCTACAAGCTGTTTACCTCTCTATCACCCACTTCTCTTAATTTCTCTCCCACCCACAATGAACTTCTTGATTTATCATCTAAGCTTTATCTCTTGGTATAGAAAAAAATCTATAAAGAGGCTGCATTGAGCTAAACCAAAATTTAAAGACATTTTAATAATGGTATGGGTTAAAAATGGGAGGTTCTTCTCTCATTCTGTAGCTCCAGGAAGATGACTTGACTCTCGTTACTATGTTTACTCACTGAAGCAGCAATGTTTGGCAAGTATAAGGAAGAATTGTCAGGAGAAGGAAATGACCTGCCATTTCCAAACCTCATTTTCACAGCAGTCCTACTCATGGAAATCAGGCTGGAGAATCGAGTCAAATGGGAAGCCAGAGTCAAGCTAAATGAAATAAAAGGATAGAAGATATAGATCATAAAGAAATGAAGGAATAGATAAGAGAAAGAGATTGAAAATAGAATGGAGAGACGAGGGAGGACAGAGGGGAGAAGTCAAGAAGATTGATGGAAAAAAAATGAACTAAAACGTGGAGAGGCAGTGAAAGAAGAAATCTATAACTCATATCATAAATACTCCATAAATTTAACATAATAATTGAAAAGGACAAAAATGGACCATAAATAAAGGGACTGAATTGTGTAAATTCTGTATCTTTTAAATTTGTTGCTTTTTTGATTGTGAACTGAAATGGGAAAAAGACTGTTTTAAGGCCAAAATTGTGGAGGGATTGCTGCACTTTTTAAAAGGAAGGTGAAGAAACTCATTACAAGTGATACTTACACTGCTGTTTAGTTTGTATAAGCCTCACTTATCCCTAAAACCAGTCCAAATGCCTGGGAAATCTAAATCCCTCCCTCTGACACCATCTCTGAAAACGTACATTCAGCTGCTCCATCCTTCTGTTTGCATACTCACTAGTGTGTAGCACAGGAAGTAATCCAGAGATTACTACTTTTGAGGCCCTGGCCCCCTAAAATCTGCCTACAGGACCATGACCTTCATTATATATATCAGTGATACCAACATGGACCATGACCTCTCATTGTTCACACTTCACCTCAGATTATTCCGCAGGAATTCAGAGGCATTCCTGGTCTTGGCTTCGGAGAGACAGCATACAATCCTGAAGACACACACGCAGCTGCAGAAACAGTTCCCTGCTCTCTTAACCACTGAGTTTCTGATTACTATTTCATTCTCAACTTTCTTCCTCTCCCTCTGCTCAGCTAACCTTGTAGGACTGTGGACATGTCTCTATTTAAGGAATCATCGTTTGGACCTATTCCTTATTCTGATGAGTAATTTGAAACTGAGATGTACATACTCCTGCATAACTTGCCTGCACCTGCTTGACATTTCTATGTTTTCTTTTAATTTCTATTGTCATAATCTGAAGTTACATTCGGGCAAGGTTGCATAAGGACACCAGGTTTCTTTCCGTAAAGGGGATCCCATCTGGTTTGAATGACAATCCAGTACTTGTATGGTCATCATTACTAATAGCTGGTTTTCATTGCATGTTTATTTAATTAACTGAATTTAAATTCTCCATCTGCTGTTTGGGATTTGAACTCAGAGCAGTAATGCAGGCCTATGGATTGCTAGAGCAGTAACACAATCTCTGTGCTGTCAGTTGTTGATAAATGATGAAGAATATAGAGTTATGTACTTGGCAGGTCTAATACTAAAGTGAAGCTGGGGAAAGAAGGGATGGTGAGAGGGAGTGAGGAAGAAAATTGAAGGAAGGAAGATGAAGAAAGGAAGGTGAAGAAAGCAAAAGGGAAGGAAGACGGGAATATCAGTCTGGATGTTACAGTGCATCACTATCTAAAGCTTCAGGATCAATGCCAAGAAAGTAGAGAGAAAGCAAATACAGCTTGAGTTTGTAATAAATAAAGTATATAATTTTGTTCCGGTATAAGATAGGTTATAAATCAGTCAGAACACTGCGTCCAATTTGGATCTCCTGACATGGAGGCTGATATTAGATGTGAAAAAGACAAGGTTAGTTAATTTTCAGTTTAAGATACCTCAGTTATCCATCTTAGCTATATTTAAGGAAATCATAGATTCAATTGCAATTTAAACAAGTGAGAGGACTAGATTATAACTATGATTCAGTTGGTTCATCTGATATCTCAGGGCAGGTCAATGGCTGTGAATGATCTCTTGGGTGAATGTCAAAGATCTCATGGCAGGATGGGAGTATTTTAAGCTTGGGAGGTCTCCTGCTGTCATCGCCAACATGATTAAAATCCTGTTATTTAGTTATATACTTCATTGCAGTTTGTGGGACCTTGTTATTTTTAAATGGTTGTTGCACTTCCCTAGATTATAAAAACACTGAGGTGGGAAAAATAAACATCCAGCAGGCTGGAGAAACTGGCTGCTGACTTGTTCTTGCCCTTTATGCACTATTACCCAGGAAAAGCTCCAGCCCCTTTAATTCATTGGTCATGATTGCATTGCTGGTGATTAATTACCAAATCTAATAAAGTAACTGAGTTTTGACTGCGCACACTTCCCATTGCTGGTAATCGTTTCCATACTTTGCATCCCAGATTGAGTAAGTGCATTAAGTCACTCTTTAATGAATTAAAAATTACTGGGGTTGTTGCGTACTGAAATGAAAGACAGTGAGAAGTGGTTGCAGTACTGTTTTTAAGAGAGGGGTTTTATCAAGAATGGGTTTATGGAAAAGATGCTAATAGAGAGAGTGATTATTGAGGGTGATTTACAGAGGGGTTTTTATGGAGAGGCTGACTATAGAGAAGGTGTGTTTGGAGAGGCTATTTATGGAGAGGGTTTTTATAGAGTGGGTGTTTATGGAGAGGATGATTGTGATTTGGCACTCTATAGAGAGGGGGCTTATGGACAGAGCAATTACAGAGAGGGTGTGTATTGAGAGGGTGTTTATAGAGGGGATTTTTATGGAGAGGGTGATTATGGACAGCATATTTATGGAGAGGGTGATTATGGACAGCATATTTATGGTGAGGGTGATTATGGAGAGTGTATTTATGGAGAGCGTGATTTTGAAGAGGGTGTTTCTAGAGACAGGGCTGATAAAGAAGTTGTTTGTGGAGAGTATGTTTACGGAGATTATGGGGAGGATTATTTCAGAAAGGCTGTTTTTGGAGCAGCGCTTATAGAAAATAGGAGCAGGAGTAGGCCATCCAGCTGATCATTCAATTCAGTATCTTGTTTCTGCTTTCTCTACGTACCCTTTAACTTGTTTAGTTCTAAGAGCTATATCTAGTTCCTTTTTGAAAATATTCAATGCTTTGGCCTCAACTGTTTTCAGTGGCAGAAAATGCCACAGACTCAGCACTCTCTAGGTGAAGAAATCTGTCCTCGTCTCAATCCAACCTATATCCTTAGATTGAGAGCCCTGGTTCTGAACTCCCCAATTATTGGGAACATCCTGCCTAGTCCTGTTAAAATTTTATATTTCATTTGCTATGCATTTCCTTATTCAGTCAACTTATCCAAATCACACTGAAGCATCGTTGCATCCTCCTCACAGCTAACCCTCCCACGTAGCCTTGTGTCATCTGCAAACTTGGAAACATTACATTTAGTTCCCTCATAAATCATTAATATATAATGTGAATAGCTGGGGACTTAGCACTGATCCATATGGTACCCCACTAGTTACTGCCTGTGTCTTGAAAGATGAACCATTATTCCTACTCTTTGTTTCCTCTCTGTAAGTCAATATTTCCCAATCCCATGCACTTTAGTTATACATGCTAATTTCTTATGTAGAATCTGATTGAAAACCTTCTGAAAGTCCAAGTAAACCACATCCACTTGCACCCCCTAATCAAGTCTATTCATTATGTCCTCAAATAATTCCTAGTAAATTTGTCAAGAATGATTTATCTTTTATAAATCCATGCCGATTCTTTCTGACTGTGTCACTATTTGACACATGATCTGTGATTAACTTCTTTATAATAGACTTTATAATAGATTCTAGCATTATCCCCAGTACAAGTGTCAAGCTACTAATCTATAATTCACTGCATTCTTTCTAGCTCCTTCTTCAAATAGTGGCGTGATATTACCTACTCTCCAATTCATAGCAACGGTTCCAGAGTCCATAGAATCTTGAAAGGTGACCATCAATGTGTGCACTGTTTCTAAGGCCATTTCATAAGTACTCTGGGATAAAGACTCCCTGGAGATTTATTGGCATTTAATCCCATCAGCACGCCCAACATCATTTCCCTATTGATATGAATGTCTTTCGGTTCCTTCTTCTCACTAGAACCTGTGTTCCCAACAATTCTGGGACTTTATTTCGGTTTTCCCCTGTGAAGACAGAAACAAAGCATGTACTTAATTGCTCTGTCATCTCTTTGTTCCCCATTATAAGTTCCAATGTTTATCATTATAAGAGATCTACAGCTGTCTTCACTCACCTTTTTCTCTTCGTATACTTGTAGAAGCTGTTACAATGAATTTGTATGTTCCCCACAAGTTTACTCCGGCACTCTATTTTCCCCTCTTAATAAATCCTCATGTTCTCCTTTTCTGCTTTTGAAACTACTCCCACTCCTCAGTCCTGTTGCTTTTTTTGGGCCAATTTGTATGTCCCTTCCTTTGATCAAATACTATCCTTGTTAGCAATAATCTGGTCATCTATTCCATTTTATTTTTATGTCAAACAACGAGAACAACTGTTTCAGTTCATCCATGTACTTTTTAAGTGTTTGCTATTACCAATCCACTGTCATCCCTTTAAGCAACGCTCCCCAGTTTATCATAGTCACTTTGTACCTCATACAGTTGTAATTTCCTCTATTTCAATTTCAGATACTAGACTCAGAATCAACTATGTCACTCACTATTTTAATGAAGAATTCGTTCATATTATGATCACTCTTCCCCAGGAGCCTCATAAAGCTTGATTGTCAATTATTCCAGTCTCATTAACAATAATGGAGAGGCTGTTTATTGAGTGGAAAGGGTGCTTATGAAGAGAGTGATTATGGAAGGGGGAGGGTTTATGAGGGTGATTATGAAAGGAGGTTTATGGAGAGGGGGTTTATAGAGAGAATGATTATGGAGAAGGTGATAATGAGGGTGATTATGGAGAGGGTGATTATGGAGAGGTGATGGCCTAGTGGTATCATCACTGGACTGTTAACCCAGAGACCCAGATAATGTTCTGGGGACATGGATTCAAATCCCGCCATGGTAGATGGTGGAATTTGAATTCAATAAGTATCTGGAATTGAGAGTCAAATGATGACCATGAATCCATTGTTGATTGTTGGAAAAACAAATGTCCTTTAGGGAAGGAAACTGCCATCCTTACCTGGTCTGGCCTACATGTGACTCCAAACCCACAGCAATGTAGTTGACTCTTAACTGCCCTCTGGGCAATTGGGGATGGGCAATAAATGCTGCCTAGCCAGCAACATCCTCATCCCATGAATGAATAAAGAAATAAAAAGACAGTGATCATGGAAAGGGTGTGTTTGCAGAGGGTAATTATAGAGAAGGTGATTATAGAGGTGATTTGTTTGTAGATTGTGATCATGGAGAGGGTGATCATGGACGGGTTGATTATAGAGAAGGTGTTTTTGTAGAGGGTGATTATGGACAGGGTGATCATGGAGGGGTGATTATAGAGAGGGTTTGTTTGTAGAGATGATTACAGAGAGGGTGATTATAGAAAGGGTGTGTTTTTAGAGGGTGATTATAGAGAGTGTGTTTTTAACGGGTGATTATAGACAGGGTGTGATTTTGATGGGTGATTATAGAGAGGGTGTGTTTTTAAAGAGTGATTATAGAGAGGGTTTTATGGGTGATTATAGAAAGGGGCTTTTTGAGCTGGCACTTGTGATGCTGCTAGAAAAGGCCAAGTTATGGAAATTGCTTTTTAATCAACCTTTGGATTGCTTGTCCTGACCTACTTTACTGCCAAAAATAGCCTCACTCAGGTCACTGGTATAAATTGAATTGTGCTGCTTGAGTGCCCATGCCAGATATTGGAGCGAGGTTGCCTCCAGTCAACACTCTGCCAGAATCATAACAAGAACACATCCTGAGACAAGATACCAACTCCATAACCAGCAAGAATGTACACAGCCTCTGGGACACAGCGACCAACTCTACATGTCAAATCAAAACTCAGAGCAAATCACGTGTGGAATATATCTGATAAATTCTATGCAAGCAATATAATTAAATATAAGTTAAATTATATTAAATACCAATGCAGTACTGTGAGTACATTACATGAATTCAGAAAGATCTTGAACAAAGTTCTCATTTCTGGTTTCTTCTGACCCCTATGTTATATTAAACAGTGAATTTTATTCGGGAGAAGGATGCTATGTTGCTCAGCCTCTGTCTGGTGGAAAAGTTTGACTTGAGTCGAACAACTTTATAAAAGGCCTACCCCATGACAGTAATTTGCTGAGGGTGGTCTTGTCAAGGTGAGAAGCTGTCTTTTGCCTGGTGTGAAATTTGTTTCCAGCACAATGTTTTCTCTGCTGTGGCAATGCTTATGCTAAACCATTGTAACAGAAGAGATGGAGAGTGGACTTTGTGATACTGAAGAATCCAGCAGACATTTATTATAGCTAACTATTATGAATAAACATTACGCTCATGGACACACCAATCAGTCTAACAGATCATAGCTGAGAACAGCACACTTCCAATAGTGTATCATGTTAAAGTGGTCTGAGCTAAAATAGAGTATGAGGTCTCTATACCGTGAGGTGACACGCTATGATATGATGATGATACCATGAGCATGAGTTTTAGAGGTATGCTGGTTTTGAGACATAACACTGTAGTGCCTGTTAGAACAGAAAGTCCTGCCCTTGAAATCTGGATGGTCAACAGCTGAAAGAGTGGTACCAGGCTGCAGGACTGGCCACTGCTGGGATGATATCGGAGTCCAGAACAGAAGAACATTGATGCTATATTTAGAGTTGAATCCCAATTGTGTTTTGGCCAGGAAGAGACCCTGGGAAGAGAGGAAGGGTGTTGGTAGGGAGCAGTGGAATGAGAGTTTTGGAAGCTGGGGGGGGTCCAAAGAAGGGCTCATCTTAGGGCAGTACACCTGACAGGCAAATGTCACCTCCGCCAAAGGTGCTATTCCTTTTTTATTCGTCCTTTCGTCCAAATTGGTGAACAGATGGGTTGGCCTCTCTTGTTCCATCTTCCCTAGCTGCATGTACTATTGAGAAAGAGGTGGAAGTAGGTCCTTAACTGGCCAAAAACTGATTAAGCCCCTCAGTAGGCCTCAGGGCTAGTGGCCTGACTGATGCCTTAGCCACCCTGTCTGATGTCAGACAGCTTGGGGATGCATGAGAAGGTGGGCTAGCCACCCAATTATGTTATACTAGATCAAGGTTTGGGGCCTGGTAATGATATACTAAATCCAGGTTAAAGAAGAAACATGGGAGATAATTCTATGAATTAAGTTTAAGATTATACAGGTGAAAGGAACTCTTTAGTTCATTATTTGCGTACATTCATCCAGGCTCTGGGCCATGGAAAGGGTAATTAGGTGTGACAGTCTACCTCTTTTTGTGGTTAAGTTTGCACCCAGATCTTTATGGAGAGGGAACCTGTGATGTCCATTGGCATACTTGAGGCATTCTGAGACCAGTGGCCGCGCAGAGTTTGGAATACATTATCTCTACCCAAAGTGACATTTTGTTTTAATTTGTTAAGTTTGCTCTGTTGCAGTGTACCTTTAAGGAGCTGCCATTTAGCTGATCTTCTAAAGAGTTATAAAAGACTCTTATTGACGTTAGTTGTGGAGTGTACAGTTAATTTCAAAACATTTATAAAGTCTCAGTTTGTGAATAAATCCAATACTAAGTAAAGATATACATCTGGTCTCCTCCTTCTCTAACTGGCTGCCAAAACATTAACAAGGTGTACCAGACTGGGCTCAGGATTGTGAATGGAAGCTGGAGTAAAGTTTAGGGAATGGGATTGGCTATTCAAAGAGGCTCCGGGAGGGGTTTGGTGGCAAGTTATGACACTGACCTTTATTTCACCTGCATGAGCAGCAACATTCTCTTTTTGTCCACTGGCTGAGTTCAATGTTCATGATGCACAGATTTAAACATTCCTTAGTAAGAGAGAAGGGGGAACGTAGGATTGCTGATGTGCCACATTCTACACTTTCTCTGGTTATTATTGGAAAATGACTCACATGTCTCTAAGGAGGCCTGGAATCCTGGATGGGAAGTCCTGCTCCACAAGCCATAACCCCTTGTGGATATTCTTCATAACACACACAAACCGCCTGGTGTTTCCTTGGAATCTGTACCTGCTTAGTACTGGTACCACCCCTGCCACCTGGTCATGCTGGATGGTACCATCTGCTAATTTTACAGATTAAACAATAACATTCTCACAATAAGTCCACATACACAGCCATTGCAAATTCACATTCTTGAATTTATATCCTTATGCTCCCACTTGTATTCTTTCAGTTTCAAATCCTTACATTTTTATGGTCACATCCATGCCTTTAATAAGTTCACATGCTTATACATTCACATGTTCACACAGAGGACGTACATATTCTCCTATTACATGCTTACAGTATCTTACAAAAACTCTCATCCTTACATACCAATCACCATTCTATGTGTTCATTCTCACATGTTTCCAGCCACACACACATATCCTCAACTTGCTTTAGTTGCAAATTTAAGTATAATGTAACCTGACCTCAATAAAAGTGTGAATGAGGAGGGTGCTGCTTCAGGGATTTCACAACCAGTGGAAGCCTCAAATACAAGGTTGCAAGCCCCCGTACTCCCACCAAAGCATTACAGCCTCCCACAGGCAAAGGGCTGCCAGAATCCCTCTCATTGCTGTTCAACGGAAATTGTCAAAATACTTATGGGAGCAGGTTTGTACAAATACTACTGGGCCAAATGTTAATCTCCCAGATTTATTGGAGGTGTGTATCATGATGCTTGGCCAGTTTGGCCTGGTTCCAATGATGGTGGCACCGCAACAATTTTGGGTTCCAGCCTTCTGGCTACGGTTGTTGCCCAGGACTGAGCAGTTCACTGTGTTCTGGCTTCCTTTTTCTGTGATTAGCAGGGGGCTATGCCTGTACTTCCATCCATCTTAACCTATCTGCTGTTGAAACCCTCATTCATGTTTTTGTTACCTCTGCGTTTGACTATTCCACAACACTTGTGGCTACCTCGTAGATTCTATCCTTCATAACCTTAAGGTCACTCAAAACTCTACTAGCTGCACCCTAACTCACAATAAGTTCCATTCCATTATCACCCTTGTGATCACTGACCTACACTGGCTTCTAGTTAAGCAATGCCTCAACTTTAACATTCTCGAAGCATTGTTTAGAACTCCCCCGTCGTCTCACCACTGGCTTTCACTGTAACCTCCTACAGCACTACAATCCTATAGGATCTATGTGCTCCTCCCAACTTGGCCTGTTATACTCGAGTTTCACTGCTCTGTCATTGGCAGTCTTGTCTTCAGTTGCCAAGGTCGAAGGGTCTGGAATTCCCCAAATAAACCTGTCTGCCTTTCTCTTTTTTTGAAGTGTTCCTTAAAACCTACCTTACTGAGCAAACTTTAGGTCATCTGCTCTAATATCTCCTTATGTGGCTCAAACTTTGATTGTGTTCTTGTGGAACACCTTGAACATTTTTCTATGTTAAAGATTCTAAATAAATACATGATGTTGCCATTGGGATAAATCCACTTCTATTATCCAATTTCTTCTTTGCTCACTGTCCAGAAAAAATATTGAAAATCTTAAAACCTTCAACTTTAAAGAAAAAGAATAATAATGAAACAGGGGAACAGAGCAAATGAGGATTTAGCTTTGTTTGTTTTTCTCACAAAACCCATCCTCAAAGTACAACTCCTGTATGTGAAGTATACATGTAAGATGCTGTTGATTACTTTATACTGCTTTGCAAAAGTTGCTTTAAATTTTAAGGTCACTTCAGAAGTTGCAGGCCAGTTATCTTTCAGTACCACACCTTAGCTGAGTTATGGCACCTGTTCCAGCTATTTATCGTGCCACATGGTTGGTCAGCACGATAGATCAATGGGTGTGACATTCACAAGGTCCCAGAGGCAACATTGACTTTGCTGTGCCATTACAGCTTCAATGTTCTGCCAATTTAGTGCACAAGCAGAGTG
This sequence comes from Ginglymostoma cirratum, assembly GCA_024137785.1. Lineage (NCBI taxonomy): Eukaryota > Metazoa > Chordata > Chondrichthyes > Orectolobiformes > Ginglymostomatidae > Ginglymostoma > Ginglymostoma cirratum. The sequence goes on from JAHRHZ010000062.1 coordinate 42,842,187, forward strand.
TGATCTGAACAGCGAGGTAAAATCTCCAATTAAAGTCATTTGTCACAAGATTCATTTTTGCAGTTTTTTTTACTACAGGGATTTATCAAATGTCAATAGCTTTGCGCCAGTATTAACTTCAATGTCGCTCTCATTTAAAATGAGGAAGAATTCTTCCTAACACTACTTCTTTCAGATCATTCCCTGGATAGACTCACCATTGAGATATCCTTGATAACAGAGGAGAAATTCATGTGAAGGTATAATTCAAGTAGATCCCAATTAATTTTCTCATAATTTATAACTGCCAGAATTCATAATTATGATATTTTCATCATTCAGCATGAACTGCCACCCACTCAGCAGACTGCCCTACATGATCATGTGCAGGATTGCTATCGATGTTGTTAAGTTGCAACACATATTTATAAATCTCTTCTTTGGACTCTGCAGGAAACGTTGATGATTAAAGATAAAAGTGGCAATGAAACTGAGGATTTCCAACAAAGTCCCAGGTTTACTGATAAAGCTCTTTAGGCGACATTCCATGAGGGAGGTAAAGGAACAAGTCACTGTTTAGCATTTGAGGAAGATTTATATGACATAGATGCAGATATGTACTTATATAGCACCAGCAGTGTAATATAAACACCCTGAAGCATTTCACAGCATTGTACAATTGAATCTATGTTAGCAAACATAGATAGATGAATATTGCCTGAAAACCCAAAATGACTTGGTTGCTAATGAGAAAGAAGGTAGCTGACCTCCAAAAAAAACTGCCATAATTCGAGGAGCGGGAGAAGATGTTTGAGTTTTATGAGAGTGTTTCTGGAGCTCGGATGCACACTGCCTATTTCAGACCCAGTGGGGTTCACCAGGTAGAGTAGCCTCACACATCACGGTTCAGGGTCTAGTCTTTTTTGGGATTTGTTTTGGCAGGAAGCAGGTGGCAGTGAACATTTTGTGCCTGGCCCCAGTTGCCCTTGAATTGAGTGTCTCACTTGGCTATTTTAGAGGGTAAATATAGAGTCAACTACATTGCCGTGGGTCGGGACTCTCACAGGACAATTCTGAAGCTAAAGGACATTAATGAGCTAGAGGGTTAAGGTGGTATTTAGCATGCTTGCCTTCATTGCTCAGTCCTTTGAGTATAGGAGTTGGGATGTCACATTGAGGTTTTTACAGGATGTTGGTGAGGACTCTTCAGGAGTACTGTGTCCACTTCTGTTCGCCCTGTTGTAGGAAGAATATTATTAAGCTAGAGAGGGTACAGCAGAGATTTACTATGATGTTGCTGGGAATGGAGGGTTTGAGTTATGGGGAGAGGCTGGGACATTTTTCACTGGAGTATAGGAGGTTGAGAGGGAATCTTATAAAGGTTTATAAAATTTTGAGGGGCTTAGATAAGGTGAATGGCAGGTGTCTTTTCCCTTTTTCAAGACTAGGGAGGATATTTTTAAGGTGAAAGGAGAAACATTTTAAAAAGGGCATGAAGAACAGTTGTTTTTACACAATGGTTCATGGGTAGAATGAATTTCCAGGGGGGAGTGGTGAATGCGGGTATGGTTACAACATTTAAAAGACATTTGGATAAGTACATGAATAGGAAATGTTTGGAGGGATATAGACTGAGCGCAGGCAGGTGGGACTAGTTTAGTTAGGGATTATGTTTGGCGTGGACCAGTTGGATCAAAGGGTCAGTTTTCACGCTGCATGAGTCTATGAATCTAAAATACCCAATAGCTTTCTGCACCAAATGGCAGTCTGGGTCTGAGTTTTCAAAGCAAAAGTGTGAATCAGGAGGTGGTTTCATTTCTGGGTTACAGAACAAAGTGACACAATGTGATAACTGATAGGCTATTTTATTAGGGTGGAAGCCTCATAAATTGGAGATGCCCACCACTGATCACCATGTAGTATTTGTGGGTAAAAGGATGCAGCCATCAATCTTCTTTCCCTGACTGGGTCTAAGGAACTATTTGGTTTACAGTGCCAGAAAAACCACCGGTGAACCTAATAAGAAGGGGCTATTGACTTAACAAGATGCAGTTTATTGCACGAAAGCTATCAGGTACAAGTTGCATTTGCTAGTTAGACTTTGTTACTAAGACAATTGGGAGACACAATTGATACATTTGCCCCTTTCAAAATCCAAAGTTAGTTTCCCAATTTCCTTATCCCAATTTCCTGCATCATCATTGTACAGGTTACAGGGCTGAAGGGGTTAATGTTCATTTCACATTTTCTCCACTCATTCAACTGATGTCACACTTAGCGTCTGTGTGGAGACAAGGAATTCTACTCTAGCTTTTGGAGGGAGTAGATGTACCAGTTTCCCAAGTCGAATCTTATGAGGGCTCTTAGATTCGGGAAACGTCCCAGAGTATAGGAAAACTGCCAATCTAACACCCTTATTCAAAAAGCAGTGAGACAATAAACAGCTAACAACAGGACAGTTAGCTTCATATCTGTCATTGGGAAAGTGTTAGAACACATTGTAAAGGCTGTAATAAAAGAACAATTAGAAATGCATAAACCTAATCAAAACGAGTCAGCATGGCTTCATGAAGGGGAAATCATGCCTTATATATGTATTAGAGCCTTTGAGGACGTTACAAGCAGGAACGGGAACTGGTAGATGTAGTACATTTGGATTTCCAGAAGTCATTTGTTGACATGCTGCTTGTAAATCTACTTCATTAGATAAAAGCCCATAGTTTCAGGGGTCCTATATTAGCCTAGATGCAGGATTGGCTAACTAATCACAGACAGAGAGTTGGGATAAGGGGCCATTATCAGGATGACAACATGTAAATAGTGGAGTGTCATAGCCATCAATACTGGGGTCACAATTATTTCCAACATATGTTAATGACTTGGATGACAGAAATGATTGGACTAAAAGGAGTATGTGTATAGCATAAAAGTGGGAAGGCAAGTACTGAGGGTGATACAAAGAGTCTCCAAAGTATAGACAGATTAAATGAGTAGGAAAAAGCTAACGGCTTGAAATATAGTTTGGGAAAATGTGAGGTTATGCAATTTGGCAAGAAGAATAAAAAAGCCGAATAGTATTTAAATGGGGGAAGAGTGCAGAAAGCCACAGCACAGAGGGATTTGGGGGTTCTTGTACATGAATTCCAAAGAGCTAGCATCAAGTTCAGTGGTAATAGTGGAGGCAAATGGACTGTTGGCCTTTATTTCAAAGGGAATAAAGTCTAAAATTAGGGAAGGCTTGCTGAAACAGTACAAGGCACTAGACAGACCACAGCTGGAATACTATCAACAGTTTTTGTCTCCTTATCTAAAGAAAAATATACTGGCATTGGAAGCAGAGCAGAGAAGGTTCATTAGATTGATTTTGGGTATGGATGGATTTTGTTCTGAGGTGTGGTTGAATAGGTAAAACTTGAACTCATTGAAGTTTAGGTAAATGAGAGTAGACGTTATTACTAAGATTTTTAGGGGCTTGACAGGGGGCATATGGCGAGGGCATAATTTCATAGTATGGAGTCATGATTTAAGACAAATGTGGACAAATTTTTTTCTGTCTCAGGGTTGTGAACCTGTCACTTCTCTGTCTCAAAGGGCTGTAGAGGCTGGGTCATTAAATATATTCCAGGTTGGCATAAAAGATTTTTAATCAGTAAGGGGATCAAGGGTTATTGAGAAAACACAGCAAAGTGGAAATCAGGGTTGTCAGATCAGTCTTAATCTCATTGAATGGTGGAGCAGACTCAACAGGTGAAAGTACCTACTTCTGCTTCCATATTTTCTGTGTTTTTGACTCTTGGCCAAGCAACTTCCCAATTTTTAAGTTCCCATCTTTTTTTCTGAAATCCCTCCAGGGCTTGAACTTCTATAGGTCTCTGATCCCCTCCAGCTCCTAAAACATCTGAAATACCTTTATTCATCTAATTTGCTTGTGCGTCCATGATTTCTAACTACTACACCATTGCTGGCTGTGCCTTCAGCTGCCTGGTCTCTAAGATTTGGAATTTCTTTCCTTAACCTCTCCACCTGTCTGCCTGTCTTTCCTCCTTTACAACACTCCAAAATACCCTAGACCTTTGACCAAAATTTTCGTCATCTGATTTAAAATCTACTCATCTGGTTCAGTGTCATATTTTGTTCCACAATGATCCCTTGAAATGCTTTTAATATTTTTATCACATTAAAGCCACTAAATATGATAGACAAGTTGTTACTGCTGTTATTGAAAAGAAAACCAGTGGCTCAAAAATATCAACTGAGGCTAGAGGCAGGACATGTAGATTGAGAGAGCCGACTGGGTTCTGTTTGACAGTGAGGAAGAGAAAGGATCATGTCCAGGACCACTGAATATAGAATGAGCCTGGAGAATTGCCAATTTACAACTTCAGAGCAAGTCTGGAGGAGATGCTGATAATGCTGAGAAAAATCCAGGCCGTGACCTCCTGGTGAGGACATCAGCTGCAGCAGATGACCTGTAAATAAAAACTTCTCAGTTTATATAGAAATTTCCAGGACAGACACTTTAAGATTGTGCTTTACAATGTCATCTAACACATCATTAGTGAAGGCATTAAATTGGAGGAGTTTCTGTGGTAAACCTTAAATCATTTGTCTTTTTGAGTGAAAAGTGTTTGGTGAATCTCCCCACCACCATGACACAGATCTATAAGTTCTAACTGACGTCCTAAATAGCTTCCAACATTTGGTCATGAATCCCCTTAGTTTCCAGGTTCAAGACACTCCCATAAGAAACTACATCACCAAAAATTGATGAACTTGATACAAGTGCATTTTCCTTAAAGCCCATGATTTTCCTGATCTTGCATAAAGCCAAAATCTGTCCTGTACGTTCCTCATGCAAACAGAATCCAAAGCTGTTACTTTATTACTCTGAAAGCCTTCAAAGTATCTGACGTACATGTCATCAAAACCTAAGGAAAAGTGCACCTTATTCTTCCATACTTTGGGCATGGATTCTTAAACCCTACCAGTATCCCTACTAACCTTAGGCAACAGAGCTCTAAGCATCTAAAACCTTTGCCATATTACTCCTTCAGCCAAAGCAGCAGCCAAACACTGGCAGGCTAGCATCACTTCTCTGAGTATAACGTTGCCCTTCAGTATGTCCTAATCATCAACTGCTGCAGCGTGTCGTATTACAATCTATCTAAAATTCACCCGTTTTCACCAAAAACCAGGTCCAAACTCAGGTGGCACTGCATATGCAGTGAAATGAACTGGAATAAATTTTATGCTCTAGGTACCTAACTTTGCCCACCTGTGAGGTCTGGCAGGTGATCTGCCCCAGGTATCAATGCCACAATGAAACCAGATGGAGGGAGGTCAGACACAGGCAGTATGGGACATGTCAGCTGAAATATTTTCTTTCCCACCATTCTGTTCCTTGAGCTCATCATCTCTCCCACATAGAATAGCCACAATTTGCCCTGTTAGAAATCACAGCTCTCTCCTGCTTTTAAGTGACACTTTTAAGTGACAGTGCTGACTGTCATTTAGAAATTTTTTTTATCACAGCGCTAACTATGTGCTCTGGAAATATGATTGTTACTTTTTCTGGTATCTTGTGATGGCTTATTTATAACAATGCATCATTTTAGACTTTAGTTGATGTTTTTTGTGGGGACATATTTCAGATATGAAATATCTGCTTAAATCCTGTTCAATATATATGATGCACTGACATGTCAATCTTCACTGGCATCGAACTGTCTGATTTTCCTTACCTGTTTCAGGTGACTGTCTAATCCCATGGTCAAAAAGGACCCAACTGACTGCATGTGTTTTCGAGCTCTATGCACAGAAATTAATCCCTTGAGATTCTGATGCTTCTCCAAAAGACACGCCTCGTGGGATGGGTGCCCATGTGTTTGTGCTTGAGCATAAACCCCACTGCACGCACAGCAGAGAATTACAAGATATTCTGAAGCAGCCTCAGAATACACACAGAGCTGTGCTGGAAGCATAAATCTATGTCAGTGAACACCAACATGATTGGCATGAAGTGCTGTGACAATTTGGGCATGTCATCACACCATTTTAACACTTTCATGTTCAAGTTCTCAAATGATTCAAATTGATACTTCCGTTCATAACAGTGATGATGCTTTACTCAGGATAAATGACACATATTAATGTCTGAGCAGTATTTTGAAAGCACTATGCCAATATGCCGAAGTAGAAGGATGGTCTTCACATGACTACACTGAGGGGTTGTGCCTCAGACACTGTCATGTCAGTCAAGGCAACACATGTGTTTCTTTCTCAACCTGTCCTTCTGCAAAGAGTCATCTCCATGATGGTCCCTCTGTCCAGGGCATCCTTTCTTATCACCTTACTATCTAGCAAAGTCTGTGGGATCTGCTTAACACAATATTACCTTGTTACGTTTCGTGCTACCCAAATGCATGTATCAGTCCTCTCTGTCCACACAAGTCAGGTGTTACAATTGAAAGATTTTATAAGATTTTTATGTTTTAAGCTGCCTCCTGTAATTCAAAATAAAACAAAGTCATAAAACATGTGTGTGTAATCTCCTACTAACTCTGCCCGGCAACAGGAGAGGTAGTCTGGTAACTATGGGGGCACAGGGCTCAGGTTAAGACTTACTGAGAGCAAGGTGCAAAATTCTCACACTTTAAACAAAGCCAACAACATCTTGTCTGACTGTAGCAGACCTTCTGATGCAGGGACTTTGAACGAGACAGGAAAAGAGAGAAAAGCCGCTTTAGTATGTAAAGAGAAAAAGGTTATTTTCCTTGTAGCTACCAGATGAAATGCTGGGGAAAGCTGGACCACTGTCCAACAGAAGGAACTCAGAGTGATTTAAGAACGCTGGAAGATTTGCCTTGGCAAGATTGGGAGAAGAAATCACCACATTGGACCTTACTGCTGAAAATCAGTTCAAGAAATCTCCAAACACTGAGGCAGAGCACCTTCGAAAGTTGCCTGATGTTGTAACTCAATGGTTGCATTAAGGCATTAATAAATGTTATCTTTTCTATAGTTTGAAGTATTAGTTATGTCTTAGTAAAATTACTTATTAGTGACTAATTAATGCTTAGTCAAAATTGTTCTTAGTGTGTTTATTACAGTAAAAGGTTTAAAATTTGAAATCTTGTACAATTCCTTGAAGTCAATTGCTGTGAATTTAATTATCTTTTTAAAGTCATCAGTCTGTACAAAGTTGGTGAGACAGGTCAGCATCTCGTCATTCCTAAAGTCATTTGGTTTTTCCTACTCTTGGACATGTATCAACAAGTTGTCATTTCAGTGCTGATGTTTGAGCAAAGCAAGGGGACATAGTGGACTTGGTATTCAACTGGTTTGTCCAAGATTCAAATAGGATGATCACTTGCAGAGGCCAAAAATAGTGGCTATCAAACCAGCTGTTCTGTGGCATGGGGAGAAACATTTCATCATTGTCATAACATGCACTGAGCTGATGTAATCACAGGCTTCCATCCACAGGGCAACTGCAGTCCTATACTAAATAATCATAAGCATTAAAATAGCAACAAGGAAAGAAACGAGCACATGTGCCTGTCAGTCCTTCAGTGTAGCAGAGTAGTCAGTGTGAGGCACAGAAATTATCCTGTTTGGGGCAGTGACAATTTGCATTATTAGTAATCCAAAGTAAAAATACATAGGCATCTGTTGCCAAACAGTGGACAGACCAGGTAAAAACAGAAAGAACTGTGGATGCTGTAAATCAGGAACAAAAACAGAAGTCACTGGAAATGCTCAGCAGGTCTAGCAGCACCTGTGAAGAAAAACCAGAGCCTACATTTCAGATCCCGTGACCCAGAACTTTCTGAGTTTTTCCAGCAACTTCCGCTTTTGTTCCAGCCAAAAATAGTACTGTCCACTATTAAATCAGACAATTGGCGCTCCCTAGATTCAAAGCACTACGCTTTCTCAGTCTCTGTAATTTTACCAAGCTGCTCAACCTTGGGTTCTCACAAAGCAGCCTATCATACACACTGAGTTTCTACTGATGTTTGCATTTTAACCATTTGTTTTGAACATTTAGCATTAGCAGACATTTGGGTAATTAAGGTCCAAACCACAGTTTCCTATCAAGTCACCACTCTGCCACTTTCAGGCAGGGCAAAATATAGTACAATATTATCAGCACTTTTTTAAAGAGCAAGTAAAAGGAGCACCCAGAGGCAGTCAATAGCACCGAGAGGAGAAGGTGAAGGGAGCATCCCAAGTTTAAAGGTGCTAGAGGAGAGCCTAGAGTTTCACAGTGTTACAAACAAGTTAGGAGGGGTGAACTGATTCCTTCCTTTCTCTCAGTCCTCCATTTGTTACAACAAAGTTTGAATTTAAATAAGGTATGGAGATGCCGGTGTTGGACTGGGGTGGAGAAGTCAAAAGTCACATAACAGCAGGTTATAGTCCAAAAGGTTTATTCAAAATCACAAGCACTGCAAAAGCTTATGATTTTGAATAAGCTTATTGGGCCTATAACCAGGTGTCGTTTGACTTCTGAATTTAAACAAGGAGGTGATATTACCAATTATTTATTTGTAAGACAGTATGGAGCTTAGTACCAGAAACTAGGCAGCCAGGTTTCTTAAGTAACTTATTCATTGCAAGCACAATTTACTTGAATGATGGTGTAAGAGTTATTAACAAAAGGTTTAAATTATGCAAGTATATAAAAAAAACCCTTTCTTGGAAAAATAACTCATACACAAACTCCAAGTCTCAGAAATTTACTAAAAACTCTGCAGGGTGCTATGCTAAATATTTTTGCCAAGAAACAGTTAAATTTAGAAAAACAAAAATCACAAATTGTCCAAATGTTGGTCTTTATCCAAAGTCACTTTTCACACAAGCTGTTGGCACTAGTGTGTCTTCCTGGATCAGTTATGACTAGCTGAAGTCATTTTTCTGGTGAAGTGGTTTAGATATTGAATTTTCCTTTGGGAACCCTCTGCTTGTAGTGATGAAGTTTTACAGTGGATTTACAGCCCACAGATTTCATGAATAGGGTCTCAGAAAAAAGTGAGCAGAGGCAAAGACTATTGCTCCAGGCAAATTAACTTATTGCCTGTCTTCAAATCCCTTTTCTATGTTTGCACATAAACTGAATTAAGCAATGCCTCTGAAAATACTGTAGATTCTGCATCTCCATGCAAGTAGCTTGACCCTTGCAAATACAATATTTTGCTACTTTATTCAATGTATTTTGCTTTTCAAAGTGTGTTGTGGTTTATGGCTGAACAGAGTGAAGCTGCAAGTTTGATGAGTGAGGACACGGAGGGAAGAAAGTGTTCCTTTCTTTCTCAGTCTTTTTCAGCTCCAGTATTTTGTTCTTACTTTGGTGCGGGGAAGAAGCTGATTGGTGAGTGAATGGTAGGTTATTCTACTTACAATAAATAACTTGTAAAGTGAAAACACAGTAGGGTACCTCAGATGGGTGGAATGCATCTCCTGTAGCATGTCATAGATTCACCATGTGTCAATGACAAAAACATCTACAGGAAGCGCCACCAGCTGCAGAAGTAAAGGTCTGGATTTTGAAACACATGTGGTACCAGGTATCAGTGTGAGGCAGAGAACTAATGGACAGAAAGTGTAGGGAGGGGCTCACACCATAGGTTAGGAACACGCAGGCAGCGAGGGAGTGACTGACAGCCATGCAGTCTAACAGAACCAGGCAGATATTACAGGAGACCCCTATATCAATCTCATAGGCCAACAAGTTTTTTATTTTGGAAACTGGTGAGAGCGATGGTTCTTCAGACAAGTGCAGCAAGAGCTAAACCAACAAAAACAGGGATGAGGTCCTGAACCTGATATTAATGAGTTGGAAAATAACTTGAAAAGTGGGGCTCAAAAGCAATTATCTCTGGCTCACTTCCAGTGCCACATGCTGCAAATGGAACAGGAGGATTGAACGATCGAACATGCGGCTGGAGAATTGATGTGGGAGGGAGGTCATCAGGTTTCTGAGTCATCGGGACCAATTGTAGCGTAGGTGGAACCTGCACAAGATGGATGGGTTGCATCTTAGTGGGACTAGATTTGCTAGTGCTGTTTGGAAGGGTTTAAACTAGATTGGCAAGAGATGGGAACCTGAGAGGGTAGTCAGATTGGAGTGAAGCAAAACTGGAAACAGGAAATAGAAGCAAAGTAAGTTGGCATGATTCAAATCAGATCAGGATGTGGAATAACGTTAAATAGGTGAAGTTAAGGGCACTCTCTCGAATACACCCATTATTTGCAACCAAATTGATGATTCAGAAGTGTAAATTGTGGTTGATTTGATTTAATTACCATTATGGAGACAGAGTTACAAGGTGACTAGAATGGGAACTGAAAGTTCAGGGATATTAGGAAGGATTGGGGGACGGGCAAAGGAGGTGGGGGTAGCGTTCTTAATAAGGAACAAGGTCAGTATATTAGTAAAATAAAATCTTATTTGAAGAATCCAAGATGGACAACCAATTTAGGAAGAGCTAATCTACCACAAGAGGTAACAGGCTTTGATGGGAATTGTTTGTAGGTTACCAAACTGTAGTATTAATGTTGGCCATGGTATAAATCAGGAAACTACAAGTGTGCGTAACATGGGTAGTACAGTAATAATGAGGGACTTCAATTCATTGATGAAGAAGATTTAGAACCATTTAGGACTGAGGAGAAAATTCTCCACACAGAGAATAGTGAGTCTGTGGAATTCCACTGTGGAACTACCACACAAAGTGGTTAAGGCAAAAGCATTATGCGTTTCCAAGGAGGAGGTAGATATAGCTCTTGTAGCTAAACAAATCAAGGGAGATTGGGAAGGTGGGAATAGAGTTTTGCACGCAATGATCTGCCATGATCATATTGAATAGCATCAAATATCTTACTCCTCCTCCAAACTTCTACATTCCAATAACTACACTTCAAAGGTACTTCACTAGCTAGGCTTCTTGAAAAATCTGAAGAACAGATTAACGTAAGCTTTTGATTTCTTTTTGATATGCTATTAGTTTATGTAGTTGAGCTATTACACAGACCTGTCTGGAGGTTCCTGTGCAAATATTAATAAAGAAATAGAGAATTTGATAGGATTGAAGTCTGATAGATTCTCAGGGTGTGGGGCTGACCTGTACCTGTTCATACAAAGTGACCCATACCTGCTTACACCAAACCGGCCCATGTCTGAAAGACAAAAAATAACTGACAAGAATTAAAACAAAATGGGACAGCCTGCTTTAACATTTAAGTGAAACATAATGGTACCTTTGAACAAGTCTACTCCCAGGACAGCAAAAGAGCCTTTCCACCAACCATCCAAGACAATTGTGATAAGAGAATGCCTAAGAGCAGACAAATGATTAATTCCAGCCTCATTAATGAAAAGATGATTGTCCCAGTAAATGAATAACAGCCCATGAACCAGCCAGATTAACTCCCTAAGCAGCTGCAAAGACAACAGCTTAAGTTATTTTGTAGTAAATAGTTGTTTCTTTGGATTTACTCACAATATTAAGAAATAGGCTCTAGCAAAAGATTCTTCTGATAATCATAGAAGCAGTTTTCAACATAAAGGATACACGTATAACCAAAGTATAATACAAGTATTAGGGGAAAAGCATTTAAGCCCAGATGTAAAAGTTAATTAGCCTTAGGAAATGCCTTCTTTTATCCCTGAACAGAATAGATTGTCCACAGCTCATTAATCACAAAGACCTAACAGTAGAAGTAGCTGTACAACTTTACACTTTGTAACTGAATTTTATTACAAATCTTATACGAAGTGGTTAAAACTAACTGTTTTTTGTATTTTTACATACATAATTAGGACAGTAGGAAATATCAGAGGAGTAACTGAATTTGATAAAGGCAGCACATGGAATATAATGAATAACAGAATTCAAGCTGTCCTTAAAGATAAGCAAGCCTGAGACAGATCCGAAGGTGTGTAGCCAGTAATATTGGAATGTGAATGAATGGGATGCAAAGAAAGATCCCAAGGCCTAGTGATTACAATGTCTGGTAAACACCATAAAATCATGGAAACTTGGGGCTGTCCACAGGAATGCCCATCATTGATTAGGTGTCCCACGGGATTGGGTGTATGGATTAAGGGGGAAGGACAGTGATTACGCTGTATTTGATTATTGTAACACAAAATGTATAAAAATACTGTATTTGACTGTAAAAGTCAGAGTGTGTCATTGATCTGAGCCAAAGATTAAGGGAAAACTTGCTTTCTCACGTCGAAGCCAGACTCGGGGAAGATCCTTTGGCCCTTTCCCTGCATCAACCAGTTTCTGCTTAAATAAACATCTCCCACTTGCCTGAATCCTGCCTGCCTCCTGAGTCTTTGTTCCCAGTCAGGAGGTACGCTACTACACAGGGCCTAATAATCTACATCCCAAAGTACTTAGGAAATGCTCTAGAAATAGTGGATGCAGTGGTGATCATCTAAGATTCTAGATACTCTGACTCAATTCCTTCAGAATGCATGGCAGCTCATGTAACCACACTGGAGGAAACAAACAGTAGGAATTAATGGATCCTTTTCAAATTGCCAGGCAGCAACTAATGGGGTGCCACAGGGATCGGTGCTGGGACCCCAGCTATTCACAATGTATATTAACGATTTGGATGAGGGAACAAAATGTAACATCTGCAGGTTTGCAGATGATACCAAGTTGGGTGGGAGGGTGAACTATGACAAGGATCCTTCAGCATGATCTCAACAGGTTGGGTGAGTGGGCAAATCAATAGCAGATGCAGTATAATTTGGATAAATGTGAGGTTATTCACTTCGGAAGCAAAAACAAGAAGGCAGATTACTACCTGAATGGTTGTAAATTGGGAGTGGGGAGTCTGCAGCGGGGCCTGGGTGTCCTTGTGCACCAGTCGCTGAAGGTTAGCATGCAGGTACAGCAGGCGGTAAAGAAAGCGAATGGTATGTTGGCCTTCATTGCGAGAGGTTTCCAGTATAGGACAGGAATATGTTACAGTTATACAGGGCCTTGGTGAGACCACACCTGGAATATTGTGTGCAGTATTGGTCTCCTTTGCTGAGGAAGGATGCTCTTGCTCTCGAGGGAGTGCAGTGAGGGTTCACCAGGCTGATTCCGGGGATTGCGGGTCTGACGTTTGAGGAGGGTTGGGATTGTTTTTGCTGGAGTTCAGACAAATGAGGGGGATGGTCTCATAGAGATTTATAAAATTCTAACAGGACTAGACAGGGTTGATGCATGGAAGATGTTCCCGATGGTGGGTATGTCCAGTACAAGGGGTGACAGTCTGAGGATTTGGGGTAGATGATTTAGGACAGAGATGAGGAGATGTTTCTTCACCCAAAGAGTGCTGAGCTTATGGAATTCATTGCCACAGGAAGTAGTTGATGCCAAAATATTGAGTGTATTCATGACGTGACTAGATATAGCATTTGGGGCAAATGGGATCAAAGGTTATAAGGAGAAAGCAAGATTAGGCTATTGGGTTGGATAATCAGCCATGATCGTGAAGAATGGCGGATCAGGCTTGAAAGGCTGAATGGCTTCCTCCTGCTCCTATCTTCTATGTTTCAATGTTTACTATTTAAAAAGGGAAGCAGAGAGGAAACAGAGAATTATAGACCAGTGAGTCTGACGTTGGTAATGGGGAAGATACTAGAGTCCATTATCAAGGATTTCATAGAAGAACCCTTAGGAAACAGTGGTAGAATCAGACACAGGATTTACAAAAAGGAATCGTTTTGAAAATTCCACTGGAATTCTTCTAGGATGTAACTAGTAGAGTTAACATTTTGATTCAAAGATGAGAATGTTGTTTAGAAGAATACAGAGTAAATCTTCTTGGTCCTAACAGAATCCTTAAAAAACAATGTTCTGACAGGAAACAGTTGTGTTAAATCAACGATGGTGGAAACATATTACGAACAAATTATCTGGGTAAAGTATCACACTTTGAATATTGTGCCATGAGGATGAATATATCTGACCAGTGTTACTTGATCTTGTGAAGTGGGATGCTGTATGGAAGGTCATTGTAGAAATCATACTCAATAAAACGGTGATAAATCACAGAGTTATTTATCAGGCCAGCTGACAGGAGGACAGCTTAGTGGAATTTGAAGGATGGAAACTAGACACTGACAGTGCTGGGAGTGAAGCCAATCGTGTTTTTGTGATCTCGTCACAAAGCACAGATCCGAATCAAGTTTTTTTTCAGGACAGTGATCCCAAGAGATCCGACCAGCTTGCCAGGGTGAAATGAAGCTGTTTAATTTGGCTAAACTGCAATTTAACAACAAGGTGATAGATGAGATTGCTGCACTACTTTCTAACATTAAAGGTGACGTACAAAGAATTTCACATCCTTATGAAAGTGGAAGAGATGCACCATCCGATCACAACGCCAAGAAATTTCGGAACCTGAAGATGCAATCAAAGATCTGAAGTTGCTTGGATTGGTTAGAAACTCAGGGGCAATTCTAGATTCTGGTAGTCACAGGGCTTTCATTCTTTTTAAGGCCAAATACTCCAGTAAAATAAATAATCTGAAGTGTATACATTAAAAACAGAGGGAGAATTCATTCAGGAATTATGATGTTACACTGAGCAGGGTATGAATACCACCGGAACAATAAGGGGCCACTAAGTGATAATGCTCAACCCAACCAGAGCGTCAGACATTCTGCATGATATAATAACAAAAGAATATATAGACCCATGGAAACACAGAACAGTTATAGCACAGAAGAAGGCCATTCAGCTCATTAAGTCCATGCCAGCTCCCTGCAAAAGCAACTCAGCCACTCCCACTCTGCAGCTGTTTCCCCACAGCCCTGCAAATGTTGCTTCTTCAGATATTGATCTAACTCCCTTTTAAAAGTTGTCTCCACCACACAGTCAGACAGTGCTTTCTAGGTCCTAACAACTCACTGTGTAATCAGGTTATTTACTCATGTCACCATTTCGTCTTTTGCCAGTCACCTTATATTGGTGTCCACTAGTTCTCAATTCGTCTGTCAGTTTGAACTGTTTCTTGCTGTATATTCTCTCACGATTTTGTATACCTCCATAAAACCTTCTCCCAATCGTCACTTCTCTGAGGAGAACAAACCCAGCTTTTCTATTTCACATAACTGAAATCCTACTGTTGCAACTATTTTTCTAAATCCTTTGCATACCCTCTCCAAGTTTCATGCCCATAATTTCTACCCAGAACACAACAAGAGGGCACTGGAGGTAGGTAGGCCTGCAGAATGAACTGGATGATCTCCCTGCTACAGGCCCCAACCTGTCAGAAATTGGAGGCAGCCTATTGCCTGCCTTCAATCCAATTGAAGACCTTGGGTGACTAACCTGGCCACTTAAGGGCTGCTCTCCCACAGGCTGTAACCTCGGGGCTACCTGAAGGACAACAGGGAATGTGGGAGAAACTGGCCGATAAACCTGCTCAGGCCTTGGGTCAGGTGTCGGGAGGTGCAGCTCCTTCACCACTGACCCCCTTCTATAAATGGAGCATCTGCACCAAGGTCTGTCCTTTCCCCAGTCACTCCCTCCCAATCAACCTCCACCCCCAACCTGTCCAATGTGACTACAAAAGGCCACCTTGCTTCGTCCTCCTCCCGCTGAGGTCTCTGAAATTCTGGTGCAAGGACCAGGCTATGGAGGGTGTGGTAGAAAGATGCAAGTGGGAGATACTGTCAGGCATGTACTGGGAGCTCTCCAGAGCTGTGCAGTTCCTGGAAGTGTTGTTTTGGTGTGACAGTGGTCTGTTCCATATGTTGAAATATAGCTCGCAATGTATCACAACTGGCCACTTGCCTTGCAAAAGAGAGATAATAAGGGAGTTATTGGCCATGTCTAGAGTGGATCCGCCTGTCTCTGATTGTTGTAGCCCAAGGGAAACTGCAACCACAGACCCCATGATGGGGAGCATTGGTGTAATCCCAGGCACTAAACCAGTACATGATGCCTTTCAGCAGCACAGCCTGCTGGCTTCAACAATTTCTCACGGTTCCCCAATGGCACAGTCCTCCCTGTTACCCCAGCAACACAACCCTTCTATTTCCCCCAACTGCATATCCTACCTGTTCCCCAACAGCACAGACCTCCCTCTTCTCCCAACTACACATCCTCCCTGTTCCCCCAACAGCACATCCTTCCATTTCCCCCAACTGCATATCCTACCTGTTCCCCAACAGCACAGACCTCCCTCTTCTCCCAACTACACATCCTCCCTGTTCCCCCAACAGCACATCCTTCCATTTCCCCCAACAGCACATCCTTCCATTTCCCCCAACAGCACATCCTCCCTCTTCCCCACACAGCACATCCTCCCTCTTCCCCACACAGCACATCCTCCCTTTAGCTCTAAAAAAGGAAGTAGATAGTATTTCACTGCAAGTTCTCCCTACACGGTGTAATGACCAATATATGGTACATTCAATAGTATCAGTGCTACAGAATCAGATGATGCAACCCATATTCTCTCATCTTCAAGACTGGCAGAAAAGTAGACTACGGGTCTCCTATGATTCAGAGTGCAGACTTTACTGCCCCATACTGAGTTAACCAATAGTGTTTGTAATAATGGATTGTAACGGTGAGTCCTATTGCATTACCAGCTGCTGCAATGTTGCACAGACCATACCACCTTATGCATTCTCAATTTTTCACAGAAGACAGACTGAAAAGCACCCCAGCGAGAGACGTGAATGAATTGAATATCTGTCAATTTCTCAGTGACCCCACCAGCTGATCAACTCGGCCCTGGAACAGAAGGGAGACTTTGGTTGCAGCTTTGTAAAAGAGACAATAATGGATGCTGTGCTAGACTGAAGTTGCAATAGAGGTGCTCAATACTAGCTCATCAGCATAGCCCTTTATTACTTGCAGAATGTTTGACATATTGATGGTCTTCCTGTAAATAGTAAGAATGAATGTAATATGCTTATTAACCTTTGTCTTCCTTGTGTTCACATTAATGGAATGGATTGTTTATCTGTGAGTGGTATTAGTATTTTATCAAGTCGATGAGCATTACAGTCCTGTTCTCTGTGTGCTTGCTGTAGTATCTATCTCTCGTTAGCAACTGGCACTGCTAACTGTGCTGTTGCCATGGTAACAGCATGGATTCGATGCTTCTTGACTAGCTCCTCATAGGATCAAAAGAGCTACTGTTAATGAGATTGAGCCTGAATGCATCTGTAAAGAATTTTACCTGATCTCTAAAGATCTGGTCTCCTGCAGGTGTTGAACTCGATGTCTTCTCCCATCATCAAATATACAAGTTCACTTCTCAAAATCTCCTTCCCTGAATCTCAGCCATGTTTTTGGTGCTGATTTCTAGCTGACAATTCACAAACAAAATGACTTGTTGCCAACACATAAATGCGATTCACTCATACATGATTGCAGACTATTGAACAGCATTGAATTCTCTTGTTGTGCAATGTACTGCTGCAGCACTTTGTAGCTCTGTCTCCCCCCTGAGGGGCCTTCACTGTTCTAAATTATTTCCCAGGGTGCAGTGCACAGCACAGCTAGAGTCTAATGAATAAGGGTTTAGTTCAAAACCAATTTTTAATAAAATAACAAGTTCACCCAAACTCAGCAGTTTCTATTTAGTGATTAAAATAACAGTGAGCTCTCCATTTAGCTATGGAAAGATGTACTCAAATTTAGGGTATAGAGATGTAATACACAACAAATATGTAGGCCTGTTTGCCAACTGTTCATCATTCATGTTGAACCAATGTAGTTAAGCTTCTCACTCTGCAGGAACATTCAAGGGAACAGAAAAAAATTAATTTAAAGGCATGTGCTGTGATAGCATTTCTAAGACAAGCAGCATAATCTTTGAGACATTTTGTGGCTCAAAATTTCATACTCAGCCCATGTGCTACTCAACGTGCCACTTTTATCTTTACACACAAGGGTGGGGTTCTCAGTGCATCTTGGGAGATGCAATAGGGTGTGAGAGGGAGTGGAGCTGGAGGTAGATCAGTTCAATCACTCAGCAGTCAAGATTCCACAACATTGCTTAAAGGTCTGTCAAATCTCATCCCTCACATTTTTCAGCCATACGCCACCTCTTGCACCCTCAGTTTGCTCATGCCTCACTTTATCCTCTATATCCCCTCTATATCCCACATGATTCCTCCATGTTCCCACAGATCACTTTAGACATTCCATGGGACATCTCTGAGATATGGTCCGTGACATTATCAGTAGTAGTCATCTAGTGTGCACTCCTTAGGTGCCATACAGTAACAATGAGAATTATTTCAAAAATCATGGCAAAACGTTAAAACCCTAACAATCTAAGAAAGCCTGAATGTGAGCGCATTAGGATGGACAGAAGAAAATCAAGTGCTGGGGTGGGGGAGGGGGAGGGTGACACTTGTAATCCTTTAAGTGTCTATTAGGTCTGTAAATAAACAAGACACCACATCAAACATGTATTCTATTATTATGGTATTGAAAAGTTCTCAACCGAAGAAGTGTAAGGGCAGACAATTTCTTTTTACTTTCAAAGCAGTTTTGTTTAAAACAGCACATCTGGCAGTCCAATTAAATCAGAGCACAAAATATTAACAGCAGAAAGCACCTATTTAGCACTTTCATGAAATTGTAGTCCTTTCTCCATTCGAGAAGTACTGTAATGCAGGTGAACAATTGCATAATGCTGGTCAATGTAAGGTTTAACTTACCTTTAGAAGACAGATCTCCATGATGGCGAATCTCTTTATTAAAAACACATCTACATTAGAATACACAATCTAACTGTGACATTTGAAGGTGTGAAAAAGTTTACATTTACCTTTCAAAATGTTTCCAACCCCTCAGCAGGCTTACTTCAGTGGTCACAGACATTTTCAGGAAGTAAGTTTTCTTTTAAGTGCTTACAAAACTCATTCTGGTACATGAAATAATATGCAGGAGGAAATGTAAATTTCTAGTGGTCATCACACTGGGGACCTTGACCTTGGAGAGGTGCTTATCTACTGTGTATCTAACATCTTCCCAACCTGCAAAAAGGCCAATGAAAATGGCTTGGAACAGGAAGGCAGAGGAAAACTATTTTTCAAGCAAAAACAAACACTATGTTTAGCATTTTCCAACTCTATTCTCACCTCAGCTGGGAGACAAAATCTGTTCCAATGACTCTGTTGCACACCTAGCTGCTCTAATGGATACTCAGGCTCACACACAGCACATGCCCCTCAGTGAAACCTGCTGGAATCAGGTTTTGTTATTATTTCTCCTTGAGTTCTACAATGTACTGATGCCAACCCACCCATTATTGCTTGGTAAGTTTCCCTGCTAACTGTCTGATCTTGGCTGTCATGTAAAAGCTGAATATGTGAATGTGTCTCTCTACATTTTGTACATTCATGAGTAATAGCGAGGCTAAACTCTATTTCTTGCACTTCTGTAGATTTTCTTTTAGAAAGATCTAGGCCTAAAATACACAATAGAAGGTGATCTAAAATATACCTTTAGCGCCCTACTTGTCAGATCTTGTTTGTTCTTCCAGGTAAAGGTGACTATGTCCATCATTTGGTGCTTTCAGTAGGGTTAGTTCCTGATGATATATAGTTATCAGAGATATCTTCTCATTCTGTTATCAACTATCTATCAATTTTACAGCTCCCACCTCTGATTGAGAGGGATGTAGATAAGTCACTTATCTCCATGATGTCTCCTTTGAGTCAATGAATTGAACTACATGGGTGGATCACATTCAGATCTCTCTCTCTCTCTCTCTCTCCTGTATATTGCTCTTTCTTTTGTGAGGGCCAGTAAAAACCTGTCTGTGAAGGTGAGGTTTTCACTTAAAATGGGTGCTGCGTATTCAATGTAGGTACCAATGAGACAAATGCATATTGACTGAGGGTATGTGGCAATGAGAGATACCTAAATGGAGAAGAAATTAAGGTCTTAGAAAGTGAGGTCTAGGTGCTGTTAGTGGGACCAGGCAAGGATGGCAGGTTTACTTTCCTAGAAGATATAATTGAACCAGATGGGTTTATTTTACAACAATTGAAAGTGGATACGTAGTCAACATTAGGCTAGCTTTTTTTTGCAGATTTTTAAAAAAATGTATTCAAGTTTTACCATCTACTATTGGCAAGGTAGACTTAAAGCCATAGGACATGGATATGTCAGAAAATGAAATCATTTCTCCTCACTCAGTGAACTCATTAAATTACTTTCCTCACTTTATTCAAGACACTTGCGATGATATACCCACTTCTCACCATGTCAGGTACTGCTAGCTATGCCACCTTGTTGCGTGCCAAAGGTTTCTTCCTCAGATTTTGCTAGGAAAAGCACATCCCTCCTGCTCTGACTGTAACCAGTTGTACCTCCGTGATTATTGCACATTATTAAACTTTAGTGCTATTCTTGCTGTTCTTACACCTGTCCTAAATATCTCTCAGCTCCTCCAAATTCATTGTCCCTTTAAATATAATTGAGGTCATTTCATGCGGATGTCTGCTGTGTGGCTAGGCAATGTAAATGGAAATGTATTGCCTCAATCAAGCTGCAGTGGGAAGGAGCAGTTTTAGTTGATTTGATTTCTTGGTTTTGCCCACGCAATTCTATATGGTGCTTGGAATAAAGATCACATAAAGATTCCAACCTCTCTTTCTTCGTCACATTCCTAGCAAACCATAATGAAACCAAATTCCCTGGATAGTCATCCTAGTGAGACGGAGTGCCTAGGACTGAGAGTGTGTGATTCTCTATGATTTAACAGGAAATAAACTTATTCAGACTGGTTTAGAGGGGACTTTGATGCATTTGGACTTAGATTTCTGTATGTAGTTCTGCAATTATCTAAGGTTAACCTCTGTGAAAGAAATTAGATAGTGACCCTGATCTGAATAATTCATGATTCTGAACATTGAAGCCTCTTACCTGCCTAGTTCTTTGACTTCACCTTCTCTCCCTGCGTTTGACTGGAGTGTTCAATGCTGCACTTTGGCAATTTATGCCAGCCTATCTCTAACTAAAATGGCAATGTGATTCTGGACTTTGAAAAATACTTACGCTTTTTTTTCTTTTATTCATGCATGGGATGAGGGCATCGCTGACTAGGCAGCATTTATTGCCCGTCCCTAATTGCCCAGAGGGCAGTTCAGAGTCAACCGCATTGCTGTGGGTCTGGCATCACATGTAGGCCAGACCAGGTAAGGATGGCAGTTTCCTTCCCTAAACGACACTAGTGAACCAGATGGGTTTTTCCCAACAATCGACAATGGATTCATGGTCATTATTAGACTCTTAATTCCAGATATTTATTGAGTTCAAATTCCCCATCTACAGTGGCAGAATTCGAACCAGGGTCCCCAGAACATTATCTGGATCTCTGGATTAACAGTCCAGCGATAATACCACTAGGCCGTCATCTCCCCATAAGTGAGTAGAAACAGGAGTACTTTGTGCCATTATTGTCTCAATGTCATCATGAGTTGTTTGAAATAAGTTTCAGATAATCCTAGTAGATCCTAAGATTTGCCAAACACTAAGTCTGAAGCAAACACTCTCTGAAAAGCAGAAACATACACTTATACACTCACATACATTCATGTTTGTTCACCCATCCCCACAAACACTCATGTATCCACTCAAATTCAGAATCTCTGACACAATGATGTACTCATACACGTTTGTTTAGAACAGCTTTATTCACGTATGTTATTTCATGCTTGTATTTTTATGTTCTGATGCCACTAACTAAATAGCACCCCAGGACAGTCACATTGCATATCTGCTGTACTCGAATGTCAGAACATTGAAGCAAAATGCGACTTCCATGAAGTTATTTTCTCAAATTACAGCACTGTGCCAGGTAAGTCATAGACTGGATTTAACACTCACCCCAACATGGGCACAGTATAATTGAATTGGGAGGGTAGGTTATGTTTGTGAAGTGGAAAACTAATCAGCTTTCCAAAACCATCCCTTCACAACAAACCGAATTAGTTTGAGAAAACAATATGTAACATGAGATTTGAACAGCTGGATGGCCCAAAGATCACTAAGCATTATTTATTCCACTGGTATTGGGTCATCACAAATGTAAAGGGTAAATAAAGTTAAACAAGGAAGTATTGGGTAATCACATGGAATGAAACCTATGGCTGAGGAGTCCTTTGTTTGTCTGATTCCCATTCCCATCAGCGCTCCTTCAGCTGCGTTCCTTCATTGTCACGACTAGTGTGGGAGTCTCCGACTCAACTGTTCGAGCTCCTCTCCTCATAGCACCCTCTTTCACCATCGCCACCTTTTGTGAAGAAGGGTCCTGACCCGAAACGTCAACTTTCCTGCTCCGCTGGTGCTGCCTGGCCTGCTGTGTTCCTCCAGCTCCACACTGTATTATCTCTAACTCCAGCATCTGCAGTTCTTACTATCTCCATGACACACTATCGCTATTTGAAACACTCACAGTCCACAGTGACCATTTGCTGAGCAGTCGTGTGTTTTGCAGGGTCACGCCTGAGTCCATTGATATGACTCCAGCTACTTATTACCGGATGAGTCAGATCCCAGGCTGAAACCTGACTATATAAATCATTTTTTGATTAGCTTTAGATTTAATAAAATGATCTCTCACTAGAACATAAGTACACAATGCTACACATTTTGTTTTAACAGTGACACAGAAGTTTATTAACAAAAGAAATG
This sequence comes from Ginglymostoma cirratum, assembly GCA_024137785.1. Classification (NCBI taxonomy): domain Eukaryota; kingdom Metazoa; phylum Chordata; class Chondrichthyes; order Orectolobiformes; family Ginglymostomatidae; genus Ginglymostoma; species Ginglymostoma cirratum. Next base: position 42,864,854 of record JAHRHZ010000062.1, read on the forward strand.
AAGATAAAATGGATTGAACAAAACCATCTACAAATAAAAAAAAAGATTTCTTAAATACACAGTCAAAGTATAATACCATAAATCCCAGAATAATCCATTATCAATTGAACAGTTTTTGTACAGCACCCAAAACACACACCTGATATGGTACCCAAAACACCATTCATGCAATACTCACATGAGAGTCCCTGCATTTAACATCTATGTAGGTTTAAGACCATTGTGACCTCAACTTGTAGACAGGAACTGCAGACAGCTTTTTCCTGGAGCTTTTCTACACCTGAGCTTAAAGGTACTCAGACTTAAGCAACCACTTCAGGGTTATATCCCAACACTGTCCACCATGGCTGCATGCAGCAAGGTCAAAAACCCCTGTGCCCCTTCTGCCAACCTCATGATGTGTTGCTTATAGCAATCATTAGGCATGTTTTCCAAGGACATTCAGATATCTCTGAACACATTCGGCCTGACATCGGGCATATTCTCAACTTCCTTACTTCCACAGGAGAATCAATCAGGTCATAAACAACTAGAAACACCAGGCTATGAAGAAAATAATTGAGAACAGATAGGGAGAGCTCAATGTAGCTACAAAATGGCATATCCAGCCCCTGCAAAGCAGAGATTCAGACAAGGGAAGAGCTATCAGTCAGCTTCCTCGCCTCATCAAGAAGCTCACAGAAAAAACCTGATGGACCATGTTTGACAGCTCCACTCCTGTGTCAAATTGGGCACAATGCTTCTAAGTTGCCCAGTTTCACACTCACTTTAGGGCAAGTCCTTTTCACTTTACACGAGATGAGCTACTTCCTGAAGGAACTTCCACACCCCTACCAGAGATCTTAGTAGGAGGCTCATCCTGTAGAATGTCTTATGAGAAGGGAAGGCCATTGCACTGGATGGGGTCTCTGTATTTGATGGAAATGGTGGTGGTGGTTGATGAAAGCAGTCTTGTTTGAAGTGCACAGCCCTGTCACAATTCCAATCCCTCTTTCAAGCATTCCTTGGGCAGGTTCAGCCACATGCTCATCATGGGTATACAGCAGGGCTGCAAGGACTCAATCCGTGCCTACTGTACAGTAATCTGTTCTGCCTGCCTCTTCTGCCCTAAGGTTTACATCCCCATGCTGACAATCACTTTCCTGATGGTAATCTGTTTCTTGAATTCTAAGGAGTCTAAGTTTTGCTGATGATCTGAATGCTATGATCCCACACTTCAAAGAAAGATAATCAAAGTTTATCACTATTAAGCCTCCTGAACTCCATCTGGACATTCCCACCTACTGCTGCTTCAACTAGGTGGTCTCCAGCTGCCCATCCCTGGATAGTCTGAAGGAGGAATCCAAGAGGACAATGCAATCGAAGAACTTCACCAGCTCTCAGGGACGTGGTAACTAAGTCCTCCACTTCAGCTTGCTGCATTCAGAAAACCTCTATTATAGCTGTGCCAAGCTGTTGCTGCCCACAAACCCCATCTCAGTATTTCAAAGATCCATTATAAACTCTCTTGAACAGCTGTACTTCTTCCTAATGTTTCCGAATGGGCTCTCCTGCTCAGATCTTCTAACTTGTGTTGAGGTCCCTGGAGACCATAATCAGTTGTCTGCCCTTAATCCAGTCTTTATTTTCCGGATAATTGGGTGTTTCTGGTCTTTGTCTGAATCTGTCCAGCTGACCAGGACTGTCGCTTCCGTCCTCCATAGCGTCAAGGGAATTCACTTTGAGGAGCCTCTGCCTAGAAATCCAGTTTCCAGTGCTAACATCTGAGATTCCAATGATCCAGTGCAGCTTCAGCCTCCCTCACAGACATTGCCGAGTTCAACTCCACCACCATCCCCTCAACCTTGGCCAGTCATCTTTCAACCATATCCACCATGAATTGATATCTGTTCTGTGGACTCCCGGTGACTATGCCAAAAAGATAACATGACATTTGAACAGATGGATGGCCCAGAGATTATGAAGCACAAGTTCTTTATTTCATTGACATCAGGTCGTTCCAACCATGAAAGGCAATTGAGGTTAAATAAGGTAATATTTGCAGTATTTACATGGAATGAAGTGTCTGGTTTATATTGGGTTGAAGAATCCACTGTTTGTCTATCCCTTCTTCCCATGAGCCCTCTCTCATTCCCCCGCCCTGATACCCTGTCTATCCAGAGAGGTTCCCTTTGACTACTGACAGCACCCTCCCTCACCGTCGCCACCTGGTATTGAAGGTTCTATTACAAATAAGTGGTATGCCTGGCTTTCCTCGAGATATCCAGCTTTGTAACTTCTGTTTTCTGAATTTCTGACCTTTGCATTACCTGAAGTAAATAAATGGTACAGAATTTGGTAATGATTTAAGTTGAGCAATATTCCTTATTCAAAAGGTCAAATCTAAAGACCTTTCTTGAAAAGTGCAGCTTGTCATTTTAAGGCAAGTAGAAATGACATGGCAAGTCTAAAAGCTATTGTACATAATATTTATACAGTGATGTCTACCTGGACTGACTAACATAATTAATTACACTGTCTATTTTTGTCTCAACCACAAGTATTGCGTTTCTCCGCTGTTCTTTAAAGTGAATGGCTGAATTAGCTGCTCTGCTCCAAATTTCAGCCATGTACATTTTTATTTGACGCTTGGAACATTATGATGAAGCAGTAGCAATTCTTAGATTTTACAGGGCAGATTTGTCTCAAGATCGAAACAGTGAGCAAACGGTATACTGAACGGGAAACTGAGGGTATTCTGCTCGTAGGTTCTTTTCCCATTATGTGTGAGTTAGTCAGTACTGATAACTGCCAGCTCCAGCAAGCTGGGATGCTCATTGTGCGGGTCACTGAAATGATAAGTGTCTCATAATTGAAGCAGTTTAAGCAGAGCAGAGGGTGTGATGATAGCCCAGGGCCAGATGGCATAAAAGAAACAGCGAGAGTAAAGTTGGCAGCTGTCAGCCTCTGCTTGTGATTCCACTGCAGTGTTCTATTCTGGGTGACAGACTGACAATGCATTTTTAGTCCTCCTTGTGCCAATTCCCTCAGAAAGATTCTAGGGACTGTAAATCTTATCTGGAGGGTAAAAGCAAAACTGCATAAATAATTCTTTTTTTCAGAAAGCTTGAGAGGCCGATGATGAAGGATCAAGGCTCATGCCATTGGACACGTCCTAATTTAGAAAGTCTAAAGAAGATGAGGAGATAAATCAAAAAGGGGTCGAGCATAGAGCTTATAAAACTCTGTAGATTGCTAAAGGAAGCATTGACTGTGAAGATAAGGAGTTGCCCAGTTGGCTCAAATCAACTTTCCCTTAGAAATTTATTGCTGTGCAAAAGAAATCTATAGGACCTGGAAAGTTAATACAAAGTTGTTGCCAGCTACTGAGGATGCTGATATAGCAGTTATCTCCAGCCTGTTTTTCAATAGCTGGCCTACAGCAAATGATCAGGACCAGTACAATGCTAACCTGCAGTGTGGAAGAAACATGATCTCATGCATGAGTCTGTGTTGTAAGTGGGGCAAATAGATAACATCCCTGCCTTTGTCCTGGGAGCTGAGGTCGTAGTAATATGACACAAAATTGCTCTTTTATTAATGGGTAAGGTCATCTAAGCATTTTAATGCTTTTTCAATTCTATATTCCATGATTTGGTCAATCTAGTCTCAAAACATTTCATTCTATTCTGATACTTGGATCACTAGCACCATCTAACTACCTCAGGATGCACTTGTGAATGTGAATTTTTTTTTCTTAACTCTCAGGTATCTTCATTCATCATATTAGGTATTATGTCATGAACTGGATAATAGCTGCTTCTAAATTGAATTCTCCTCTCAGGACACCAGATCCTTGTTCTGCAAATCTGCCCAATTTTTCCATCCTTTTTTATTCAGACTCTCACGGAGTCTCTCACTGGATTATATATTAGGAGCCCCTAACATCACCCTGCTCCTTCTTCCAAGTGATGATTACTCTTGTGTGAGCCTGGACGGTGCCAATTGGCAATGTTATCAGAGCTAAGGTACATGGGCTAAAAATTGGTCCATGATGTCATGTAGGCACGGGGGTTGGAATTCATGACCTACCCTCAGTGATTCTAGTGGAGATAAGCAGCACTGAAATTTGATGTTGCTACCTACTTTAACTGACTGTAGCGTAAGACTGAGAATCTGCCACATTCAGCAGGAGGTGCACAGCATGCACGAATAGCATAGTGGTGCAGTCAGCCTTTTGTTCTCAAAGACAGTGCCTCCATCTTAGGGGAAAGCTGCATTAAATTACAGGACGCTGCTGCAGAATACTTCTGCTGCAATTCTAAACAAGGAACATGGAAAGTCAGGGCAGAGAGGGTGCTCCTTGGTCACACTGTTGAAGGAATCAGAGTGGAATGGCAGAGAACAATGTTATCAACTGAATTGAGGGATGGATATTTTTTTAAAAATTCATTGGGGAAGTGGGCATCACTGGTTAGGCCAGCATTTGTTGCCTATCCCTAATTTTCCAGAAGGCAGTTAACAGTCAACCACATTGCTGTAGGCCTGGAGTCACATGTAAACCAGACCAGATAAGGACAATAGTGAGCCAGATGGGTTTTTTTTCCTCCAATAATCAACAATTGATCTATGGTCATCATTAGATCCCTAATTCCAGCTGTTTAATTTTAGTTTTAATTTGAGCCTGCATTCCCAGAACATTACCAGGATCTCTGGATTAACGGTTCAGCAATAATACCACTAGGCTACTGCTTCCCCAGTGATTCTCCAGACCATGAGGCCAGCTGTGAGAGAGCTGGTGGCATCTGTCTGTGCTAAGACCACTCAGGATGATGGGATGTCTCTTCCTCGTGGTGCCCACTGGATCCTCATTCTGACAGCTGGCATGATGAGCAAGCTGCAGATAGTGTCACCATGGATCTCTTGCTTTCTGCCCTACTCCCCCACTCTCAGCCCAAACTTTCCCATCTGATTTTCAATTTTCAAACATCTAAGAACAGTCCAAAGATGTGCAGGTTAGTCAGATTGGCCATGCTAAATTGTGCCCAGGGTTGTGCAGGCTAGATGGGCTAGCTATGGTAATTGTGAGATTATAGGGATAGGGTGGGGGTGGTGGGGTGCTCTTCGGAGAGTGGGTGCAGAGTTGATGGGCCAAATGGCCTCTAACTGCACTATAGGAATTCTATGATTTTATGATTGCCCAATTGCAACAGCTCTAGGAGAAGGAGAGCAATTGCTCATCAATGATCAAGAGCTCTTGATCTGGCACTGACTATCACTGACTCAGACACCAACTCAGCACTTAGGCAATTATAGAGTTGGGATCAGCACACGGCAAGTCACTGGGCATGAGTAGGCTGCAGGCAGGCTGGGTTTGTGTGAACTGGAAGATGAGATCACACATCAGTTCTGTTGAGAGGGAAGTCAGATGCAGACCCCAAGAGAGTGGCTAGTAGAAGAACCCTGATGATGATGCACACTGGGATAGTGAGTGCACTGAGGCTATCCTCCCACACAGAGTCCAATCACTGACAGGGAACATGGAAGAGCTTAGCTTCAACTAGGTAAAAAGCATTACTCAGAACTTCCCCCCTCTGCAGCCCTCTGTTCCATTTCCCTTTTGTATTTGCAGACCCAGAGGCACAGCAACTGCTGCTCCCACACCGTTGGAGCCATTTTTAATGGCAGAACATTAAATCCTCTGCTTGCAGGATCCATGGCAACACTTGAAAAATATTTCAGAGACTTCGTAAAAACTATTCAAAATTACCTTGCCTGAAGGTTGGGTGCCTAGCCCTTTAAGTAATATTTGTTCTCAACCCCTTTTGCAACTGAACATATTATCCTTGGTTAGTGATAATTGAGTGGAGGTCTTGTGACACGGTAGTAGTATCCCTGCCTCTGAGCCAGGAGGCCTGTGTTCAAATTACAACTGCTCCAGGGGTGTGTAATAATATTTCTGAACAGGTTGATTAGGGGAAAAAAAGCAAGTGAGTCGAAGCCATGTGGCACAGTGGTAGTTTCCCTGCCTCTTAAATAGAAGTTCCAGGTTTAAGTCCCATTCCAGGACAATGACCCTAGAAGGCGTGCTTGTAACATGAACATGTGGGTGTGCTGGAGATAGGTAATGTTGGCGGATTGTGACATCAATCAGAGTGCAATAGTTACTTGAAGATAGTGCTGCCAGTTTTGAGTTCAGTGTTGCATTTAATGTCCTCTCATAACTTCCAACAGCAGGAAGGAGCCCTCACCAGTATTAATGAAGAGATCACCAATTAATTTAAGGGTAGTTGCTGATTGATTTCTGTGGCTGTTGCTGCAATTGTACAGTTGTTGGATGTTATCAAAGCTTTTTAAAGTTGTTAAAGTATAAAGAGAGTGGAGTGTGCCCATGGAAGGATTTTGTCTTGACTTCAAGGATTCTGGACAAATCGATTGCTCCCAGACATAGTGATAGTGGTTTACATTGCCTTTGGAGTGCAGCTTGACAGGGATTCTGAGCAGGGCAATGCAGAGCAAGATAATCGATTGCAAGATGGAGGGGGAAGGTCTCTTAACAGAAGCCAGATTTGCTGAAAGCGTTCAAAGAGCAATTCCCTGAGGTAAACCTTGGACATCTGCACTTTGCTAAAAGTTTCTGCACTAAAAGCTGCCACCTGCTGGAGCCAGTAGCTGTAATCTCAGGTGGCACTGCCTCTGACTGTGAAAGTGACCAGGGACATTTACGATCTGGGCTTCTTTCAGGCTAAATCCGGCAATGTTCACAACATGGAACAAGAACAAAGTAGCTGGAAAAGCCCAGCAGGTCTGGCAGCGTCTGTGAAGGAAAAAACAGAGTTAATGTTTCGGGTCCAGTTCCTCAGAACCAGACCCAACATGTTAATTCTGTTTTTCCCTTCAGAGGTGCTGCCAGACCTGGTGGGCTTTTCCAGCAACTTTGTTTTTGTTCCTGATTTACAGCATCTGCAGTTCTTTCAGTTTTTATTTAATATTCACAACATGCCCCACTTTACATAAAGAAGATCACTGAGGCCCTTATTCAAAGAGAGCTGAAAACATTCCATTATCTCTTGCCAGTGTATGGTGTTGTTCATATAACCTGTGCTAGTACATGGAATATGATTGAAGAGATCACTGTCTTGCTGAAACATCACTTCCATTGCCAGCACTGCTGCAAAAGTGTATTGCAGTACTCCGCAGGGTGGATATTAGGATTCTTAGTGGTCTGCTGCACCCTGCACAATCGCATCATCATGTGGTCATTGACACTAACAACACAGCAAGCAGCTGAGGAGGAAGATAGGAGAGGCAAACAGTGTCACTCAAATGAGGACTTTGACAGCATGGCCTACAAAACAAAGCTGACTTGGAAATACATCACCATTCCTTCACTGTCTCTGGGTCAAAATCCTGGAATTCCCTTCCTAAGGGTATTGTGGATCTACCAACAGCAGGTGGACTGCAACGGTTCAAGTAGGCAGCTCACCACCATCTTCTCAGTGGCAACTAGGGATGGGTACTAAATGCAGGCCAGCCAGATATGCCCGTGTCCCACGAGTGAATTTTATATAAAGGCAGTAATTGTGACTCTGGTCCTCCCTGGATGTGTATGATTTCCCTTTTCTTTGTATCTCCTTTATTTTGGAGGCCACAGAAATAGGATTTCAGCAAAACATTTGGTAATTCATCCTTCGGTACTGGAAGCTCTTCTATGTGTTTTTGTTTTTCTTTGGAAAGGCTCAAGCGTCTAGGAAAGGAAACTTAGAGATGATGGGCGCCAAACAGCATACCCCCAAACCAAGAGTCAAGGGTGCAGGTGAAAGACCATGCCTATTCATTTCAGAATACTTTAGAAACTGAAGACATCTCCTGTCTGCAGGACTTGTGAAGTGTTGGAAACTTTGATGTTACCCTGAAGAATATTGCAGCCTGCGTGGTAGTTGTCAAGGTTGGGAGGGGAAAAGCCTGCCAAGGTGAGAAACCTCACTGCACAGGCACTATTTACTCTGCCATTGCAAAGGAACTGGATACTGACCATCACCTCTATATCACTCCATGTTCCTATTATGGACCTTGCTCACCAGACAAATCAACACCATTGGCAATCCACAGAAATCAAAGCGCTTCTGGGATTTAGACCAGCAATCAGCAGTTTAAGGTGACTCTGGAGGTAGATTGTAAGGAAGCAAGCCCCCACCCTCCCTCCAGCTTTGCTATCAGGGGAAATAAGGTCTATCTCATCTATGCAACAGACTTGTTTGTCATTCGTGTGCCAAATCGGCTTGTGTGGTGGCCAACTGCAGTGCCATTATCTGCACAAACTGCAGGCTGGAAGGTCATCTAACATTGGACTGCAAGCAGACCTGTGTGATGCAGCAAGCAACCTCTACAGGACTGACCCAAAATGCTGCACAGGCAGGAACCAAAGAAGGACATGCAGACAAAGCAGTAAGCATGACTTCCATCAAGTAGATTGTAACCTTTCAGCCACTGAGCAGAATGAGACAAAGGTGGACACATGTTTAGTCATTGTAGTACATTATTCCACCAAGCACAATTGATTGCCCCTTTGGAGGTGCTGATTTACTTTAATTAGTGTGGACAAATTATATAATGCTCGTGTTATTGTCTCTCATGTTTAGGTGAGCAGCCACTGAACAACAGAGTCAGGAATAGCAGAATGTTCCGTTTATTTAAAGTAGCAGCATACATGAAGTTTGTATGCTGCCTGCATTGAAAGCAATGGATGCAGGTCAATCCTGAGGCATGCATTTCAATGATTTTCTGATCAGACTGTTTTTCTAAGAAAGGTTTTCTCTTTAACTTGTTATTGCACACTGCTGTAGCAGGTGAGACTTGAACCCAGGTCTCCTGACCCAGAGGTAGGGACACCACCACTGTGCCACAAAGGCCCTTTTTAAATATAGCGTGTAGATTAGAATAACATTCCTGGGATCAGTATGTGCAAGCTCATGGCAGTAAAGGGAAGACAGAAATAGCAGAAGATGACAGATCCAGTCCAATCGTGTAGGGCCTCCCTGTTTCCAACCAATATCCACATATATAATCATGTGCAAGCAGGGGTCAGTAATACTTTGGAAATGTGGAGATTTGTGCTGAAAGCTCCAAGAAGTGTTTTAACTTGTTTAATTTACCTCATTGAATTTTGTCATTGCAGGAAAATATATCTTGTATGAACTTTATGCATTTTAGGCAGATCACTGACAGTTAGATACAGACTAAAATGTCCTATATATTGCCCTAATCATGCAATCCTCAATCAGGTACAGAACAAGTACAAAAAGTACTGCCTATGGATTGCACTATTCTATTAAGTTTTTCCAAGTTAAATTCAACAGGAGTTAGTTATAGCCTTTTCTCATGCTTGGCTTTTTTTCAGCTTTATTTCTTCTCCTTGGCAGATTCCCAGTTTATTTCAGTGTTTGGTGATACAATGAGGGAAAATGAATTAGTTTCTAATTTCTGGCAAGATATGAAAATTCCTTTTTCTTGTGTGCAGTTATTAGATACTGCTGCATGAATTATATGTGCCCTATCCATAATCATTCATAAGGCAGACACAAGCAAGCTGTTTAACTGATACACCTGCAGCAACTTTCCAAGGTTTCTTTGACAGCATTTTCCAAATCTGCTATCTCTACCATCTATAAGGACTACAGAATGGAATCCTTCAAGCTGGAACTCTCCCAATACATCAAAGACCACTTCGACTCGGGAATATATAACTTTCCTCTATTGTTGCTTGATCAAAACCCTGGAACTCCCTCCTAATGTCACTCTGAGTGTTCCTGCGGCATTTGGACTGTAGTAGTTCATCACAACCTTCTTGAGGACAACAAGGGGTAGGCAATACATGTCAGTGCTGCTTGACTCTCATGACCAAATTTTTTAAAATGAGTAAATGATGAAAGCTCTCAAATATGAAACTTGCAAGCTTCCTGCAAGGTTAGAGATAAAAAAGGACTTTTTTGCAACACAGGATAGAAGATATACAGAATGGATTTCACGTGAAGACAAATGATTTGGATTCAACTGGAATTGCAAAATTGGCGGGACCAAATGAGAGATGCATTTGGTGCCAAAAAATGCTGTGGCACAAGAGGGATCCACCAACAAGTAACTTTAAGATCTGTAACTAAATTATTCAACAGATTGATGCACCATCATACCTGAGGGACCAACTTAAAAACAACATTGACCTAAGCACTTCGGAAAGTCTTCAATGTTTGAACTTCCAGCTTTATTTCTTTATTTTCTACTGAAAACTTAGAAGGTCTGCAATGTATAGCTTTTAACCTTATTTTGAATGTTTTATGCTACACTATAATTACTGCAATCTTCAACTCTTAACTTTGTTTTTTCTTTCTACCTTGTCCTTAAGATTTTGTACTTGGGTGCTTGCACCTAAGATGGCACCTTGTGTACTTTCCACTGTACCCCTGTACTTTTGTATTTGAGTACATATAACAATCAAATCAAATCAAATCAAATAAATGGAGACTTTACAATCAGCAGATAACATTCTAAACAATCAGGGCTCTTGGTTTCTGAAGCGGAATCTATCATCACAGAGTCATTGAATCATACAGCATGGAAACAGACCCTTCGATCCAGCTAGTCCATGCTGACCATGTTCCTAAACTAAACTAGTCCCACTTGCCTGCTTTTGGTGCATATCCCTCCCAACCTTTCATATTCATGTACTTTCCAAATGTCTTTTAAACGTTGTAACTGTGCCTGCACGAACCACTTCCTCTGGCAATTCATTTCACACATGAACCACTCTCTGCGTAAAAATGTTGCCCCCCATGTCCATTTTAAAACTTTCTCCTCTCTCCTTAAAAATATGCCCCCTGGTTTTGAAATCCCCCACCCTGCGACAAATACCCTTGCTATTCACCTTATCTATGCCCCTCATGATTTTATAAACCTCTATAAGGTCATCCCTCAACCTCCTACATACTAGTGATAAAAGTCCCAGCCTATCCAGCCTATTTTTATAACTCAAACCCTCATTCCTGGCAACATCGTGGTAAATGTTTTCTGAACCCTCTCCAATTTAATAATATCCTTCCCATAGCAGGGTGACCAGAACTGGACAGTACTCTAGAGAAGCCTCACCAAAATCTTGTAAAACATGATGTCCCAACTCCTATACTCAAAGGTCTCAGCAATGAAGGCAAGCGTGCTAGGCACCTTCTCAACCAACCTGTCTACCTGTGATGCAAATTTCAAAGAATTATGTATCTGAACCCCAGGTCTCTCTTTTCTACAACACTACCCAGGACCATACTATTAATTGTATAAGTTATGCCCTTGTTAGTTTTACCAAAATTTAATACATCACATTTATCTAAATTAAATTCCATCTGACCCCCTCAGCCCATTGACCCAATTGATCAAGATGTCTTTGTCAAATTAGATATCCTTCTTCATTATCCATTAAGTGTCACAGTCATAACTTACCAAATATTTATTTGTTCTGACTAGGAGAACATTAGTTGCATATGGGTCCCTTATATATTTTCTAATCAACCTGATCAGAAATGTTATTATACACCTCTGGAACAGGTTGGACTTGAACTCAAGTCTCTTGGCTCAGTCTCTTGGGACACTACCACTGTACCACGTGAAATCATCCTTGATCAGAGCCATAAATAAGATTGAAGCAATCCAAACATGACAAGTATCATTCCATATGAATTAGGTTGGGAAATATACCAATTTCACATTCTTGATCAACGATTTGGAGTATGACTCACTAGAGTGAAGGAGGGAGAAATATAGACTGAACAAGTTCTGTCAAATAATGGAATGGACAGATTGGAATTGACAGAAACCAGAGCCTGATGTCCTGCACCAATAATGAAACGTGAGCTAATTATCCACATAATTTACAAAGGCTATTTGTTTCCAGGGTAGAGCATCAACAATCTTTCTTCCCAAGGACAATTCCATAACGTGGAAACTGGAAACGGTCATAGACCCATTAGTTAAACTCTTCTAGTTCCATCTTTAGACTATTTCTATTTATAAGTTTTCATTATCAGGACAATGATCTCAGCAGGTCATGCCTAGTTCGTCTAATGATAAGCCATATAAATGTTGTGGAATATAAATATTAATCTGCGATGCCAACATGGCTGAAGAAGAAGCAGAGGCACAGTCACACAACTGGATGGAGAGCCAGGGAGCTTTAATTCTATATCTAATTTGTGAGTGCCTGATGCTGGTACAAACACGACATGTTGCAAATTTTAAAGCCCTCACCCTGGTAAATGAAAAATTCCTTAAATCCAAAGAGACTGAAATGTTTCTAACTTTCAACATTAAAACAGAAAAAGGATGTAAAGGATTCTTATTTTTAGTCATCTACCAGGGGTGTCTATCTTGAGAGGGGTGTGTAAAGGAGATGGTTTTTCTGTTGGGCAACATCAAACTTGGGTTTCCTGCTGTTTGTTAAGTTTGGATGGAGCAGTATGCATTGCTTAGCTTTGACAGGTTTTGCCTGGAGGACAGCCTGATTTTGACAAATCTGGTTTCCAATCAGGTGAGGGGAACTCCAGAAGAGGCCAAAGCCATAGTCACAGCTGCGGGTATGTCACTTACTGCTATGTGGGAATGTTGGGGTGGAGTAGGGTCCTGAACTGTCCTGGCAGTTAACTACCAAGAAAGGAATGTTAGAGGTCTGGAAAGCTGCAAGCAAAATGGATTGTAGCTAAAAAAGAGGAAAAAAGATACCAGTGCCCTGCCTTTGATGATGTTCAGTTTAATTGTTCCATTCATAGAAGCACACTGAATGCGAGTTTGTCCACAAAGAAATCACATGCATCAAAACAGATACTGAAGTGCAACTCCTAGTAACTTCTTGTTTCTAGCACAGGGACCTTTTGGGTCATGCCTAGCTATTTTCTTTTGTGAAGACTTATTTGCCTACAGTCTATTTACAGTCACATTTTTTGAGATAAGAAATATGTTTCTTGATTTGAAATCATTTGTTTCATATTAGCTCTGCAATTGCAAAACTTGGAAATAAATAGGTGATACAGTTGAAGGGATGTTGAGGTGTCCACTGTGGTCTCTAAATGTAAGATTTTATAACTGGAATATTGCTGTGAAGTGTGGTACTTTTTGCATGAGAGAGCAGGAATTGGTTATGTTCTGTTGCCTTGAAAGCTGTTATCATTTTATTTACATATTTGTTTTGGAAGCCCTTTGTACAGTAAACAGCTAAAGGAGATGAAACTGGTCTTCAGGGAAAGTCCAAGACCAATTTCAACTCTAGAGAGTACGCAGTATTCATATTAAATCGGTCATAATCTGTGATAGAATATAATGTGGCATTAATAATAAATATGTGCACAATAGATGTAAACACCAAACTATAATCAGGTTTTCCACAAGAACACAAAATAGAGTTCTCCATGTCAATTCATGCAAACCACTTTTTCTAGGTACTTCAGTTTTTATTTTTATAATTTCAGAGTATTGTTACATTTATTTTCATTGCAAGCTAGTAAACATTGTGGACAGCGTCAAAAGAACAATTCAGGCTAGAATTTATAGTTTAATGCAAGACAAATCATTAATGTGTTCATATAACCATCTTCTGCCCACTGTCCTAAAGGAGAAATTATTTAATTGAAATGGATTAATGTCTTACTAAAACAATGCATGGAAGGGCATAAACAGGCGTAGGAAGTGTTTGCCAATTATTATAGCCATCAGAAATTTCTATCTTGTGAAAGTTTCTAAAAGTTTAAAATATTCAAAATGAATCTATGTCTGAAAGATGACAGCATATTAATATTTGTGCGGCTCTTCTTTAGAAATTAGCTAACACTATTTTCATATGGATTCATTCTCGAAGTTACTGAACATTATTAAAATTTGATTTTAAATAGTTAGATCAGCATATCCTCAATCAACCTAATCCTCTAACTGACTCTAGGCTTCCATCGAGTATGGGACAAAGATTTGATTGTAGAATACACTGTAGAATGAGTTTACCACAGAATATTTGAACTGAACATTTTTTACAATGACGTATCCACAGTCGATTTCTCAGTGTGAGGAACTGGACAATAATATTTATACTCTCCCCTGAGGCTGTAAGGGATTTGGAAAATTGCAAGGTTCTCTTTAATAAAGTAAAATTAGCATCCCATGACTGCATGGAGCCCATGCCATAGTTAACCCAAGTCAATGTGTGAGAAAGGGGTCAGAGATAATAGGTACTGCAGATGCTGGAGAATCCGAGATAACGAGGTGTGGAGCTGGATGAACACAGCAGGCCAAGCAGCATCATAGGAGCAGGAAAGCTTGACGTTTCGGGCAGG
>JAHRHZ010000062.1:42879592-42896113 GCA_024137785.1 Ginglymostoma cirratum
CTGCTCCTATGATGCTGCTTGGCCTGCTGTGTTCATCCAGTTCCGCATCTTGTTATCAATGTGTGAGAAATTCTTTCCCTTAGTGAGACGAGGAAGAGTGGGCATATTGCTCCAGGTCACACACTGAAAGTTCAAGCTTTGTTTAACTGCAGGCTTCCTCCTCACCAGCCACAAGGCTCTGTAACACCCATTCACCACACCCACAAGCCCTGAAGATTGATCTTGTTTCCCACCATCCTCAGTTAGGGCCTGGTCTCTGTGCCACAGTGGGAATGGATGAGCAGCTGATCTACGACATTCAAATAAGGCTCAGTAGTTACAATCAGCTGCGAGTCCAACATAGATTCTGGCTTGGGAATTCCATCACTTCCCACCCACCAGGAGTAATAATAGGCTCTAGAATTGTACAGAGTATCAGGAAATGTTTCACATAGAATATAAGGGTCAATATTTTGTGGGATACAATGCTCCAAGACCCCATTAGAAACTAGGACAGGAGTAAGCCATTTGGCCCTTAGAGCCTGCTTCACCTTTCAATATGATCATGGCTGAGAATCTAACCCCTATTCCCACTTTCTTCCTATACCCTTTGATCTCCTTAAGCCCAAAGAACAATATTTAACTTCTCCTTCAAAACATTCAATGTTTTGGCCTCAACTGCTTTCTGTGGCAGAGAATTCCACAGGCTCACCACTCTCTGGGTGAAAAACATTCTCCTTTTCTCAGTCCCAAATGGCCTACCCTGTATCCTTAGACTCTGACCTCTGGTTCTGGACTCTCCATCATTGGGAACATTCTTCCTTTATTTACCCCAGTCTAGCTCTGTTAGAATTTTACAGGTTTCTGTGAGATCCCTTTTTATTCTTCTAAACTTTGGTGAGTATGGCTCTAACAAATCCAATCCAATCCCCATTTAATCTGTCAATCCTGCCATCCCAGGAATCAGTCTGGTAAGCCTTCGTTGCACTCCCTCTACAGTAAGAACATCCTTCCTCAGATAAGGAGACCAAACCTTCACTCAATAATCCAATCGCAGATGTAGTCTCACCAAGGCCCTGTACAATTGTGCAAGTACAAATGGCCAATCTTCCACACTCTCATTACCTACATCATGTTTCTAAATCCACTACCACCACAAACTGTATATTTGTTACAATTTTTCCCCTGCAGTAAAATGAATACTACATATTATATCAGCTTAGCATTAAATGAGTGATAGTGGGCAGAATTTAATGTAACTGATGGTTCTTACCTACCAGCTGGACAGTCTGTGCCTACTTTTGGGAAGGCCCATCAAATTAAATACCAATCAGAAACTTATCTGGCCGGCAGTGGGCTTTATCCTGGGATCAGTGACCTGGAAGCTGAAAACCCACCACCACCACACCCTCTCCCTCAAGAGACCCCAGTAAAACAGGCTGACAGCTGTGCGTTAATGGTAGAACCACTAAAGAAATAGTGGCTGCTGTCAGTAACACACACACCCCAGATATAGGATCACCAAGTAATCCAGGGCATAGGTGACTCATGATGGGATGGGAATTATGTGGTGGGGTAAAGGGTTTCACTTTACAGCCCCACTCCTCCCCTCCAAACTGCTTCCCAATGCCAAGTCTCTTGATTGGGCACTGACTTGAAGGAATTATCCTGGGAACTCCAATGGAACACTAATGGGATTCACCTTTAAGGCTTCCGGCACAGTCAGTCCCTCTATGTCATTGGGTGATTACCAGCAATGGCGGTGGGGGGGGTGGGGGGGGGTGCGGAATCTGGCTCTCAAGTAGATTTTAATTGCCCACTTAAACGGCCTAAATTGTTTGTGGTGTGGGAAAGCTGTTCATGAGCTTTCCTACTTTGGACTTAGTCGGAGCAGAAACAGGCAGATGGCAGGGCCCCACCTGCCACCCTGCTACCACTTCATTAAATACCCCTCCACTACCTTCAGTGAAAAGACCATTAAATACCACTCCATATGTTTATGACTCATTTGACATACAACTTAACTTCTAGTGTGGGAATCATAAAAGTCCAATATTAGGATTTTTTTTGATCAGTGTCAACTTTTATTAGCTTACCAGTTAGCATGTATACCATTATTAGGATGTTCTCAAATCTAAATTCAATGTTACATAGGGCTATGAACGCAGAATTAGTTGTGCTTCTTTGATGATCATTATCTCCTGTGGTGTGTAAGAAAGGTATGGTTTGTAGCATTTATTCAGATCTAATTTTAAGGATTGCCTCAAATACACAGCTCATTACTGAAATTTTAAATGTAGAATTTGACAGACTGTTTAAAGCAGGTAATGAAAGGGTTTATGAAAGCAGGATTGAGCATGAAGCACCTTCCCTGTTGTCATTCTGTGTTGTATTAGGCCACTGTGGATGACCAACATTTTATGCATAATCTCAGCAGTAAAGGAACCAGGAAGGACATGACACTGATTAGACCACCAGAGGCTCATTAATCAGAGCACACAGTGGGGAGGGGTGTGTATCAGAGAACAGCAAGTCCCTCCCTAAAGGTCAAACACAGTGCGGTACTGAAATCAGCAGCGCATGGCTGTCAGACACTGCGTAAAGACAAGGTGACTAGATGCTGAGACCTTGACACATCTTTCTCTCTCACTCTCTCTCTCACATGCATACACAGATATTCCATTCTGTGATTATATTCTTCTTTGGTCCCATCCTGAACCTGTACTGCTAATCTCCATTCTACAGGATACCTTTGGGTAATGAAGGGCAATTCAGATTTTTGAGTGCAAAGCCCATAAAAGGATGGATCCTTTTTCAACATCCAACTGTTTCTTAAATAACTTCAGGATTTTAGTCTCTATTACTCTGTGCAAAGTCCTATCTAAATTTTATTTTTTCCCTATTATGTGAAGAAAAACTTCCTGTTATCAGTCTTGAATGTGTTATTATTTATTCAAATCTGAGTTCTTTTGTCCTCCTCTTGAAATTTAAAATTATTTCTCAGTTTTGCATTGTTCCGGCATTTTACAATCCCATATCTTTCCAAGAGATCCTTTTGGATGTCTCTTTCATGGCAGAAAAGCCCAAGTTTTCTCTAATCTTTCCACAGAACTTTGATTCATTGGAAATAGTCTCATGCTTTTTCTGAAGAAGAGTCACATCAGACTCAAGACATTAACTTTGTTTCTCTCTCCACAGATGCTACCAGATCTGCTGAGTTTCTCCAGCACTTTCTGTTTCTATTTCAAATCTCCAACATGTGCAGTATTTTGCTTTTATTGTGGCTTTTTCTCTGCTTTGCGACTAATGCTTGAGTATGGCCCATTGTGTTTTGTGACCAGAATTGAATGCATTACTTAAGATGTGACCTGATCATTGTATTCTCTGATTCATATTTTACAGTTTTGATTTCATATTTCAATATGTTACGTATTGAGTCTACCAAGACTCCAATTTCTTTGAATGTCATCCAAAACTATTCCAATAATATTTACGGAGAATGTCATTCACTTTCTTGCATGCGGTATTTGAAAGCTGAAATGTTTAAATTGCGTCTGTCATTGTTTTGCCCAAAAGATAATATTTCAACCAAATTTCTTTGGTAATTACTGCATCACATCTTAATTTGTTATGATCGGACAATATGATTAATTTGCACTGAGCTGCTGTTTCCAAGTCCATAACATAAGTTAAAATCACAGAATAGAATCATAAAATCGTTACAGCAACAGAAGAATGTCCTTTATCCCATCCTGTCTGTGCCAGCTCTCTACAGGAGAAATTCACCCCCTGCCACTGTCCTGCTCTTTTCCCATAGGCATGCCAATCTTTACTCCTCTGTTAGTAATCCAATCATCTTTTGAAAACCACATTTGAACCAGCCTCCATTAGCCACTTAGGCAATGCATTCCACATCCTAAATACTCACTGTGTGAAAAATGTTTTCTTTCCATATGTCACCATTGCTTCTTTTGTCAATCACCTTCAATCAGTGTACTTTACGTCTTGATCCTTCAACCAAAGGGAGCAGCTTTGCCCTATCTACTCTGTTCAGACCCTTCATAAATGCTTTTTGAATACCTCTATCAAATCTTCTCTCAAACTTCTGCTTTTCAAGGAGAACAGTCCCAAATTCTCCCATCCATCTACATAACCAAAGTTGCTCTGCTCGGGATTAATTTTGGTAAATCATTTTTGCATCCTCCTATTCTCTTCATATCTTCCTGAAAGTGTGGTGCCTAAACTGGATGTAAGAGAAACAATAGCAAGTTCTCACCCCCTTCAGTACAGCTCACTACAGCCCTCAAAGCTGATACAACTTTTCAGTTAGTTTCATATTCAATCTCATCCTGAATCACTACAGATTTAAGCCTTTTGTGTGGAATTCTGTCAAATCCCTTTTGGAAGTCCAGATACAGCAAGACTACTTCCACAAATAAGCATAAAATTCTTAGGCAATGTCTTTCCTTTTTAAAGTGACTATTGACACAGGCTGGAGTAAACATTTGAGAGCTTTCAATGCATTTTAGCAATGAGACACTTCACCTGTGCAGTACAGCACAAAAAGCCTTTGTGTGCTGGAAGTACAATTTCAGACCATTACAGACGACAGCAATATTATTGTAGAAATGCAGGAAGTTCTCAGTTGATCTCATGAATTGGTTCTCAGGAGACATGACATTATGCAAAAAAATGCAAAACATAGATGTGGTATTATAAACATTCCTGGGGGAAGAATTTTGAAGATTACATTTC
The DNA here is from genome assembly GCA_024137785.1 of Ginglymostoma cirratum. Classification (NCBI taxonomy): domain Eukaryota; kingdom Metazoa; phylum Chordata; class Chondrichthyes; order Orectolobiformes; family Ginglymostomatidae; genus Ginglymostoma; species Ginglymostoma cirratum. The sequence continues at coordinate 42,884,327 of JAHRHZ010000062.1, forward strand.
TATACTAATAAGAACATGAACATTTTAAAGTTAATAAACCATAAAAAAATAACATATTTATCCTAATGTAAGAAAGCTAAGAAAACATAAAGGTGCTAACTGAGCTGTGTAGTCCTGTCTCGCTTTGAGAAATGAATGATGATGTCAACAAAAGTATGACTTGCTTTTGCCAGCTTTTCTCAGCAGAAATACTTCATAAGCAGTGGCTCTTTATGAATGAATTTTAGGAGTAAAATTAATAAATAATAACAGATAACCAAGATACCATTTGAAGGGAACTATTGTTCTGTGTTGTTCACAAAAAGGCAGTCATGTACTCCATGAATACTGCACAACTACTCATCAGGTCCAAGGGACTAATTAGCCTTTAGTGTCATTCATTTCTCTTGTACTTTCTATATAGGAAGAGCTGTTGTATTTATTTCCTCTCACCCTTTTGTCCTTGATTATTTAATATTTTTGGAATGTCACTAATGACTTTCACTGTGAAGACTGGTGAAAAGTATTTATTCAACTCCTCTGCCTTTTACTAGCTCCACATTATTATTGCCCTAGCCTATTCTCGAAGGGCCAATGTTCACTTAGATCTCTCTCCTCATTTGTATATATTTAAACAAGCTCTCGATGTCTGCCTTGACATTACTTGCTAATTTACCTTCAAAGTTAATTCGCTGTCTCTATTGATTTCTGGTCATCTTTTGTTGGCATTTAAAACATTCTCAACTATCTGGCTTCCCACTAATCTTTGCCATGTTGTTTTTTTCTTTCAACTTGATGCTATCCTTAACTTCCCTGGTTAATGATGTTTAGTTTATCCTCTTCCTAGATTTCTTCGTCATCACTGGGATATATATTCACTGTGAGTCATGAACTATTTCCTTAAAATATCTGCCATTGTGCCTCAACTGTCTTTTCAGCTAAATTCTTTTAGAAACATAGAAATATAGAAGTGGGAATAGGAGGAGGCCATTCAACCCCTCGAGCCTGCTCCTCCATTCAATATGAGCATGGCTGATCATTGAGTGCAATACCCTATCCCACCATCCCCTCAAAACCATTGATCCTTTTCGACACAGTGCTATATCTACCTCCTTCTTGAAAACACATAATGTTTTTGGCTTCAACCACTAATGGTTGTAGTGAATTCCACAGGCTCACCATTTTCTGGATAAAGAAATTTTTCCTCATCTCAGTCCCGAAAGGCTTACCCCTGATCTTCAAACTATGACCCCTGATTCTGGACTTCCCCACCATCAGGAACGTCCTTCATGTATCTACTCTGTAAAGTCCTGTTAGAATTTTATAGGCTTCCTTGACACCAACCGCACCAGCCACTACCCCTTCCCCACCACCACCATTCTTCCAATTAAATACAACCTTAATTGACTCATACGTCAGTCCTACCATCCCAGGAATTAATTTGACAAACCTTTGCTGCACTTCCACTATAGCAAGAACATCCTTTCTCAGGCATCAAGATCAAAACTGCACACAATATTCCAGGTGTAGCCTCACCAATCCCTGTACAGTTGCAGCAAGACATCCTTGTTCCTGTACTCAATCTTCTCACTATGAAGCCCAACGTATAGTTTATCTGTACTGCCTGCTGCACCTGCACGCACACTTACAGCGACTGGAGGATAACCAAGTTTCATTGAACATTCCCCTCTCTCAATTTACAGCCATTCAAATAATAGTCCACTCCAGCTATTTCTGCCCTCATTCTGTTGTAATTATCCTTATTTAAGTTTAACATAGCTTTTTCTAATCGGGCTTCCTCATTCTGAAACTGAATGCTAAATTCTACCATTTTATGGTCACTGTTTCCTAGGTGGTCTTTCAGTTTGAGATCACTTATTAAACGTGTTCCGTTATGCAATGCCAGATCTAAAATAGTCTAATCCTGGTTAAATCTGTAACATATTGGTCCAGGCAACTGTTGTGCATGCGCTGTATTGAGTTGTTCCTCGTGGATACCTCTGTCAATTTGCTTTTTTCACTCTACACGAAGATTAAGGTCAGTCTGGATGAATGTACTGTTTTTTTTTATATGTTCTCATCATCTCCTGATTTATCCTCTGCCCTACAGTATAGCCACTGTTAGTGGGCTTATAGGCTACTCCTATCAGTGTTTTCTTCCGCTTGTTATTTCTTCATCTTCTGATCCAAAATCACGTCTTGTTATCATACTTATTCTATCTCATACTAAAAATGCTATTTTGCTTCCCTTTCCTTCCTGTGTGCAATGTTGAAAAGTCACATAAGCCTGAACACTTAGTTCCTAACGTTGATCTCCTTGTAACTATGTCTCCATAATGGCTATAAGGTCACATCCATTAACTTGTATTTGCACCATTGACACATTTATTTAACTCTGAATACTATGTGGTTTCAGGTGAAGAGCCATTATTTTTGCCTTTTTACTATTTCTCCCGCCTTGACCCTTTTTGCTGCTGTTTTTCTACGTTTATACATTCCGTTCTTTCCTGTTCCATCTGGGTATCATTATCCAAATAGCTGCCCTGCAATGCTGCTATTGCCTTGTAAGCCTACATTCACCCTCACCCAAACCGTCCCCACCTGTAATTCGTTTATAGCCCTCTCTACAGCCCTAGCTATTCAGTTCGCAAGAACACTGGCCTCAGCACAGTTCAAGTGAAGTCTGTTTTACCAGAAAAGGTCCTATCTATCTCACTAATGGTGCCACTGCCCCATGAATTGAAACCCATTTCCCCCTAAATCAACTTCAGAGCCATAGCTAGCACAAAGGAAGGTGGTCATGGTTACTGCTATTGCCAATGGTTTGCTAGTCTTCAATCAGAGACTAGTAATCCCAAGAGCACTTAGACTCAAAACCCTACTGAGACTTTATCATGGTTATTTGGGCATTACGAAGTGTCGTTTCAAGGTGCCACAGTCAATATGGTGGCAAGGGATTTCAAATTCTACATATGAAATAATCAACAATTGCATTTTATGTGCACTGAACAGCTAAGAGAAGAAAGAACTATTAATGCCACAATCTTTTACATAGAGGGCATGGGGGAGCTTGGGAATAGATTAATTCAAGTTCAAAGGCAGGTTCTTCATTATTATCATAGACTATTACTCCAGATAGTTTGAAACAAACCTTCTATACAAGAAAACAGCAGAAACGGCAATAGGATTGCTCAAGAAAATCTTTGCAATGCCACGCACTCTGGGCACTATATTCTCAGACAATGGCCTGTAGTTTACCACTAAGCAGTTCGAGAGATTTGCATGTGAATGTAATTTTATTCGCATCACATATTCAACATATTGTCCTGAAGCGAATGGAGAAGGTAAAGGAGGATTTTGCACAATACTTATATTATGAAATAAAAGACAAAGACATAAATCTTGAACAATTTAGCTACAGATACAGCACCACAGAAAGGGCTGCCATCATAAGGGTTGTGGGTGAGTAGGAGATTGAGAACTGAACTTCCATCTCTGTCTCAGCACTTATAACCATACATAATGACAGCTTTGTAAATAATGGCACGCAGTAAAAAAGCAAGCAAATTATGGAGATGTTTTAGAAAACGCCAGTTCAAATTCAACTTAAGTATTATGCCTATTTCTGAGCACTGTACTAAAAGGACAGTGTGAAGGCTTTAGTGATGGCGCAGAAAAGAATTACTAAAATGTTTCCAGGGTTCTGTGGATAAATTGGAGAAGCTGGAGCTGTTCTGTTTGAAGGAGATTGAAAAAAGACTTGCTTTAAGTATTCACAATCGTGAGTAGTCTGGACCTGATAGAGGGGGGAAATTGTTCCTATTGATGGAAAACTTGAAACCAGAGGACACAGATTTAAGGCTATTGGCAGAAGAACAAACCATGGAAGGGGGATAAACTTAGTTTATGCAGTGACTATTTATCATCTGGAAAGTATGCCTGAAAGGGTGGTGGATGTAAATTCAACTGTGACTTTAAAGAGGGAACAAAATAAGTACCTAAAGAGAAAAGAAAATTCAGGGCTACAGGGAAAAGACATGGGATGGAGACTAACCAAGTTGCCTTTGCAGACAGCCAGCATGACTGTGATGGGTTGAATGGCTCCCTTATGTGCTACGACCAATTTATGACTCTATGAAGGGAGTGCTGAGATATCAGATAAAAATATGATCCAAAAGAAAACATTTATGAAAACGTAACACTCTTCAACAGCCCCTAGACTATGCATTTGAATCTTTGGATGAAGTTTCTGAGTTAAGGTGAAAGATACCATTTAAGGATTCTGCAAAGAAATATGGATAGGTTAAGCAAGCAGACAAAAATTTGCCATATGGAGTATAAAGTGGGAAAATGTGAACATGTTGATTTTGGCAGGAAGAACTGAAAAACAATAACTAATCAAAATGGAGAGAGTTTGCAGAACTCTCTGATGCAGAAGACTGTAAGTGCTCTGGTACATGAATCACAAAACATTTATAATGTTATGAAGGCATTTCATGTTTAGTAATTATTCTGGACTTGAGTTTGAAGGATTGTGAGACCTGGATTCTTTTTTGAAGGTCAAGAAAAAGACATCAGAATTTTGTGTTTAATAAGGAATTTCTTGGAAACCACATAGTTCCAGACAATTGCTGTTCTTGAGCTCACTTCAGAGATAACACCTGTCCATTTTTACCGCTTGATTTTATAGCTGTTCTGTTGGCAGAGATTATTTTTTAGGCCAGGAGATGAGTTTAGGTTTTTGGTTGGAATGAAACTTGCGAAAAGAAAGAAGCTCCCCAGTTCAGCTCTCCTGATTCTGGAAGACAAAAGTCCTTTTCATGAACCTAGTGAGAAATCTCACTGTCCTCTCAAACAGTGTCCAGATAAATCCTCATTTCTGTATGTTTCCAGACTAAACTACATTTGCAAAGATTCCAGAGGCACCTGTTGTTGGCACCAATCTGTATGTGCCAGAAGACCAGATTGATAGCTGTCTGAACGTTCCACACTTTATCCTCGCTGCCTTCAAGAACTATGACTTACTGGCCAAAGTGTTTTCTTCTTAAAGTGAATCTCTTTTCAAGACTCGACAGGGTGGATGCTGAGAGAATGTTTTCTCTTACGGGAGACACCAGAAATAGGAGAACCTGTCTCATTTAAGGTAGTGAAGAAAATAATGTTTTATTTTCTCTCAACAAGTCATGAAGTCTGTGGAATTTTCTACAGTAGCAGAGGTAGGGTCATTGAGTATTTTTAGGACTGAGCTATGTAGGTCTTTTATTGACAAATAAGTCAAAGGTAGATAGAAGGACAGAGTTGAGGTCACAGTTAGATCAGTCATAATCTTACCAGTTAGCAGAGGAGACTTTAGCAGTCAAATGGTCTTCTCTAGCTCCTAATCAGTAGGTTTGCATGAGTCATTCTGACTCGCATTGTAATGCTATACCAGATTTTTATTCTTTCAAGAAAAACCAGGTTTGGTGGTATAATCCTGGTCCATTGATCAAGTTGAGTGAATTATTTTATTCCTCCAGTGGAAAACCTTTGCCATGTGAACATTTTTTCACACAAGTCATGTTAAGCAACAAACAAATTATTTTGGCGAAGGGTCACTTGCTAGATTTCTCTGATCCGTGTTCTACGCACATTCTGAATTAATCAGGTTGTGTATGTGAGATGCACAGCAAACTGTGTAAGTCTTGAGTTTCATGCAGTACATCTGCTCCCTGCAGTACCAGATTAGCATGCCTTAAGCATTCATACCATGCAGAAGAAAAACTGGGTCAAATAATGTGACTTCTATTAGAGGAAAGCGTTGCATCACTGTGAAAAGTGCATAAGGAGCAGGAAACTGGTTAGATTACTTTGAACAACAGAATTATATTCAAACCTAGAAAGCATTTAACTACAAAACATAGACTTTGAATAAGATGATATAAACCCTAGATTTGAAGGGTTTATTTTAACCAACTGCTTATTAAGCTGTCATTATGTGTCAGTGGCTATGTGTATCTGATTGTTCAACGAATTTGGTTAAGACTGCTAGCAAATTTATTTCAAGACCCTTAGTCCATGCACAGAGAGAATTATGCATTTATAATTAATTCGACATTTGAGGTGAAAGTATATTATGAATGCTCAACATACAGTATTTGATGGAGATGATGGGGGTCACACAGCTGGTTAAAGAGCTGGTGAGAACCCTGCATTGCCTTTTTTCCAAGCAGTCTGCTGCATCATGGGCTGCATTCAGCTTTTCCCTGGGATCAAACACCCTAAAAAACAGAAGCCCTGCTGACAGCTGTGCACCATCGAGACAGTGGGGGGCACGGGAGCTCTATGGAACAGCAGTACCACCAATGGTCCATTGACTGCTGCTGATATGACACCCACCTGAGGCCCAGCATTGTCATTGGATCCCAGGGCTGAGGTGAGGGATGCTGGGAGGCAGTTGTCAGCTAAAGGTGGCAGAGTTAGAGGTTTGGGAATGACAGAGTGGGTCTTTGTGGTCTCCCTCCTGTCCTGATTCTGGGGCCCGCAATCAAGCACTGTGCATCTTTGAATGAAGGACAACCCCAGAAGCCACCAAGCAATCCCATTAGGGTTCATTTGTCGTGTTTCCTGCATGGTGAGAGCCCCTCCCACTTACTGCTGGGTCAATGCCACAGACAGTATGATGAGACTCTTAGATGGGGCCTCATTGGCAATGGGATAGGAAGGCTGTGCATAGAATGGGTAACACTGATGAGCATTTTGCTACACACCAAACAATGCAGCCTGCTCAGCAGCAACAGGTACAACAGGGGGCAGTGAAAGGACAGAATGGCAGGCAGAAAAGGAGAGGGAAGTGCACAGCCCCAGTACCTCCCAGGGTGTGTGCAAGCCCAGATGACACCTTTGTGGATATCCAAGAGGCAGTGCTAGAAACATCTACACCTCTCAATGGCAGATAGCAACATATGTCCATCCCAGACTGCTGGAAATCCTTTATCCACAGGGTTTCCAGTGGGAACCCAATGTGAGTGACTCTGAAAGTCAATGCAGCCCTCAATTTCTTAATTGCTGGTTCCTTTTATCCTACCACAAGTATCATTTTTGCAAGTCACCAATCACTACTGCAAAAAGCTGCTGATGAATGCACTGTTGAAAAGGACTGGAAAGCACATCAGATTCAGGATGTGAGATCAACCAGAGGAGAGGGCAATGGAATTCATTGTCATGCTGGGTTTCCATGTGCTCAGCTGCATGTCAACATAGAAGCATTATCTGAGAAGTCGGCAGCTTGTATCGATAGATACAAATCAAAATATTAACTCAATAATCTGTTAATATGAGACCGCAGGAGTTAAGTATTGCAGCTATGTGGTCAGAATCCATGCTGCAGCCATGATGCCTACAAACTGTGCCACTTATAGGTGTCCCACCTGTTTGTTGCAAGGTGTCAGGTTAATGGATGGATCCTCAGTGATAGGGATACCACCTTCATGCCTAGCTGTTGATGCCCATCAGAAAGCAGCACAGTGAGGCAGTAAAGAGAGGCATTGCTCATCACTGCACAATATGGAACAGACCATCAGTCTGACGAAGAGGAACTTCTGTTCCCTTCACTTCTTGAGGGTTGCTCTGCTGTAAGAATTAGTGAAGGTTTAATGGATTGTCTTTGTGTAGAACTGACTATTCTGAAGGAGGGTCATTGGGCCCAAAAACGTTAACTCTGTTTTGGCTCCACAGATGCTGCCAGACTGACTGAACTGTACAGCAATTTTTGCTTTTGCTTCCTATGACCAGGGTTGATAATCAGAAGAAGGAGATACACAGGCTTCATCTGTTGAAGAGGATGAAGATGTGGAGATCAATCGTGAAGGAGGACTGGAATTTATGCATACAGTTGATACCTGAGGCGTGGAGATAGATGGCAAAGGACAACATTATCCATACCTGGTTTCAAAAATACCAGTAAGGATCAGCCATTTATCGCCCTTACGTTTGCATGGCCCTCTAATTTTCCTTCCACTGTTATCACAGCAGTGATAGCACAGTACTTCTCAACTGTCGAGCAAGGTCAAAATGCCCTTCATACTCATGCTGATGCTCAAGGGAACAACATCAGGAAGCCTTCAAGAATAGGGGCACACATCAATGAATGCCCTCAAATATTTTAATGTGTCACAAATAATCTTTCCGGAGCAAATGAACAAACCACCAATGCAATCCTCCTGTATCTAATTGGCCTGTTTAAAACATTTCTCAGTGCTACAGAGAGGTCTGTAGACCTGTAGGGGACAGGCAGCTTCTTTTGATGATCCTTTCTATGATTGCTGTTGACACCCTTGGGCAGCTACTGAGCTCTTACACAAGAGCAGGAAGTTCCTCTGAAGGAGTTTGAGTCAAGGGCTGGGGCACATCTGACAACACTTAGGCTCCCTTGAGAGGAACCTACAAGTGTGCCAGGCTGATCTTGGTGCAAGATGGCCATTCCCTCCTTCCTGTTGATTGGAGTATACCTAAAGGGGTGAGCAGAGGTTCAATGGCAGGCTGAGCATGAGTCTTGGCTGGGGTGCAGGGAGCATGAGGGATGATGCTGCAGTGGAGTGGAACCTGTAAGCAAAGCACCAGGACTGTCAGGTGAGTGAGATTGCACAGCCTATTCTCATTCATATGCCTTTGTTGGCTGAGTTAATTGGTGTTTGCAAATCCTCTTCACTCCATGCAGTCCTACTCCAAATTCAGTATCTGAAATGGAGCATCGGCCTTGCTTTCCTGCCTGCTCACCTGCCTCCACCTCAGTGGCGATCTGCAGTCAGATGTCTAGTATTCCTTCTTTTGCATTGCTCTGGAGAGCCCCTACTGCTGGACTGACACCTGTTCTCATAAAATGTAATAATGCTCACCCATCCCCCCGAATCTCACATTCTTAAGGAGGCAGGGGGTGGGGTGTGGGGGTGCTGGGGTGTGGGGGTGCTGGGGTTGTGGCAATGCAAAAGGGAAAAAGCAAATTCCTGTAATACCAACATACATCCAATGCAACTGAGAAGACTGCTGCTGAGGGCACAGTGAACACACCAATGCCCATCCAAGCCCATAACCATTTAGATACCCTTCTGTCCTCACCCCCATCTATTCAATATTTGGCCATCTGCCTACCTCAACTCCCAATCCAGACCACCTCCCCCAGACCACATACAGATCTGTAAGAAAGCATTTTTCAAGAGTGGTTTGCAGTGCAATGATTTGTCCCACCCATGCACACCCAATGTGGGATTGAAAATCGGAGCCTGAATCTTCCATTTCAGTAGGCCTGGTTTAATGCCAATAAAAAAAATATAGCCAACCGCAATGCAGGGCTATATTATAGAATAGTAGGGCTAGATCACATGAACACTTTTTGATCACTATTGCTTAAAAGAACACTGTCTCAGGCTAGGATGGCTATAAAAGTTGAAGACACACATAACAATAAATATTCGTCTTTCATCTGAATGGTGACAGTGTAACGTAATTTGAATCAGGTCTTTGCTATGTGTCATAGCCTAAATATAATTTGTATTCCAACCACTACTGAATAATTGCTTCCTGTCAAGAAATGCATGTTTTGGCTGCAAATAGAAATTCAAAACCTTTAGCTTCTATTGATTATTTAATTTATCTTTTGTTACAAATGCATTGACCCAATGGAATGCTCAGAGATTGTTAAAGCCTTCTAAGTTAATAGTACAGTGACTGTAGCAATTATTACATTAATAAATATCTTTTGCCCTGATTTCTTAGAATGTTCCAAAATGCACGGAATCATATTGTGATATGTATCAAGGGACATGGGCAAATTTCCTAGCCCCTCACTCAGTGACTTCTTTGCGTATGCAAACTTAGATAGTAACTGTTCATAGGCTAGTTTTGATTCTGTTGCATGTCCACATACATGCATCCTGGTGTGTATATTCTGGTGTATGGAGATCAGGAATGGAAATATGGGACTTGTCTTTTGTCCTGAAGCACCAACCAGTTTCCATCTTAAATAGCAGCCTAGATGGAAAATTGATTCTCTTATTTGCTGTTACTGAAATAAAAAATGTTGCAATGTAACTTGACCTGGGGATTGTACAATGAAAACCCCTTATTGTAAGTACTGAATACTATAATTACTGTACATGACACTATGTACATATTCCCTATCTTTTGGTGGGCAGATTGAGATGCACTATAATGAGATGAGGCAGCTTATCGATCAACAAACTGCTTTTTGTCATGTAATAATTCAATGAGAATGGAATATAGTTTTTACAGTGACTTTCACTCAATTTCTTATCATTGCTCATATCATGAAAAATGAAATACACTAATTTAGCCCCATTTCACTTTGTAAAGTCCTTTCATCTCTAGCATTCAAACCTCCTTCAAGCTAACTCTTTCTGAGATAGAATGGAAGACAAATGTTGACCTTTGAATACATCCTATGTTGAGAGTGTAATCCATTGGTTCACTGAACTGCTGAAATCACCATTTGTAAAGAAATCTGCTCCACTTTATGTTTAGCATGTGTCACTGCTGGGTGGGTCTGAATGAAAAGTATTCAAACATTCAGATGAAAAGTAACAGACCCGCAACATTAACACTGTTCCTGTCTCCATAGATGCTACCAGAACTGTGAAGTGTTTCCCACATTTGCTGCTTTTATTTAAACATTAAAGATGGGAGAATCTTCATGACAGCTCACTAACGTCCCATTGTCTCAAACTCACCTAGTATATAAGAATACACAATTCAGATCTCTGATGTTCCAATTTACTTGTCCTGAATAATATTAGGAAACTGTAACTCTTTGTAAGTTACTACTTAATGAAGATAATCTAACTTCATAGCTGCAGCATAATATTAAATCTCTTTGACACCAAACAAATAAAGAAAAATGGAACATGACATGCACCGTGAGTTCCTGAGTTTCAATAAAATTTCTGAGATAATGGATATTGCTGAAAAGAATGTTATGTTGCTGAAGCTTTTCATATTGGACTCATCAGGATAACTGCAAGAATACCAATATTCAAACTGTCGCAACAATTTATATTATTAGGAGAAAAGGTTTGATTGTTTGACAAATTGACTCGAATTGACCAAGGAAAGTCACAGAAAAAGTAACAGAGTATTTATAGGCATCCATAAGCTCCCAGGTAACACAAAAAAGGCACGAGGCTTGAACATATTTCTGTAGTTTGCAGAAAATGGGTGACTGAATACAATTATATGTGGCTTCTTGTAGGCATATATGAACTATGTTATGAGCTCAACCGATTACCTTAAATTGATTGTTAGATTAACTATTGCTACATTTTGGATTGTTGAGCAAATGCTGTAAATTGCAGAATCAATTCCAACAGTGGATGTTCTTATTTGAATTTTGGAAGTGTGGGCTGATTGTGTATAGTCTGCACTCTGCATATTATGAAAAAACAAAGAAACATGGCAGTCACTGGGATGCATGTATTCCTACCTATCATCATTCTGACACTGAAATTCATACATCGCATTGCTTAATTTGTGTGTCTGGCAGAAAGGTTTTATTGGGCTGACAATAGCATCCTGTTAACAGAATATTATTCAAGTAGCCATTGCAGTTACAAGAGAATTGGAGTACAAGGGTAAAGGAGACTGACTATAATCATACAGGGATAAAAGGTACTGCAGATGCTGGAGAATCCGAGATAACAAGCATGGGGCTGGATGAACACAGCAGGTCAAGCAGCATCATAGGAGCAGGAAAACTTGACGTTTCGGGCCTAAACCCAAAACGTCAAGTTTTCCTGCTCCTATGATGCTGCTTGACCTGCT
>JAHRHZ010000062.1:42896513-42906805 GCA_024137785.1 Ginglymostoma cirratum
AAACGTCAAGTTTTCCTGCTCCTATGATGCTGCTTGACCTGCTGTGTTCATCCAGCCCCATGATAATTATACAGGATATTGTTGTGAGCAGATTGATTTCCTAAGCCAAGGAAGGATATTCTTGTTCCCAAGAGAGTGCAACAAAGGTTCGTTGGATTAGTTCCTTCATGTCCTAGATAATGATCGTCCCATTAGTAGAGAACGAGTAAACTAGGCCCATGGGTGGGCTAGGCTTATGAAAGGCGATCTAATTGATACAAATACAATTCTTCAGGGGCTCGAACAGGTTAGACACTGCAAAACATGTTTCCCTTCGCTGGTGGATTTAGAACATGGGGCCACAGTCTTAGAATAAATGATCAGACTTTTAGGACTGGGATGAGGAGAAACTTCACTCAAGAGGTTGTGAACCTTTCGGATCCTTCTTGTAATTCTTACATGGGATGTGGGAATTTATGGCAAGGGCAATGTTTGTTGCATATTCCTAATTGCCCTTGAACTGAGTGGCTTGATCGACTACTTTGAGGGTAGCAAAGAGTCAACCACATTGCTGTGCGTCTGGACTCTCATGGAGGCCAGACCAGGGACCAGATAAGGACATGAGGTTTCCTTCCCTAGAGGAAGGACATTGGTGAAAATGGTGGTTTCTGACAACAATCAACTATAGTTTTGTGGTCACTAGTTCACATGTTTCAGATCTATTAACTGAATGTAAATTCCTCTAGCTACTGTGGTGGGATTTGAACTTGTGGAGATGATGGCCTATTGGTATTATCACTCACTATTCATATAGAGATCAAGTTTCTGGGGACCTAGGTTCAAACACCATTATTGCAAGCTTTAAGGAAAAAGTATTGGAATTTTCAAATAGTAAGGGGAATAGCTTAATTGTGGCTCATTGGTCTAGAGGTACGATTCTCGTTTCAGACCGATATAAAAAGTACAAGATGTCCTGGGTTCAAATCCTGGATGAGCCCTTATGGGGCAGCATGGTGGCTCAGTGGTTAGCCCTACTGCCTCACAGCACCAGGGACCCAGGTTCGATTCCAACCTCAGACAACTGTCTGGGTGGAGTTTGCACATTGTCTGTGTGGGTTTCCTCTGGGTGCTCTGATTTCCTCCCACAATCCAAAGATGTGCAGGTTAGGGTGGATTGGCCATGCTAAATTGCCCATAGTGTTCAGGGATGTGTAGATTGAGTGGGTTATGGGAATGGGTCTGGGTGGGATACTCTGAGGGTCAGTGTGGACTTGTTGGGCTGAAAGGCCTATTTCCACACTGTAGGAATTCTATGAGCATTAGCCTAGACCTCTAAATTATGTCTCCAGTGACATTATCATTACATTGCCATCTTCTCATAAGTGAGCCCAGTGAGTTTCAGATTCTCAGTCATTGAATATAGTCATGAGAAGGTCAATAGATTTTTGGGTATGAAAGAAATTAAGGGACTTGGGGATAGAATGGGAAAGCAGTGTGAGATCAAAGATCTTGTTGAATGATGGAAGGATTGGAAACCAATCCCTCAAGTGGTGAGCAACCTAGAGTGGTTGATGAAACAATTTAATGCAGAAGATTATAATTGAGAGGTAAAAGATTTGCTGATAGAAGCTTAGAAGGTGAGTTGGCTGAGGATGAGACATCAGCCAATCAACGCTCTGGAAAAGATCAATGCATTGATCTAGTAATGGCAATGTTATCTGGCTATTGAGGGACCTGATTGAAAGGTGGGGGACTGTTGATCAGTGGTGAGAAATGAATTGTTCAAAAAGTAAAAGTCAATTGAGAAGTGATCTTTCCTCTAACAATCCAAAAACTTTTAAACAATCGTGTTACATTCAGGCAGAGTGTTCTTTTAATGATTCATTATTTCCAGCTAATAAATATTCTTAAGTCTTTCAACTCTTACATAACATGCAAAATCTTCAGCTCTTCCAGTGCCACTGTGCATCCCTTCCCTGCTCATTTTCATGCTCTCAACATCCCCCTCTCTCTTGTCGTGCTGAAACACCTGTTTTGTGCAAATACAAGCTGTTAACAATCCCTGTGAGTGATGTGTGCCAGCTGTTGTTAGATCTCTCACTCCTCATTCTTTCATTGCTCTCACCACTGTTATGGGAAAGTGAATCTTCCTGTTTTTGATCAAACCTCCCACTCTGCTCGGGGAGATCTTACTGGCCTTTTCACTGGCAATGAAATATATGCAGTTTCCAGTTCTAGAATTTAAAATGAATTGTGGGCTGTACATTCACATCTCATTATTCTGAGTTTGTTTTATCTTTCTCTAACACAGAATCAAAACTAATATTAATTTGAGAAAGCTTACTTTGTGTTAATTTTCTCTTCTGTCATGAGGAACAGCCAATGTTTTCTGGAATTTAGTTCAATGGGATCTGGTGCCTTCTGGTCTGCGAGAGAGGCTATTTTTCATGTTAATTTGAATAGCAGATGCCACTATGCTATTTGACTACAGGAGGCTTCATTGTCAAGTCCAGTCTTGTCAACATGCACGTATGTGTCTTTCCAGCAAATCACTGGACAGGAATCTAGAGTAGGAGCTCTGCTGATTTTATTGCACTCACCCATTTGGGCAGAAATCAGTTCTAGCACCACCAATTCTCCCCAATGACATCAACTAACTTAGCACACAACTGTGGTCCTAACCATGACCTTCCTTGTCTTTATGACTTAATGGCACCAGCTGTGAAGCTTTTACAAACTGACCACACTATTGTACACCCAGTGTCATCATGGCACACTTCCAGGGGGTTAGGTACAGCAGAGCCTAGACTGAGACTGGGTGGACAGGAAAGCAGAATTTAGGCCTCAAAAAGAGATCATACATGATCTTATCAAATTGACAGTAAGATCAAAGGGTCGAATGGCTTCCTTCTGCTTCTAATTCGTATGTTGTTATATTCTCCAACAACATTGCTCAATCAATCATATTTTATCACTCACTGATCTCAACCCCCACCTCAGTGGGCCAGCCCTCAATGTTTCAGTGTGGTACTTCATACCTCCTACATCATTTCACTGAGGCACGGAAAATACAAAAAGGTGTAGGCCAATCAGCCTTTGAGACTATTCCACTTTTCAATAGTTTCATGGCTGATCATCCAACTCAGTACACTATTCCCATTTTCTTCCCATACCCTTTGATCCCTTTAGACAAAGAACTATTTCTAACTTCTAATTGAAACCATTCAATGTTTTGCCCTCAACCACTTTCTGTGGCAGAAACTTTCACAAGCTAACCTGAAGAAATCGCTCCTTATCTCAGTTCTAAATGTCCTACCCTGTATCCTTGGACTGTGAGCCCTGGTTCTGGATTCCCAGTCATTGGGAACATCCTTCTTATTTTTACCGTATCTGGTCCTGTTAGAATTTTATTCATTTCTATGAGATCCCTCGTCCTACTAAATTACAAATGAATATAGTCCTAACCGATCTAGTCTCTCTCCATACATCATGGCATGACATGCCAGGAATCATCCTGGTAAATCTTCAGTGCACTCCTTCCATAGCCAGAACATCCTTCCTAAGATAAGGAAACTAAAAGTGTACATAATATTCCAGGTGCGGTCTCACCAAGGTCCTGTGCAATTGCAACTGGAAACTAGGAAAATTTGTATTAAACTTGTTGGTCATGTTGTGCTATGGATCTATAAACTGTAAGAACTAAGTTCTAATTGCTCAAGGACTTCGCTTTGCTATGGATTCTGTTATCCAGAAGAGAGAGTGAAGACTTTCAGAAATCTGTAACAATGGACATAGTCTGGTCTTCCAACTTAGGTAGGGAGATGGTCCTTTGGTGAATCCAAGTGAAACTGTGCCATCATGTACCAATGATAATTCCCCCTGACTCATAAGACTAGAACCAGGAGGCACAGTCTCAGAAAAGACCATTTAGAACTGAGTTGAGGAGGAATTTCTTCACTTACAGGATAGCAAATTTTTGGAATTCTCTGTCCCATAGGTAGTCATTGAAGATGTTTAAGACAATGATACAAAGTTTTCAGGATACGAATGCCACCAGGGGTTTTGAGGATAGTGTGGGGAAATGGCATTGCAGGAGATGGGGTGGAAAGGCAGTGCAGGCTCAAGGGGCTGAATGGCTTACTTCAGTTTGCATGTTTCTAATTGGCCTTCCCACTTGTGGACAAGGGTCAGTAACGTAGACCGTGCAGAGTGGCTATACTTGATTAGTAGAAAGTGACAACTGTTGGAAGGTGTGTAACTGTAAGGAACGGGTTGATAATGATGTCAATCATAGTAAAATGGTGTTTCTAGGCTGCTCAGCATTTGAATGATCAGTTAAATGAAGTAAGCAGACTCAGCACCTCTCGGGAAAACAATGGAATGTAGAATAAAATGAAAGCACAAATTTAAGTTTACAGCCTGGGAAAGAAAATAAGAGATCAATGTTCAACATTTTAATAGACATCCTGGTGACTGGGTAGCATCACATTCATACCTTCTGAGAAACAGTCTGAGAGATTGGAAGCAAACAGCACCACCTGCTGATAACACATGTAACATGAACGAGTAAGGTCATCTCATTTTATACAAACATGAAATGTGACAATGCAGATTTAGCTCATTCAACAGTCAATGCACGCACACAGTAATCAGCCAGCCTATAAACAACATTTCCTGTCTGCAAACAGGCAGCAAAACTCCTGTCCTCAAATTCCAATGCTTTATTGCTAAATGTTTGCTGCCATTTTACTTTGCACATCAAATGTTGCATTGGAAATAAGAATTCTACTGCAATAAAGCTAAAAGATACAAATATACAAGAATATTCTGAATTCATTGAGACAGGTGTTACGTCATCATCCTCTTGCTGTTCCTCTTCTTATTCACAGCGTAACAGAGATTTCAATTGGGAAATCTATTTCTAATGAGAACCAGAAAATAAATGCAACAGTGAAAGTTTGAAATGAAACACCTCTGAAATGTACCGAACAGATTAATTTGCTGTGAAAATAACAGCAGCTCACAACATCACCTTCTCAATGATGTACCCACTCTTTCCTTTGTGTGAATTTATTTGTAAGCATACTGGCAAAGCTGGCATTTATTGTTCATTCCTAGTTGTCCTGGGGGAAGTGTTGGTGAGCTACCTTCCGGAACTGTGGCAGTCCACATGCTACAGGTACACCCATGGTACTGTTACGAAAGGAATGCCATGGTTTTGACTCAATAACAGTGAAGAAATGATGATGTTTCCTAGTCATGAGGATTTGTGGTTTGGAAGGAAACTTGGTGGTGGTAGTATCTTGTGTTTCTGCTACCCTGTCTTTCTATATTAGAAATTACTGGTTTGGTGCTGTTGAAGAAACCTGAGAGAGAGGCTGCAGTTTCTTCTGTAAGCACCTGATGCAACTCATATAGTTGCTATACTAATGGGCATTGGGTTTGGGGCAGAAGTAGGTACAGATTTTGGCACAATTTCCATTCAATGGATTGGGTTCCAACTGGGCATAACTTGAAACTTTATGTAAGGATAATTCAGATCCATTTTTCTGCAGCAGTTTTGAAATGACAGTCACCAAAAATAAAAGTTTATTCCAGTTAATGCTCAGAAACTGCTCAAAAACTCAGAAGGGAATCTACTCCTCTCATTCAATTCTGAGAACTATCATTCCTACTGACTGCTCAGGAACCATACTAACCCTTAAGGAGAATATAGTCTGCAGTACAACTGGAATTTCTTTTCATTGAATTGCGGGTGATTGATGTTTAGGCTTCCACCTGGTTTCTGCTGTTGTTTTTGTTAGAGCCCAAAGCAATTGTCTGCAGCTGGAAACTGTGTACGGAAATTTGGGAAACAGAGAGGAGAGGCACTGAGGGGGAGATGCATTGGACATGTGCATTTTCAACCAAGGCAATATTCAGATGGTGCAAGGGACCCTATTCTGCAACTAACCAAGATATTCAAGAGGAGTAGGAGAAAGGGTAGTCCTGCCGAAGGGTCTAGGCCCGAAACGTCGACTCTTCTGCCCGTCTGATGCTGCCTGACCCACTGTGTTCCTCCAGCTCCACACTATATCGATTCTGACTTCCAGCATCTGCAGTTCTTGCTATCTCTGACTTTCAAGAAGGCACTGGAAGATATTTGGATAAAAATAATGTGTCTGGAGGAAAATGCAAAAGATTGGCATGAGGTAATGATGCTCATATAACCATAGTGTGGACATGATTGCCTCATTCTGCATTGTACCTCTTCTGGCATTCTGTGAGCTATTTTCATATTCTCATTCGCAAAAATGCTATTCCTGATATTATGTGTGGATTTGACATCAAATTAAGTGAATGACATTTAAGATATCAGCTGGTAAAATGTAAGGGTCTATAACCGAACATATATTTTGGAAGTGCACAGCAGTTCTGTTCTGGTTTGTAAACGAAGACTCATATTGGCTATCAGTGCACAAAAGGAAAATACTGCAACAGTTGCCATTCTGGAATAAAAAGAGAAATGCTGGAAATACTCAGCAGAACGGTGGAGAGAAACAGAGTTAGCCCCTCTGTTCTGACGAAAGGTTATCAGCCTGATACCCTGAACAGTTTCTCTCCCCACTGAAGCTGCTAGGCACCTGCCCACTTGGCAGTTCCATCAATTGGTACTTCTGCTTGGTCTGGAATAGTGGTCGTGTTTCAGACATGGGCAAATGAAGCATTTTATTTATTTGTGCAGCTGGGAGATTTGCAAGTCACTTGATTGAAGCGCTGGGGTAAGGGTTGTTTTTGCGGGTTGGTAAACACACACAGACACGCACCATCGCATCCACACATTGAGGTACACGCCCAATGCACAGGCTAAGGCGGAAGAGCCTGACATTGACAACGATCCCCACAGTCTCATGTAACTTTGGAAAGTTAAAGAAAGTCAACGCGCCTGCAGCCATGAGCATCGGGTGTCTGATCAGAGTCACAAAATACCAGCTCCTGGGAATTAGTATCATTGTCATGGTAAATATTGACCATTAATATAGACACTTCTTTAATAATACCGTGCCTGTGCAAATATTAAACCCTTCTGATACACGCCGTACTGAGCTAGGAATGTTTAACTCGCTGCGCGGGAATGTAACAAAAAAGTGACATTTGATGTTCGTGCTTTTTTGAAATATGGAATTAGTCGCTAGCAATCTTACCGCTGAAATACCAACACCGGGTGTAATAACTGATGTTTCTGAAGACTTGATCTTTTAAAATTGAATTAAAAATGCCTTATTGGTTTATAATAAAACTACTAATAATAACTGCCAATAGTTAAAATGTGGATTAGTTGCCACACCACCACGCCACAATCTTCGTGTTGTAAAAGAACAGCGAATATCTGAGGGCAATTGAACCTAGTGAGGCATCACAGCGGAGTAATTATTTCTTCCTATTAGTGGAGGGGAGGCGATGGCCCAGTGGTATTATCGTTACTATTAAACCAGAGACACAGGTAACGTGCTGGACACCTGGGTTCAAATCCGTTAAAAAAACTTGGAGTTGAGAGTCTAGTGATGACCATGAAACCATTGCTGATTCTCAGGAAAACCCTCTGGTTCACTAATGTCGTTTAGAAAGGTAAACTGTCCTTCTTACCTGGTTATGGCCATATGTGACTCCAGGCTCTTGCCTTTCTGATGCCCTCTGAGTGATTAGGAGATGGGCATTAAATGTTGGCCTCACCATTAGTGCCCATATTCCACGAACTACTTTAAAAAAACAATGTAGACAGATAGCAGCAACAATGGTTTAGCTGATTGATATCATGTCTATTAAGCTCAAGATGAAAACATTGACTTTTCAGAGACACAGCCATGGAGTCATTCAGTAAAGTTCACTCTGCTCTGTTGCAATAACTTGTTCAAATCGAGCTTGAGAAGAATACTTTGGAATATTTTCTACTGGGTTTCTCAGAGATTTCCAACTCCAAATGCTATGGGTCCATGTCATTGGCAGCTGGATTGAAATGATTTACCTTCTCCAGAATCATCATTGTTAAATAATTCAATAGTCTACACAGAACTCATGGCCAAGCACTTCATGCAAGCAACTGCCCAGACAGCCCTGAAGGATGTGATTTTTAAGTCCATTTTAACAATTGCTGTCAGAACAGAAGGGTTAGATAACGCAACAAATTTCAATTTCTAATGAGACCAATTCTTCATATCCCAGCTGGGTATTGACCGTGAAATAACCAGAAGACCCATTTTGTTCCAGGAATATCTCCAATTGCAACCCCCATCCTCCTGCTAAAGCAGACTCAACATTCCAGGTGAGGGGGTCTGTGAGGGACAAAGGGTGTGACAAGTATGCGAGGCTCAGGCAAAGCTTCAGTACGTAATGTGTACTTTGTATCAGTGTTTACCAAGGAAGAAGGTGCTGATCAAATATTGATAGAAGTGGAGAAGGTACAGGCAATGGATATGGTAAACATTCATAGACAAAATGTTGTAAAAAGGCTAGGCATGCTTAAAGTGGATAAACTGCCTGCTCCAGATGGTTTGCAACCCATATGCAGAAGGGAGGTTGTGATGGAGATAGTAGAAGAGTTTGCCATAGCTTCCAATCTTGCTGGATATGGAAACGGAGCCAGAGGATAGGCAAATTGCAAATGTGACACCCCTATTCAAGAATAGATGTAAGGACATTCCTATCTACATTTCAATCAGTTTGATATCAGTGGTGTGTAAAATTTTAAAAATAATAATGAGGGAAAAGATCAACAGACTTGTAGAGAGGCTTGTATTAATTAAGAGCCAGTGCTGATTTGTAAAAGGCAGATTGTGTTTGACTATTCATAGAACATAGGACATAGAACAGTAGAGCACAGCACAGGCCCTTCGGCCCACGATGTTATGCCCACCTATTATCCTACTACGATCAAAGTAGCCTGCATACACTACATTTTACTATCCTCCATGTGCCGATCCAAGAGTTGCTTAAATCTCTAATGCATCTGACTCCACTACCACTGCCGGCAGCGCATTCCACACATCCACCACTCTCTGTGTAAAGAACCTACCTCTGACATCTCCCCTATACCTTCCTCCAATCACCTTAAAATTATGCCCCCCCAAAATGGATTTTTCTAACAAATATGAGAAAGGTGACAAAGTGTATGCAGTAAATGTAATTTATACAGTTTTTAAGGAAGGATTTGATAAAAAGCTCGTTAACAAAATGAAGCCTCATGGAAAACCAAGTGTCAGCTCGGAATAAAACATGGTTTAAGGACGGAAAACAATGAGTCATGACAACATGTAGTTCTCCAGATTGGTAGATCACAAACAGCGATGTTCTCAAATGGCCGGTGTTCGGACCACTGCAACTTATATGTAACTGAGATGTTTATTACTGAGTTTAGAGTCACATTTCAAAGTTTCTCGATGATACTAAATTTGGAAGTGTGGCAAACAATGAGGATGATACAAACTAGTGACAACAAGGCATAGATGGGCGAACAGAGTGAGGGGACAAATTGCAGATGGAATTTTATATAGAGAAGTGTGAGGTGATGTATTCTGTCATAAAGGATTAGATGAGGGAACAGATACTTAAATGACACAATTCTAAAGATTACTAAGGAATAACAAATTGCTAAAGAAAGATTGTGAATAAAGGTATCCAAGTGTTCTAATGTCATCTTCATGCCATTCTTTCCTATTCATATCTCTCTATCACCCACTAACACCTCTTTTCACGTCTTTCCCCCTTATGGCAGCCACTCCAATGGCACACAGTCATTGTTTTACTTGATAATAATGTGCTTTATGAATTCTGCTCAGGGGATGGAGTAGGTGGGGTAATGATTTTTGGAAATGGGTTTGAATTTTGGGGATCTTTGGAGGTTTTAATCGACATTGTTTCAATTCACATTTTTATTACCAAAATGTTTTTAAAAAATAATATGCTGAAATTGTTTTTTGTGTATTTAATCAGAATAGGATTTTTTTCATTTTTCATAGTTAATTATATAGTTATGAGTTCTAACGGATCATAAAATTTGAATTGAATTGTGCAGGAAATTGAAGGACACATGGGTCCACGTGAATTAATCTTTGACAGCGCCAGGATACATCGAGAGTTGTTAGGAAAACATATTGGCTCTTGTGCCCTCTGAATTGAGATATTGAATACAAATGCAGGGAAGTTTTGTCGAGCCCTTATTAACCTCTGGTTAAACCACAACTAGAGTATTGACTCTAGTTGTGTATAGGAGATTTACCAGAATGTTTCCAGAGATGAGGGATTTTTAGCTACAAGTTCATTTAGAAAACCTGGGA
>JAHRHZ010000062.1:42924158-42941228 GCA_024137785.1 Ginglymostoma cirratum
TTTCCTGCTCCTATGATGCTGCTTGGCCTGCTGTGTTCATCCAGCCCCACACCAAGTCATGGATTTAGTCATCACAGTGTTCTGCTCCAGATACTTGGGAAGTTTGCCAGAAATCCTGCATGCAATGTCAAGGGAAGAGCCTAGAACTAACCCTGCTTGGAGCATTGTGCCAGGGTTCCAACCCATCTTTCTCCAGCAAGGAAGTGGTGACCAGCTCTTGCAGCATTCTTGCAGATCCAATTATAGTGCACATTCAGATGGCCAGTGTCTGAGCTTTCATGGTGTAGAAGCAGAAGACCCTTCCCAATATCAAGGTGTTGGTTAGACTGTATTTGCACACTGCCTGTCTTGGGGGAATTTATCACAAAAGTATGTGCAGAGTGGATGATGTTTTGGGTATGTGGCTCATTTGATGCTAAATTTCCATGCTCATTAATAATGATTGCTTGTCTGAAATCTGGAAGTTGCTGACCTCCTCTGGAACTATATACAAGAGATATTTAGCACCTTCATGGGTTGTGGTGGGGTGGTAGTGACTCAGGAGTTCCTGTGGAAACATCAGAGGCATGTGGCCTTCAGAAAAATGTAAGTGGACTCCACTGGGAGAAGGGACGTTGACCCTCAGAAATGAAGTAGCATCTTAATTTTTTAAAAAAAAATATAGATCAGGATGAGGCAATTCCATGAGAATTCTGGGTGAGTTGGGCTCCTCTTCTTCCTCACTGAATGACAGCCAGGCTCTGTGTTTCCAGGTGATGTGAGGAAAGCAGGAGCTAGAGATTCCTCCAGAGAGGAACAGGCGCTCGTCTGCTCTCTGTTATCCAGATTGGCTTCATTTGACACCTGTGTAATCTGATAGAAACAGTGCTAGAGAGACCAGTCGCCTCACAGCTAGCTAGAGAAGTGGTTCCCGAACTGTGGTTGCGATGACACTTGAAGTTGCAATCACCTCCTCCTCCAAGAATGACAAGGCCCAGGTGGTATACTGCCCTGTCTGTGCACTGTGGTTGCCTTGGTGTCTGTCCCCCTCTCCCTCTTTCTATCTCTCTGTCTCTCTGGAGAATCCTGCCTCATGCCAACATTATAAGCAAGGTTGATGCACGAGTCATTGATTATTTCCCTGTTCCTCTCATCTTTCTCTCACTGAATTTATCAACTGGTTTGGATCTTGGCAAGAATAGCCGGCTTCCCAAGTTACATGTTGACCTAAAGACCATTTTAAAAAGTTGCATGCAGGGCACTCTCTAATTTGACAGTTCCTGTTCAGTGGCCTCTGTTGAAATCGAGTGTGCATTGAGGTAGGAACGTGGTTAACTAACAGATTGATTTGCAACAATAACTGGAACCTGAGGAGGAGTGAGTTTTTACATTGGGCAGTCCAAGGCTGGTGGTGCAAGGAGATGGGGCTTGTGTAGGGAATAGCTTCCCTTATTGTTACGTGAAGTAGTTTGAAAAGAAATGGTGTCAATAACGAGTTTCTCTCTGAGCAGTGTGAGTTAGTGAGAAATTAGTATTTAGGATAATGCTGTTTAGAGTGTGAGGTTGGGGCAGAAAAGGGCTTGACTGAATCTGTTATCACAGGGTAACATGGAGAACTTTCTGACACCTAAACAAGTTTCTACTATCTCTATATAAAAGAATAACATTTTTACAAAGTCCTTTGTAATTATATTTTTAAATTTATATGAATATTGGTCTGTGATTTGCAAACTTTAATAGTAAGAAACTGAATGTAACCATGTTGCTATTATTTTGTTGGCATCTGGGGTCATATTAATTATAGAGTGTCAAAATGGATCACACTGGAAAATAGTTTGGGAAGCACTGCCATAGAGAAAGTGAATTCTTGCCACTTAATCTAGAGATTGGCTCAGAACCCTCTCTGCTGGCCTTTCTCTATTGTATGCAAAATGCGGTATATTTTGCACACCATCTATGGCCACTTGGGGTCAGATTGCCATTATACGCTAACAGGGATCATTTTATTTATTTTATGCTGAATACTCAAGACTTTTAGTAATGGATTTATATTGCCAAGTCATTTCCTTGTAGGACTCTTACCAGACAGCAGACAGGAATTGTTTCAATTTGTTGTGTTTATCTAGATTTATACTCCAGTCCCAAATGTTGAAGGTCAATGTTTTACTTGCTTCTGACTTTGCGTTTCATCATCAGTAAAGGGGAAGTAAGATTTCTGCATTAGGTGCATTCATGCAAACTCCCACAGCTTCAAACAATTGTTTTCTTCTGTCTATCCCTACAGCTGTCTACAGTGGCTTGTCTATCAGCATCTTTCTTGCTCTCCTGGGAATCATCTGTCTGATTGGAATTGTGAAAGAATCAAAATACTTGCTTACCGTGGTAAGTAGCATTATGTTTGGAACATATTACATCGGGGGTTATTATTCAAGCAACAATGAGCAAATAGGGTGAGTTTAAGGTCACCATCAGGTAATGGTGTGATGAAATGAAGGAGTCCCCAGGTACCCTGATCCCAGTATTCATGGGCCACAACATATAATACAACTGAGTCCTGGTAAGGACAATTGCAAGTTTTCTCTATTTTAGACTGAGAATGGAAAGATCTAGCTATCTAATAAACACAAAATTATCAATTTATTAAAAAAAAACGCATTCAATTAAGATACAGAATTGGATAACACAATTTTGTAACATTAAAATATAATTGTTTATTCCTTACGTACTCACTTCAGGTAAAAGAAAATACAGATTTCTCTGTGCAGAGATTCACTTTAAAAATAATTATACTTTCTGGTTATTTTTGGAGGCATTAACAGAAGTATGAGGTCGATCATGCTCTGAATTCTATTGAAATGGTGTTCTTGCATATGTAGCCAATTCACTAACCATCCATACTTGTCTCTGGGGACTTGGCAGACACAGCTTGCTCAGAAGTTACAATATTGATAAGTTCTTTTATTCTTCTGGGAGAACAATTAAGTTTAATCCTGATCTCACAGCAAAGTTTTTTTTTTCAGAAGCAGGAGATCCCAGCTAGTTAACCTTTCTCACAGACTTTTTGACCCTAACTAGTCAGAGAAACCAGAAACCCTCTCCGAGATAGTCACTGTTTAAACAGCCCCAGGAGAGGTTTACAGCAAATTAAATAATTGTTATGTGATTTTCAAAAGTGCTGTGTTCAATAAAAATAGTTTAAGTCTCCAAAGGCCATTTGATTTTTTGTCAAACCTGTCCCAATATGCACACAATCTGAAACAATCCAATTCACAAGTAGAATGCAGGACAATGGGCCCATTCCTGAAACCTAACCTTCCTCAAAGAAGCCATGATTTGGGAGTGCCTATGTTGGACTGGGGTGGACAAAATCAGAAGTCACACAATACCAGAGTATATTTAAAAGGTTTATTTAAAATCATGAGCTATCGAAGCGCTGCTACTTCATTGGTTGAAGTGATTGTCTCTCTACCTTACGTAGTTTGTGCAGTTTTTGATTATTTGTTACTTTGATTAGACCCACATCATACAACTCTAACACTTACTCATGTTATCCCAGCCTAATGGTTTGTCTCTTGCATCATCTTATTGTTGATTATTTGTAATCATCTCCCAGCCTTAATTAATCCGTTCATAGGTCATCCCTTCACTTGTTACTCATCTATTGACACAAACTTCACCTGAGCAGCGCTCCAAAAGCTTGTAATTATAAATAAACCTGTCGGACTATAACCCGGTGTCTTGTGATTTATGACTTCCTCAAAGAAGCCCAACTTTTCACAAAGATATAGAAGCCGAGACTTTGAGGGAAGGTAAGCCATCAGGGACAATTTATCTAAAGTAGTTAAAAACTAACACCAAACCAGATGGGTGATTAGTTAATCACATGCCTCTTCTCAACGAATTAAACCCCAGGATCTATATGCAAATTAATATATCCAATTCCTAAATGTGTGTGTTTCAGCATATACCTAACTGATGAACAAAGCCCAGAAGTACAAGTATATACTATATCAATAACACCAAAAGAAAATACATACATCTATATTTGTGTCTCGTTTGGATTTTGAATTTTCTGATGTGAAGAATCCAGCTAACCTCTATGCCATTTTCACCACATCCTTTCTAAACATTAACTTCCCTTTTTTTGACTAAATTGGGTAAAGAAAATCCATAGCAACTTCATGGAAATCAGGACAAAATTACAATTGTTGCTGAGTTCAAATTGCAGCCAAGTGAGCAGTAGCCTGTTGGAAAACACAGAGAATGCACTGTGTTTAATTTAGAAGTAAAATGTTAACAGTTGTACATATTCCTTCATTATGAGGAAAACATTGGTGAAACAGTGACAGAGATTCATATAAAAAGATTGAAATAAAAACAAAAAAAAAGTTCCTGGGAATGAGCTGTTATCTTATTGTTCAAGTTGCACTGTCATTCAGTCACATTCCACTGGGGAGCAGTAAAAGCCTGTTAATTGCCTGCATTTCCTATTTATACCAGTGCAAATGCAGAGCTGAAGTTTCTACTCAGCTACATTGGGTTTGACAGCACAGTTCACCCCAAATGAGCCAAACCAGAACAAATGATGTTCAGCATAAATTGAATTTCAATGATATTTTGTGACAGTTTTTAAAAAATATTATTTTAGAAACAAACATTGCCCAAAAATTGCTCATGCCCAGAATTGAATTCATTACCATTGGGAGTTTTAGTTGATTGCTTTAATTTGAAAGCATTTGAGGCAGCTTTTAAAATAAAATGGATTATTTTAGAAGCAAGGACACAAATAGGTATCTGTTTAAAAATTTGTAGGACTTTTACTTGACTAAAAAAAATTGAATATTGTTCACCATGAGTAATTAATTTGTTAAACTGCTTTCACATAGATGATGAAATGGTTTGAATCATCAGAAATAGGACAATAATGATTCTGAATGTTTAATTATAATAATACATTAATTAGGTTCAGTTTAGAGTAGAACGACTCACTTTAGTTGCACATCAGGGACTGTGCTGTTTTAAGTGTACTGCTTTGATCTTTGTCAAACTTAGCGAACTTCAGTTTATAGAGAGATGCATATCTCAAAAACAATTACATAGGATTTGGGAATGTATAGAAGCAGATGAGAACACTGCAATCAATCTGGCAGATTAAACTTTAGAAAAATACCATACATCCAGCAAGATGCAAGTGGGAAAATAGCTGACTTTTCTTTAACCTCCTCATCACTTTTCCCACCCACTATCCATTCTGTGTGCTCCTGAATTTATTGGCAGTTACTGGCTCTAGTGCATCTGGTTATTAATTCCACATCTTCATCACTATTTTCATGAAGCAGTTGAAATAAACTGTCTCTGAATACTTTTTTTCTTCCAGAGTTTGTGATCTCTTGTGGAAGATTACATTTAATTCTAGTCATTTGAGAATCCTGAATTGTAAGTGCTCCACGTCTGGTAATCATGCTCAGGTTCTAAGCTTTGGAATATTATTCCTTTACTTTGTCTCTCTGCCTTACTTCCCTCTTTTAAGGTACTAATTAAAACCAACCTCTTTGACCAAGCTGTTGACCATCTGACTGAGGCTCGAATTTTATGCACCCTTCCACTCCTGGGAGTAGGGAAATAAAATCTGGTAGTACCATGCTGTTTGCTGTCATGGGATTTTATCTGCTTGGGGAAAAGTAGTGATGACCTACTCACCCCTGGGGCGATTGAGGTCCTTAACTGACCAATTAATGGTCACTTAAGAGCATCCTTTCAGCATCACAGGAATTTTACCCATGGTAGCGGACACCAGGATCCAGTATTGTTGCCAGCAAGAGAGTTGGCTACTTCGTGTTTGACCATCCTCTGCCCTATAACGAAACCCCAGTGTAGACTCCCCAACAATACCACTTCTTACCCCACCCCCGATAAATATGGCTACTCCATCCTTCTTGCTGGGGTCTGTCAGTAGCCATGTTCATCGCGACAATTATTTCGCTATCTACACTAATTCACTGACAGTAATTACAGACTTTCTTTTGGAATAGTTTCAGCTGCAATATGGGAAGGTAAATTTCTGAAGTTATTCATTTCAGACAGTATTTAAAACTATGCGGATTACTCAATTTGCAAGCCTATGATGTAACATTTTCTCTAGTTTAAAAACAAAGTGAAGTTGTGTGTGTCAGATCCGGTGTACAGGATGTCCTACACAAATTTTGTCATATGCAAACACCCGGGAGAAAACCTGGATTTACTGTTAAGTCCAGACCGATGGCATCTGTTCTTGGGGACTGTCTGTATCCTAACAGTGACCGCTGCTTGTGGGGGCACTTGTGGGTCAAGAGACCTACTAGTTAGTTGATTGGCCATAGATCTCAGTGATGTGACTTCCCCCCTGCTGGAGATGGAAGTCCAGCCCTGAGCTAGGTGACAACTTAATGGCCTTTAACTCTGCACATTTCCTGACAAAGTGCTTCTTGGCAGAGGCTGTTAGGACACTGCCTGTGTGTAAACTTCCAGCCCGATTAACTGTTTACGTGACTTGGTGTCATATTTTGCTTTATAATGTCTCTGCAAAGTGCTTCTGGAGGCTTTATTACGTTAAAGACTCTATATAAATACAGTTTGTGGTTGTTGAACGTATCATCTAGATTGATTAGAATCTTGAGTAACAAAATGAGGTCTTGCTTCAGCAATGTTTTTTCCCCCAGATGGAAACATTTCTTTATTTCATTCTGCGGCGTGGAAATTGCTGGGTTAAGCCTAGGTCTTAACTTAGGATCACTTGATGTGATTTTCTAAACAATCTAGTAAAGCCCTTATTTTACGGTTTCCTGGAATTGCATTAAAGCTTGCCTTTTAACATCCACAACAAGCAAAAAAACAGAATAGAAACATCAATAAGAGGCCCCATCAACTCTGTAGTGCAATATAGATCCATTTAAAAAGCTGGAATAATGCGGAGCGTCTGGAGCTTCTGTTTACTAAGCAATATTGCCGAGACAGAGAGAAGCCTGGTTTACTGACCAGGTAATGCAAAAGGAGGGAGACAATAAATTGCACCTCCAGCATAATTATGCCTCTCCCCCAATGCCACACGTATCAGAGCACATAACTAAAAGAGTAAATGTGGTCATCAGAACCAATTGAAACAGACAAATACAAGATTTTACAAAAAGAGATATCAGGCCTGAAGAAATCTGTTGTGCTGAGCCACTGATACTATTCTATATAGCAAGAATCTCCCATCTTAGTTCAATGTTTCAAGAATCCTAAAGGCTAAAAGAGCTCAAATAGCTAGAAAAACATGCCCAAAATAGAATACTGACATAATAAGAGGACTGAGAATGTTTGAATGGAGATTTAGAGTGAACAGTATAATTAGAAAAAAGGATGCATATGAAAACCTGAATGCTCAACAATAATTATTAAATAGGCTTCACACCAGCAATATTTGCTCTATGCCACTGAAACTGTGCTCCACGAACTTTAATGCCCCTGAACAATTATTTAGCTTGAAGGACAAGGTGACTTTTAACTGCAAGGAATTGGCCCAGTTTGATATTGGACCCTAACATCTCTTTCATGGACACCTTACTGGAAATCATGCACTGGTTAATAATTTCACTTCTGCTATATCACCAAGCTGTTCAAACTTGCATACTTTTTGCTTGCAGACAGAAATCATTCTTTGAGAACTAATTATGTCACGTGGAAAGCGCATTTGAAGATCAGGGAAGGAGCTGACTGCCTGGGTCTCTGGAGATATAGGTGAAGTTTGGTCCACACCGCCATTTACCATAGACCATGCAGTCACTCCTGAACCATCTGCATTAGACACATTGGCAGAGGTCATAGGCACAGTGGGAGCATCTCTTCTGAGTACTTTAGAGACTTTAACTCCAAAGGTAGAGGTGCTTTTTGTTTGAGTTTCAGCAAATGCAGCAACAGGGAACAGAAAACTTTGAAATGGGGATTCCCAGACCTAAAAGCTGCCCAAAGTCCCAAAGGTCACTAGGCATATTGAGGGCATTACCAGTGGCAGTGAGGTGCCTCCAATAGCAAGGTTTGAAGCAACCCTCCCTCAAATTAACACCATTTCTGGCTAATCCATTATCTCTATGCAAGTGTCAAACAAAGTACAGCCAGAGTACTGAATTTGGCTTATTCAAATACAGGATTGCAGGGAGGTCTGGAAGCATAAGATAATCATCAGTATTAGTAAAATGTTGCAGATAATCATCACATTTACTCTTTCCACAGGGGAATCACTTCAAAGACATAAAATGGTTAATTGCTGGTATCACACAGATTGCACTGGCCCAAACAACATATGGCATTGAGGAACTGTGCAGGAATCTGTGGTTGTAAGTGTTTTTTGAGAAGGTTATTTGTCCAAATTGTTGGCAGCTTTATGAATGACATTGCTCTGGTACTTGTTGGAAGGTATCTTGGTTTTCTGCTGAGTATATGAGTCCACGTAATCACATTCATTGTGAAACAGGTATTTCCTCACTGTTGTTTTCGCTGTTTTGCTCTTCTGTGACTTTGTTATCCTATTTTTAGGCTCTGTGATAAGTTATGAAAAATGCAACAGATGGAATTATTCATGAAACCATGTGCGAGGCTTTATTGTAAGATAGTTCAAAGCACTGCTTCAAGATTGCGAAAGAAAGTTCAAAAGTCATTCTAGGTGTTGCAAGAGCATTTTTTTGCAATTCATTTTGGCACAAGAATGTCATAAGTTAGGGCTGTAGCGGGTAGCCCCATCCTTATACTCTTCCTTCCTCTTCAAATAAAAGTGCCATTAATGATTGACTTAAATTTGGGAAGTCGGTCAGCTTTTTAGGAAATAGGCATCAGTCTATATCAATCTGTATTGCTGATCAAATTAACTAAATGGATAATAACATTTTTAGTTTATTTCAGGCACAGAGTGGTGCTATGAGGTTTGAACAATAATAGTATTAATGGCCCTATGGACTCCAGAAAGGCCCAGGAAGTCTACAGAATATTATACTGTTATTTGATCAGCGATTGGAACAATCAAATTCATTGACTCTACGACCTCTATACCTGTAGATCTCAAAGTAGTCAGCCCTTGGTGATCACTTTAGAGAAGAGTTGATAACATATCTCACCTGTGTTTTATTAGCTGTGAGAATGATGTGTTTTTAGTGGGAACCTATTCAGTGCTAGCCATAATAAGTTTAACTATTTTCAGCACAACAGTAGACCAAAGTTGCTTCTTTTAAACAGCATAACAAGCATGGGGCTGGATGAACACAGCAGGTCAAGCAGCATCATAGGAGCAGGAAAACTTGACGTTTCGGGCCTAGACCCTTCATCAGAAATGGGGGAGGGGAAGAGGGTTCTGAAATAAATAGGGAGAGAGGGGGAGGCGGATAGAGGATGGATAGAGGAGAGGATAGGTGGAGAGGAGACAGACAAGTCAAAGAGGCGGGGATGGAGCCAGTAAAGGTGAGTGTAGGTGGGGGGGTAGGGAGGAGATAGGTCAGTCCATGGAGAATGGACAGGTCAAGGGGGCGGGAAGGAGTCAAAGTCATAAAAGGTCTTAACATTTTTACTTCAGAAGCTTTCCAGACTCCATTTCCTGCATTACTTCAAAAACATGTTGGCACAGGCTTCCTTTCAATTGGGGTTCATATTGCAGAGACACAACTGGCTGCTTAACTAGCTTTAGCATCAGAAATTAGAACATTCAGGAAATTCAGATCCACGTGAGATTTTTTTCTGATTGGAAACTTTCTCATGAGGTTTCTTCTTATGTCATCCATGGCCACATTTATCCCTAAGCATTACTACAGAATTTGATGACATAATTGCAAGTTGTGGGCAAATTCTCCATTAATATGTCCAGTAAAAATGTTAACAAAATTACGAGTAGCTTTAAAGATAACTTGACAAATTGGCAATGGAAATGATAGAGGGAGAACATCATTAAATGGTCATGTAAGATGTTGGAAGATCAAGCCGACCTATGGCAGGTAGGAATAATGGTACATCACTTAAATCCATGCAACTTATTCTAGCACACAGCTGGAAACATCCATAATACTAATTGTTTTGTATGCACATAAGATAATTCTGCCTTAAAAACATTTTAATTTGAAGTCAAATGGAGTAATGGAGAGAAACGTATCAACTGAGTTCTGCCCAGCAACATACCTTGGTGGTCTAGTTTCCACAAGGCCTGGGCATCCATGTCAGGTGTCATTGAAATGCATATACCAGGTTTAACAGCCTACTCACGCACAGACTGTGAACTGCACAATCTTTAACGTATTGCCTACTAATACACTGACTATGAATTGTACTGCTTACACTCACATGCACTATGAATTCTGTTGTCTACACACATGTAGAATATGAACTCTATTATCCAGAGATGCGTAGACTGTGAACTGTATTGTCTTCCATGATAGTCTGTGAACTCTATTGCCCACATACACGTTGACTGTGAAGTCCACTGCCTAGTCACAGGTAGACTGAACTGTACTGTCTATCCCCACAGACTAGGAATTGTACAATCCTGTGAGTACTGCTTAGTAATACGTAGACTGTGAATTGGACTGTCTCCACTCACATAGACTGTGAATTGTACTGTCTTCACACACATAGCCTGTGGGCTGTACTGTCAATCCAACCACAGACAGTACACCCGAAGAATGTCAGATGATTTGATGGAAACATATAAGAATCTGAAGGCATTTGTCACATAGAGATTATAGAAGATGGGAGTACAGTCCAAGGATAACCAGTTGATCATTTAGGTTTGAGACAAGAAAGACATTATTCATTTAAAAGGTTGCGAATCTTTGGAACTGCCAGAGCAAATGTGCATGCAGGAACAGTTAAACATTTAAAAGACTTGGATAAGTACATGAATAGGAAAGATTTGGAAGGATATGGGGCAAAGACAGGAAGATGGGACTAGTTTAGTTTGGGAACAGTGGTTGGCATGGACGAGATGGACCGAAGGATCTGTTTCCATGCTGTATTACTCTATGACTCGATTATTGTCTAACCTAGGGTGTTGTGGATTCATCTTTCAAAATATTTAAAGCTGTGCTAGACAGCTTTCTGGTCTATCACGGAGAATCAAGAGATATTGACAATTGCTATGACGGTGGATTTGAGGCAGAAGATAAGACATGGTTTTATTGATTGGCAGAGTAGATTCAAGGAGCTGTATGGTTTGCTCTTGCTCCTATTTCTTATTACCTTATGTTTTGAATGTTCTGCTTAGTCACATGGATATACAGATATACTCGCACACAGATCATGACCCTATGGTTTTATTTGTTTCTGGGATTTGAATATTTCTTGTTCATCCCTAATTGCCTTTGGGATCCAGAGTGTGCTGTCTACCTGTACAGAGAGCAGAAACCATTGCTGTCGCTGCTTAGAGAGGGAAGGACATATAATGAAGCTGTCAGCTCAGTTTAAAACCCTTCCTCTACCTCAATCAGGTTTTGGGTAGGGAGGCCCGTAGTTAGCCTTTCTACCCTGCTGCCAATTGAGCTCTTAAATAGACGATTACTAACCACTTGTGAGCCCCATCCTCCCACTTCTGATATTAACAGCTAAGACTGTGCAGCCACCTCTGGCAGGTGTTGTGTGTGTGTGTGTGTGTGTGTGTGTACACGTGTGGCAGTGGTACTGTACATCAGGAAGAGAGGTTCCCTCTGAAGGTCACCCTGCTGCCCTTGCTGCATGCACTCTGACACCTCTCTGTGACTACCACCCTGCACTAGGCCCTAAACCCCTCCACCAACCAAAGACAAGATGCCCGACATGTCAACCAGATTCCCCTTGTTGTCTATGACCTGCATTGCCTACACTCAAACAGACTGTGAATCATGGATATACTATTCACATACAGCTTGTGAATCTTAAATATACAATTTAAATATAGACTGTGAACTCAAGTGGATGGTCTCTCTACACAGACAAAGTCTGTATTTTTATGAACCCAGCTGACACAGGACAGGGAAGATGCCAGACTGAAATCTGGCTTGATATATCATGTTTTGTTTATCCTTTTTATTTAGCTGTTCTTTAACCAAAGCACAAGCTCGCAATGCTGTCGGTTTGGTTTTTAAACTAAAAGAGAAGTTCATTTTACAAAAGACAAGATGATGAAATAGAATAAACCAAGCTATGTACATGAAACACAATTTGAAAGATTTTGAAACACTGTAAAAATACAGACATATCTATCTCAACACAGTAAAAGTATATTCACATCTATCTCAGCACAATCACTTTGCAGAGTTCGAACACCAGAGAGAGTTATTTTCTGTGTCATAAACATAGGTTTGACTTAACTGTTTCTTTCAATTCCTGGTCTTCAGAGCTTGATAGGTTCTTCCTTAATAACTCATACAATTGAGCTTAGACTTTCTTAGCTTTGGATAACTTCTTCAGGGTTCCAACCTCTGGTTTAGAACTTTCAAACTACAATGTTTACACTGAGATAACCTGTTCATAACCCTAACTATCTCCTTCCTTCAGGAGAAACTGTTTAATACACCTAACTTCTACCACAGCTTCTGCCAACTTAAAAATAGAAGTTTTGCAAAGTGGGATTTTCTCCTCAGCAAGAAGAAAATAAATCTCAATCCTTCCGTACAGAAAGCAAGCTGTTCCTTAATGCTTACTGTGTCTGCTTGTAAAACTCTCCCAATGCACATAAATTCTCATTATGCCAGGGACACCTTTTCTCATACTGTTGTTTTAAAAAAAAACATGGGTGCAGAAAAACAGATGACTTAATTATTAAACACAGACCAATCTTTACATGCCACTAGTTCAAAATCTAAACACTAAAGTAAAAGATAATAAAATATATGCATCAAACACCTCACATCACAGTATTAACAACTAATGTACAGAACTAAATAGACGTATATTGGGAAACTTATATTTCCCATTCAGATATTCAACTATCATCAATATAGCATATTCCATCCACTAATATTAAATGGAAAGTACAATTGAACTATAATTACAGAATTCATGCTTGAAACTTTAGGAAGTCTAACATTTGGCTTCCAAAGTAGAGATGAGAGAAGCGTAAAGGTAAGCATCTTTTCCAGTTTTCGCCTCGGTACATATCTCCTGTTTTCTGAGTCTTGCTGAAGTACAATTCCATGTGGACAAACTATTCTCTGGTATCTCTCCCAAACAATCCTCCATTCACAGCCTGGACAGTGAGTGTATACACAGACTGGTTATGGAGAGTTAGACAGCCAAACCTGAATCTCATGTCATAAATGGACTCGTCAGGTGGTGTTATTTGACTGAAATAAAGTGATGAAACTCTAATTCTGCTTCCTTATCCCTGCCCAGGCTAATATCTGGATAAGACTAAAGTTAAATACATCTTTGCCCCCATGCTGGTGGAGATCAGCTGTTGGTATAAACCATACATCAAGCCTGCGACTAGATACAGGCGAATACGTTACATGGTCAGCTGTGTTTTTATCCACTATTTGCTGAAGCCTTTTGTGGAAATGCTATACAAAGAGGTTTATTTCATGCAAGCAAGGTAGACCAATTTTGTAAGGGTTGCGGTTTTTGGTCAGATCGTCAATATTTCATGAACGTTGAGGTTTTGGCTGAGAGATCTACTCACAAAAGGTTTAATATTGTTCCCCGTGCTTTCGTTGAGAGAGAGGAATAAATCTCAGCAGAGATGACAGCAAAGCCAAAGTTGGAATGCAATTTTTAAATTTTCAGGTGGATATTATTAATTAAGGCTCCTCTCTGTAATGTATCTCAGCTCAGCAGCAATAAGGATGCTCCAATACAGGCAAAATACTGTGGATAATGGAAATCTGAAACAAACAGAAATTGCTGGAGAAACTCAACAGGTCTGGCAGCATCTGTGGAGAAAGAAGCCGAGTTAATGTTTCAAGTCCAGTTGAATAGTCATATCGGACTGGAAACATTAACTTTGTTTCTCCCTCCAGAGATGCTGCAAGACGCATTGGGTTCTTTCAGCATTTTGTGTGTGTGTTTGGTAACGTTGCTCCATTTGGCCTTTCCCAGGGTTCTTGCTTCTGATCACTGTAACAGCAAGGACAAGATCAGAATTCAATCTGAGAGTCAAATACGGACAAACATTTATTGTCTGGCCTGATATTTGATCGGACAATTTGGTATCTTTGAAAGTATCTATTAGTGAGAGTTGCCATGTTCAAGAAAGTAGAGAATGGGAGGGAGAGCACGAAGTATATAACTAAGTACAAAGGAAGAAAAAAACAACTCGTCTCATTTTATTGATGGCCCATATATGGATTCCATGGTGGTCTTCCACGTGACCATATGTTAACCACCTATGGTTTTATTCCCACTATCTCTCCTGAAAAGAATTAGGAAGTGCCATTAAAAAACTTCTTGAATATGTGTACCCTTCTCACTGGTAAAAATAATTCTGATGCAAGGTGTACAATTTTAGTTACCCTGTCCATAAAAAGGATATTCATACATTAGAAATTTATATCAATCCAACAATAAATGCCAATGAATACAAACCAATGCCCGTCTTTTGCAGTCGGTTCCCCATGTCCTTTAGCTTATAGGGAGGCAGGGGTTTTTCATGTTTCTGAGCCAGCAGGTTTACCTTTATGAGCAACAAAAACAAAAATTGCCAGAGAAGCTCAGCAAGCCTGGCAGCACGTGTGGAGAGTAATCAGAGTTAACATTTTGGATACAGTGACTCTTGCTCAGAACTGGTCTTACTTTTATGAGTACTGGTTCAGTACAGACCGTATGCCTTCACTATACTATCTACATCGTTATGGGTTTTCCAGTTTTTTCCTTGGAACATATCTCCTGTGGCAGGTGCACCTCCTTGTTGTGCTGGAAAGTGACCATCCGCCATATCCAAGCAGGAATTCTGACACATAAGAACTTATGAAGTAGGAGCAGGGTAGCCACTTGACTCCTCAGTGAAACCCAGAAATATTCAGAAACCTGATCATAATAGAGTAAGGCCTTTATACTGGCTGTATGATTCTTTTTGGGAAATTGTCTTTCTCCAGACTGTGACTAATCATGGGATGAATCACTAGCAGCACTAACAATCAGCACAGGCACAGTCAGAACTTCACTTAAACAAGCTCACTCCTTCGAGATAACTGAGTTGCAGATTTCCCCTGTTAACTGTTGTCCACTGTATTGTGCTTTATTCCAGCCACTATTTTATCACTCAACCTCTGGTGCAATTCTGTCACTTCTCTGTCTCTCTCTACCCCACCCCTTGCTCTGGTACCACTTCTTTATCTCCCTACACCTCTCTTGTTCTCTCCAGTACGGGTGCTCACTCACTCTCTGATCTCAATATAGCTTTCTCACTTCTCTCTCCTGCACCACTGTATCAGTCACTTTCTCTCTGTGTGGTACAACCCTATTGCTCTCTGTGTGTGTCTCTCTCTCTCTCTCTCGTACCAGTGTCACACATTATGCATAATTCAACTACTCAGGGAACATTAGTTAATTTATTATTGCTGAGCTCAGACAATAATGGCTTTGTTGCATTCACTTGGGAAAAACATTGGAGGAATGAAGGGTAATAGAGAATGAAACTTGGAAATTTATTAAAGCACTGCATAAAGAGAAAAGACTAGGCTCTGGTGTTAGGCTGTGTGACACATGGATTGAGCCTGGGAATACTTTGGTTGTTTATGAAAGGCTGTATATAAATGAAAATCCTTCTCCATTCTCAGAGTTGCAATTATTCTCTTTCTGTCTCACCATCTCTATCACAGGAGACTTTGCATAGTATTATCTCTATCCCAGATGGGTATATGTTGGAATCATGTTTTTTTTTTCACAGTTTAGTATTTTGTGTATCTGCAGGTGCTGATTTGTTTTGCTGTCCTGTTCTGTGGAGTGGTACAGATGATGTACTGGAAATCTACTTATAAGCATCTGGTGAGTCATATTCCAAACCTGGACTCAGTTACATTTATTTATGTTAATATGACTTGTAACTGACTGGAGAAATGACAGATTGTGCTTGTTACAGCGAACAGGTAACACTGGGAATGGTAGTGCTTCTTTTAAATGGTCAGCGCAGTTTTGTTCGCCTCCATTAATGCAGAATTGGTCATAATGTGGCCATGGTCAGCAATAAATTAGGCATTGCACTCAGATGTTATGCTCGCGAAGTAAGACTGCCACACATAGTCCAGTGAAAGGTGCTCAAGAAAATAAACAGTATGTTTTACTCCCAGGGAATTTTAAATTTTAACCCAGAAGAATGGATGGGATTTAGTTGGTTGGAAAGTAAGAACTTTATATTAAAAAAAACCCCTCAAAACTAAATGCACCTCAAACACTCTAGAGGGGAAAATAGGTGCAGGCACCCAATATGCCAATAGGTGATGGGTCCCTTATTAAAATATTTTAGTAAAGTAACATTCCTCAAATCTTTATCTCTGTTTCAGCTTTAATACTGACCAATCTGGTTTCCCAGCATTGGGAACCCTAGCAGCTGTGGGGAAGTAACTGCTGTGTGGAACGAATTAGTGAATTTTCGGCACTACTTGTGGGGTAGAAGAGTGTTAACCTGCCCAGTATATGGACTCATTCTCCCCGTGATTCAATTCCTCTCCCAGCGTCCTCCACAGTCTGTAATCTCCTTCTGGCTTTCTGCTCCGTGATATCCCCAAACTTTACTTTTCTCTTCCCTCGTTCTCTGTGGTCCTCTCCCCTCTTCTGTGATCCCTGCTGACTCTTGAATGCTTTCCCATTCAGAGGCTTTCGAACACAATGGCAGGCAGTAGCAGGGCCGTGTGTGGGGTCCTGAGTCTGGGACTTGTCTCCTCTGCTTTCTTTTTACTTCTGCTTTTTCTTCTATTCTCCTTCCTCATTCTTCTTTTCCTTGAAGCCTTTTATGGCATGTTAAATCAGCAGCATCAGCACAGCAGCGAGAGTGGGCTAATCGCGGAATGGCAACAGCCTCCCAGTGGTCAGAGACAGCGGCAGCAGACACCATCCCTCCTGGCGATTGGAGGTGGCAGTGGCAGCAAGGGGGCCCCGCCTGGTGTTCGGGGATGGTAGGAGCAGCAA
>JAHRHZ010000062.1:42941238-42992578 GCA_024137785.1 Ginglymostoma cirratum
TGGTGTTCGGGGATGGTAGGAGCAGCAAGGGGGCCCCGCCTGGTGTTTGGGTCCAGTAGTGGCAGCAAGGGAGTCCTCCTGGTGTTCGGGGACGGTAGTGGTGACCAGATATTGGAGGTACCAGCATCTGTGGCAGCAAGAACACAGCTCCTCCTGGTGATCATAGGCTGACCGAGACTCCCGGCTGTGACAAGGTCCGTGAGCCTGCATTGGTGGGTCCCAAACACCTTTAGGGAGATAAGGCTTAGATTTTAATATCTGGATTTTTTTTTTATCTTTTTGTTTTCTTTATTGCAGCCTGGTGCCGCAGGCTGACCTGCCTGACAGCTGTGGAGCCTCTCAAGCTGCTGGCTGCGAGCAGGAAGTGGAATCCAGAACGATTTCCTGCGGCTCTCTTAACAGCTCCAGAGGAAAGCATGAGCATCAGGCTTTCCTGATACAGCAGAAAGTGTGAACAGGGATGAGCTAAAGACTTCAAACTAGTAAGACAGAGAGATCTACGAGGAATGGGACAAGCCTAATGATAAATGAAACAGGAAGGCAGAACACAGGACAGACTATATTAAGGAATTACATAATTGGCTAGAGCACATTTAAAAGATTAAACATATAATTAATAATAAAGTGGCTTATTAAATAAAATTGAACTGCCTGCACAGCAATTTCACACATTATCCATAACACAACAGGGGAACCAGAGCCACTTATAAGAAATTTGGAACCAGATTTAGTTGGGATTACTGAGGCATGACTTCAAAAAAATCAGGACTAGG
The DNA here is from genome assembly GCA_024137785.1 of Ginglymostoma cirratum. NCBI lineage: Eukaryota > Metazoa > Chordata > Chondrichthyes > Orectolobiformes > Ginglymostomatidae > Ginglymostoma > Ginglymostoma cirratum. The sequence continues at coordinate 42,942,012 of JAHRHZ010000062.1, forward strand.
AATTAAACATTGCAGGGCATAATATATTCAGCTGAGATTGCCTAGGAATAAAGGAGGTGGTGTAGTTAACCTTATAATGATCTCACAGAAAGTGACGACCATGAGTAAGACTGAAAAAGAATCTATGTGGATAGAGACAAAAGATGATGGATTGATCACACCTATAATGGTAACCTACAAAACACTCATCAGTAGAAAGTAGGTGGAGGAAGAAATATTTAAATATATTAAGGAACCTGTAGACTTTTGGGTCCATACTATAAAGAATAAAAGCATGGCAGAGACCAGGGTAATGGATCATAGAAAAGTCGATTTGGGTTGCTGACTGGGAATAGGATTTTGGGAAAATAAAACGCACAATAATATTTGCTAACAATAACATAGAATGCTAAAGGGAAATGTTTAACGTGATGTTCAGTGGAATTCAGGAAAATCATATTTTGCTGAAAAGCAGTAGTAAACTATAACGTAATGAGAAACCATGGATGAATGAAGACATAACAGAAAAATTGAAGATAAGGAAAGCATACACCGAGTACATGGACAGCAGGGAACTTATAAGAGAGAATAAGGAGCAATTAGGAAATCAGTCAAAGAAGAATTAGGAATGCAAAGAGGAAATATGAAATGAAGTTGTCGAGAAACATAAAGCAAATTGTAAAATCCTGTACAGGCAGATAAATAAAAGTAGGACAGTTAAGATTGAAAAAAAAATATACTAGTCAAACTAAAAGAGGAATAAAGTGTTTAATGACCTAATAGAGGCCTTTAAAATTATGAAAGGAGGGTTTTGATAGAATGCATATGGAAAGAATGTTTTCTCTTTGTTAAAGAGTATAACTGGAGGCCAACAATATCGGATGGTCACCAAGAAATCCAGTAGAACGTTTAGAAGAAACTTGTTTATCCAACGAGTGCGGAGAATGTAGAACTTGCAACCACTGAATGTCGTTGAAGTCAATTGTACAAGTGCATTTAATGGGAAGCTGAACAAGCACATGAGGGAGAAGGAAATAGAGGGTTATAATGATAGATTTAGATAAGGAAGGATGGGAAGAAGCTTGTGTGGACCATTATCGCCAGTCTGGACTGATTGGGTTGAATAGGTTGTTTCTACATGGAGAAAAAAATTACCACGAGTTATCTCTAGAAGGAGGTAGTTAAAAGAATAGAAAAGTGTTCTGCATAACATCTCGCCAGCATATTAATTTTGGAAACCCCTGGATAACCCTGGGGGAGTTCAGCCAGTATCTGGCAGTGACCTTTGCTCGGGACAATCACCCTCACTCCCCATAATAATATGCCTCGACTGTGATCCAGTCCCTCTGGGTCCTAAAATCAGGTTGTGATGGCCCTTTGTTTTCTCCCATCACCACTAGCTGCTTCAAGTTTTGCCAGGACCGGATCTTTCTGTGTCCAAAGTCTGATATTGTCAGCTGTGACTGGAAGTGTGTCCAGAAAATTTAAAATCATTATGGTCTCTTCCAGTGGCAGTACCACCAGCAGTATATCTGCCAGTGGGAGATGGCTCAATGCATCGGTGTTTGCTGATTGGCCTCCCAGAGAGTGTTCTGACTTGTAACTATACATACTTAGTATTAGAGCCCACTGCTCAATTTGGTCTGAAGTTATGGGCGGCACTGCCTTATCCTCTTTAAGTAGACCTGGTAGAGGTTTGTAGTCCATTATTATTACAAAGTTACATCCATAAAGGTATTGGTGGAACACCCTGACTCCAAATATGTTCTGCCAAACCTTCCTTCTCTAGCTGGACATATTTATGCTCTGCATTAGCCAAAACCTTGGGTGCATACGCTATTAGGCATTCCTCTTCATTGGCCATCATGAGTTAATACTACCCCAATGCCATGCAGGGAGGCATCACATGTCGATACGAGATCTCATTTGGGATCATAGTGTGCCAACACCTTAGAGGATGATATCTGTTCCTTCACTTCCCTGAAAGCTGTGGCTTGGCTGCACGACCATTTCCAAAGCAGACCCTTTGTCAACAGTTGATGCAAAGATTCCAGGATGGAGGCAAGGTTATGTAGGAACTTTCCACAATAATTCATCAGCCAAGGAAAGACCTAAGCTCCAGTATGAACATGGGAGCCAGGGCACCTTTGATCACTCTCACTTTATCCTTCAACGGGTGTAACCTGGTCTTGTCGACTCTGTAGAGTCGATCACTTGGGGTGCCTAGAACACACTTTTTTACCTTCTTAGGCATAAGGCAGCCTGGGACAACTGTCTAAGGACTATGTCCAAGTTCTTTAAGTACTCCTTATTGGTCTTCCCTGTTATTAGTACGTCATCTAGATAAATGGCAACCTAGGATGACCTTGCAAAATGTTCTCCATCGTCCACTGAAAAATTGCACAGCCTGACATTGCTCTAAATGACAGTCTCATATACTGGTACAAATGCTTATGTGAATTAATTGTACCATACTTCTGGTTGCAAGTAAGCATGGCTCATGTCTAGCTTCGTGAACAACAGCTCCCCTGCCAGCTTTGCGTATAAATCCTCTACGCGAGGGATTGGGTATTTATCCAGCTGCCAAAAGCGGTTTACCGTTTGTTTAAATTCCCCACAAAGGCAAACCAACCCATTGGACTCCAAAATCGATATGATTTGTGCTGCCCATTCCATAACTGGTTTGATGATTCTTTCACTTTCCAGCCTTCTGATGTCTGCCTCTATTTAATGGCACTGGACGGGCCTTGCAGAATCTTGGGATTGCTTCCTGGTCCACATGCAAGGTGGCCTGGGCTCCTTTGATGCTCCTTAGACCTCCTTGGAAGACTTCTGGGTATTTAATTAGGACTTCACAAAATCAGCCATTTTCAAATCGAAAAATGTTGAGCTAATCTCTCAACTAACTTCACGCCAACAGGCCAGGCCTTTTACTACAATCAATCAGTGGTAAGTGAACCAGCTGCTCCTCGTGAGAAACTGGAACTGAAGTTATACCCTTAATCAGTAAAGGTTCCCCGTTATAGCTTCTCAGTCTAGCCAAGGTCTTGCACAAACTTAAGGGGTTGGACTCCAGAGCACATTTTGTTAAAGCCTGGTTCTGCAATCACTGATACAGCTGCGCTGGTATCAACCTCCATTAGAACCAGAAGACTATTTAACCAGACTTTTATTTTGATTGGTTCCAATTTGGATGTTGCTAAGCAATTTAGCTGTTCTAAACCAGATGTAGGTGGACTTTCCAGGGCGTGCACTGTCCTGGAATACCCTGCAACCTAGTCAGAGTGCCTCTTTGAAGTATAGTTGGGCTTCAGCTAGTAGGATCTTTTGCATAGTTGCATCTTAATCCTACAAGCCAACTGGTCTCTGAGCATCTCATTAAGGAGTAAACCAAAGTCACATGCTTCTGCCAATAGCTTAACCTCTCAAAATCTCGATATGGATTTCCGTGGTTCTTGAATTGCCATGACAGACAAATTAGAGGAGGCTTGGGGTCATAATATTCCCTAACTCAATCCAACAATTCTTGAAAGGTTTTAGTATCTGGTGTCTCAGGGAAAGTCAGACTCGTAATAACCATAAAAGCTGCAGGTCCACAAGCTCTCAGGGGAATTACTTGTTGCTTTTCATCTGCCCCAGTGTCCTTTGCCCAGTAAAGATAATGAATTCTTTCCACATACCGGGCCCTGTCTTTGACAAATAACGGCATAAAGCCAGAAATACTCAAACATGAGTTGCAAGCGAGTTACTTCAGGAACATACTTTACTTTCGTCACCACTGAAATAACTCCCCAGAGGCTGGTGTCCCATCACCTAGTCGTCCTTTATTTACAAGTGGAAAGTCCTTGATGCTGGTCCAGCTCCCTCAGAATCAGCTTTCAGAGTGTCAGAATGTCTAACACTTTGCTTTTTATCTTTCAGACCAGACTAACAGCCCCAATCAGAGAACTCATATTCTGTGATATCCACCTGGCTGACCTCGTTACAATCACTACATTCTCAAACTATATTTAAAACATTCTTCCTTTTTCTTCCATTTGGATAATTTGGCATTTCCACCTGGATAGATACTGGAAATTTACAAGGATCTGCTATTTCTCATTTATCCTGTGACTGATCTCAGGGTATGTCACTTCCTCACCAAATGTACCTGCGCAGTGGCCTTAAAGCCAGTTAAATACAATAAAACAACAGTTCTGAATTCGACACCAGACTGCCTACTGCTCACAGCAACCCTACAGGACATCACCTACTATTAATTAAACCCTTGATTAACCATTGTTTGTGCTGTTAAAATTGCTGATATGATTCACAGACAATAGCAATTAATCTGAAGCAGACTGTCCTGCATTTATGCCTGTGTATTTCTAACAGCCTGCACTCAGTACCTTTTACTAACAGAGCCTAATATGAATGCACAGTCTTTGGCTCAGGGCCTTGCTTAATAAATTCCTTGAGGTTTGTGAGTCATCATTAATAACCGGAGATTGAATTGATTTTTGCTTTGTGAAGACTGACAGGAGATTCTTCAAGCAGACCATCCAATAAAGCTGGATTGGGGTGGGGGGTACTCACTCTAATTTCTGTGTTTTTATGGAATGTACAGCTGTGAAGGGTTGGATTTTTCCATAAAATTAGCTTAGTGTCAATTTTGGTGAGTTTCATGGTGGGTTCGTCTCCACGAGCCCTAGTGAGATTTCACACTTTAGTTACTGAAACTGACCTCATTAGGTGTGCACCATGCTTCTGTGGTGCCTCCCTCATCAAATCTACCCTATCACCACAGGCAAATGTATTCCTCACGTTCGGAACATCCCAGGCAAATGTATTCCCCACTTCCGGGACATCCCAGGCAAATGTATTCCCCGCAGCTGGGACATCCCAGGCAAATGTATTCCCCGCAGTTGGGACATCCAGGGTTCCGGGGGCAGCACAATATTTAAAATGCAGCTTTGCATCAGGTTGAACGCTGTCAACCCAGATGCTGCTGTGTATGTTGTTTGAATCTGAATAATTGCTCTCAACCTGGAGAGCAGAGGAAATATAAATTTCTCACCCATCCCCCTCCCGCCAAGATTTGCAGACAGGAGGACCTGATGGATGGGTAGTGCAAGAGAAGGGCCATCCTCTTCCTTCAGGCCTGGCAGAGGAAACCACATCCCCGGACCTTGGTCTAAGGGCTGGCTGCCACCCGTTGTCTGGAGGCAGCTGTGTGAGGGTAAGTGCCATACCCTTCTCTCTGCTACCTCACACAGAGTCTATCTCTGCTACCACACCCATCTCCACGCCAGGGCTCATGCTCTACCCCTCTCATTATTGTGTGCACTATCTTCCTTCACGTGCTCTCACCCACCTAACCCTACCCACACTGCTAACCCTCTGTGCTGCCACCTCAGTCTCTCGGAACACTTTTCCCCAACTTACACCAGTACCAACAGCTGGGCCATCCACTTTCATCTCACTCAATCTGTCTTTTCCTCTCATTCCAGAAGAAAACCACCCACATTAGAGCTGAAAGAACTAATTGTGTGATATGGCACCCAACGTCCATCTCCTCACCCTCTCCAGTGGGAGAATCCTTTCTCTAGCTGGTGAGGACCATGACCATTCCTTCGGTGATGCTCAAAACTTCATGAGATTGTTGCTAAATAAGGATCGTTGCCCGTTGGCGTGCTGTTCGCCCATTACAGCCACTAGGAATGTACTCTTAACACGCCTGAGTTTCTGCTCTTTCTTGTGATACATTCTCTTTTTTGTCTCCAGTAAGCACTGATGAAACATGCATAGTCTCTGCCTTGAAGAGACTGGCCCCACAAGGCATCTCCTCCTTCTCCTCTGAGGCAGGAGCCTCAGACCCCTCCGAGGAAGCACCGGCAAAGCAGCTTCCTCCAACCTCCACCAGTACAGCTCCCATGGAAATTTGCTAGACTAGATTAGGGAGCACAATCTGGTGAGCACCTCACTGTGCCAGCTATACTGTTGGCTGAGGAAGGAACATCCCAGGTTGCTTTCACATGGAGAACTGCCAGACACCATTTTACCAGGCACCATTCAGCCCCAGGCAGGAAAGGACACATGATATTAACAATTATCAACTTGGAGCAACAGGCAAACTTGTTGTGGGCACTGGTCACTGGCTTAAAGGTGGAGGACTTCACTAACTCTTTTTGTACTGCCTCTAACGTGTGAGCATCTGGCTGTCTTCATGGACATTATGATGGCTGTTATGGAGAGCCAAGTGCAGCACCCTTAGTGTCTGCTGGACATACACATGGACCTGTATTTCATTACTGTAGCCAGTGGTGGTCAGCACCATCAGCAAGGTGACAGGAGGTAAGGGACCTTGACCCTTATTATTTATGCAGCAGCTGATCATTATCCTGAGGAACTCGTATAGTGATGGCCTGGAGCTGAGATGATTGACCTTGAACAACCACAGTCGACTTCTTTTGGGCTCAGTATGACTCTAACCTAGTGGAGAATTTTCACTCAATTCCCATCGACTCTGATTTTGCTGGAGTTTTTTGATGCCTTCCTTGGTTAATGAAGCCTTGATGACAAGGTCACTCACTCTCATCTCACCTCTGCAGTTGCGCATTTAGCCGTATTGGAACAGCTCAGTTGGGGGCACAGTTAGCTCTGGAACACAAGTCTTTATTGCCACTGCTAGAATGTTGCCAGGGCCAAATTCTTCCAGTATTCAGTGCCTCCAGCCACTTTTCCTGTATCATGTGGAGTGAATCAAATTAGTTGAAGTCATGGATGCTGGGGACATCAACCAAAACTGCCAAATGTTTGAAGGTGGTTGGCCTAATGCAGGTGCAGAATCAATACTAAAACTTTCTGGTACTGATATCAATACCAGTGCATCAGCAGCATTAATACGCCAATTACCGATCTCTGTATACATCCAAGTAACACCAGACAATCCCAATATTGATACAAGTGTATGTCCAGGATCAGTCACTGCATTATAGCTCCAGGGTTGGTACTGATATTCTAGTAATTAAAACATGCACACATCCAGGAGTATTACTGATACACGAGTTGGCTTGGATGAGGATTAATATCCCTTTTAATGGTTCTGATCGACATTCATGTACTAGTGCATATATGTGCTGGTCTACTAACCATACACATATAAATTCATTTCAAACATTACAACTGAGATCAGTCTTAATCCAGGATTAATATTGCTAACCTTGTGAGTGACACCTAATCTGGAACCAGTACTGATATCCCAATCCTAGCCTCGATTGCTGGAGGAGCAACAAGGCGATCCTATGTACAAGTTCTAACTTCTGAGGACAAAGTCACTTAACTGCTCTTGATTTTAATGCAGAAGTAAAAATGTTGAGAAGCCTGGATGATGTTGATCAATGCAGGGTATTTATATATATGTGAACATGGGACCGGAGCCTGCATAAAATTAACAGCAGGAATAGAGCTTTGAAATTGCAATAAGATTAGAGAATGACTCCAAAAGGAGGACAGCCGAGTTAAGAAAATGCAATTCCCATGTAAGGTTTGAAAAAGCTGTGCAGTATTGTAATGAAATGATTAGGCTGTTTTGCTCATTGAATAATTAATCCTACATTACATTATTACAACACTTTAAATGAGTTTCATTGACTATAAGGTATTTTTGGACCAGTCATTGTTTTTTAGGAATCCGGACTATGAAATTCTGGTTTTCCTGCAGTGCATGTGCAACATGCTCCTACAACTCACAGGAAACAGTCATTGTAACTGAGTCAGCTCCTTGAATGTCAGGATTCTGAAGGAAGCTGCACTTATATTGTATTACTGCTGTTACTCTCCACAATCAATTTTAATTTTGGTACTCCCTAGTGTAGTAAAAGGAGCCACAGAGCAGGGTCAACCGGAGATGCCAGATAGCATAAAAACTATACTGTATAGAACAGTTGGTTAGAGATGCCTTACGGTTAAAGGGCCAGACACATCTACTTGGCAACAAAAGAGGTTCACTGCATCCAGAACTATTACATTTGCTTTAGAAGGACCTACAGACAACATGCAACATAACACGGCACCAACTGGTCATTTAGCTAACTACAACTGCCGGCTTTTATGTCAAAGTTTCATTAGGTTTGTGCACTGGACACCAGCAGGATCACTAGGTTCCCAATATTTTACTCAACAGAAAGGAAACCAAATTTCCTTTCCCACCAAATAGAAATAACAAAATAATAAGGCTGTTGATTCCTGACTTTCAAAAGCAAAAGGACGGTTGCTGATACCCATGTTTCCACCCAGTTCTATAGCCACAACAGCCCATGCAAATATGAGAAGGGTCCTATTTGATCAGTGCTTAACTGAGCACCAGCACAGCATCATACAAATCTACAAGTGCTTCGCAGGCAGCACCCATATTGCTCTCATTTGAAGGCAGTCATTTGAGCCTGGAAAGTGACAGAGACCTTTCTCAGCCTTAACACCCTTACTGAACTGATGGTCTCAGGCAAATAAGTCAACCTTTTCCCGTTTCCCTGTTTCACAGGCCATCAGCTGGAGTGTGGTTCCATGTGCAGTGCTCCCAGACATCATTTGCTCCTCAAACATTTATTTTGTCATCCACTTTGTTTTGCCAACTTTTCTATTAGTTAATTTTAGTGACAGATTCAAACCTAGGTGTGAGTCAAGTTTAAAGAAAATATGATGGATGCTTTCAGAAGATCTGTTTAGGATTTGTGCGATGTAAAGAAGGGAAGTTCCCTAGTCTAAGACTGGAAAATGTAGCTGAGCCTTTCTGTTCCGCCTTTCTCATTAGACTATCTACTTTTGAAGAGGATTCCCTTCTGTTCAACGCAGCATGGGCCTTGCTTCCTCTGTACAATTTTTGTGTGTCTTTCACAGGATGCAGGTATCACTGATTAAACCAGCAATCGTTGCCCATTCCTTCCTCTGAGAAAGCGGTGATGAGTCTTACAAACACAACTGTCACAGTCCTGAAGGTGTAGGTAGACCCACAGTGTTGTTAGGAAGTGGGTATTACACTCAGCAATTTCTTTTCGTAATCAGCAAACTGAAGCAAGCAACTTTATCCTGTCTTTCAGGGTAATTACTGTGTCATTCTTGACCAAGTTTCCTTTGTAATAATACAGAACTTTGATTATTTAAGCTTGAAAAATAGCATTATGCTTGACCATGGCACAGGAGGATCTGCTCTGGCAACTGAGAGGCCAGGTAATGACAAATCTTCCAATGGAGACCTCTAACTCCTATTTGGAAAAGATTACTAGAGCATGAAAGCAATGCCTCATGAGCGTTGGCTGGGAGGTGGAAAATCAAGACATTCCAACAAACTTGACTTTAAAGGCTAAAAATAGCTAATTGCTCATATCAACTGAGAATATACATATGGGCAGCATCGTTTATGATGCAGAGAGAGCCTCTGCAGGAGGTGCACTAAAGGAGGTTCCTCATTTGGAACTGAAGGCCAAAGCACCTTCTTCACGCCATCCGGACATGGGGTCTACATGAATGGAGAGAGGTTGAAAATTGAGTTGATGCAACTTCTATCAAATTCCAGGCGTGAAAGATGTTTGCTGCTGTCGTGACAAAAACAAACATAATTATTTTTACTGGCGTTGTTTGTAAGTGTCCTTATCTGTGGAAGAGACTTAAACAGAACATCTGGTCTTTGTGAGTGCTCTAATACAGAAAAAGAAATCTGTTCAGAGCACATTAGGTGGAGCGCTTGGGCACATTCCATGACTCATTTCCAGGGAAGGGAGGGGGAGGAGAGGACAGGGAAGAAATATTAACAAAACCAAGTACAGCTATATTTTTTAAATGTTCATGTTATTGCCAAACAAGTCTGTGTGGTGGCTAACATTTGAATACAATTGATCTCACCAGGTCGAGAGTGCAGTGAAGGACGTGTATGATTTTCTATATGATGATTTCATGAGAAACAGTTCCATTAATTCAAAACAGGATTTGATAGCCATTCACTCAACTGTAAGTACTGGCATAAGCTGTTTCTACTGTCACATCAGATGTTTTAGAGATAGTGACTGGAAATTTTAAAACTTAAATATTGCAGAAATCTGACATGAAGACTTGCATTTATACTGCATCTTTGATGCAGTCAACTATCCCAAAGACCTTCTCAGTACTATTATCAAACAAAATTTGGCACAAAGTTACGTGAGGAGATTCAAGGACAGATGACTAAAAGAGGCAAATTTTAGGGGGGAGCCAGAGTAGAGAACTGGGAAGACTTAGTGAAGGAATTCTAGAATGCTGTACCTCAGCAAGTGGAAGAATTAAAATCAGAAAAGCCCAGGAGGCCAAAATTATAGAATCATAGAACGTTTACAGTGTGGAAACAGGCCCTTCGGCCCAACAAGTCCACACTGACCTGGACCCATCCCCCTATAACCCACCTATTCTACACATCCCTGAACACTACGGGCAATTTAGCATGGCCAATCCACCTAGCCTGCACATCTTTGGACCGTAGGAGGAAATTGGAATACCCGGAGGAAACAGACACGGGGAGAATGTGCAAACTCCACACAGACAGTCTCCTAAGGGTGGAATCGAACCTGGGTCATTGGCGCTGTGAGGCAGCAGTGCTAATCACTGAACTACTTTGTTGTAATCTGGGAGGGTTGTGGGCTGGAAGAGGTTACATACATAGAGAAGGGCAAGACTACTGAGATGTTTGAAATATGATGAGAAGACTGCTAGACTGGAATTTAATGTACATAAACACATGGTGATAGGTGAATGGGACTTGGTGCAAGTTGGGATTCAGGCAACAAAACTTTAGAGTTGCTCAGGTTTGTGGAGGGTATAAAGTGCGAGGCTGGCCTGGAAAATAAGGAAATAATCATGTCTAGATGTAACAAAGGCATTGGTAGAGGTTTCATCGTCAGATAGGCTTGTGTGGGGTGGAGGTGACTGTTGTCATTGTAGTGGAAGGAGGAGATCTTGGTGATGGAGGAGATATGTGATAGGAAGCTCACTACAAAGTCAGATATGGCATAGAGGTTGAAAGTGGTATGGTGCAACTTTATACATTTGCCAGGAAGAGGGATGGAGCAGATGACTAGGGGATCATCTGCGGTAGCAACCAAAGATGTGGTCTTCCTATTATTTATTTTACACAAGTTTCTGTTTACTCAGCATTAGATGTTGGACAAATGGGCAACAAATGAGATACAATGAAAAGGTTGAGAGTGGTGATACTGAGGTACAGTTGGGCCTGGTCAACATACATGTGGAACCAAAGAAAAGTGCCTGTAAAGATCTAGTGCTCTCTCAGATGTGAATTTCTCCTTTTCAAATGTCAATTTGAATCTGGAACCAAGTCAAGGGAATATACAGATGTCCAGTATCAATGCTGGTGGTTGACCCTCTGTCCACAACAGAGAAAAAGGCCAAAGATACAGCTGAGTATGAAGTGAAAGTGTTCCAAGTACCCATCGGATCTCTAAATGGTTCAGTTCAGCCAGTGTGCCCATCCAGTTCCTAATGCAAGAAGAAACAGAGAGAGAAATGCAGAAAACCACACAGAATTTTATAGAAAGTGAAATGGATGATTGAGAAATGGGGTTAAGCTGGAATTTGAAATATTGTCGACAAAATCTTAAAATATTTATGTTTTAAAAATGTATCATCTTGGAGAAATTTGACATTCTACAAATAAAGAAGTGACCTTCTAAGGCCAGAGATGTTTTATAAGTATTTATACAGTTACTACATTGTTAAAGACCAGTTACACCTCATGCAACATGGTGTAACTAATACAGAAGGAATATCGGTACAAAAAGGTAACTTTTCTTCAATTCAGTGATTTACTTGGTTGCCATCAGTGGGCAGGGTGTTTCAATACTACACCCTGTGTGGAACATTGCTGTCATCTCTAGAGACTTCACTGCACATGTGCAGATTCCAGAGGTTGCATCACCACTGCAAAATGTGAGCCATTTCCTTTCAGAAGGTTAAGGCCTTAAAGGACAGCTCAGAATAAAGTCCTGGTCAGTGCTGATTTAGCAAAGGCTTCAGTGCATATGTTGAAATTGGATTCACCCTGCCAACACACATTGTTTAGGCTCATGCGTAGTAGCTACTGGTGACAAGCAGAATACTAATGCAGAATGCTGACACAGCATCAGAAATTGCCAATAATTCAAAAACAGGGAACATGAGTTGAGGAATTCCTGGCACCTGTGCCCCATTAAATATCATTTCTTCCAAGTTACAACACACATGAATAAATCTTGCACAAGGAACTGGGCACACTGGCTGAACTGAACCATTTAGAGATCCAATGGGTACTTGGAATACTTTCACCTCATACTCAGCTGTATCTTTGGCCATTTTCTCTGTTGTGGAAACTATAAATTGCCAGTTCACAATTGTCAAAATGACAGCCTATTTGGCTATGAACATATTTTTAATGCCGCTCATAGAAGGATATTATTGAGCAGTATATGTTTCCCTATTGTCATTCCGTTATTGCCTTCTTAATAATGGTGGAGACCAAAGTCGAGCAATGAAGAGTGAAACAGCAAGCATGTAAAACTACAGGAAAACCAGATATTAACAACAGCCATCAATATCTGTTTGTAAGTGGCACATATCTTACAAGACACTGATTGAGATGTTCCCTTCACTGTGAAATTCTGGGTGCATTTTGCAACTTTCTGTTGAAATGTTTGTTCCATAGCTGTCAGAGCAACTCAACTTCACTGTCTCAATCAACTTCTAAGCTGTAACTTGAGATTTTTGGAGGGTTATTCAGAGCTGTGTTCTCCTGCATATGCAGTCAGTGACATTTTTGAAGCTGGGAGTTCAGTCATTTTGGATGACTTCTGGGCTGTTCATATCTCTCATGATTTCTGCAAAGCTAAGGAGAGATAGATGGCATCTATGTTGTACTCTAGGATCAAACATTTCAAATTCCACCCTCTGTCTCTGTATGCCAATGCAGCATGCAAGTAGATTATGATGAAAGTACATGTCGAGAGCAACAGTTGGCTGTCTCAAGACAACATATTGGCCAGAAGCACAAAGATTGTGTCTTGTGGCTTTTTTCACAGTTCCTCCCTGAGAATGCAACATAAACACGGAAGTTGCATCTACCGGGAGACTCCCATAACAAGTAATTAGAACTGGCTAGAGGAGGTCACTGTGACAAATGTTTTGAGGCAACAGTGAACATTTATTAGGATTCTTCATAACTGTCACATTCTATTTGACAACTAAGGGAGAGGATTTCTTTCTATTCAGACAAATAGTTTGCTTGAAAGTATGATCCTGGAGGGCAATGTGGATGCCATCTATTTTTCTCTCTTAACTTTGCACGAATCAGCAGCATGAGAAAACTAAACAGCCCAGGAGTCATCCAAACATTTATAGAAATTCTTTATCTTATTATTTTACTGGCAAGTTTTCTCTTATACTCTTATTTTCTCTCTTTCTTTATCTTTCTTTGCAATTTTTATATCCTGCCCAATTATCTGACAATTATTCATTTTGTTTTATACTGTCCTTAACATTTATAATTAACCACAGATTGTGAGTCTGCTCCTTGGAATTTTTTCACTGGAATATAACTATTCTGCATATTTTGAAAAATCACCTTAAATGTTTGCCACTACATCTCTATCCACCTATTCTTTAACATAATTTGCCAATTCTCTTAAGCCAGCTCTGTTTCAAGTGCTTATAACCTCCTTATTTAAGTTTTTTTTTTACAAAGTCTCAGATCTACTCTTCTCTCCCTCAGACTGAATGTAACGTTCATTAATATTATGGTTGCTGCTACCTAGGGCCCGTTCACCAAGAGATCGTTAATCTATGGCTATGTTTGCTGACATGAAGAAACAGGGATAATAACAGAGAAATCTCAGAAATAAATTGAAATGAAGAATGACAGAAAAACTAACAAACCTTTAAAAATTAAAAGAATATACAGAAAACACATAAAGGTGAAAAATTTTATAAAAGCTTAAATAAAGTAGTTTTTAAAAGCCAATTCAAAATCGACTTTATATTGCGCATGTGCATTAAAAACAAAAACAGAGGTGGGTATGTGCCGTTGAATTTTATCATCAGATGGTGGGTGTCAGCAGACACTCTTAATCCATCCCATCTCACCGCACAATACCAGGTCAGGTATAGCCTGCTCTCTGCTTGGCTCCAGAGCATATATAAGACATGATCCTGAAAACATTATGTGAAATCCTCATCCAGATGAACTTTGCCCATCTGACTTTGAGAGCTCTGAGTTCTTAGGAAGGGTCACTGGACCCAAAACATTAACTTTAATTTCTCTCCACAGATGCTGCCAGATCTGCTGAGCTTTTCCAGCAATTTCTGTTTTTGTTTGTGACTTTTGAGAGTCTTAGTTTAAAATGATCTCTATTTCCCTAGTTATCTAGTAGAACATGGTACCAGTACGGTTCAGGTGCAGACTGTCCCATTAGTCTAGATCACACTTGCCCTAAGCCCGGTGCTCATGCACCACGAACCAGAACCCATTTCTCCCACAACTATCTTTAAGCCACACATTTATCTCACTAATCCATATTACCTTATGCCAATTTGAAATTTCCACCGTGATATTGGGAGTTGAAACCTAGTTATGTGATTGGACCCTAATCTCCTTATATAAAGAAGAATCTCAAAAGTGTTTGCAGCCTGCTCAGGAGATCTGGATAAAATAGAAAATAATGGAAATGCCCTGAAAAATTGAGTTGTATGTCAGGCAGATAGGGTTATAATTTCCTCTAATCCATTGCATAATGAGGACAATATGGAGGGTTAGTGCATAGTATTTTTAGGTTGCGTTCAAAGTTGTCTGTGGTTAGACACGACTCAAACATTGATGGGGTGGGAATTCTTTCTAGTTGTGATGGCAATGGACTTAATGGAAGCATATCTGAAGCCCACCAACTAAGCCCACTATTCTGGGTAAATGGACATCATTTGCCCTATACAGCTGCAGTGATTCAGAGTGAATCAGTGTCATAAATCTTAATAGATAACAGTGTGGACCTTTGAGGAACAGCGGGCCAGGAAAATTTTCTGAAGAAGAGTCCCAACCTGAAAGGTCAACTTTCCTGCTCCTTTGATGCTGCCTGGCCTGCTGTGTTCCTCCAGGTTCACGCTGTGTTATCTCAGACTCCAGCATCTGCAGTTCTTACCATCTCCTCATAAATCTCAATGTTGTGTTAGCTTCAGGGCAAAGGGATATAATAATTTGCAGCACATTTCTCTTATTCAGTGACACCTTAGTGGCAAAAACAGGTCTCTGAGATGCCCAGCTAGGAGTGCCTTGGTCTGTGAATACAGCCTCAGAAGCAATGACAGGTACCTGACAGAATAACTCCCTTCTTTCTCTAAGTCATGGAGTGCGCTATTATCCCTTCAGCGGAATTACTGTCTGTAGCATGTTGTTTACTGTAAGTTCATTTGTTGAAATCATCAATACCATAGGCAAGTGCAATAAACAAGAGATGCTGAAATACAAAATTGGCACCCCTCCGGCAAAAGGAACAATTTCAATAAGCTGAAAGCCTTTTCCTGAAAAAGACAAAGTAAAATACACATTTTTATTGAGCTATGAATGGTGTAACTAGCTTCAAGGATCCAAATTCAGCAAACTGGTGAATTGGCAGTAAGTTACCATTCCTTTCCTATAGCACCTCATTAACACAACTGTTTTGCAAGAAAGTTGCTGCTAAGCAGCATATTCATTTTCTATTCCGTTGTTTTGTTAATTGTAAGTTGTGGCACGTGGATCCTGGGGCACATGCACACACATTCCCTAAATCCTGACCTTTGCTTTTCAAATAGAATGGCCCACATGACCACCAGGACTTTGCAATTTCAGATTTTATACAAGAATTTGAGATGGCTTTGTTGGTAAATGTGCTGCTCTATATGGTATAAAGACATAGATGCCAGAAACTCCAGACTCTATCCCTGGACACTGCTGAGTAAGGAGATCCAATTAAGAACATAGTTGGAATAGCAGAGTTGGTACTAATGCCCTAGATTAGGAAAGAATTGACTATAATTCAAATGTATGTGGTGTGTGGGTGTTGATGCAGGAATTAACTATGTCTGGCTGTGATGCTTTCAATATATGAATATCTTACTGATTCTCTATGTTTATATGTATGCAGACCGAGGAGAGGTACCAATGCACTGACAATGACAACAACAAAGTCAGAGCTTCCAGGATCAGAGAAAAGAAAAGTGAGGAAATTAGGGGTAAAAAAACCAAATGCTTTCAAACTTTCAATTCTAAAGCACGGAATAAAAGTTTAGAAATGTATCAATGAAATTGTACACAGTCAGAAGTTACTCAAACCTGAATCATTAGAAAGTATGAAGCCTCACTTTTACCATGGGATTTTATCAAATTTCTGAATGCATATGCTGCACAAATCTCAGGACTACCAAATCTGTAGTAATTTATCATGAGGCATAGCTAATTAAACAATCCTTTTTTATTCTCTCATAGTTTCTTTGCTGTGGAAAGAACTCAACATTTAGTCACTACAGTAGTGTGGAGAATGAAACATGCTTTGCAGAAGGTACTCACCTAAAGGTATGGCACGAACTATAACTAAAGAGAGTGTTAAGGATTTTGTCCATGATTACATACAGCTATAGGGACCATGTCTAGGATTACAGTCAATTATAGGGACAATAAACAAGATTACAAACAGTTGCAAGGACCATGGACACAACTACGGACAGCTATAGAGACGATGTCCAGGATTACAGACAGCTATGGGCACCATGTCCAGGATTACAGACAACTATTGGGACCATGTGCAGGATTACATATATCTATAGGGACCATGTTCAGGATTAGACATAGCTATAGGGACATGAGTTGAGTTGCAACACTCTACACAAATGTCAGGTATGTGGCTGCCCACATAGGCTAGGAACTCTAGTCTTCCCCAAGAGAACTTATTTTTGTAATCCTTAACCCTTTTACATGGTACCATATATGGAAAAATATATTTAAGTTTAACTTTATTTTGGTTGCAAGATCTTCTCTGTCCTATACTAACTCCCATCCTCTAGTTCCCCACCTTTTCTTGCACATATCTGAATCTCATTAAGCATTACCCACCTCCAGTTTAATGCTAGGCCCCACTGATGATAAGGAACCAAGAACACACACTACAAGTCCCCCACCCCACAACTTATCATTGGCAAGAGGAGGTTTTAACCCAGACCAAAATCATCTCCTTCCATCTCTTCCAAAAACTGCCAAAAAATATCAGGATCAAGCATAGACTTACTCCAGTGGTTAGGGCTTAGTCCTAAATTAACCTTGGGAGTCTTGGTATCTGTTATATCTCTGAAATAACATTCTAATGAGCTGAATAACTAGGGAAGAAGGCAAAACTAAATAGTAGGGGGAAGGGATAAAATTTAGGAGAATATTGTAATCAAAGACTAGAAACAAGCTGATAGAAAAAGGTATTCATGTGGGAAATAATAGACAGTGACAAGAAGGGACAGTATTTTTTTCTGAGCCGATGTTATAGCTAGACAAGTCAGATCCCAGACTGAAATCTGGCCTGACAGATCAGACGAGTCTAATTATGTGTCACTGGACTCAAAATATTAACTCTGTTTTTCTCTCCACAGATGCTGCTGAGTTTCTCCAGCACTTTCTGTTTTTGGTTGAAGAAAGGGATACCAATTTATACAGCATGAGAAGAGGGTACTGATGTCCATGGTATATAAATGCTGTCCCTTTTTTACCCTCGATAAGTGGAAGACGAAGAGCTTAGACTTCTTGTCTCCTTTTAGAGATGTTCAATTTCTGTATTACCAAGCAATTATATTTATACCTGAGCAATTGTTGGAGCTCTGGTGGAGCAGGCTCAAGGGGCAAGGTGGCCTATTGCTAGTTCATAAATTTGATCTGCAGTGACATTGTTGTGCAGTCAAACTTGTCAGCCATTCTACACATAGTCAGAATCACATAAACAATAATGAAATTAAAAACCTTTTTGATGGTGTTGACTGAGGGACATACGTTGCTCACATTACTGAACGCATACTTCTCTGCACAGTGTTACCAGATTACTATCAGACAGGTTTGGTTATCTTATGTTTAATATCTCACGTAAAGGATGGCATCTTTTGGAATAAAGTACTCCCTCAGTAGTGCATTGATACATTAACCTAGGTAATCAGTTCAGATCATTAAGTAGAATTTATATTCACAAAATCCTGTTAACATAATGGTGGATGCTCAAAATCCTAGGGAAAACTTAGGAGAACTGAACATGGAAATGCTAAACCTATAGGTTCCAAGTGCAACAGTAGGGTGATGAGCACAAATGAGATGAGGAGCCTTCCCAGAACGGCAGCTGTGATTGCACCCAAAATAAAATTTGGACTTTTCTGCTCTTTAGCACCCTGGCACCCCCCTCTCTTGTGCCCATGATCCCTTTGCTCCTCTCTGATTCTACCCAGTTCTCCACTCTCCGTGCTGAAAAAAATGCCCAAATTACAGCAGGTAAACTGCAACACTTTTTGGCATTTGCCATCTAACCATGCAGCTCCACTCTCTCCACCATCTGGTGAGAGTCCCACCGAGACCACCAGAAAGTTCATATAAAAAGCCAAACTAATCTTATCTGGTAAGGTCAGCTCGTTGGTGCAGAAACGTATTGATAAAAATTGGGAATGAAGGCATTGCTTCTGCTTTCAGGTGTGAGTTTTATAACTATGTGTTTTGTCCATTAGGATTGTCTTCAGGCAGTGGAGAATCGGATCACTAGTGACATGATTATCATTGAAGCACTGACACTATTGGTGGGAACTGTGATGGTAAGGTTAATCAAAGGCTACATTGCAATATCAGTTTGAAGAAAAATAGGTTATCGTCAAGTGTTACTACTGATGTGCAGGATAATACATGCTAATGACTATTATCATCTGTGAAGACTAACTATCATTCTTAATGGAGTAAAATGAAAAATATAAACTCAACATGACCTGTGGGAAGCCACTGGAAAGAATAAGAACCTCCAGAATTTTCATTTCTGAATGGCTTTAAAAGGTTGATATTGGATTGATCAACTGTTTTCAACCTACATGATTATACCACCCTGTAAAGTCAATGGCAGATTTACAAATCACCCTCATAACCCATGTCCAAGTATGCTGTAGGTGCTGGCTACTATTTCCCATACAGATTTCCTATTCCTGAAGGCTAACAATCACTGCTCCATCTTTAATAAACTGAGTGGCCTCGAAGCTTCCTTGTTAACAGGGAAAATATTTAGTGTTTTTAAGAGGTACCATACTGCCCAGCAAACACTGCAAAGAAAATGATATCATTTGTGTGGCAAAAGATGGTATTAGAATCAATGTCTTATGTCAGGTGGTTGCCGCGTATCTGCTGATCAGCAATGTATTACATCCATAAATGCCATATAAACCACCCATTACTTCACTGCAGGATCTGTGTGATGGCTGCCTGTTCACTTTACAACTGAACAAATGACATTAGCAAAGTCTTTGCTCAGCACTACCATTTTTTCCATCATCTTTTGGTTTCATGGGTAGATCTATCATATATCAGCTGCTTCCTATAGTTTTTACATTGTTTGCCAGCTCAGGTTGTTAAAGCATCACAACATTTAACATAATGTTGCTGTTACTTAAAATAATACCCTCAATAACTTATTTTGGAGTTTCAGCCAAATATATTGTTACTGCTGTGATCAATTTCAGCCATGATCTGATTTAATGGTGAAACATGCTTGATTTACCGATATCTTCACAATTATAATTTATCATTGGTGACCTTGGTTATCACAAAGTGACTGTAGGCGCAGGGACCCTGAACCATGGAACACTGATCTGTATATGCCAAAGTAGTTTTACTGTGCACATATTTATTTACATTAAGTACTTCTTTTCACCATCATGTAAGCCTATCTAGAGGCTGTTTGGAAAACTCATATTGTTAGGAAACAGCAAAGCATCTTGACACCACACTGTATGCATACCACTACTGGGTCCAGGATCTGAGTGCCCATTGATCAGCAGAACAGAGGATTTGAGGACATGAGCTAGTTGTTTCAATAAAGTATCACATAGATGGCACGTTTAAAATGAAGGCAGTCACTGCCAGCAAAGACAGCAAACTGACTAAAGGACAGAAAACAGATTGTGTAAACTCTGATATTCCCTAGAATTCCCTGTTTGTAAATTACTCTTCTTGCTTTTACATTTCTGGCACGGATATGATGGGATGAACGGTGGAATCCTTGAGCCAAATTTTGTGCAATATACACAGGCTGGGAGGCAGCTTTGCAATGCAGAGTGAGGCCAACAGGCATGGGTTCAATTTCCACACCAGCTGAGTTACCATTGACAGACTCTTCGTCTCAGCTACCCCCTTGCCTAAGGTGTGGAGACCCCTAGGTTAAATCACCACCAGTCATTTCTCTCTAACAAGGGAGCAGCTCTATGGTTTTGTAAGACTATGGTGACTTTATATACATAGACACTTTACTTGGGAGCAGAAATCAAAATGTCAACATTTCCAGAAGGCATGACCGTGGAATGGTGGTTAATTGAAAATAAAAGTGTAAATGACTTAGACAAAGGTAGGCAATTATGTGTCAGATGAAATGGGAGGTAATACGATTTTGGGCTAATTAAAAAGAAATGCAAACCAAACAATAAATCTTTAAAAAACAGTTAAGGGATTGGGGTTGCATTTTTAAGTGGCAGGACAAAGCAGGGTTTTTTATAAATAGTGGCAATTTGCTCATATTATGGAGGATTCTAATACCAACTACAGGAGTTAACAATTAAGAGGTTAGGAAGTAAAAAATAGAATGGAACTCAAGACTTCTTTTTAACAATCTCATTGCTAATTATTGGTATTAATTCCTGCGTTTCTGTTGTCATTCCAGGTTTATGGAATGATTCTGACTGCCTTCTTCTGCTTTGCTGGTTGCTTGGCCGAGGATTGGCACACAAAAGGCAAATACCAGGTGACAAAGCAGTAACAAGCACTGAGGTGAAATCAGAAACTAGGTGCTGGTCAGCCAGAATGAGACACCCTGTGAAGTGAATTTTCTGGATTTTGTGAAGGATGTCACCTCTCAGAGCTCTGATTCTCTGTGCTGAACATTCTTACTTTCACATTCTGAAGGAAGGCAAATTAATGGATAACTACTTTACACTGATCTGTTGTGAGAAAATCCCATGGGTCAGTCCCCTCCTCACTGCATTGTACCTAAAGATTCTGCTTCTAAAGAGTGCTGAGCTTTGTTTCGTGCTGTTGTGGCAAGAAACTGTGATATTGTGATCTGCCACCATGTGAGTTTCCTTAAAATACAAATTTTGAAGCAGCATATGGTGTTCAAAATTAACGTCAAGAACCTCAGCAATTCTTCTTACTGGGATTGGCAGCGGGGATGAGGGAACATATAGACATAAGAACAGAAATAGGCCGTTCAGCCCCTCAAATTTGTCTATACAATGAGGTCTGCTATTCAATTAAATCCCTGATGATTTATATCTCAACTCCATCTACTTATTGTGCCTCCATATCCATTTATATTATTGATGGATTTTAGCCAGACAACCTCAGAATAAATTATTAACCAAGCTAAAAACTTTTTGTGGGAGAAAGTTCCACATTTCTGTGTCGCTTCACATGAAGAAGTATATTTTAACTTCTCTCCTGAACGGTCTGGCTGTAACGTTAAGGTTTTGTTCCCTTGTCCCAGACTGTTCCACCATTGAAAGATGCAGAAGGCTGATCGATGGGCTTCCACCTATCAAGATTGATCCTCTTCTTGATAAGCCTGTGTGGGAGGGTGGGAAGAACAAGCATTTAGGCTGAAGAAGAGGTGGGGTAGGAGGTGGAAGGGGGCAATTATATTAATGATCAGAATGAGCTGCTAGGTTGATGGATAGATATTAGGAGCTGAAGATGAAACTATTGTCTTTTTAAAATTCTTATGAAAAGTTAAGTTGGAGCAGTGAGCAAACTGCCCCATTATCATTACTATGAAATAGAATTTGGTAGTAGTGTCCAACAAACCTCTTTGAAGCGAAGCTCTGTGGTGTAGTAATCAGGACCTGGAGTTTCGGCCTGCAATGTGATATTTTTATGTTATTCAGCTACTACCACTTCCTTTTCTTTCAATATATATTGAGCATCATAATCTTGGTGTCTGAGCAAAGCATTTTTGTTACTGTGTACTTTTACTATTAGTCCACATCTCTTATGTTGTCCTACTACTGTTCTCATTGTTGACTCTTTCAGTGGCCTTTCAGTCTTATTCCCATTCCACTGCATCTCACTGAGCCTATACACTTCCCTTGCATGTCACTAACGTTCTCATTAAGCTGGAATGCCCCTTTTTGCCTTTAATCAAAAGGAATTCTCGTACTGTTGTCCTAAAGAGTTAAGTTTGGCTTGTTTGGAAATTAAAATGTTTTACTGTTTGGTACTCACTGTGTAACTCACACACAGGCAGTGAGATGACATGACTGACAGATGAACAGTGCCAATGTTTAATAAACAATGTAATGTCTGTACGATGCTGTTTCTACCGATGAAAGGATGAATTATACGATGTTCTCAGCTCCTTCAGATGGACTTTACTGCAGTGAGATTTTGTTTGTTACACTTAAACGCAGTAGAAAGACACCCACCCTCTTTGACTCAATAAGCCATTGCCAGCAATGATCCACCTGCATGGTGTTGAGCAAGGGAAGCCTAGCATGTGCCAGGATTAATCCTTTAAGTGTTAGATTAGAGCAGTTGATGTGGTGCTACATTTAGCCCCAGGCTGAGGAGGATAAATCAATTCCCACTCACAATCGTTATTCAATAGTTCCTGCTGGATTGTGCATTGTACAGAACTCGGAAACATAGGAAATCAGTGCGGGTGTAGGCCATTCAACCCTCAAGCCTGCTCCACCGTAAAATATGACGATGACTGATCAATACCCTAATACCACCCTCCCCCCTCATATCCCTGATCATTTTAGCTACAAGAGCTATATCTACTTCCTTCTTGAAAAACACATAGTGTTTTGGCCTCAACCACTTTCTGTGATAAACAATTCCACAGGCTTACCATTGTGTGGGTGAGGAAATTTCTCCTCATTTCGGTCCTAAAAAGCCCTTTATTCTTAAACTATGACCCCTTGTTCTGGACTCCCCCCACCATCTCGAACATCCCTTCTGCATCTAACCCGTCTAGTCGTATTAGAATTTTATACGTCTTTTTGAGAACCCCCCTCATTCTTCAAAACTCCAGTGAATGCAATCCTAACGGACTCAATCTCTTCTCGTATGTCAGTCCTGCTACCCCAGGAATTAATTTGGTAAACCTTTGCTGCATTCCCTCTACAGCAAGAACATCCTTCCTCAGACACGGAGACTAAAACTGCGCACAAAATTCCAGGTTTGGCCTCGCCATTGTATAATTGCAGTAAGACATCTTTATTCCTGTACTTGAATCTTCCCACTATGAAGGCCAATATTCAGTCTTTACTGTCTGCTGCACCTGCTCAGATGTCTACAGCCTGCAGAAATTCTTATCATTGTTAAAGCAGAGATCTCCAGATACAATATTGTATCTAAACATCGAGCCCGATTATGGAATAGCTGCTGAATAATCAGCCTGCAGTCCATATTTATGTATCCATATTGCTTTAGACATATCACAGATATTCCCTGTTTAAAAAAAGAGCAAACCTCTATTTGCATGAACCTTACATCCTCAGGACATTCCAAAACACTTCAAAACCACTCAAGTACCTTAGAAATGTAGTCCTCATGGTTACATTAGCAAAATAAAAACAATGCTTGTTCGATGTTCTATAATGCAGTCAGGTTGCTTACAGCAAAATCCCACAAACTGCAATGAGATAAACAACTGGAATTTCCACTTTTGAGGGAGTTGATTGAGAGACGTTGACCTGATACATCTCCTATTCTTTTACATGTAATTATCTGTCATGGGATAGTTTATGTTCATTTTAGGAGGGGCAACCGATGCTTCTGTTTGATACTTCATCCAAAAGACAGACCTTTCCAGGGAGCAGTGTGTCTCCCTCTCAGGATTGCACCGACATCTCAGGTCAGAATAAGTGCTCATCTGCGAAGTGGTTGAACTCACAAATTGCTAATTTGAAGACAAGTCTGCAACCAATGAACTGAGGCTGATATACTGTATGTAGAAGCTATGGGAACCATTTCTTTAGCAAGATGTTTGTTCCGGAGATTGAGGAATAAAAGCTTATCATGCATCATGATAGAATGGTGGTACAGACTCGATGAGCCAAATGGCCTAATTTTGCTCCCATATATTATGGTCTTATGATATTTAAATGTCTCCATGGTTTTTACAAATGCAGCACAATGCAAAAAAGAAAATCACTCGGTGTGTTTGAAACAGAATCATACAGGCAGACTGGCAAAATACAGCACCAGCAATATTTAAGTATCTACAACATTGGATAATTACATACACCAGTGAGACCAGAAAGAGCATTGTACAGGCATAAAGCCTAATTGCAATGTAATAAAGGAAATTCAGACAATTTAGGGACAACTCAGTGCAGAATGACAACAGGGAAGTTTCATAATACAGTACCAGGCAGGCTGGATATTGATGTCGTAAGGGAAATAGTAAACAAGCTCAAAGTGGCAACACAGGTGTAATCAATGAGCTCCTGGGAAGCCTTGAGATGGGTCGAATTGTTATACCATTTCAAACTAACTCTGTTGCCAAGCAGAGAAGAAAATAGTGTAGTAGCTCACCTTATCGAATATTGATTTGTGATCTTGATGCAAATGGGACATGCAAACTACCAGATAATGTTGGTGTTACCAATGCTAACCAGAAAAGAGCTTAACGCCCAAGTAGCAAAATGTGAGAATTTACAATGACTGGGCCTGACTGACATCCCACCAAAGCAGGCAGAAAGAGGCAGCTCGCTAGCTTCACTCACCTTAGATTTGTAGGGCTATGTAGGTTAGGAACACATTGTATTACAACTGACAAGTTTTAGATAAAAAGGTAGTTTCAGCGGTGTACTAAACAACTGCTCTATAAAGTGAATAAAGTGCTCCACCCAGTAGTAATTCGGGATTATATGAAAGCTAAGCTTAATGTGTAGGTCCTTCACACTCCTGAAATTATGAATAGGACTGGTGTTCATTGTAATAAATAATTTCTAAACAAAATATAATGCATTATTACATTTTGTATTAGCTTGTAAAACAGGAACTGGATAAACTGCAATTCTACACTCTACACTTCCCAGTCCAGATAACTGTCCAGTTTTGGAGCTTGCAAAAGGTGGCCTCTGTACATTGCCACTTACTAGACATAGTAGAAAGTATCCCTATCTTTAGGATCTCACAGAGTCTTGTGAGGTTTACGAAACTTATGCAAGGATTGTGTGATCTTAAGGCGGACAAGCCCATTTGTGGAAAATGACCTTGGTTGATAAGGATTCGACTGTAATTGGATAAAAATGACTGCCAAAAATGAAAACATTTTCATTTACCTGCACGGTTCTTTGTGTCTACCCAGTGCTGAAACATAATAACAGTCAGCAGTACATCCAGGGCAGTGTAGGGGTAATTAATCAACATTCAAGATGAAATTGCAGTAAGACTGCCCTAATAAATCAGTTTCAGAATTTAGAAAGATATTTGAGAGAAAGGGGATACACAAACAGAGCAAAAGACGAGTTTTGTATTACTTCCTACGAGGGGAATAAACACCAGTAAGAACTGGTTAGCTGAACAATTTCCTGTGTTATAATGTTCATGTAATTCAATAATCCTAGTCATTCTTATCTGAACCATTTCTAATGTATAAATTCTTTTGGAGTAAGGCAATTAAAACAGAAACCCCTCTTCAGAACTGGCTTCATCTTTGACCTATACCATGTCAGCATAACATTTTCTGTGTAGCAGTCTAATGTTTTCCAAATGTGGCCAGCACATCATGTCACTTAACAGCTGCGTCACAATGGTCAAGTATTTTCAGGGTATCATTAATGATTGTTCCTAAATGTTTCTCCTTTGAGCTTCTACCAATGAAGACTCTTTCATGCTCTAAACACATTCTGTTTCTTGTCTCATGCACATTGCTTTGTCGATTTAAAAATCAAACTGCTTTACTGTATGAAGGACAGAACAAAAGGAAGACTGTTTTCTCCACTGCAGCAGGGATACATTTTAGAACCCATTTCATCATATGAAGACTTGTTTGGAACCACCTGAGGTTGAGAAAGGTAATATGTAAATGAAAGCTCTTTTTCTTGATAACTTTCATACCCGTTGATGGTTTCTTTAGAGATGCAAACCAATCTTCCTTCTCTTTATTTTCTGAAGACTATTTCGAGACACTTAATATTACAAATAGCAATGCCCTGTTCTATCTCATGATTTATGAAAAGTGGCAATCCCACAATGTTTCCCTGTGGAACTCTACTGATTAATTTTTCCAGGATTTTCCATGTATTGCCACTGTTATTTGCCTATAAAACAATTCTCAATCCAGCTGTGTAATTTGTCCTATTTTCCACGTTATTGTATAGGGATGTTCGTTCATTTCTCCAAAATTTCCATGAGCTTAATTATTTCCTTTAAGAAATATTATAGATTTACAAACTACAATCAATTATTATCCTGATCTATGCCTATGTAACCTTTGCATTTGTATGTTCATTTAAAGCACTAGGCAAAATTTCCTCAACTATTTTCTCCAAACACATGTCCAACCATCAGCCTGTAATTGTCACATTCACAGATGACTCCTATTTCAATATCAGAAAAACTTTTGTTATCCTGCAGTTCTTAGGTATCTCACCAACATATGTAAATTTTATTAATGTTATCCAAAAATACTATTTTCATACATTTTTCATTACTTAAAAATTCTCAGAAGTATCTCACTGGTCCAGAGATGCTCAGAATATTTAACCTTTCTAGTTTTTGGACAATACATTATTTATATCTTCTATAAAGTTTGTAAATTATTCAGTCCCATTGACCACAAGTAGAACTCATTCACAGCCATCTTTTGCAAACAGAGCCTTGCTGTATTCTGATCATTGATCATGAATTTGTGAAAAGCAGTGCATAAGTACAAGCTGTTTCTT
The DNA here is from genome assembly GCA_024137785.1 of Ginglymostoma cirratum. Lineage (NCBI taxonomy): Eukaryota > Metazoa > Chordata > Chondrichthyes > Orectolobiformes > Ginglymostomatidae > Ginglymostoma > Ginglymostoma cirratum. The sequence continues at coordinate 42,969,177 of JAHRHZ010000062.1, forward strand.
TTCACATCATAGAAGCAGGCAAAGAAAGATAGTGATGCTAAGGAAGGAGGAAGAATAGGTTGAATATGATCAGAGTGAAAAACTGAAAAGGCCGTTCAGTGGTAGCTGTTCACAGGATCTACTAAGACGATTCTTGCCGACCAAAACATGGCTTCTCGATGCTTTTGTGTATTTGCAGGAGCCACAGGATGACTATTTTACACTTTAAAAGTTTCTGATTTATTCATTGAAAGTCACAGCTCACAGAAATTGCTTTTCTTCAGACTTAAAGTGATTTTTACCGCAGGAAACAAAGCTTGCAGAAATCTGATGGGTTCTCATTATCTTGTTCACAAACCAAAACTATTCAACCACCTGGGAGCCAATCATATAGTTGTTGATAGTCAGAGGCTTTTGGCATTGATAAATCATCACTGGTCCACAGACAAACAGCTATGTGTTGCTGGCTGAAGCTCCATTTGTAGATAGTACTTGGCTCCAGTGGGTCTGCAAACCATCTACGACTGTTTGAACCAACAGTTCTGTAAATAGTACATTCAAACAATATCAGAATACTTGCTTTACAAAGTGCAGTCATCCTTCAACAATATTTTTAATCCATTTCAGTCCATAAACAAAACTACAGAAAAATAGAAACATACAGTGTTCACAACCTTTAGCACAAAAACATCCTGTCTATTAGCCATTCGAAAGAAGTGTAATATTGGACCTGAAATATTATCTCTGTTCCTCTATCCACAAATGTTGCTAGACCTGCTGATTTTGTTTGGCATTTTCTGTTTTTGCTTCATGCAGCCTCTACAGTAATTGCTTTAATTTCAGTCCCTCAAGATCTGTTACATTTATGCCCATTTAGATTGGTTCTTTAGTTCCTTGACTGAATAGTTCAGTTCATTAGAAAACAGGAGTTCAATAACACAAAGTGTAAACAATGTAGAAGATGTCAGGCATTGTGCACATTCAATCACAGAAAAGAAGTTATGACCAGCAGAGGTGCTGTTGGTTTAGCGGATTCCAAGTAAACTCAGCTGGAAACAAGCCCTTGATTACTTCAAAGAAACAGAAGACTGTCAAGGTATCAGAGAAGAAGATATCCTACAGGACTATTGAAGACATGAATTTAAGGAACTCGTGTGAAGGAGTAAGTGAGCTCAGTTAGTAGCCTGTTTAAGGATCTCAGGAAGAGACATTAACTAAAGGAAACGGCATTGAATGAATGCAGAATTTTGTATCTGGATAAAGGAATTTTTGGGTAAAACACTTGAATCTTTCTTTCAGAATTTTGTAATGATTCAAATAGTTATTGTACAGTTTAACATAGAATGTGTTTATTTTTCTTGTTGTAATTAACTTTCATGTTTCCTTGTCAAAATTATATTGGCAACCTCTTGTGAATATGGTCAGTGACTGATCACTCAGGTAGGCAAATAGCAAACATAAGCTTTATAGCCTATCAAGTCAGATCCCACCCATGGATCTTATTTGTCCAGCATTACCATCAGAGGGATCATAACACCAATTCCAACAGAATAATTGGCATCAGTGAAACCACCAAAAGTTTTACAGTCCCACCTTTATACGGTGAAGAACAGTGAGGATGTTGCCATTATACTGCTAACCATACGCCTGACCAGCTTTTCATAACTCTTATCTCAACCAGCTGCTCTTGTGCTGTTGTGGCATATTTGATTATGGCTGTAAATCCTCCTATAATTTTCCTACTTTATCTCCTGTGAATATGTTGAACATGGAAACAGCTACCTTCATGTTTTCAGAAATTATTTCTTTGGTAATGGTATTATATCTTACCTGCTATAGCAATGTCTCTAGCTGAGAAATTTTACTCATGACATTTTATATTAGCATACCTAAAATCTTCCTTAGCATGTTTGGCATTCTTACTCTTATTTACTCCTCATTTGGATCCATTTATTGTACTATTCCAATATTTTTCATTGGTGATATCTTATTTCTTTCTTGTTGTTTTATCCTTCCTCACCTTGCAATGTGTCTTAAACACACCCAGTGAGGACACTTCTTCCAACTTTGTTCAGCTAATGATCATTCCTATTAATATTCATTTCAATGTCCCAGGAATGTAATTCTTTCTCTTCTGCAAATGATTCCAACTGTTAACATCATTATCCTACATGAATTTATAGAGTCATACAGCACAGAAACATATCCTTCAGTCCAACTCGTCCATGCTGCCCAGGTCTCCCAAACCAAACTAGTCCCATTTGCCTGCATTTGGCCCATATCCCCCTAAACTTTTCTTAGTCATGTACCATCCAAATGTATTTTAAATGTTGTAATTGTGCCTGCATTTACCACTTCCTCTGGCAGTTCATTCCACATACCAACCAATCTGTCCTTCTATTTGTTGGCTCTACCATCATATTAACTTTCTGATATTTGCATAAAAGATCACCTTAACCCCCTGCACAATAACATTCAATAATTTCTCACCATTTTAAACCCATTGTTTTTTCCCTCTTCTTCCTGCGAACGGGAATCACATTTCACCACATTATATTCCATCTGCCAAAGTTTTAAATATAATTGCATGGCACTGGGACTAATCCTGGGATTAATAAATATGTTTAGTTCTGCTCTTCAATCCATATCTTAATTGCTGAAACTGGCTTTGGGGACCTCAGTTCATTTTTTTCCCCATGTGATACAAACCGTAACTTCTGACTTTTCACCTTCCCAAAACATTTAACATTTACTCTCCGATATTGGCATTTAAGAGGTATTCAAAGGATTCAGGACTCAACTGAGATTACAAAAATGCCAGTCCATTCACAGAAACATGGAAAATAGTAAAGCAGCCATTCAATTCATTATGTCGATTCCAGGCATAAAGGGCCATCCAGGCTTTTCAGCTCTTAGTATGTAGCCTGGGAGGCATTTATTTTTAATGCAGTGAGGGTTTCCAGCTCTGCCAACGTTTCAGGCAGTCGCTTTCACATTGTGACTAACCTCCTGATGAAATAAATTAATCCACTTCCCTCTAATCCTTCTAGTAGTTGCTTTGATTTTGTTTTGCCCCAGTCACTGAAAAAAATGGCCCGTCAAGTCCACTTTTCCTACACAACTTAATTTATGTACTTCCATTAAATCTCTTCCATTCCAAAGAAAACAATCCCATATCTTTCTTTTCTGTACCCTCGGTATTGTGATCCAAACAGATTTTGGTGCTGGCACATTGCGTGTCTGAAAACCAGACCAAATAAATAAGATTATTCGACAACAAGCATGGGGCTGGATGAACACAGCAGGTCAAGCAGCATCATAGGAGCAGGAAAACTTTTTCCTGAAGTTTTCAGTTTTCCTGCTCCTATGATGATGCTGCTTGACCTGCTGTGTTCATCCAGCCCCATGCTTGTTATCTCGGATTCTCCAGCATCTGCAGTACCTTTTATCTCAAATAAGATTATTCCTACAGATTGTGCTTCGAAGTGGCAGAGTAATTAAGAACAAAATCAGTGATAGAAGTCACAACTGATATATGAGGAACATATTGTACATGGGATTAGTTTCAAGTAACGGGAGCATTTGGGAAATTCCAGGACCATTTTAATCATAGTGTTTGTAAGCAATCGGCACAACATTTTAATTTCCGGTGACACAGACTCAAAACCAATAACTACTCGAATGAACCATTTGCTCATCTGCCAACCCCACAATGAACCTGCCCTCTTAACATAGACCTGCTTGAATTGGACCGATCTTGTCCTCGCTCCCACGGGAGCCCGGACTCGCGCTCTCCGGGGATTGGCTGAACGCATTCGCCTAGAACAGGGCGGGGCGGTGAGTACTTTGCAGTGATTGGCTGTGCTCACCCGCTGTGCTGTGATTGGATGGATGCGATCGGACTTTTTCTATTGGCCGAGAGGAACCAAGCCGTCGGGGCGGGGAAGGGCTGTGCTTTAATTGGCTGGAACTGTCCGTGTTGTGCTGTGATTTGCTGAGCCGGGTCAGGCTGTGCAGTGATTGGTTGGGCATTGTCGGGTTGCGCTGTGATTGGCTGGGTGGCGCTGCCTCGACTCACTCAGTTGCTGCGAGCGACCGTGCACCTTGCAGTCGTCATTTGCGAAGCAGCGGCTGAGTGTGAATACTGAGCGGAGCAATGGGGGTGGAAGGTTGTATGAAATGTATCAAGTACTTGCTGTTCGTCTTCAATTTCCTTTTTTGGGTAAGTGGTTAAGGAGACCCTAGGGATGAGGGGGCGAGTGGGGTTTCAGCTGGAGGCCCCCTCCCCCCGGCAGCCCCTGTGTATGTGTGTGTGGGGCGGTACCTCCAGACCCAGAGGCGAGTGCACCTCTTCGTGATGGTGCTGTTATTCCCTGGCTGTTGCTGCTGGAAGTGTTCCCTCTGATTGTGAGCTCCATCTCACCCGCCCCCGCTCCCCCCCCCCCCCCCCCCCCCGTGTCACTGTATGCATTTTATATCATTTATAAGCACTTCGCTGTGTGCAAATTGTTTGTTGCATTCGTCTGTCTGGACTGTTATTCGGCTTCGTTAGCTTTTAAGTGCTTTCTAAAAATCCTACCTTTTTTGAATTTCCCTTTCTCAACATTGTCTATTCTGAAAAGCTAGTGCCCGATTCATCGCAAAATTCAGTTCGTCAGGTTCTGCTCCTCCTAGTTTTTGACTTTTCTGTATATTATCTGGTCTCATTGAGTTGGGTTGCTTTGGATTCTGTGTCTGTCCAAGTGCAACTGCATTCCGATTATCCAGTTGGTTTCCCTTTTTCTGGGTGAATGTATAAGGGGAATTAAAGCAGTGAAACGTCTAGTGGTTATATTGAAATTGGAGCAAGAACACATTAGGCAGTTAAAACCTGCCTGTTCTCTCAAACCTACCTGATGCTCAAAGCTGTGGCATCCTAGCTAAACTCTTAACCAGTTCTCTCCTTGCTGTGGGGCTTCCATGGAATCTGAGAAGAAAAATCTAAAAACTCATGGCTAATAGAGTATATTTTGGAAAATTCTTCTTAACTCCAAGGAATTGAAACCAGGTGGTTATCTGGTCCAACTATTGTCAGCTATCTGATGCAATCTCTGCCTCAGTCCAGAAGCACCTTAGCTCCTTCTGGAACATATTCAGTAAGCCAGCATTCAGTTAGTCTCAATATTGCTTTGGAAACTGAAAGTAGATGTTCTGAATTTGTTTCATGCAGCTATGTTATGCAGATGCTCATTCATTCTCAGAAATTTTGAAACCTGGTGCCAAAGTAAGAAAAGTTTAAATATTCAGAATTCATCCAAAAAGACTGGTAACGTAGATAGTTTGGGCTGCTGTGGTAAATGAATTCAGAATGAATATTGGCTAGCTAAGTAACTGTCCTGGTGTTACAGAGGGAAATTCACTGCCACTTCCAATTCTGTCTTTTCCTAGAGTATTTGGTCTCACACAGGAGTCAGTGGATAGTTCGGGGGGGGGAAAATGAGCCAATGGGTGACTTTTATCTACCCAAGTTCAGCAATGCTTTATTGTCTGTATGGTACCTTTTTACTTGGCTAATAGCATTACTTTACAGAAACCTTCCTCTGACAAAAAAACCAGGGATGTTCCATATTAAGTAAAGCATTCTTTCTAAACCATGAAATAAAAACAGAATAATGGAAATACTGAGCTGCTCTGATAGCATTTGTGGAGAATGATTAAAACTGATGCTTCTGTTTTTGTTTTCATCTGAACAAGAAAAGGTTAGTTGTGAACAGATTTTGAGCAAGTACAAAGGCAGGAACAGTTAGAAGGGGTGGAGCACATGAGAAGGTCTTTTAACAGGGTGGAAGGCAAGGAGGGATTGAGTGGCAAGGGAGATTGACAGTGCCAGGCTCAAAACTATGATAATGGGACAAGTATGGAAAGAAAAGATGGTTTCAGGGAAGCTACAAATGGACATAGCAAAACCATAATCTCTGCCACACATTTCCACCTGATCAGAGTTGTGATAGCTGTGAAGGGTCTGGTGGAAAGGTGGGGTGTTTCACCTGAACAGTATAGGGAGGCAGAGGTAGGACTGATTCCTTACATGACAGAAGATAACTGCTGTGTGTAGAGGCTCTTTGCCGAAACTCCTCTTGACCTTTTGTAGGTCTGCATGTTGTTTTTATTCTCTTCAGGTGCTTAATCTAGTTCCCATTTGAAAAGCTGTGGCTGAAGCTATCTCCAGCACTTCCAAGGTTGCAACCACACTCTGGGTTTTAAGAAAGAAATCCTTATTCTTTTACCAGTTAGCTTAAATAGATTTCCACTGGTCTTGACCCTTCTGCCAGTGGGAATTTGTTTTTCCTCATCTAAAACCTTCTCTTTTGAAGATTTCTAATAAATATCATCTAAGGACAGCTGTCCAGCTTTTCTAATATCTTCACATAACTGTAATTTCTGAGTAATTTTCTCAAAACCTTGCTGTACCCTCTGAATCCTTCAGATTGTTCCCAAAGTGTAGTGGCCAGAGTTGAACAGAAGACATCAAACAGAATCAGTGTTTTTATATGTAGAAAGTGGCTCATTGTCTCTACACTGGTCAACAAGCATCAAACTCATCTTTCGGCACTTGGCCTTATTATGATGGTTCATCTCAACTTCCTTGTTTCTTTACTCCACCCCTCTTGTCTATAAAGCCAATTTGTCTTCCTCTGGTTTGAAAAGCAATTGAGCAGCCTTATGTTTCCTGTCCATCAGTCAATATGGTATCCTTGTTGCCATTGTCCCACTTTATTTAATATGCTTTGATTTTTGTCAGCACATATCTCATTCTTCACTTTATCAAACACGTTTTGGAAAGTCCATATGCACCACACAACCTGTATTGCCCTAGTGTACCCTCAGTTACATTTTTTAAAAAAGTAACTATCAAATTCTATATAAACTTTATCCAATCCATGTTGGTTTTCCTTAATTTTATCCCGGATTATTATTTCTAAAAACTTTACCACTATTGAGGTCAAACTGACCAGCCTACGGCTGCTGGGTTTCTGCTTTGCGACCTTTTTGAACTGTGTGTAACTTTAATTCTCCATTCCTCTATCAAAGTATTGGAAAGCTGTGACCAATATCTACACAATGGCCGCTCTTTTCTCTCTCAGCATCCTCTGGTGCATCCCATCTGGCCTTTGTAATTAATCAACAAGCAGTACAGACAGCCTCTCTAAGATCTCTATCGGATCTTAACCCTTCCAGTATCTCCACTGTCCGTTTGTTTGTTTTTTACTATTATAAACTGTGGCTTCCTTGTTACAGACAAATGCCTGTACTCATTTAACACCTTGGCCATGATCTCTGCTTCTTGACTAAATTTCCTTTTTGGTCCCTAATTAATTTTATACCTCCCATTACTTTATTTAGTGTTTTGTGTGCAGAACCTTTGTATTCCATCTTGACTCTCTCTCTTCTGCTTTCACATTCCCTCTGAATGTAGTCTGGCTCCATTTGTATTAACAGCCTAACATCTGTCATCTGACCCTCATTTCTACTTTATCTCACTCTATTTCAACAAGCAAGGAACTCCGGTGATATTGCCTTGTGGGAATGCCTCAACTGTATCCAAGCTACCTCTTCTTTAATGGTAATCCAGTATGTTGTGATATTGTGTGAACCTTTTCCGCCTGCTCCCACAAACAAGACAAATTTGAAGTGGGGATAGACTACTTAGCCCCATGAGCTTATTCTATCATTGCATAAGATATCAGCTTATCTAATTACTCCACATTTCTGCCACTGTTGATTAATGCTTGCTTATCAAAATTCTTTCTAGCTCTGCCTTTAAATTTTTAGGGACTCTGCTTCACTTTCTCTTTTTAAGGAAGAGAGTTTCAAACACTCATGACCATCTAAGAAAGTTCCGTTCATCCTTTTAAGAGGGTGATCCCTCATTTTGAAACAGTGACTCCTAATTTGAAATTCTCACTGGAGAAAACATCTTTCCTACATTCACCTTACCAAGATGCCTTAGGATCTTTTGTTTCAACTGGGTCATCTCTTACTCTTCTAAACACTTGTGTGCAAGCCTGGCCTATCCATACTTCCTTCATACCCCCACTTTCCAAGTATTGATCTGCTAAACCTTCTCAATGTCCAATGAATTCCAGATCTTTCAAACACACCTTTACACAGCACTCTCAGATGTGGTCTCACTAATGCCCTGCATTAAAGAAACATAGCCTCCACACTTGGATGTTCAATTTCTGTCATTATAAATTGTAACATTCTATTTGATTTCTTAATTGCTTGTTGTACCTGTTCATAATCTTGTGTGATTTACGCACTAGGGACACCTAGATCCCTCTGCATCTTTCACCATTTTGATCATCTGCTCTTTGTTCAGTGTACTTAACTTGCCAGATGTTTTGCCCACTGACTTAATCTATTTATATCTTTCTGTAGCTTCCATATGTCCTCTTCGGAGCCTATTTTCCTATTTATTTTTGTTATCCACAAAGTTACCTTTAGTCCTTTCCTCTAACTTAGTTTTATAAATTGTAAAATGTTGAGGCCCCCAGTTGTTGTGCACCACTCATTAAATCTTCCCAACCAGATAATTACCCATCTGTCTGCTCTCTGCTTCCTGGTAGCTAAGGTAAGAAGTCAGACAACACTGGGTCATTGTGCAGCTCTGTATACTGTGTGCTCTAAACTTTGTACCTTAACTTGCTTTTTAGAAACACCTGCCACTCATCATCGCCACCACCACCATGGTTGCTACTTCATTAAAAATCCCAAATTGATTAGTTAAGCATGATTTTCCTTTCACAAAGCCATGTTGGCTCTGCCTGATCAAATTGTAGTTTGTTTCCTGCTTTTAACCTCCTTTTTAATGGATTTGAGGATCTTTGTAGGTGTTAGGCTGACCTGGCCTTAAGATGTAACTGATTATTTTCCAATCCCGTGGAACTCTTCTAGACCGTAAATTTTGGAAGATGACCCAATGTATCTACCATCTGTACCGTTGATCTGGTCTTAGAACTTGTTAACCCTTTTAAGTCCAATAGTTTTACTAGCCCCTTTTCTCTGGTGATGTTGATTACTTTAATCATCTCTTGCTATCACCTTTTAGCTTTAGTTGCTCTTTCCTGTCCACATACTTGTAGAAGCTCTTCCTGTTTCAATATTACGAGCTAGCTATCTCAAACTGTGCTTCCTGTCTCTTTATTACTGTTTGTCTGCCCAGCCCTCTGAGCTATCACTGAACTTTGCAGATTTGTACAGTGTTTTCTTTTCAATTTAATACTATCCTTAATTTTCCCTGTTTAGTTGCAGATGATGTACCCTTCTCAAGAGCACAGAATTATTAAATATCATCTTAAAGGTCTACCACAGCAAGTCTACTGTCCTACCTCATGTCCTAGTTTCTCAGTTCATTGTAGCCAGTTCTGCCTTCATGCCCTCCTTTTTGACCTATATTCAGGTTTAGTGCTGGTCATGGATCCATGCTTTCTCTCACTGAATGTGAAATTGTCATATGATTACTGTCAGCTAGAGAGGCTCCTTCACAATAAGGTTATTGATTAATCTTGTCTGCGTGCCTAGCCTAATCTCGGATATCATCTCCTGGTTGGCTGTGGGACATACTGCTGTAACAAACTGTGTCACCGAATCTCACTTTGAAAATCAGCCATAATTATTGTGACAAATATCTTGCATGCTCCATGCTCTGACCTGCTAGGAGACTTATAAACTACTTCCTTGTGACTCTTGCCTTTAGTGCTTCCTATCTCTACCCAAACTGATTCTACATCATGATCCTTCAAGTTAAGTTAATCTGTCAATACTGAACTACTGTCAACCTTAGAGTTGCACCAGCCCCATTCCATCTTCCTGGCATTCCTGTAAATGCTGTTCAATATACAACTACCAAAATTGGTCACCTTTCAGCCATGCTTCTAGTGCCATTGGGTCATATTTATCTCCATTTGTATGTGGTTTCCACTTCCATTCTCCCTCCCTGCAATGGTTCTGTGTTTAGGATTTTATGAAGGTTAGGCTCCACCACAAATGTTTGTTTTAACAAACTTTAGAATAAAATCTTTAGAAATTGCAGGCAAACCCCAACATTTCTGCCACAACCTTCCCTAATACAGACCCCCGAACCCCTCAATTTAGCGGATACTATTTAAAATTCTTTAATCTCTCCAGCCCAATAATCCTTGGATCTGGCTGATAACTGTTTGGGGAATTACAAGTTGGTACTTCTGGCTAAAACAGTGTCTATGAGTCAGGTTATTGTTCCTGACTCTGAGTGCAGATCAAGATCTCTACGATTTATCTGGAACACTTGGGTCTCCAACACATCTGCTAACAATTCATCCCCTTTATTACAAATGCTACAGGAGGTCATTTAGCTTAAAGTTCTTTCTGCTGCCTGTGTTATTCAACTAAGCCTACACCCACTGGTGTTCTAGCATCGCAACAGTATAGCTCCCACTTTCCCCATTCTGATGCTAGTGTCCTGTAATCTTAAACCTAGTTTTCCTAAACCAGCCTTTGAGCTCTGCGTTTAGCTTGCTAATCTTATTTACTCATGTTAATTTTTGTGTGGCTCAGGTAACAATTAAGAGACTATTACCTTTTTGAGGTTGTCTTCAGTTTAGCCCCTAACTGTTCATACATCTTGCAGAACCTCTATCTTAGCTGATCTATGCCATTAGTATCCATAAGACACGGGAACAGAATTAGGTGATTTGGTGGACTGAGTCTGCTGTGCTATTCAGTCATGGCTGATATGTTTCAATCCCCATTCTGTTGCCTTCTCCCTATTACTGTTGATCCCATAATAATCAAAAACCTATTTATCTCTGTGTAAAAGATGGTCAATGACTTGGCCTCCACAGCCTTTTGCAGAAGTGAGTTCCACAGATTCACCACCCTCTGGGTGAAGAAATTCCATCTCATCTCCACTCAAGGGTTGTCCCTTTGTTTGGAGGCTGTGCCCTCACATCCTTGTGTCTCCTGCTACTGGAGACCTCTTTTCCACATCCATTCTATCTGGGTTTCTCAGCATTTTAAAAGTCTAGAGGTTAGGCTAATTGGCCTGGACTTTCCCATTATCTGCCTGCCTGCCTCATTAAATGGGGCTGCTATGTTAGCCATTTTCCAGTCTTCTGAGGCCTTCCCTGACTCCAGTGATTCCTGAAAGATCATTACCAATACCTCTACAATATCTTCCGCTATCTCCTTCAGACCCTGGGCTGTCGTTCACCTGGTCCATTTTATTTATCCATCTTTTTAGGAATTTCAGCTTCCTCACTCCTCAGTGATGGCCCCTACACTCACCTCTGCCCCTGACTTTCTTGAAGTTCTGCTATGTTGCTGGTGTCTTCCACTGTGAAAACTGATGCAAAGTACTGATTTAGTTCCTCTGCCTTTTCTTTGTATCCTATTACTCACTTTCCAGTGGTCCAATGTCCACTCTTGCCTCTGACCTTCTTAAAAAAAGAAACATGCAGTCGTCTTTAGTATTATGAGCTAGCTCACACTCCTATTTTATCATCTTCCCTGTTATTACTTGTCCTCTGGTTTTTAAAGGCTTTCCAATCCGCAGGCTTCCCACTAAACGTTGTCACATTATATGCTTTCTTTATTGCTCTTATGCTGTCCCTGACTTCCCTTGTCAGCCGTAGTTGCCTTGTTCTTCCCTTTTTGTATGTTTCTTCCTTTTTGAATGAACTATGTGTTTACCCTGTTTGGGGGGAGGGGGTGAGGGGTGAAAGGACTTACAAACTGTGAACCACAAAGCACATCTTTCCCTCTGTGCAAAATTCCCTGAGCTGTATACTCTGCCTGTATCTCACTCTGGGTGTACCCTCTCCTTTCTCACCAAGTGAACCATAACTGGCTCCTCTTCATCCCACTCGCAACTTCTCGTCCAGTCCAGAGAAAATGTTGGGAATGGACAGGCAATGCTATCACCTGGACTCTGGCTCATGGCTACAGTGAACTTCCCGTCCCTGTGACTGTACTAGCCCTGCAATTTGGCAACTGTTATGGGCAGCAAGTTCTTGTGGACAGTATTGTAATGACTTATGTTTTGTGATTATTATATGGGTTAAATATTTCCCAGGATACTGGATAACCCACTTGCTCATCACTCCAGAGTTGTACCATGGGATCTTTTAGATCCAAGGGAAGGCATGGCAGGGGTGGGGGGTGTCCTCGGTTGCAAGTCTCAACCAGTGTGAGCTTCAAATGCTGTGTTCAAATCTTTGAGGTTTGAGCCCATAGCCTGATGGCATATACCCATAGTCAGAGGCAAGAGTGCTACCAAATGAGCCAAGGCTAATACATATATCTCCTGGGCTCCTAGCGGCTGCATTGAGAGGGGGAGTCTCTGGAGGAGAATATTTGTCCTGATTTATTTACTTCTCCCTTTATTGTTTTTCCAACGCTGGAATAAATGATCCAAGTGTTTAGTCAACAACAGTGCATCCTTTAGTCTCTGGGCTGCTTAGGCAGGCTCTTTTTCAAAACAAGCTTCTTTTTGTAACAAACAGCACTTGCGCTAGTTTATACAAGTGAGCAATTTCCGCTGTATCGCATGTTGCTTCTTGAGGTTATTTACATTTTCCCTCCTTGAGCCCAAGCAACAAAGGAAGTAGGATTTGTGAATGATGCCCCGAGGCCAGACACGTTTCCCATTCTGAAAGGAAGCATGTGGGAAGCAGGTTTTTAAATTTCCCCTCGCTTTCTGAATCAGTTGTCTTTTTATTGAATACTTATGAAATAATAACACATACCAGGGCACAGTTTGACAAACTGATTTGTGACATGAGTGCTTCCCTGATGGCGAAACTAGCCCTTGTTTCCAGCCAACATGGCCGTATGTAATGTGTTCCACAGTTAGCTAAGCTGTCCGGGTTGGAAGGATTACGGCAATGTCTGCAACTGTAGATGCTGGTCCAGGAATTCCGTGCAGCGCTGGGGGCCCCTTCTATGTCTATGTATTGGCAATGGTGTGATTAACTCCTTTTAACCATCCTCAGAGTATTCTTGCTTTGCATACGGTGAACTTGTGGATTTGAGTTTATTATTTTTATGCTTCCATTTACAACCTCTTCTCCTCAGCCAGAAACCGTTATAGGCTAATGCAAGGGCGCAGTGCTGCACATGCAGGAAATCTGAAATAACAAGAATTACTGGAGATACTCAGCATCTTAGATGATCTGATGGAAGATCATCTGATCTAAAATATATTAACTGTTTCTCTCCAGAGATGTAATGTGACCTGAGTATTTTTGGCATTTATTTTTTCAAACTGTTGTGTGCTTGTGTTTTTCATGAACGTGTTCATTTTGCATGCAACGATTTGGAGGCTGACTCCATTAGCTGTTCTTTCATTCTTCCATCAACTAACAATTGAACATAGATCATTTCCTTATGTCCTACTTGGTTCAATACCACATTGGACATTCTCTTTTCTCCATGTTGACTCTGTTAGTATGCAGTAAACTGAAAGAACTGTGGATGCTGTAAATCAGGAACAAAAACAGAAATTGCTGGCAAAGCTCAGCAGGTCTGGCAGCATCTGTGAAGAAAAATCAGTTAATGTTTCATGTCCAGTAACCCTTAATTAGAACTGGTGAATGAGAATGCAGAGGTTTGTTTTTTCAACTTAAGTTTAGCCCAACATGGGAAACATTAAACAATAAATTAAATTATATGACAAAACAATGATTTTGATTTTTCCAGGGCAGGTGGCACCTGAAGAACTTCCAATGCCACTGTGCCTCCCACTCCTGTCCAGAAATATGCTTCCAATGTTGTACATTCACGTCCACAGAACAGCTTTGTTTTTAGACATGAGGTCAGTTGATTTCTCTGCAGTAAAGAAATATTAAGTGGATCTGAAACTCTAGTTTTGATTCTTCTAGTCTTTATTTGTAGCAGAAGTTGTTGTTCACTTGGTAGCTCTTTTCAGATGTTGGCAACTTTTCTATTTTATAGTTGAGGTGTAGGCTCTTCTAATTGACTGCTCTGCCCTCTGGTTATTTTCACTACTGAGTCTGGGCTATGAATGCAGACTTTATGATGGAATATGTTTAGAACAGTTTTGATACAGCTCTCTTAGGGCCTGAATTTACAGCAAGTAACTCCAAATATGGTACAAAATTCATTTCTTTCCTCTACAATTATCTTTTACCTTGTAAATATGGTTGCTGAGGAACTGTAGCAGTTAATGCAAGAGGATTGCTTTTCCGACACTGACACTTGTGATTTGATTTCTCTTTCAGTTTTAGATATTTTGTTTTCTATCTGGTGGGCAGGGCCTTTTCTGTGGTTTACAGGCAATGCTTTCAATTCTGATTTTTAAACCTAAATTTAGTTCAGGCTGAGACTGATTGTCACCACCTCCAGATGAGGATCAAGATTAAGGTAATTTCTGTTGTGTTCGTAGTGCAGTTTAGGTTAAAAGAAACGTTATTTTGAAACAGTTTTAATAAATTGCCACTGCACCCAGATTCCATGCATTGTCTGGTGGATTTTGTAACTGACACGATCCTAATAGAAGCAGTTATTATCCCACGGTTAACCCTATGTTCTGCACATTTTAGACGTGGACCAATGCTGTTGACTTATTTCTATGTTGATTCTTTAAATCTTGGTTCAGTTGTTTGCGTTTCTCTGACATTGGAGTGCATTTTAGTCTGGCTCGATGTCTTCTCAACCCAGATGACCAACCGTGATTTATTTTACAGATCAATAGTGAGACTTTAAAGAGGTTGAGGTAAATTGAAGAGTAATCATTAGCAGGTGTCAAGTTTATGATTTAAAAGCATTTAGTTTGGAAGAAATTTGTGTGGTGTGTTCTACAGTTCTGCAAAACAATAGAGTACAATGCACTTTTGACTTCACAAAGTAGAGTCACATAGAAAGGAGGGGTCATGCATCAGTTGATGCTGAGAGGAATTGAAAGGGAAGTTCAAAAAAGCAGTGACTACAGTAAGTCATACCAGAGAGAGGGAAAAAGAGAATTTCAATGGAAAAGGCAGGTTAGAATTGAGACATTGGGTCATAAATGTTTCCCTGCACTCTATTTAGGAGTGAGGTTTTCTCAGAACTCCCATTCAGATTGAAGTGTCTTTAAATCTCTACAAGGTTGCCCATCTTCCTCAGCTAATTGCAAGGTATCTATGGAAGAGAAGACCCTGATCTCTGCCCTGACAGTGACTGGCTGGAGCATCGTTAATGACAACTTAGTGATCGGAGTGTTAAGCTTTGTGCATCTTATTTTTAATGTGACAGTTGAGGTTGAAGCACCTAGATGTGAACACGCTGTCACTTCTAGTGTGGTATCCCTGATTTTGGACATAACAATTGGATAAATTGTTAGATGGGCAGGCAATATTTTTGCACATTGAAGGTTGTCTGCATCTAACCAGCTGGTCCTCCTTATTCTGTGATGGGGAATTCTATTCATTGAAATGAAAACCACAGCCTGTTGTACGGGATACCATGAGAGTTGTGGTGATACTTGCATTAATAGTCTGATGTCACTCAAACTTTGATTCAGTAAACCTGGTAAATTGTCAGAAGCGGTTCAAGGCAATAATGAGCTATCTGGGAGAATAAAAATCTGATCATTAATGTTAAGGTATCACTGGGAATCTTAGCAGCACTAGCCATGCTGGTGTCAATAGAATAGTGGTTAAAATAGTGTGTTTGGTGAAAGAATTTTAGTGTAGGATTGGATTCCGAATGCTGCAAATGAAAGGCTATGGTGAAAAAGAGGCTGATTGCAATTTGTTTCTCTTACAATATTTAATGTTAATTTTCTTTCTCCAGCTTGCAGGAGGAGTGGTTCTGGGTGTGGCTCTTTGGCTCAGACATGACCCTAAGACGACGAGCGTGTTAGAGACCCACTTTGCAGATCAAACAGCTCCCAGCACCTTTTTTATAGGTAAGCATAAAGCTTTGAGTTCACTTTCGCCAAAGACAGCAACCATTGGCCATGCCTAACAATGGGGTTGGAGATTATAAATGCAAGCTAATCAAGGCTTTATGAAATGAAGGGACCACTTGTATTCTAAACAGGTTTAAGTTATGTCAATATTTTTATAAACTACTTAAAATTCCCCATGTTAATAGCCTGCCTTGTGGAGCACTGAGTCGTATGTCTAGACAGGTTCCATGTTCTGTTTGCCTCTTGAGTTAATGAACCTCAGTAGAGGGGACAATCCAATCTGTTCCTGCTGTTACGGTAAAGGATCAACTGATGGTCTTTTGAGATGGTCATCTAGAGAACCTTGCTGCAAGTCTTGTGTGTTTGGTTAGAACTGTTATCTGAATCATTTTACAATAATCTTAAAAGTAAAGAGCTTGCCGAACTAGCTGCATGTGAGGAACTGGATCTTGGCAGCACAAAGCAAAGTGAGCATTATAGCCCTAACATTTGTCAGTGTATAGCATCAAGGTAGCCTCGACAAAACGTCAACTTATGTAATTTTGAAGAAAATTTCTAAACACAGGATAAGAAAATT
Source organism: Ginglymostoma cirratum (assembly GCA_024137785.1). NCBI lineage: Eukaryota > Metazoa > Chordata > Chondrichthyes > Orectolobiformes > Ginglymostomatidae > Ginglymostoma > Ginglymostoma cirratum. Next base: position 42,985,664 of record JAHRHZ010000062.1, read on the forward strand.
TGAAGGCCCAGGAGAGGGGAACTGATTGGGAGTAAGGCAAGAAAGTTCTATTTGCTGATCTGCATAAAGTTTAATAGTACACGTATACTTAAAATACAGTTTAAGTTGCTTTACCTTCTGGTTAAAGTGTGTCAGGACAATCTGGACAAGGTAAATGCCCATCTTGTTGCATGTGGGGAGTTCTAGACTTTTCTGATGACCTAGATAAGCTCATGTACAGAAAGTACCTCTGGCTGCACAAACCTGAGCTCTGGGTTTGACTTGGAACAGCAGCTGGAGTCAGAGTTCTGACTCGCAGAAGTATGTGAATAGCATGCACAGAGGTGGCACATTGCACATTAGGGGAAAGCAAGCAGTAACTAGTGGCTACCAGGCAGCCGAAGAGAAACAGCTAGCTATAGGAGACCCCACTCACTTGTCATTTTTTCTGTTTTATAGATATCGGAGAGGGCCGTAGATCCATAGAGGAATGGATGGGTAAACCTCTGATAGCTTCAGTTGTAGACAAAGAGCATATCATACCTTTTTGTAACTTTATACTAAATGGACACAGCTCTGGCAGAATTCAACGTAAGCAAGTATGAGGTTCTGCATTTTGGACGGAAAAATGATAGGTCAGGGTACTTTCTAGATGGTGTGAACTAAATACAGTGCATATCAAACTTGGGTGGTATTCCACCAGTACTTCGATCTTTAAAATCCCATGAACGGATGCAGAAAATAATCAAGAAGGCTAATAGAATGCTGACCTTTCTAATCTAGAGGATTAGAATAGAAGAATGCAAAAGTTATGTTGTAGTGATACAAAACTATGCTTTGACTCCACTTGGAATACTGAGACACTGCATTAGGAAGGATACGGCGGCCTTGGGAGTACAATGTAAGCTTACAGGAACGATACCCTGAATTTTTAGCAGTCAAGTTAGTAGAGGTTATTATAAATTAGGCCTGTTCTGTTTATAAAGGGCTAAGGGATAAAGATACTTATTCCACTGGATGGAGATTCTAGAAGTAGGAGCATAGTCTGAGAATGACTGACTGTCAAACCATTCAGGAGAGATGTTAGGAAGCACTTCTCCACACAGGGTGGTAAAGGTTTGGAACTCTGACAGTTGGATAAGTTAATTTGAAATCTCAATTTTTTTTGTTAAGCAAAGGTATTTAGGTGATGTGGGTCAAAGGCAGGCATATGGATTTGGGCCACATATCAGCTATGATCATCATCAAGAATAGAATTGCTCTGTAAGCTGAATGGTCTACTCCCTGTTCCCAAGTTTATGGAGTGGCTATTACATGGCAGATGAAGTTCAGTGAGCATTATGTATTAGGTGATGCACTTTACACCATTTTTCCATGTTCTTTGTATCAAAGTGAAGGCTACTATTCTAAAGGATATGCAGAACCAGTGATACCTGGATGTATATGAACATAAGTCATTAAAGATAGCAGGACTAGAAGTAGAGAGGTAAAAGGTACTGCAGATGCTGGAGAATCCGAGATAACAAGGTGTGGGGCTGGATGAACACAGCAGGCCAAGCAGCATCATAGGAGCAGGAAAGCTTGACGTTTCGGGCCTAGACCCTTCATCAGAAATGGGGGAGGGAAGAGGGTTCTGAAATAAATAGGGAGAGAGGGGGAGATGGATAGAGGAGAGGATAGTTGGAGAGGAGGCAGACAAGTCCGAGGTGGGGATGGAGCCAGTAAAGGTGAGTGTGGGTGGGGGTGGAGGTAGGGAGGGGAGAGGTCAGTCCAGGGAGGGAGGACGGACAGGTCAAGGGGGCGGGATGAGGTTAGTAGGTAGGAGATGGGGTGGGGCTTGAGGTGGGAGGAGGGGATAGGTGAGAGGAGAGACAGGTTAGGGAGGCGGGGACGAGCTGGGCTGGTTTTGGGATGCAGCTGGGGGAAGGGAGATTTTGCAGCTTGTGAAATCCACATTGATACCATTGGGCTGCAGGGTTCCCAGGCTGAATATGATTTGCTGTTCCTGCAGCCTTCGGGTGGCATCATTGTGGCATTGCAGGAGGCCCAGGATGGACATGTCGTCTGAGGAATGGGAGGGGGAGTTGAAATGGTTCGCGACTGGGAGGTGCAGTTGTTTGTTGTGAACCGAGCGCAGGTGTTCTGCAAAGCGGTCCCCAAGCCTCCGCTTGGTTTCCCCGATGTAGAGGAGGCCACAACAGGTACAGCGGATGCAGTATACCACATTGGCAGATGTGCAGGTGAACATCTGCTTGATGTCAAGTCGTCTTGGGGCCTGGGATTGGGAAGAGAGCTGATTCTTTAAAAAAAAAACAACAAACAAACTTGGCTTCGTTGACAAGGACCTGGAGTACAAGTGCAGGCAAATTAAGCTAAGCTATGTAAGATGCAAGTCAGGGCCCAACTAGAGTACTGCAAACAGTTTCGGGTGCCACGCTTCAGTAAGGCTGTGGATGTATTGACAAAAGTGCCCAGGGTTATGCACCAGAATGGTTCCAGGGATGAGAAACTTAAATTCTGAAGTTGAATTGGAGGAGTGAGGATTGAAGGGAAGGCAGAATGGAGATTTACAAAATGATGTCTGGAGAAAAATAAGTGAGGCAAAACTATTCTTGCTCACAAGGAATGAGAACCAGAGAGCACTGTTTAAAATCTCTTGAAGAAACTTGGGAGGAATTGTTAGAATTTTTGATTATATTGTGCTTATGCTGGGTGTTGGTTGTGATTCCTTTTATTCTCCTTTACTGCTCAGGACCCTAGTTAGGAAATCTGGTCAGATAAGTGGGACAGAGCTAGTGCTGAAGCTTGTGAAACCAGAATGTGCTTAGCTGTGTGTACCATTATGATAAGGCTTTATTTTTAAATTCACTTGGGTTTCACTGGCTGCTAGAATATATTGCTTTGACCCTTGAGGGAAGGTAGTGGTGAGCTGCCACTTTGAACTGCTGCAGGAAGACTCTCAATGCCATTAGGGAGGGAATTCCAGGGTTTTGACCCAGCAAAAAATGAAGAATGTTGAATTATTTCCAAGTCAGGATGGGGAGTGGCGTGGAGGGAAACTCCCAGGTGATGGTGTTCCCACATACCTGTTGCCCTTGTCCTTCTCGTGGAAGCAGTTATGAGTTTGGAAAATTCTACAAGGATCTTTGAATTTCTGCAGTGTTTTTTTTTGTAGATAGTACACATTGTTGCTACTGAGTGCATTCGAATATTTGTGGATGTGGTGCCAGTTGGATGGGTTGCTTCATGCTGGATGGTGTGAAGCTTCTTTATTGTTGTTGGAGCTGGACTCATCCAGGCTAGTGGAGTGTATTTCATTACACTCTTGATTTGTGCTTGTGGATGGTGGACAGGCTTCGGGAGTCAGATGTGATGAGTTGCTTGCTGTAGTATTCCTAGTTTCTGAACTCTCTTGTACCCACTGTATTTTAATGGTGAGTCCAGTTCAGTTTCTGGTTGATTGTGCAAAAGTCTTCTATTAGGAAGAGAGGTCCTTCTTTTCTACTGACCAAGGCAACAGGAGTTGTGTGTTCTTATGCAAGAATGCTGCTTTAGCCTGCTTTAACCTACAATGAGGTCTTGAATTAACTGCCCATGTATTGACATGATGCTGTTGATGGCCTAGAACACCTTTGCTTCTGCAGCAGTTCATCCTAACTACTGATGTTTGCTAAATTTTTTGAACAGCTTCAGATCTAATGATAAATGTTGGAAAGTTGCTAGAATCGTCATCAGGATCAAAGTGATTAAAACTCATTCAAATGCTGTCAGCATGGATTCGTAATGGCCACCTCACCTCTGACTGATCCATTTTTGTGTTTAGAGAATTATGTTAATGAGGTGTTGAAATTATTGTCTACATGGATGTTACAGCAATTTTCTAAATATTTTGATTGAAGGACCCTTTTCCAAATATTTGGTAATCACAGACAACTCATTCTATGTAACACAAGAGTGGCATGTCAAGTGTTGCATTATACCCTAGTGAGACAGCCAGTCCATTTTTTTTTTGGGTGGAGCATATAATTGCCATTCTCCTTCCAATTTCAGTCTGCATTTTTGCATTATATTGCAGATCTTTGGAAACTCCAAATTAACTTCCAGACTTCTGTTGGTTATAGCTTGAGAACAACTGTGCTAACAGAAAACATTTGGTAAGGCTCCACAAGAGTGACAAAGCTAGAAGTAAATGGAATTGGAGGCAATCTTGTGATTGTTTGAAAATTTGCTGGGAAACAGGAGGTAGCAAAAGTAAAATGAATGTATTGTAATTAGCAGAATGTGGCAAATGGTTTTTCCATGTAGTTAGACTGTTCCCTGTCTTTCCCTTAAGATCAAGTAGTGCAAGTAGATGGACTGTTCCGATTATTGCAATGCTTTATTTCACACAGGAAAATTTGACCACTGAAGGTGAAATGAATGTAATGCCAGAATCTGTGTTTCAAACAAAAAATCTTGAGATCATGAGCATTTTGGAAGAGAGAGCAGAACCAATGCACACAAGTGAATGGATGTCTGCTGGTAGTTTTAGCTAGTGAGTTACTGACCACTAGATTCCCATAAGTGTATGACAACATGTTTCTGTATTACCGTGGCCTGCAAAAGTTAACCTGTGTTCTCTGGAAGCCCCATGCACTGTTGGCTAGGCATCAGCTTGTGACCCTTTGATTTGAGAAATATCCTCTATAGGAAGTGATTGTCACTCCTCCATTTCCTGTCTGGCCAATGTTGTGCTGAAATTAAATCACTCGTTGCTTTTAAATAATTTCCCATTTCCTTTAATGTAGCAATTTAAAAATCATTCTGTTCTACAGCTGGATTTCTCATTCAGTGTCAGTAGTATTTCTACCCTTTGTATGTGTCCATTTTGCACAAGAGTTGCCGAACCTGCTGCTGCCTGCTTCCACGGTCCTCTAACGACACTTCTTGCCCTTGTCCAAACCAAGCTTGTAGATTTGTATTCTGTGACTGAGTTTGTGCTCTGAAATTGGGCTCAATACTTCAGGCTAGTGATGGGGTAAGAGTCTGTTTGCTATTTGTTGACCTCCTTGTCAAACTCTGAAAATGGCTTTGGGCTTGTGCAGTGTCTTTTTGCACGACAGTAACGTGCCATCGTTCACCCTTTAGCTCTTGCATGAAGAATGGCCATTTGGTTGAGGGATAGCTTCCAAGGAGATGCAAGTACCCCAGCACATTGATACTTTATGGTTGTGAGAGACGGGGAAAGTTGTTGCCAGGTGTTATCCTTCGAAGCAGGCAGGCTAACTTTTGGTGTTTGTTAGTGTTCAGATCTCTGGGTGCATTGACTGTGGATTTGCAATTGCCTTACCACGCACTCACCAGCAATACATCATCAAACCCAGTATATAAAAGTGCACCCTTGGCTTTTGTAGTGCAGTAGTGGTGTCCCTGCCTCTGAGCTAAGATGCAGGTTGCCTGTTTTGTGTGTGCAATAACACATCTGAACAACTTAACCTCGCTGCTGAAGAATGTGATGGGCTGTAAATAATACTGAATGCAGAGATTGCTACTGGACTCCATCTACATATGGTGCAGCATGTAGCTGTGGTAAGCCATCTGTCTTTTAAAGTAGGTAAATTTAAGCAGGTTTGGGCCCTCCTGTCGCAGGAAAATTGACATATTGGGAGCAACATACCTGGAGTAGCAAGAGATAAGTGGTCTGAGTACCTAATGTATCTTTTCAAAAAAAAACTAAGATTATTTGGCAGCATTGAATAAGATCAGGATTGGGCTTAACTGCATTGTTTGGCAGGTATTTTCCTGACATTTAATGACTAAGAATAAACTTGAAAATGTCTTTCCTTTTCTGGGTAAAGTACCAAAGGACCTGTGACTCCGTATCCTTTCATGAAGGAAAATGAACAGTCACTAGCAGAAAGAATGAAGAACTATGTTTAGCCTGTGTCCAATCAAATTGTGACTGCTATTTCCTACATGTCTAGTACAGGCAATCCCTGGGTTGTGAATAGGTTCAGTACTGAAGTCTGTATGCATTAGAACACAAGGCAAGATACTAAAGCTGTGCATGAGTATAGGAAATGTTTGTATGTTGGATGTTTAAAATTACACTCCTGTATGAGGTCACATTTGTAAGCATGTGTACTCGTAAGTCGGATGTTCGTAAATCAGGGACCCTGGTGAAATGTTTTGCTGCTTGATCTACAAATTCAACCAGTTGAGTCTGTGAATGTTGATGTCTGATGATGTGGCCGGATGGGGAATTGAAGTACTGTAGTCTTGGAGGGAAATGTAGCTCACTTACTGGGCTAGGTTTCCTGATGTTATGTCATACCTATTATTGTTCAGTCTTCAGTGTGATTTGAAAAGGAAGTCATTGTTCTGTTTTGTCCCCAATTCGTTTAACAGGAACTTTTATTTAACTTGGATCAGTCTCCTCAGGGTAAACTGAGATGTCCTCAGCTGTAAATCTGGTTTAGATTTCTCATGAAACTCAACTGGCCTATTCAGAGGAACTGGTCAATATCAACTTAAGGTGCAGTCTGGATGGTTCAGTCAAATTTTAGTAAGGTTTTATAATTCGTTCATTCAATTACCTTTTAAAGATAAGAATGCACTGTTAGTCTTTTGTTCACTTTCTCACATTTAATTTTTTCCCCCTTCCCTGACTCTCAGTAGATATTATTCTGGGAATATGTGTGGTCCTTTGGTATTTGCCCAGTTGACTATTTTTGAAGTGTATCTGTCGACATGGACTCTTGCTGGGCTGCTTGACTGAGGGTGGGGTGGTGGGAAGTAGAGAAAATTTGTTTTAGAGGTAAAAGGTACTGCAGATGCTGGAGAATCCGAGATAACGAGCATGGGGCTGGATGAACACAGCAGGTCAAGCAGCATCATAGGAGCAGGAAAACTTGACGTTTCGGGCCTAAACCCTTCATCAGAAGGGTTTAGGCCCGA
>JAHRHZ010000062.1:42992978-43063667 GCA_024137785.1 Ginglymostoma cirratum
TTGACCTGCTGTGTTCATCCAGCCCCATGCTTGTTATCTGAGAAAATTTGTTTTCACTGGTTCCTGGCAATTTAAGTTTTGCCAATAATCTCATGTTAAAAATGTCAAATGTCTGTTACAACAGTGGTTCTCAAATCAGGGTCTGTAGACTTCCCAGGACCTTGTGAAACAATGTTGAAAACTGTAAACTGATAAATGGTTGCTTTGTGCTCTGTAGAGTAAACTGCCTCATCAAGGAGTGTTATTGTCGGTGCTGAAGAAGTGAATTCTGGTCAAGAGGAAAGAGTTGGTCTCTAGTGGGAGCCCCTAAGCAATAGCCTTGCAACAAACAGGCATTGTCTAGTTTGCATGGAGCAAGATGGTGGGATGATGCACTTGTTTGGTGAAGGTTGTCATATGAGCATGGTGGCACCAATTTAAGTGAATGCGTCATAACTGGAATGCTTTATTCATCAGCCTTCCCCTGGTTCCTGTCTCAGCAAACATTTTACAGCTGGCAAAAACCCACGATGGTTGAAATCATTATATGCTAGATCTGAACTTAACAAAAATCTGAGGACCTACACAAGATCCGCAAATATATCTCCCCCATCAAGGAATGGGAAATGCAGGCAGTCACTAATGAATCTCTTGTGATGAATAACATGGGACTAGCCCTTCCTAAACAGACTTGGGATAAACCAGGGCCCTGGCACAGCTAACCTCTGCTTCTTGGGCCTCAGTATGAACTCCTTCCCTGCTTGAGAGGCAGAAGTAATGTATGTTATCAAGGGGTGACCCCTCCTATGCACGAAGCAGTGAACTTAACACCTTGACAAGGCAATCGCTTGGCTCCAGTGATTTTTGTAGTCACCAATTAACTATAATAAAGGGACATCGGTCCTTGCACTTTGGTATTAGACTTATCCCACGTGCATATATACTTGTGAAACTTTTCTGCAGGTGTAATAGAAACACAAGATAGGAGGAGGAGGCCATTCAGCCCTTTGAGCCTGCTCCTCCATTCTTCATGATCATGGTTGATCATCCAACTCAATAGCCTAATCCTTTCTCCCCATAACCTTTTGATCCCATTCACAGTCCTCCCCTGCTCCCCCCCCCCCCCCACAACATCCATTCCCTGAATGTTTGCCAATGCCTATCCACTGTCATCCCTTCAAGTAACCCTTCCCAATCTATCAAAGCCAACTCACTCCTCATCCTCGTCATTTCCTCTATTAAGGTTCAGCACCCTAGTCTCTGAATCAACAACCTCACTCTCTCTCTATCTTGATTTTAAAAAATTCTACCATATTGTGGTCTTCCCCAAGGGGTCTCCCTTCTCATTACACAGCGCCCAGTCTGGCCTGCTCTCTAGTTGGTACCTCCACCATATTGGTCAAGGAAACCATCCCGTATAGACTCGACGAATTCCTTCTCTGTGGCATTGTGGCTAATTTGATTTGCCTGATCTATGTGCAGATTAATATCACCCATGACCACCTTCAATTCTGTTTTATAACTGGAGCACAGTTGATTGAAGATGGAGAGGGGAATAGAAGAATCACAAATGTGTAACAAGATATTGCATGTGTAGCCTTCCAATTTTGAACAAACCGTATAGCCTTGAGCAGCATGTAGAGCAAATATCTGCTGCAGCCGGTAACACACAAGTTCTGCGACTACAGAACAGAATTGGGAATACATAGTGCGAATGTGAAATGGGCTGAAGAATTCTGAAATGCCCATTATGTGGGTGAGGTAACTGTTAAGCAGTTTCTTCAAATACTCCCTTCGTTTGAGACTGTTTATAGCAACAGTTAAACAATGACTGAGTTGTCTGGCAAATGTGAGCTCTCTTTCTTTCAAAAAAAAAGCCAAAAAACGCCTTTTCAACCTATGGGGAAGAATTTGAGTTCCAGTAAACATTCTCATTTTGAGACTGGCTAGCACCAAGTTTCCAGAATCCTGTGTCACTGCCTTTACTCCCCATGTTTTTACTGAAACTGTCTTCAGGGTTTCAGCTTTTAAATCTGCTGTATCCCTCTGTTCTTTCTCAGTGACCATGTGTAATGGGCAGTCGCACTACCACTATTGCCCCTCTTATTTTGCAGGAGTGGAGTTGTAGAGGTTAAAGGCCTGGCCTGTTGATACAGTCCTCGGCGCCAGAGGTTGACATCTGCCTCCACTGGTGTCGGGTTGAAAGTAATGCCTTTACCTCTGACTTCCTGAATGCTTTAAATGGATAAATGACATTTCAAGAGATCTCTTCCTGAGCAGGATGTCTGATTCTTTTGTGTGGGAATCGTGAGGAAGGTAATGCAGACTGCTGGCAGGAATTGCACAGGAAAGACAGCTTGTAGTTTTTTTGGTTGCCAGTTGTTTTTGGGCTGGTGCAGAAGGGAATCTGCAAAGGTGTTTGCCACATTGTGCGTGGAGACCGGGTGTCTTGGATCTTGGAATCACCACGTTCACCATACCTGGGAATTAGTATCAGAATGTGGAATTATGACTAACTTTATACGTTATTGCAATGATGGCTTAAAAGTAACATTCTAGCTCTAATTAGGCTGTCACCACTTCATTAATAATGTGACTGGCCTCATCAGCAGTTCCATGTTGAGATGTTGTGACCTTCCTGCCCACTTGCACCTTGCTAACTGTTCGGTATAAACTGAATCTTACCATTTTATCTTGCCAGATCGTGACTGACTAGAAACGTATCATAGTTTGCTTTTGAAAACTGAATAGCAAGTAGAAAGGATAGTGAAGAAGGCATTCGGTGTGCTTGCCTTCATTGGTCAGTGCAATGAATAGAGGTTTTGGGAGGTCATGTTGTGGCTATACAGGACATTGGTTAGGCCACTTTTTGAATACTACGTTCAATTCTCCCTTCTATAGGAAAGATGTTGTTGTGAAACTTGAAAGGGTTCAGAAAAGTTTACAAGGATGTTGCCAGAGATGGAGGGGTTTCAGCCATTGAGAGAGGCTGATGGGCTTGGGGCTATTTTCCCTGGAGCATTGGATGCTGAGGGGGTGACCTTTTATAGTGGTTTCTAACATCATGACTGACATGGATAAAGTGAATAGCCAAGTCGTTTCCCTAGAGCAGGGGAGGCCAGAATTAGAGGGCATAGGTTTAAGATGAGAGGGGAAAAATTTAAAAGGGACCTGAGGGGCACAGTTTTCCTGCAGAGAGTGGTGCGTGTATAGAATAAACTACCAGAGGAAGTGATGGAGGCTAGTGCAATTGCAACACTTAAAAGACATTTGGATGGGTGTACAAATGGAAAGGTTTGAGGGATATGCGCCAAATGGGACTAGTTTAATGTAGAATGTCTGTCTGGTCAGCATTGACGAGTTGGGCTGAGGGGTTCTGTTTCTGTGTTGTATATCTTTGACTGTCTGAAGGTGTCCTAACATACGTATACAGTTATATTGGTTTGGAGCCTGGGTTTCTCTTTCAGCTTTGAGGTACACTGTAAGAAAACAGGTTGGTCTGTTGGATTCTCCTCTTTTCTGTGTTTGTCAGAAGAACTTGGCAGTACCTTCGTTCTCTTTCGTTGAGCACTCCCACATACTTTCCACTTGAAGCAACTTCCTGTTGAGATGTCAATGTTTTTCATTGAGTTGGAGCCAGGAGTAAGAAAGGAGCCTATGAGATGTCCTGATGGAATATTTACAAGTCTTTTCCCTCTGTCGTTGAGGCAGCCAGTTTCTGGAATGGGGAGAGGCAGGGATTGGGTGTTAAAGAACTCCATCTGGAGATGGTAACTGTTAAATTTATGGGAAAGGGCAGTGGAATGAAGATTCTTAATTAAATGCAAAAGAAGCTAAGCAGTTTTGCTTTCACAACTTGAGTGAAATCTTGATTTAAATTCTGTCTGACAGCAAGCCAGAACTTCTAAGTGTCATTAGGGGGTCAAAAAAGTCATCTTTTCAAATCTGTCCATTCCTACATTTGGCACCCCACTTCGACCCTACCCCCCTCGTTCAAGCCAGACCAGATGGCACACAGCCTTGGTGTCCTGCTTGGCCTGGGCTATGCTTCAAATCTGATGGTTATCTATTTTCAATAATACCCACTCTGTTTCTGCCTGTAACTTAGCTGTACCCTCTGAAACCTTTGTACGTTTTCACTTCACTTTGGCACTGTATTTTGTTCTTTTGACAGTCTTCAAAGTTTCATCGTGACATGAATGCCAACGACTCAAGTATTGCACTGAGCTTGCAATGGTCTGGTCTTTGCCACGGTCTGGCTCCTCTCAAACACTGAGCTGTCTTTTTTTACAGCCACTTCTTGGTTTGCATCCCAGCTCATGTCTTGTGGGTGTTCTGATTTTTATCTGTAAATACAAAAAGGATCAGTTTGACAGTAGGGCTGGGCCTAACTCTGTAGTGGAGGGGTGGTGAATTTGCATGTAGTCAATTTTTGCAGTTCTGTCTTCCCTGTGCTCTGGCCACTGGGGCCCATGAGACACAGCCTATAGTACCCTGTTGACCCCTTCCTCCTTCACATGCTGTGGTCTGCCCCCTGTGCCTATCCACAACACCCATGCAGGAGCTGGAGGATAGTTTGCAGCCTTGTTATCTCCTGGCATTGGTTAAGTCTGGTACTGTGGTGTTACACGTAGTGAGCTTGAGAATTGTAGGTTGGTTTAAAAAAAATTTCTGGGCTTCAACTTGACCAGACCAGAAATCCAAAGGATACGAATCGAATGGAGTACTGGGAAACTTTCACAGGAAACATTTGAATGTTACAAATGTGGGGCAATCCTGTAAAATACAGAATGGTTAGTCACCCTGTTTTTAGCTGCCTTTTCATTGATCCACCCTCCCAGTAATGAGATTTCATCCATCCTGCCTTTTTCTCTAGAACTCCTTTTCTTATCCTCCCTACTACAAAACTGTCATCATAGTCTTGACAGACCGTAGGGCTGTGCTCTCATTGGAGAGAGGCAACTGGTAGTTTAACCTGAGGGTCCCCACTCCTCAAGTGAGGAAGTGTTGACGAGGTGAAAACTACTGTTTTCCATGTTTTTGGTTACTTTCCTTGCATTCATCCATGATCAGAGTTTTGGGCACTTCCAATAAAAATGGTATATAAAAATACAGGTAAAGTACAAGTTAAATGAGAATTTCTTTCGCAGCTGTACATGGTTATCTGAATCACATTGCTTGGAAAGGTAGTGATTTCGAAGTTAATTTCAGAAGGGAAGTGGACAGACACATGCAAAAGGAAAATGTTGGTAAATGATGAACATAGAGCCAGGGAATAAGGGAATTGAAGAGCTATTTGAAAGATCTGGAACAGACATGACAAGCTGAATTGTTTTCTTCTGTGTGGAATCAAAATACTAAAAGTAAAGTCATCATAGTCTTGCCATGATGCGGAGGTGCTGGTGTTGGCTGGTGGATAAAGTCAGAAGTCACACAACACCAGGTTACAGTCCAGCAGGAAGTCACAAGTTTTCAGTGTTGGAGCAGCACGCCAAAAGTTTGTGATCTCAGATAAACCTGTTGGACTGTAACCTGGTGTCATGTGACTGCTGACATAGCAGCCCTATGGTGTGGCAAGACTCTCGCATTGGAGAGAGGTGACTGGCAGTGGTTTAACCTGAGAGCCACTATGCTTCAGGTGAGGGGGAGAGGTTGGAAAGGAGTGTCCTTCGTGGTAAACTTGGCTGGTGTGGGTATGCAGTTGGCATCACGACATTACAAACCAGCTGTCAAGTCAACTAAGCTAATTGACACCCCCTGCCATCCCAGTCAAAGTACTAATTTATAGGGGATCTAACTTTGTTTCATAACTTTCTGGAAAGTTTTCCTATAGGATTTCTAATTAGAGTTGCTGCACACTTGCTGTCTTAAACACTTTGAAACAGAAACAGGCCCCTGGAAGTCTCGTTTATTTTTTCCCACTTTGATCCTGTGGCTCATGGTATGGAGACTTTAATTAGATTTTCAATTAATTGCCATCAATCGAGCATCATCCTGTTTCTGGCACACAATGTTTAGCTTTAGCTCCCTCTAATGTTCATTGGTTGATGGCAAATACCATGAGATTATCTGAGATCAATTGACTGACTTTCAATTTCATCAGTGTTCACCTTTTTAAAAGCAACAGTATCAATTTATGCACTGGCTGCAGTGTACAAAAATCACAAACCTTGTCAACAAGCATAACGATAAAAACATTGAGACTAGGTGTGATTGTAACCATGATCGAAATGTGTTTTAAAGAGGGACTTGTTCGAGGAAGGGGAAAAGACGGTGATTTTTGGGAGGCAATTCTGGTATTTGAGGTAAATACAAGTTACAGCTGTTAATGTCAGAGTAAACAATATGGATGTGCAAGACTATAGCTGGGGATCCAGTGTTCTGGAAGTGGTTTGTACTGGTGGACAAGGCTAAGGATAGGGAACAGCTTGGCCATAACAGAATTACCTGAATGTTCACAGTAAAAAAACAGCAGCCAAGCTTTGTTCTAGATTTGATTGTGTGAAGCTGTTTGTTTGCCTCTAGTGATGGTGTAGATATTCTGCGTTCTGTAGCAGCCTTTTTAGCCAGTGTGGTGTTGCTGTACCAAGCGAAACAACATACTGGTGCATAGTTTTAACTTTGCGAGGCCCTTAGTACTGTTGATTTTAGTGTTGTAATGTTGTCCCAGGTCTCTGCAAAAGGCCCTTTAGTCACGTTCCCCTTTCCTGTTGCTGGAAGGTTAATCTTTGTAGATCAGAGGTTTTACTGGGCTTGATTTTTCACTTGTCTATCAATCTATGGCCACCTCACCCAATTGATTATCCTTTATTTGTGAACCCTAACAATACTACATGCTAGGATATTTGACTGCAGGTGCATCATATCCGAGCCCTGTCACTTCCTTCCCCTATCTTTGATTCTGCCCTAGTGGGGTTAAATGGGAACAGGGCTGATTTTCTTTGAGGACAAATGCTGCTCAGCACAGACCATGGATTATATAGGAATCACTTGCTCAGTGGCTGTCACTCTGGATGCTGTCTTTATTTACAGGGCATTGTTTGATTCATTATTGTTGAATGTTTACATACCAAAACATTAAGCACCCTTTCTTTTAATTTAAATTTGCTAGAGCTACAGGTGATTCAAAAGTGCAAGGAGCAGTTTAGGGGGGTGGTATGTGGAATTATCAAGCTCCGTTTCCCAGTTTAGTCTTGTGATGCTGCCAATAGCCTTTCCTCTGACTCATCCGGCTTTTGCGGAGGCTGTGCAGCATCTCCAACTGGCTCTTGTTAGCTGGTGGTGCTGTGGCTTTGGACAGTGTCCAAAATGCGAGTCTAATGTACGCAAAATGTAATAGTTTCCATCCTGTGGTAAAATGCTATCGCTAGTGAAAGCAGTTTGCTATTGCTGCTTTTTTTTCATTAGGAAAATGAAATTCTAACAAAATCAGGATCTGGTAGTTACATTGAGTCTGTTCACCTATTCTGTTTCTTGTGCATTTTTATTTCCCTGGCTTATTTGTATTTGTTGTGGGACCAGCCAATCTTTCTCATGTGTGAGGGTGTTACAGGTCTCGAATATGGTACTTGCTGTTATTTAGCACTCCTGGGGCAAGTGCAGCAAGTGTTAAAGATCATTCCATATTGTATTCCATCTCACCCGAGGAAGCCTCCCTCTTAATCTCTTGATGACTCTTAGTGCAACCTTTGTACCTATCTGATTGCAGCCACATCACCATGTAAAATGTCTCCTTTCTCATCAACATGCCATTGCCCTACAGGTCCCCAGTGGATCTGGCTTAGGCTGATTGGTCTGTTAACCACTTGTTGCCCCTTGATGACATCTCCAGACAGCTTCCATGTGTATGCCAATGACCCCAACCTTTACCCCTCCACTGTTGCTCTACTGCTCCTGCTAGTTGCATGTTTGTCAAGAATACTCTGATCCAGCTAAAATAAGGTGGCCCAAACTATGATCACTATCAACCTCTGTACTCACGCACCCATCTATCTGTCTTTGCAGCTACGCTCATGCTCTTCTGGACTACTTCTGAACTTGACGTTCTGTCAGATTCAAAAGCAGACATCGTTTCCTCCATCTGTTACCTAGAAAAATTTACTGCTTGCCTTTATGAAGTTCATGCTCTCTCTCTCAACCTAAGAGGAAGTCCTGTAGTCCTTAAAAACCATAGGCTGCCCCCTCCATGAGAAAGATGACTGGTGGAGATTTTACCCTGTGGGTTACCATGCCTCTGGTAAGGGGCAAAAGTGGGAAGTCTGAGCCTTCGTGGGGATGTTAGTTCGCACAAGAATTAAACCTGTATTGCTGGTGCCTCTTTGCATTTGAGTCTGATGGACTTTGTAATGAGAAACAAATTTTTAACAGGGATTTACTTGGTCCTGTTCTCAACCATTGTACGGACAGAAGCACTTTTTAGTCCATACTATACATTTTGAAGTGTTGCTGCTGTTATCTCAATCGTGAGCTGTGGGAATTGAAGACCAGAAAGTGGAATTGAAACTGAGTCCTAGAGAATGGTGAATCAGACTCAAGGGGCTGAATAGCCGCCTCTTGTTTCTCAAAAATAGGAAATAAGGCAGACATAATATGCGCAGCAAGCTTCAACAGATGTCTGTGATAATTGCTACATAATCTTTTTATGATTTAGATTGAGGGATAAATATTAGGCACATGAATAACTCTCAAAATCAAAATGCTATAGACACAAGAAATCTGTAATACTCCACAGGTCTAACAGCATCTTTGGAGGGGTGGTGGGGGGAAGGGGTGGATTGCGGGGAAGAGAGAGAAACAGGATTAAAGGGGATGTGAGACTTCAGTGAGAGACACTCATGCCTACAAATCAAAATTGTGGGCTCAATTTGACGAACTTAGTGTAATGAGTCAGTCAAAAGTCGGAAAACATTTTTTTCCGACACCTTTTCAGCTCAAGTCGTACCAGACTTGCATCATTAAGAGCTTATGGCAGATTTTTTAGTAAATCTACAATAGGGAGTAGAGTGGGATTTTTTGATCATGTTTTATTGAGATCTGTCTCTTGATTAATCTTTTAAAAGTACCTAACGTAGGTACTAAGTTAGCCTGGAGTGATGTGTTTTTCATTTTGGTAGGTAAGATTGCTATTTTCTGGGTACGCAGGTTGTTAAGATGCAAAGACGGCCTTCAATAAAGTGTGCTTTTCCTGTTGGATGTGGGAGATTGAGAGTTTCCATGTTACTCATGATTGTCTGCAGGAAGGGTGTTTTGTTGTGAATCCTGTTGGAGCAGCAGGTATAGCCAGTGAGGAATTTACAGGAGCTAGGGGGTGATTGGTAGTTGCAGGAGGGGAGATAAACCGAACATACAGTCAGGTAGATGGGTTACCACCGGGGAAAGGTAAAAGAGGGAGGCAAGTAGTGCAGGAGTCTCCTATGGCTATCCCCATCTCTGACAAGAATGCTGTTTTGAAAAACGTAGGGAGTGATGGACCCTCAGTGGAATGTAGCACTGACAGTCAGGTTTCTGGTACAGAGACTGGCTGTAATGTAACGAGGGGTCTGTCAGGTTCCATGTGATTGATTGTGGTAGGGGACTGTCTAGCCAGAGGCACAGACATTTCTGCGGCCGACAGCGAGACATCAGAATGGGGTGCTGTCTCCCTGGTGGCACGATCAAGAATATCTCTGAACTGCAGTATATCCTTAAAGGGGAGAGGGACAAGCAGGAGGTTGTTGTACACATTGGAATTAGTGACTTAGGAAGAGAAAAGGCTGAGGTTCTGAGGAGAGAATATAGAAAGTCGGGCAGGAAGTTAAAAAAATCTGGATTACTTCTAGTGCCACGAGGTAGTGAGGGTAGTAATAGAACAGGGGGATAGTGCAGATGAATGCATGGCTGAGGAGCTGGTGTGAGGGAGAAAGTTTCACTTTATTGGATCATCAGAATCAATTCCAGTGCAGAACTGACTTGTATAAGGACAGATTGCACCTGAACTGGAAAGGGACTAATATACTAGCGGGAGGATTTTGGTTAGAGCTGCTCGGGAGGATTTAAATTAGTAAGCGGGGGTTTGTGGGTGTGGGTGGGGAGGTGGTCGGAGATAGTGAGGAAAGAGATCAGTCTGAGACTGGTACATATGGGAAAAGAGGTGAGTCAAACAGTCAGGGTGGGCTGGAACAAAGAGTGAGGTAGGACTGATTGCATTAAACTGCATTTATTTCAATGCAAGAGGCCTAACTGGTAAGGCAGTTACCTTGGCATGGTTGGGAACATGGGACAGGGATAGCATAGTAATTAGAGATGTGGCTCTGGGATGGACTGGACTGGCAGCTTAACGTTCCAGGGTATAGATCCACGGAAGGATAGAATGGGGAGCTGGGTGGGGAAGTGTATTTGATGAGGGCTAACATTACAGCTGTATTTAGGGAGGATATTCCTAGGAATATGTCCAAGGAAGTTATTTGTGTGGAACTGAGAAATAAGAAAAGGATGATCACCTTACTGGGATTGTACTGTAGACCATCCAATAGTAAGGAGGAAATTGAGAAACAAATTTGTAAGGAGATGTCAGTTATTTGTAAGAATAATAGAGTGGTTATGGTGGTAGATTTTAACTAACTACTAGAGATGGTGCAAAATGTGACCTACTATTGGGAAATAAGGCAGGGCAGGTAACTGAGGTGTCTGTGGGGGAGCACTTTGAGGCCAGTGATCATAATTCTATTAGTTTAAAAATAGTGATGGAAAAGTATAGACCGGATCTAAAAATTAAAGTTCTAAATTGGAGGAAGGCCAATTTTGATAGTATTAGGCAAGAATTTTCAAAAGTTGGGGGGGTAGCTTGCAGATGTTCACAAGAAGACAGCTGGAAAATGGGAAGCCTTTAAAAAATGAGATAAGATGGGACCAGAGACAATGTAGTCCTGTTGGGTAAAGGGTGAGGCTGGTAGGTGTAGGGATTGCTAGATGACTAGAGAAATTGAGGGTCGTCTTCAAGAATAAGAAGGAAAGGAAGGTATAGAGAGCCGGGATTGAGTGATTCACTGGAGGAGTATAATGGCAGTAGGGGTATGAGATAGATAGAATCCCTACAGTGTGGAAACAGGCCTTGCGGCCCAACAAGTCCACACCGAACCTCAGAGCATCCCACCGAGACTCATCCCCCTACAACCCACTTAATCTACACATCCCTGGACACTGCAGGCAATTTAGCATGGCTAATCCACCTAACCTGCACATCTTTGGACTGTGGGAGGAAACCGGAGTACCCAGAGGAAACCCCCACAGACATGGGGAGAATGTGCAAACTCCACAGTTACCCGAGGGTGGAATCTGACCCGGGTCCCTGGCGCTGTGAGTGCTAACCACTGTGCCACCATGCTGCCCAAAGTGGGAAATCAGGAGGGCAGAAAGGGGCCATGAGATAGCTTTGGCAAATAGGGTTAAGGAGAATTCAAAGGGATTCTAAAAATACGTTTTAAGTCAAAAGAGTAACGAGGGAGAGAAGAGGGCCCCTTAAAGATCAGCAAGGCCACCTATGTGTGGAACTGTAGTCGATGGGCGCGATACTAAATGTGTATTTTTGCATCAGTGTTTACTGTGGAGAAGGGTACGGAAGATACAGAAGGTGGGGAAGTGAATAGCAACATCTTGAAAAATGTCCATGTTGCAGAGGACGTGGTGCTGTAACAGCTTAAAACGCATAAAGTTGGATGAATCCCTGGGACCTGTTCAGGTGTACCCTAGAAATCTGTGGGAAGCTAGGGAAGTGATTGTTTGGTCCCTTGCTGAGATATTTGTACCAGTAGCCACAGGTGAGCTGCTGGAAGACTGGAGGTTGGCTAATATAGTGCCACTACTTAAATGTGGTGAGGAAAAGCCAGGGGACTCTAGACTAGTGAGCCTGACATCAGTGGTGGGCAAGTTGTTGGAGGGAATCCTGAGGGACGGGATTTACATGTATTTGGAAAGGCAAAAACTAATTTAGGATAGTCAATATGGCTTTGTACATGGGAAATCATGTCTCACTAACTTAATTCCTACTTCAAAAAAGAAGCTCAATGAAGAGGATTGAGGGCAGAGCAGTGAATGTGATCTGTGTGGACTTCAGTAAGACGTTTGCTAAAATTCCTCATGGTAGACTGTTTGGCAAAGTTAGATTTCATGGAATACAGCGAGAACTAGCCATTCGGATACAGAACTGGCTTGAAGGTAGGAAACGGTGGTAGAGGGTTGCTTTTCAGATTGGAGGGCCCTGATGAGCGGTGTGCAACAAAAGTCGATGCTGGGTCCACTGCTTTTTGTCACTTGTGTTCACATCCAAATTTACACAGGTATGGTTAGTAAGTTTGCAGATGACACCACAATTGGAGGTGTAGTGGACAGGAAAGAAGGTTACTTTAGTACAGTGAGATCTTGGCTGAGGAGTGGCAGACGAAGTTTAATTTAGATAAATGTGAGGTGCTGCATTCTGGAAAGGCAAATCAGGGCAGGACTTGTATACTTAATGGTAAGGTCCTGGGCAGTGTTGCTGATCAGAGACCGCGGAGCTGCAGGTAGATAGGATAGTGAAGGTGGTGTCTGGTGTGCTTATGATAAGTGTGGAGCTGGAGGAACAAGAAAGCTGTCGTTTCGGGTCAGGACCCTTCTGAAATCATGTTATGCTTGATTTTATTGGTCAGTGCATTGAGTATAGGAGTTGGGAGGTTATGTGGCTGTACAGGAGATTGGTTAGGCCACTATTGGATACTGTGTGCAGTTCAGGTCTCCCTGCTATAGGAAGGATGATGTGAAACTTGAAAGGGTTAAGAGATTTGCAAGGATGTTGCCAGGGTATAGGAAGAGGATGAATAGACCAGGGCTATTTTCCCTGGAGTGTGGGAGGCTGAGGGATGACTTTATAGATATTTATAAAATTGAGGGGTATGGTTGGGGTAAAGAGACAAATCTCTTCCTCAGGGTTGGGGGGAGCCCAAAACTAGAGGGCATAAGTTTAAGGTGAGGGGGCAAAGTTTTAAAAGGAACCTAAGGTGCAACTTCTTTGTCCAGAGGGTGGTATGTGAATGGAATTAGCTGCCAGAGGAAGTGAAGTCTGGTACAGTTACAGTATTTAAAAGGCATCTGGATGGGTATATGAATAGGAAGTGTTTAGAGGGATATGGGCCTAATGTGGGAAATGGGACTAGATTTATTTAGGATATGTGGTCAGCATGAATGAATTGAACCGAAGGGTGTGTTTCCACGCTGTATGTTTCTGACTCGATTCACTGTTTCTCTGTCTGCAGATGCTGAGTTTCACCAACATTCTGTTTCAGATTTCCAGCTTCCACTGACTTTTTTTCTGTTCATTGTTCAATTGGAAAAAGTGCTGTATTGTCTAAAGTGCTACTCTTCAGATGAGAACCAAGATCCTGGCTGCCTTTGGCTGTTTTAAAAGCCTTTGGGGTATCTGTTGGAAAAAGCACAGGAAATCAGCAATTGTAGGACTGGCATATCTCCTCCAAGCAGATGATTGATATGATTTGCTGTTTGTGGTGTCTTGCTGTGTACAAATAAGCTATTGCAATCACCTCCATAATGCACTTCATATCTAATGGAAAATTTTTTGAAGTGCTTTGGAGCATCCTGAAGGCTTAGAAAGGCACTATTTCTGTGGGCTGTGTTGCCAGGAATAAAGAAGCTTAAAAGGATTAAAGTGATTGTTCACGTATGTTGTTTACAAGATCTAAGCCATACTGTACAGAAATGCTACAGTCCTAGAAAATTCTACGGGGAATCAGCCCAAACTATTGGGCAGACATGAATCCAGTTGTTACATATCAGTGCAGTAACAGTTGGATTGAAGTGAATTCTGAATCGCCTGTATCTCTTATTTCTGGTTGGAAAACCCTTCTCCACAGCTGCTTTACACACGTGTTTTTGGGGAGGGGTTGGGCGGGGGGGGGGAGCAGGGAAGAGTTGGTGGGGGGAGCAGGGTGCGATGTTGGGTAAAGTTGCCGAGTGATGCTCCTCTGGCTCTCCAGCGGTGACTGGGTTGTCTCCATAGTGACGGTCTAGTACAATTATGTTGTGCAAACAGCAGAGTGCTTCTCATTGAGCCTTGCTGAGCCAGCTGGACATGAAGGCTGGCTGGGATACAGAGCTTTCCCCTGATCATTTTAGCTGGCTCGCTGCCCAGTCCTTGTTCTGAACACTTTCTAGCCAGCCCTCCCTCGTTGGGAGGGGGTGGTGGTGGTGTTTCTTCTGTTCTAAAAAGTTCTCTACGTTAACTGGGCAAGTGGCCATTTTGAGTGAAACTTTGTTTTAAACTGGAGTAGTGAAGTTGAGTACAGCTGCAGATTTCGATGCTTTAAGTGAAGAGAGAAGCTGCCTTAGTAGCAGCCTGTAGTTGCAGAGCAGGCCTGTAGATTCCTGACTGAAAGGCATCCAAACAGATTTCCTACCCATTCCCAGGAGACTGAGAAATAAGTCTTCACCTTGAGCTCCATATCCCTTCCGACCTTCAACTTGGGAATTGGAAAGTGGCAAGAGCCAATGCAAGGAAAATCAGGATATTGAAATAAGCAATGGTAGGAAGCGATGGGATGAGGCAGACAAGAGAGGAGAGATTAGATTGATTTCTGACTGTGCTGTGCAGTTTTTCCTTCAGGTTCAGAAAGGGTGAGTCAATTGCTGGTTTGAGTCCCAGCTGCCGATGAATGTTTTGCAGCTTTCAGTCTGTGATTACTGATGTGGAGTCAGTTCTTTTTCATTTGACCATGGAGTGCCAGGAAATGAACCTGTTTTAATCAGTGTCTGCAGATTTTTAAAAAAAGAGAGTTCTTGCTCCCTGGATGAGGATGCTGGTCATATGCAGAAGTGTTCATTTAAAATCTATAATTTGTTTTTGCCCTCTGGCCTCTGAGGGCACTGACGCTTGCTGGGTTACATCTTCCTTGATCTCACACCTTTCCTAAAGGCTTTGTTTGAATTTGACTAGTGAATCTCACTAATCTTCAGGGGCATTAAAAGTGAGATTCTTCTTCCCTTTCCCCTTTCTCCCCTCTTTTTTTTCTCCCCCCACCCCCCCCCCCCCAATTTTGACGACGAGGGCAGCGGGGACTGGATGTCGGTCAAGTATGATTCAGCAGCTGCCCTGCTCCCCTGCAGAAGTATCGAACCAGACAGTGGTATTCCTTTATCAGCAGCTCTAAGTCAATGACCACCTCTTGAGTATCACCACACTTGGCACATTTTGCCCACTGTTCCATTAAGGGGACAGTTTCTTAAAAAAAAAAAGTTCGCAGCTCCAAAGTTGTAGGAATGATTTAGAGAGCACTTCCTTGCGTGGAAAGTTGGGGACAGGTCACCAGAGGCCACAGGTAGCCATCTGCATGTTTGCCTACTCATCTAGACTCTCTCCAAATGAACCAAATGCAAACATTGTGCCTCAATATGTGACCATACCTGCTTGAGTTCAGTTTTCTCTAATACTGCAGATTACAAACTTCAGTATTCAGTGGTAAGTGTTTGCATGTTTTGCATAAAACGGGGCAGATCTTGTTGTTTTCAAGGAGCGTAATTCATGTAGTGGAGATGCAGTTAGGTCAGCAGGGGTGATGCCTGAAGCATTTCTACAATGCGAATATTGTGGAAGGAATACAAGAACACCACCAAAAACAAGCATCTTGAGGAATAAACCCCTTGTCCTGCCATTCACCACAGCTGGTTGCTGGGAATGAATTGGAGCACTGGAGAGACGTAACATGATCGTAGAAAACAGAACCTGAGCACTAGTTTAAAAGGCTTGTGCCACTTGTGGGATATAGGCATACAGAGTTAGAGCTGTCAGTTGTGTTCCATTGCATGTGAGGGGTGAGCACATCTAGGATGAACTGTTGAGAATGATCATCTGTAAATCTGCACATTCTGTTCTTCCAAACTTCTGCCTGTGGAGACTATTTTAAGTTAAAGTGTTAGGGTGAGGTCTGAATGCTGTGGACATGTCATGTGGTTTTAGGACTGGCGGTTGTGTGGTAAATACATTTCAAAGGCTAAGTACTGAGGGTGTGGAAAACAAAAACAAAAAAGAATGAAAGTATTCAAGTCGGACATTTCTGTGAAGGCAGAAACCAAGTTCATGTTTGATGCCAGTGACCTTTTTCATTGAAGCGAGTAAATAGATATAATGGATATTAAGCAAGTGCGGAGGGGAGGGGAGGGAAGGGAAATGGCTTTGGAAGAAAGTAAATGTAGAATGGGTGGAAGGTGGGACAGTGTCATTAAATGCTCAAAGTAAAAGAGGAAGATAATGGTTAAATGAAAAAATAAAATGTTTGTGGGAGTTGTTATAGCAAGTGGCTGAGTAAATGGAAGTAGTGGTTATAGTTTAAAGTTGTTGAACTCCAATTTGAACGTAAAACGTTGTGTATCTAATTGGAGGATCAGATGCTTCATCAGAACAATGGAGATCAGAAAAGGTGCGAGCAGGATAAGAATTAAAATGGATTTTAAAAGAATTTAACTGGAAGCTTAGGTCACACTAGGGGATTAAACAGTCGTAGTCAGTAAAGTGACCGTCCCATCCGAATTGGATTTCCCCAATGCAGCCAAAAGGACCTGAGCAATGGGTACAAATGCACAAGTCTTATTGCTATATCATCTGGAAAATGGCTGCTACCTTTGACAACAGGGACCTCTGCAAGTCAACAAAGGTCACAGTCCAGAAGCATGCTATGTTCACCACACTCCTCTACTGCAGAGAAACCTGAACCATCTGGAATCGTAATATTGAGCCTTGAACTTCCACTAGTGGAAGCTCGTATCAAATCCTAGCGATCAAATGACGCTGCTGGACCAACTTGAATGTCCTCCATAAAGTTGTCTGACAGTATTGAAGCCCTGCTTTTGAGGAGCCAACTTCAATGGATAGGCCATTGAATCTGGATGTCTGAAAACAGCCTGCTTTGGTTTTCTTCTCTTGACTCTCATTGGCCAAAGCTCAAAGGACAATCAAAGGTCTCTGCAAAGCACAAGCATCGATACCACTGAATGGAGAAGGCTGTTGACCATGAGGAATTTGCTGATCCATCAAGGTGCAAGCTACTTCAGGATTCCTTGAGTCAGCTGTTGATTAGAACAATGGTGGCTGAGGATAGAGAAAGAAGCAAACAAGCTAGAAAATTCCACCTCTTCTCCACCTTCCACTACTGAAATCCCAAGGCCCAAACAACAAAATGTGGCCACAGTGCAAAAACCCTTGTGAATCCAATATTGGCATCCTTAGTCATCTGAAGGATTGTCCAGCCTGACACATGTCACTCTCAGTTCTGAGGGATGGTTGCTGACAATACTAGGAAGGGAGAAGGTGAAAGGGCAGATGTTACTTCATTTACTACTTTTGGAAAGGTGAACTCCAAACAGCAGAGGCAGTAGCTGTGAAGGTTACTGTTGGTAGCAGTGTACGTTTCTTTCTCATTGATTTCACTTCCCACCATGTGGTCACAGCTTTTTGCCTCTTCGTTCTTCTTAAAAGTGCTGTTGTTTTAATCTTTCCCCAAAGTTCCAAACCAATGCAGCAGCTCATAACACTGATTACTGCTCCTAGAATTCATATCTCTCTCACTCGTGTTTTTTTTTTTTTTTGAAGCAATGAAGCGTAGTGTACAGGCCACCTAACAACAGTCATCACATGGTAGGATAGAGTAAGAAAGAAGAGATAATGGAAGGTTGTCAGAAAGCTACAGTGATAATTGTGGGATTTCAATCTACATAAGTTAGAAAGATCAGGTGAGCAAAGGTAGTTTAGCTGAGGAATTCAGAGTTGACAATATTTTCAGGACCGTTTCTTAAAACAGTGCAATCTGGGACCAAACGAGCTATATTAAACTGGGTATTTTTCAGTAAGGTGGGACTAATTACTGATCTTGCTTGGCAGGTCATAACAATCAAAATTCTATAATTTTATATTCCCCTTTGAAAGAGACAAATGGCATACAAGAGACTTGTTTAACTTATTGGCTATTATGAGGGCATGAATGCAGAATTAAAAACCAAGTGAACTGCAGAGGCTGTAAATCAAGAACAAAAGAAAAGTTGCTGGAAAAGCTCGTTGTAGAGGGAGTGTGTTCACAGATGATTAGCTAGCTAACAGGAGGCAGAGCAGTCATAAATGGGTCATTTTCTAGTTGTCAAGATGTAATGAGGGGTGTGCCACATGGATCAGTGGTGGGGCCTCAACTTTTTGCAGCTTATGTAAATGACTTGGCTGAGGGGATAAATGATATGCTTGCCAAATTTGTTGATGTCACAAATGGATAGGAAGAAAAATTGAGGACATGAAGTTACAAAGGGATTGATGGGCTGAGTGGAGAAAGATCAGGCAAATGGAATGTAATGTGGGAAAATTGAAATTGGACATTTTGGGAAGAATAAAAAAATCATTATCTAAATGGTGAGATATTGTGGAGCTCTGAGATGGCAAAAGTATTAATTACTTGCTGTACATGCATACTAACACTGGAACAAAAACAAAGTTGCTGGAAAAGCTCAGCAGGTCTGGCAGCATCTGAAGGAAAAGACAGTTAACTTTTCGGGTCCGGTGACCCTTCCTCAGAACAAGTAATTAACACTATCTTTTATTGCAAAAGGAATAGAATGCCAAATTTGAGAGAATGCTTCAGTTATACAAGGCACTGAGACTGCATGCACAGTATCGATTCCATATGTAGGGAAGAATTGTAAATGCATTTGAAGCAGTTCAGAGGCTTACTGGATTGATGGATTGTGTGGGTTATCTTGTGAAAGGCTAGACAAGCTAGTCTTGTATCTGCTGGAGTTTAAAATAGTAAAAGGTGACTTGAATGAAACACAAGATCCTGAGGAGTCTTTACATGATGATGGATTTGGAAAGGATATTTCTTGTGGGAGATTTCAGAACCAGCAGCTCATTTAAAATGAGGGGTTGACAGTTTCAGACATCAAATTTTTTTTTTCTTGGAGCACGCTTTTGAACAAACTGGCCAGTCCTAGAAAAATTATATAGGGATGTGAATTCAGATCCACCACTATCTTACTGAATGAGCAGGCTTAAAGGGCTTGAATGGTCTTGCTCCTAGTTGGTATGTCTAACTAAACCTCTTGAGGACAAAGAAAGAGATTTCTTGAAACCCTTTGGAAATTGACATCATTAAATGCAATGGAGAAGCTGAGAAGAAGCTAGTCCTTGCAGGAAGGGATTTGGGCAAAGTGTTAACAATATACCTATGAGCTTGCAGTTGACATTGGACAGCTTATCCCCAGAAATGGAGATAGATGGGTTCAGGAAGGGAAAATGCCTGAGGCCAGAGGAAGGATTGAAATCAAAGTTGACAGTATCCCAGTTTAGGATGAGAGCATGTGTGGTCATCTGTCTATCATGGATGAGGAAGATATATAGGACTAGATCAGAATTTTCTACAAATCCCTCACCAAAGGGCTGGCTGAGTTAGGATCCATATTCAAAATTTGAAAGTAGTGAGAGGAGGTGAGAAATGCTGTTCACGGAGCAACTTGTCAGCTAGGTGGAGGGAAGTGAAGCTGTAGTCTGGTTCAGCTTATGTTCAAGGGGCAAAACAGAAATTGCTGGAGAAACTCTGGGTCTGGCAGTATCTGCGAGAGAGAAAGAGTTAATGTTTTGAATCTAGCTCTGAAGAAGGGTCATAAGTCCAGAAACATTAACTCTGCTTTCTGCCCACAGATTATGCCAGGGTTGCTGAATTTCTGTAACCAGTTTGTTTTGGTTTCAGATCTTCAGCATCCACAGCTTTTTTGTTTTTGTTTTATTTTACTGTGGGGCTCACATTCTTTTCAGCTAGTAATTGATCTCTTGCTCTCATCTGCTCTAATATTTCAAATCTGGCTTTGCTGCAGTCACGCATGGTGTCCTCAGTTGGCACTTGCCCGGGGGATTTCAGTACATTCCTGTCTCAGAACCTCGGCTATTTTAATCTAAATTTATTACTACTGCATTGTCTATAACGTAGCTGGAGGAGTAAGAACATCTGATGACAATAAAGTTGTCAGGAGATGAGGTTAATACAGGAGCTGATGAAGGATGTAGGTGATGCAGGCTACCTTGCACTTATTTCAAAGGCCTAATTGTCCTGAAAAAGATAATGGTGAGCTGCCTGAAAAGCAGGGAATTCCTGGATTTTGAGACTGAGAGAATGGTGGTATATCAAAGGAGAGTATATGGCGTGGTGGGGGGTGGGAACTTGCCTGTGATGGTACTTTTATGCATCTGCCCTCTTCCTTCTCATGGTGGAGGTAGGGGGTTTGGAAGGTGCTGTTGTAGGTGCCTTGGTGAGTTGCAGTGTGTCTTGCTACTGAGGGTCAGTGGTGAAGGAGTCCATGTTTGTGAGTGTGACACCATTAAGCAGGCTGCTTTATTCCAAATCAGTCTTCAAGGCAGAGATTGATAAATTCTTGATCTCGCAAGGAATCAAGGGCTACGGGGAGAGTGCGGGTAAGTGGAGTTGAGATGCCCATCAGCCATGATTAAATGGTGGAGTGGACTCGATGGGCCAAATAGCCTTACTTCCACTCCTATGTCTTATGGTCTTAAATGGTGTTGAGCTGTGTGAGCGCTGTTGAAATTGCAGCAATGGCTTTGGATTAAGATGATTAACCTCCAAGAAACACAACAGTCTCACTTTGTACAAAGCTGGCTTCAAGCAGTGGAGAATGTCAGAGGTGATGCCTTTGCTGGTACTGTCGGAACGTTGACACTGCCCATAGCCTTTGTAGTATGCTCTGCCTGTCATTTTTATGACAAGACAAGTAGTCAATTGAAATGGCTGATGGCTGATTCCTGTGATTCTGGGGATGTCAGGAGGAGGCCAAGATCATCCACTGGGCACTTCTGGTAGAAGGTGGATGAAAATCCTTCAGTTTTGTCTTTTTTGCATTGATGTGCTGAACTCCCCTGTTTATTGATGGTATGGATATTTAACTCCTGCAGTAAGTTATTTAATTGTCCACCAAAATTCCTGATTAGTTGTGGTAGGACTGTAGTGGTCAGGTCAGATCTGATCTGTTGGTTGAGATTCCTTAACTTTGTCACTTGTCACCTATTTTGTTTGGCACACCAACACACTTGGATTGTGTGTACTGTTACTGGGTTGACGCCTCATTTTTAGGTAAGCCTGGTGCTGCTGTTGGCATATGTCCTCCTGCACTCTTTTCACCTTTTCCGGGGTTGATCCCTTGGCTTGGTGATAATGAGTGAGGGATATGCTGAGCCGTGCACTTAGATCGTGTGGGTTGAATACAGATCTGCTGTTGACGGCCCACAATGTGAAATCTGATCAGTGTAACCCGTTCAGGATGGAATAGCACCACAACTTGATGGACAACATCCTCAGTGTCCAGTCAGGACTTGGTTTCTGTGATCATTGTGAGGTGGTCACTTCTGTTGCTGTAATGAGCAGATATATCTAAAGCAGACAGTGGTGAGAACAAGACTTCTTTTTTTTCCCCCTTTCGGCTGCCACAGATCCTTTAGGACATGGGCAGTTTGGTCAGTAGTGGTGCTACTGAGCTACTTTTGGTGATCGGTGTTGAGGGTCTCCACCCAAAGTACGCTGTACCTTTTGCCACCCTCTGAACACCACTTGGAGGATGCACAGTGTAGGGGAGCAATGATTTCTCAATTGAGTCAGTGGCAGTAGGTGGTCATTAGGAGACTTCCTTCTGTGCTCAACCTGGTGCTGTGATACGATGAGGTCCAGAACTGATGTTTGCATCTCCTTTCAGAGTACATGCTGTTGTGCAGCTCCTCTGATAGGTTTGTCCTGTTGGTGGTACAGATATGACTAAGAGTAATAATATCAGGTAGTTATTTGAAGAGTCTGGGACAGCTCTCCCATTTTGACAGAAGTCTCAGATCTTGATAAGGACATTTTCAGGGTCAACAGGGGTCAGTGCAGAGTAATTTTGTCTGGTTTGAGTCCTTTTTAATATTGGGCTTAAACTTTTGTTTGATTTTAGACTCTGGAATGGTTTGATCAATTTAGTTACTTGCTAGGCCATTTCAGTGAGTAGTTGACTGCAATGCTCTGGATTGCATATAGGCTGGACTAGGTAAAGATGGCAGATTTTCCTTCCCTAATGGACATTTAGTTAACCTGGATTTTTTTTACAACAATCTACAAAGCTTTCATGGTCACCATTAAACTTTCTAATTCAAGATGTATTCAAATTTCACGATCTGTCATGGAGGGATTATGACCCCTTTCCTCGGAGCATTATTAACCTGGGTCTCTGATTAGCCCACTGACAATATCTCTGTGCTACTGCCTCCCCTATTATCTCTGGTTCAGTGGTGTGACCTGGTGAATACAAACACACAGCATTACTGGAAAACAACTATGACTCACAGATGGATCCTGGTGGTGGATGGGTATGGTGCCAACCAGTTCCTGACACAGATGCCATCCCTATGCCTCTGAACTAACTCTGAGGTCTATTCATGGAACAATGGAGCCCTGTGCCAGTGGACTCCTTTTGACAGTTCTTGTGGGTTGATAGTAAGATTTAACAATGAGCCCAATGGTAAAGAGGGGATGGGATAGCAGAGTGATCGGGTTCTGGTGTAAGTTAACTGTTCCTCATTACACTCTCAATTTGATCCAGTGGTGTTGCAGTTGTGATACTGGTCTTGTAGGGAGAGTCTGAATTTGATAAGCTGGTCATTTTGATTAATTTGTTGGCTGTCATTATGAAAGCTGAACATTAAAAGTTGCCAGGACACTTCCAATGTCGGTGAAGAAAGAAAACCTGCCACTTTATACTGTCAAGTGTAGAGATAAGGCCAATGTTACAGTGTAGTTGACTACTTTGTTTTCTGAGGAAATGTTACTCACTTTCATAAACAGTTGCCCTTCAAGAAACCCAGGCATCATCACCTCAGGCTGATCCTGGAATGGACATTATATATTAACCATGCGATCGTTGTTAGCTACAACCTGCTGACAAATCTCGAATAGTTTTCAATGTAGTGTTCTTGTAATCCCTGGGGAGTCTCAGGGTCATAGTTCACTATTGCATGAGGAAGAACTAAACCTAAACTAAACACTACTATTCCCAAATATCAGGTACTCCAGGGTTTATCTCCAGTTCAAATGTACTTTTTGCTGGAGTTCTGGGTTTTGCCTGAGGCCTTGGAAGTTTTCTCACTTCTGCCCACAGAATGAGATGTGTCCTTCAGGCTAAATTGAGCTGAAGTAGTCAGTTAATGGTCAGGGGGCTGGTATACATTTAAATTGAAATTTTGGGGTGGTGAGTTAATCCACTGTAAATGGGAATCAATGCCAATAAACTAGGCAGTGTTTTGACACAAGTGTCGGAACCATAGTGAGGAGGAACTGTCTCCAGCATTGGTGTTCTTGTTTTTGCTTTGTGCCTGATGGAAAATTAGTCGAACCCACAACAAATAACTCCATGTTGTGAGGGCATATTTGGAGGAAATTGCTACTAATATTCAAAATATGAAGTTTGGCTTGGAGAAGACGAGTCAAAGACTATCTGGACAGTGTAAACACCAAGTGCTAAAAGCAGCATTTCGGAGTGACATGATGTGCCATTTCAGGTGCTAAGCCAGTTCTGAAGCCCCTAACCTGGAATGTTAATTTGGTTTTTCTTGCCCCATTTTGTGGGACCTGCTGGCCATTTACATTCCTACTTCCTTTTAAAAGAAGGATGTATTTGAAATTTTGAGCCAGTGTATCAACTGGATGGAGTCACCTCAGGTCAGGAGCTACAATGGTCAACCTAACGTTTCACAACAGTGTATTTGGACTATGTGCAGGCAACAGAATCCTTACTGAAGTTATGGTTCTCCATGGAGAGTAAACAAGTATGTATTGGTTGTGTTCAAAAGGCTAGAGCTTTTTTTCCATGGAGCATTGGAGGCTGAGGGCTGACCTTTATCGAGTTTTATAAAAACATGATAGGCCTTGATAAGGTGAATAGTCACAGCCTCTTCCCAGGGTAGGAGAATCCGAAATTAGAAGGCATGGGTGAGGCTAGAACCTATCCAGGTTGAGGTGTTGGTTGAATGGCTTTGGGCAAATGTTTCAAACTGGACAAGAAGGCATGATTTTAGATAAGACTGAGGTGTGAATAGGAAGCACTTTTTACCCCCATCTGCCCAACAGACATACACTGACACGCACATTTTGTGTGTGTGTGTGTGTGAGAAGTTATTAAAGTTTGATTTTTTTCTTTTTAAACAAGGCAGCCTCAGATTTCCAGACACTATCCCATTGTCCTGCTTCTTTCTTATGCTGGAGATGGTACATAAGGAAGCTCCATTTAATTGGGTGAGCACATGATGGATTTATTGCTGATGAGAAACTTCATAAAATTCTGATACAAGCTTGAGCAATTGAGTAAATGTTTTTAGATGGGTAGTCAATGATAAACTGATTTTACTGGGTTTTTATCAGACCTCAAGTAGCCACAGGTTACAATACCAAATAGCTGACTGCCAAGTCAGGCTGTTTGTTTGATTCCTGGGCTGGTGGTGTCTCAGCAACAGGTACTTGATACTTACTAAGGGGGTAAAAATCAGCGTGAGACTCTGAACTTAAGGGCTGTTTGAGCCTAATATGAGCAGTGAGAGGAACTTGGCCGAATAAAATGTCACCTGGACAAGCCTGAGCGTGTGGTTGTAATAGAGGCTGTTTTGAACGTGCAGCAGAGATGTCAATCCACTTCTAACCTAGTCCCAAAATATTTCAGTTCTTGCCATTGCTGGATAAAGTGCCAGTGTGTTTTCACTTGCCATCTGTCACTTGTTTTTTTTTTCATTGTGAACGTGTTTCTAGAAATGCTGAACCTCATCCTTTCAGAAAATGAGTATGCTTAGAATTTCTGTTACTGTGATCCTGGGGACACTGAGGTCAGTGACCGTATTGTGGATAAACTGGACTCCTCCTGAGGAGGTGCTGATTTGTATTTGAGGTACTTCATGCCCCACAGCAGTGGGGAATGAATTGGAGGGCGTAGACTGGCCACTTGCAATGAAGGGCGTAATCTGATGGGAAAAGTTTGGCAGTGGAATCTGTAGTGAGCCGCACGTTTTCTGCTAACATACGTACGTTGTCAGGGGAATTTTTTTACTGTAAGTCTATATTTGTGTACAAGCAGTTGCATTTTAATTTGCAATGTCACCAGTAGGAAATCCCCTTTTTGAATGAGTTTATGGCAGATGATTTGATCTGTTCACCTCAGTATGTCCTGAAGTGAAATTTGTGGTGTTTATAAGTGGCTGAAACACATCCATTGAAAGATGCCATTAGTGCAACCACCTTGTGCTTGCCGCAAAGGGCAGGACCTGAAGTAAAATTGCCAAGGCTAAAAGCCATTCCTTTACAAGGGACATGGCCAGTGAATGTGGAACTTTGTATTTTAGTGTAGGATTTGTATTTAAGGTGCACAAAGTGAGCAACGTGAGCTTTGAAGGTATCACAGCGGTTTGTCTTCCCTTCTTGTGCCTCACCACCCACAGTGTGGTAATGATATGCTGCTGCTTTCTGTTGCAAATATTTTCATAGTCTAATGTCGGCCTGGAACTCATTACTGTAATGTTTTCCAGATTGTGCTCCACTGAGTGCCACTTGTAACTTGAGAATGTTCCCTACTTTAGAGCTGCAACATGGCCATTGAGTCTGGGTGGGTGAGGATTAAAACGTTTGGAAATGTATTTTGGGATACTAGCATTATGATAATGTAACTGAACTAATCCAAACACCCAAACTCAAGTTCCAGAGGCATTATGGTAGCTGAAGAAATTGAAATTCACCTCAAATAAAGCAATAAAGTAGCCCCAATGACCAATAACAATGATTGGTTTCTTAACCCAAATGGCTTACTGATCCCCTTCAAAGGAGATCATTTTGAAGTCTTTGCGTGATCTGGGCTACATGTGACTTCAGATCTACAGCAGTGGCTGGCTCATAACTGAAATGGTCTAGCAAGCCACTCAGTTCTATCAAGCAATTACAGAAAAGTAATAAAACTTCACAGGCTGATCTGTCTAAACAAAGACACTGGATATGAAAGACCCTGCCCATTGGACATCAGAGTAGCTCCTCTTACTGTGTCATTCGGCTTGTGCTAAAATTTAGGAGAGCTCCCACCCACTGCTGTTTTTTTAATAAACTGGATCAATAACTTGGCAGAGGTGTACTGAATCGTATCTTGCAACCAATATCCCACACCTCTCCAACCCCATCCCTGGGTATGTTCTATCTCACTGGCATGAGACCCACGAGCTGGCAATAGTGGTCTATTTGACGAGGAGTGGCCTAGGGAAACAGCAAGAAAATGTGCAAATGTACAATTGGTCAGTCAGCATCTCTAGAAGTAAAGAAACAGTTATGCTTGAGTGAAAGATAAGTGTGGAGTTGGAGGAACACAGCAGGCCAGGCAGCATCAGATGAGCAGGAAAGTTGATGTTTTGGGTTGGGACCCTTCAGGAAAAAAATGCTGCCTGGCCTGCTGTGTTCCTCCAGCTCTACACTGAGATCTCTGACTCCAGCATCTGCAGTTCTTACTATCTCTTGAGTGCCGCTTGTTATCTTAGTGCATCACCCGAGCACTGCTTAAAGGTCACATGGCTGATCTGAAAGTCCACCCTGTCTTCACCAATTCTTCCCAGCAGCTGGATCACAGTACCTTGCAAACCACTCTCCCTCCTTGTGTCAGCCTAATGATTAGGAACACATCACAACAAGAAAACAAAGTTCAAAACACAAAAAGAGGCTTTTATCCAAGTTCTGGCACTGTGGCAGAGTGGAGTTGGCTATGTCCTTACAGTCTTTGTGAGTCAGTAGAATTGCAGCTCAGTACAAAAGATTTATAGAATGAACTCCCCTGTCAAACAAATGTATATATTGTATCGTAGTCATAACCAGAGGTGGCACAATGATGTTCAGTAACTGCTGCCTTCATTTGTTAGCTGTGACACTATCTCGGTGCAGCATGTTTTCATTTTGCTGTTTTGAATCTCTCTCCTTTTTTCTTCAGCCCCTCTCCTTTTCTGGGAGTGTTAAATTGTCAGTTTGTCAAGGTTATCGGGTTTTTAAAAAACCTTTTTCTGATTGTTTCACTGGTTCAGTTGGCATTAAAGTTCCCATTGAAAAAGAGCAGGTGTTCATGCATTGCAACAGTGATTACATTTAAAAGAACTGTAGATATTGTCATTGTGAAAACCTGCCATATTTGGTCTTCAGTGATTCATTGTAGAAAATGTTGTGATCCTTTTGAGATCTGAATTCTATTCTAGGGGACGAAAGTCACATGTTAGACTGGACAGTTTTTTTGGTTTTGACTGGCTTGGACACATCTATTCTGGTTGGGTGTAAATACAGACCTGGCTTCACGTGTGTGCTGCTGAAGGAGGAGGTTAGGAGGGTGGCTGCTTCTTGAAAGTTGTTAAACTTGGCCTAACTCCTTAATGGAGATGGGAGTTGTTGATGAGACCATATTAGAGGCAAATGTGTTTTGCACCTACAGGAAATGTTGACGGCAGTACCGTTTGCTGAGTGCAACTACGCAAATAGATGTTTGAGGAGCTATTCATCTCCACTGCACCTCATTCACCAAGGTGGGGATCAGGGGATGTACTGTCTCCTTTTCAGTTTGTCATAGAAACAGCACTGCACCATTTGGCCCTTTTGAGTCTGATCTCGGCACTCTTAGATTATGGCTGATCTGGACTACAACTCCATTTACCTAATTGTGACTAATGTCCCTTGATAGCTTTTCCAGAATATAAACTTACCAATTTTCGTTAAAATTTCATTTGACCCACACCCTCTCTGTCTTATGGAGAAAGGTGTTTCAGATTTCCAAACCCTCAGTGTAGGAAAATAGTGTTGTCTTTTTTGTTTTTGGGCTCCTTTTTGGCCTAGCAAGCAATTTTAAATGACTCCATGTTCTAAGTTCCCCTGCTAGAGACATTGGTTATCTGAATTCATCGTTTCAATATTATTAAACTTCAGGTAGTGCTGTCACCACTATATTTAAATTCAAGGGAGTGTTTGTAATCTGTCACTGGGCACACTAGCACATTCAGTCATCCCTCTTGGGAAAGGGTGAAGTTGTGTAATTTGTCATTATGCTGTCACAGTAAGTGCTGTCAGAAATTGGGCCTTCCAGTTTCTGTAGCTGTTGATGTGCTCGCTGATCTGGGAGGTTAGCCGATGTTTGTCCCCTTACTAGGTGACATCCTCAGTGCTGTGGAGCCTCCTGTAAAGGGCTACTGTTTTTATGCTGGTCTGAATTTATATCATCTGGTTTTTGCTGCTTCTGGTAGGTGCCAGTTCTGGCTGTGCGTTGTAATGGTTGGTGTATAGAGTCTAATTCAATGGTTTGTTGATGGAGTCCGCAGATGAATGCCAAGCCTCCAAGAATTCCCTGGATGCCCTCTGTTTGGCTTGTCTTATGATAGTGTTGTCCCAGTTGAAAGTGTGGTTTTTCTTGTCTGTGTATTGAATCCACAGACATCTGATCGTGTCATTTAGTTGCTGGCTGGTGTTCGTGGATGCGAGTTGCTAGTCGTCTGCCTGTTTGTCCCACACTGTTTTGTACAGTCTCCGCATGGTATCTTGTAAACCACGTTTGTCCTGTCCATGGTATCTATTGGGTCTCTTGACTCTGCTCAGTTTCTGTCTTAGTGTGGCTGCCAGTTTGTGTGCTGTCATGATTCCTAGTCAGGGAATTCTTGGAGGCTTGGCATTCATCTGCGGACTCCAACAAACCATTGAATTAGATCCGATATACCAGAACCGGCACCTACTGAAAGCTGCAAAAACCAGACCGTCTAAATTCAAACCGGCACAAGACAACAGCGCTGAGATGTTGCCTAGTAAGGGGACGAAACATCTGCTAGCAAGCCTCCAAGCTCTGCGAACGCACCAACATCTATAAAACCAGCAACCAAGCTACAAATCTCCACTCATTCCAGTTGTCTTCCTGTTTTGGTGGAATAGTCGGCTGAAAATGGCTGCCACCTTTTTTTGCGTCCCTTTTTAGTGAAAGTGTCAGCAGATAAAGTTTTCGTGTTGGTGCTATGGAGTTAAAGTGGTAGGACCCTGATGCCCTAGTGCTTTTTAGAATGGGCTGCTTCACGTTCCTCAAAGCATGCACAAGGGCTAATATTCAGTTCTTTCAAACAGAATTACAGTACGTCTGTAACTATTAGTATTTTGCATCCAGTAAGTCCACCCACAGATACACTTGCACTTTTAGTACACTAAACTATTTGAAATATTTAATTTGTCCAATTGTAGAACCACCCACAGAACATTTGAAATATTTAAAGTAACTATGTATGTGCCATTTGCTGAAACTGGCTTGTTTTCATTTGTAAAAGGGACTGATTGAGTTTGTTTGCTATTGTCAGGCTGCAGATATTTCAGAAGTGAGATGTATTTGGTGCTGCACACCCACTAGAATAGCTTGTTTACTTCAGACTTTGTGCTTGATCTTCTGGTACATTCTTGCCCCCACCACTTTACTAACCAAATCCACCCATGGCATTGTCCTTTTTTTTTATTGACCCCCTCTCTGATTTTGGCAAACTAGATCCTATCCTTGTCTGTTATGCAACCAACAGGTTCTTGGATAATGATAACGATAATGATAAGGAGTGGGTAACCCAGGAATGTTCAGACCAATTGCAGCTTGAATATTGCCAAATTACAGTAAAATTGGCTCTATCCAGATCACCAAATGAAACGAGAAAAGAACAGGTATAGCAGTGAGCTGAATAAAGTAGTGTCTATGTACTTGCCTCCCAATGGGGAGTATTGCTTTTTTACACGTTAATCATTTTGGGGCAGCACGGTGGCTCAGTGGTTAGCACTGCTGCCTCACAGCGCCAGGGACCCGGGTTCAATTCCTGTCGGCCGGTCAGTCAGTCAGTCGGTCGCACGTCCTCCCCGTGTCTGCATGGGTGTTCGCCGGGTGCTCCGGTTTCCTCCCGCAGTCCAAAGATGTGCAGGCTAGGTGGATTGGCCATACTAAATTGCCTGAAGTGTTCAGGGGCGTGTGGGTTATGGGGGATGGTCTGGGTGAGATGCTGCAAGGGTCGGTGTGGACTTGTTGGGCCGAAGGGCCTGTCACACTGTAGGGATTCTGTGATTCTATTGCCCTTTCTCTCCTGACAGGGGTCTACATCTTGATTGGTGTTGGAGCTGTGATGATGATTGTTGGTTTCCTTGGTTGCTACGGTGCCATCCAGGAATCCCAGTGCATGCTGGGAACGGTAAAGTACACTGATTTCTTTCTTTGGCTCTCCGGTTTATTATTGGGTTTCTGAAGGGCATTGCTGGCTCCGGAACAGGATTCTGATGCCTGCCTTAGTTCACTGCTGCAGTTTGTGATCTGTTATTGGATAAATTCCCCTTTTTCTATTTGCAAGTTTTAAAGTGTTTGAAAGCTGGAAATATGTAAAAGTACGTGTCACAGATGGTCAGGCCTATTCTTTATTACGTGACCTACAGATGCTGATCATCACAGGGTACAATAAGATGGGTACCTGCACAATGTGCCTTGTACTTGAGCCAATTTATCCATGTGCCTGAAAATGTTGAAATGGGATTTATTCATGAGAACAGTGGAGAATAGGCCAGATTCTGTTTGGAATCCTTTCCTCAGTGTAGTTATCAGGGAGGCTGCTTGTTGGGTCAGATCAGTTTTAACCCAGCACAGGCCATGGATCAAACTGGATTTTTCTGACGATATTTGCCACCCACAAACACTTGAGTGGGAGACTTTTTATGGCTTTAACTAAAGCATGGTTCATGAGTAATGGTGTGGCCTCTTATCACCAAGTCTTACCTTGGTTACTCTGATTCCTTTTTTGTTTCTTCTAACCCTTCATCTTTAACTACTTGGTTTTTTAAAGGCCCTGTTGACTGCTCATGCTGCCCCCACCTGCATCCTATCAACACACATGAGCCTCTGCACTCAACCATTCCTCATCCCTGCTGATTTCAGTCTCCACTTCAATTTTGTGTCCTCTGTACTTCTGAAATCTCACCTCAGGTACACACTTTTACCCATATTCACAGCCACTCCTTTGATCATGCCAACTTCTATAGCTTTTCTCCTGTACTTTTATCTTTAGAAAGAAGGCTTTGCATTATTGTACTTGCCCATTTCAGCCTTTTTTTAATACTTCATTAGACTGAGTTGTACAATGATCTATGTCTGATAGGCCAGACACTGCATTCCTGTCTATCGAACAATAACCACTGCGTCTGCAGCAATGACTTTTCCTGTTCCTGTATACCTCGGTATAGTCTAAATGTTCTGATAATTGGCCTTCCATCTAACCTCTACAACCCATCACATGCAGTACTTCAGAGTCTTTCGTATACAGCATCTAAGTCCTGCCTACCCATTGTCATAAAGCTGTACCACATTTCCATTTTCTTTTTGAATGCACACATT
Organism: Ginglymostoma cirratum; assembly: GCA_024137785.1. Lineage (NCBI taxonomy): Eukaryota > Metazoa > Chordata > Chondrichthyes > Orectolobiformes > Ginglymostomatidae > Ginglymostoma > Ginglymostoma cirratum. Next base: position 43,024,422 of record JAHRHZ010000062.1, read on the forward strand.
TTTGCTTCCTCTTCCATTTGCCCAATGATGGCTACTGTAATTTCTGCTGCGTGGGCCCTTTCACTGTGGAGTCCCTCCTCTTTGTGTTTTTCCCCCTTCCTGTTAACCCAGCAATGTAACTCGGATTTTCATCACTCCTCCCATTGGCTGAGCGGTTTTATTATACCTTTTTTATGATGGTCCTTTTTTGTTTGCCTGTGGTACACCTCTTTCCAGTAATTAATAACCACATTTTTCATTAAACCATTGAGCAAACCTACCTTGCAGTCACCATGATTGTGCCCCTTGGTGCTTTGTATATATGGCATTTTACACCCTGTTTGGATTAACATGCCCACGCTTTTGAATGTGACTAGTTTTGATGTATTGTTAATGTCAAAGTGATGAGAATGTCATCTCCAGCCTAGTGTCGGCTGGTTTAGAAAAAAAGCAGCTGGCTAGTTTTTGCAGTGATGTAAGTCTGTGTTGTACGGAGTGTCTTGTACCATGGCGTACTGAGCGCGCCATGCTGCCCATGAATGCTGGTCATTGAAACAAACTGATATGCTGCTGAAGTGCTTGAAATAGTTTTTCATTCTCCATTGCAGATGCAGGCATACTCTAGAGATGTCTGAATCAAAGCAGTAAACATGTTTTCAGTCCCATTGCTGTAATCCTATTAATAGACAACTGATGTTCTTGGATCCTCTGTCCCTCCTTCACAATCTTGTACTGCCCTGTCTGTGATAGAAATTTCAGCCACTTTTAGTCCTACTCACTGTAATGTTATCTTGAGCCCTTACACGTTGGTCATCCTTGCTTTATGATGGTGTCCATTTCCTTCCTTTCCATTGTGAAGTGCTTTGATGTTTTGTTCATTTTAATAGCACTATACACTAGTTAGTTGCAATAAGCAGATTAGTTCAAAGCCAGTGCAGTATAGTATTCCTGTACAAGTTTTATTAACTAAAGCTGCATTAATGTGACTTCTCTTTTTTTTTCCTCTCTCTCTTCCTTTCCATCAGTTCTTTGCCTGTCTGGTGATCCTGTTTGCTTGTGAGGTGGCTGCTGGGATCTGGGGATTCGTAAACAAAGATGAGGTCAGTATTTTGATCTCCTGAATGTACTGTAATTGGAGAGAGGACTGCTGAACCTTGTGCCTCCCTCTTCAAGTATCTCTCTACACCCAGTCCATCAAGTACAAGCCCTTTATATTTAGGGAAAAGGAGCAGGGTCTAGCTGACTTTATACCGGAGAAGGGGAAAGATTTATCCTCGTTATATTGGAGTGAGGCTGTCAAGCCATGTACTTAGTGGGTCAGGGTGGCACTTCAAACATTGTGGATTTGTACTGGATGGACGTGACTCCTGGGCCTTGTGCTGGGTGAGAGATGGAATTTGTGGAGCATTAAATGCAAGTAACCTATAAAGTTTACAGCATCTTATTTGGGAGGTGGTGTTTAGATGCTGTACATGTAGAAGGTAAGCTGCAGGAGGAGAGAGCAGGGAATGTCATAGCCAGCTGACACTCATTGGTTCCACCTTGTGCTACAGCTCAGTTAAGATACCAGAGGGTTACCACCAGCACTTTTGGAACTAGATTCCAGCAAACCTCAGTGCACACAGGAAAGAATGGAAATATTGGGAATAATAATGGAATCTCGTGGATGATGCCTTCTGGCAGGAGCACAAGTCCTTTTGGTAGAGAAAACCAGGAATGAATGAAAAAAATGCATTATTCTCTTCGGTTACGATGCTTGAGGTATTGTGGACAGAGAATGTTAAAAGTTGAGGTCTTGTGTTGCCACTGATATAAAACATTTATTTAACCTGTGGGGGGAGCTAAGCTTTGATTTCCTTTCCTCTTTCCCCTTTCCCCTGTCCTGACACAGGTAGCTGAAGAGCTGAAAATGTTCTACAACCAGGCCTCTGTGGCTTATCATACACCATTGCAAAACGCAGAGAAGAAAGAGCAAGCTAAGGCTGTGTTGGTCGCAATGCACAAAGCGGTGAGACACATTCTCCATTATGTTCCTTACTTGAAGTAATTCTGGCTGTGAATGAGCATCCTTTTGTGACCTGTTGCTGTTTCTCTGCCTAGAATTCCCATCTGCTTTCTCCGATGGGACACTGGGGAGAACTCTCCAACCTGTCCGTACTGCCAAGATTTTTTTAAAAAATAGCAGTTTGTCATTTCTGTTGGGTTTGTGCTGAACTCATGCCAAGGGTACAGAAAAACCTGTGAATGTTTGTTTTTAGTTTTTATTCACATTGGAAGCTGCTGTTATCTGCCCATTTTCCCCTCAGCAAGGGAGGGAGATGTGACTGTGCTACTGCTGATTCTGTGAATTTGTTTCAGCTAGGGAGAAGTACGGAGCTTACCTCACTTTTTTTTTAAATTCAGCATTGAATAGAAGTTGTCATTAACCTCTAATTCAGTGAAAGGGAAATTGTATTGTGTAGCGTAAAACAGATAAAGACAATGCCTGAGAAGGAGCCTGGAGTTAGCTCATTCCCCTGAAGGGGAATCAATCTCAGCCATACTATATCATATGGAGCCGAGCAGAGCTTGTTCACCCATCTCCCCAACATATGATGGAGTGAACCTGTCAATATTAAGTTCCTGAGAAAGTTTCTACTGCTAACCAGGAGGCATTTCATGTGGTTAAGGTGGGCAAGTTGGGGAAATGAGGGATCATCTGCAAGAAAAGGAAATGTTAATGCAGAAGACAGGTTTTCATGTTCCTGTGCCTAGAAAGGATTAATTAATGAACAACAAAACCAAAGTAATCATCCCCAAGAGAGCCTGCACAATTTGTAAATATTCTGAATAGGCAGAAAATCATGAAGGCTCTTTAACCCATCTCTGTCTGTACTCCTGACAGCAGGTAATGTAGGATAGGAAGCTATGAAACTCTAGGCATTAAAGAATTGAGAATGCAGTTAGTTACAAGGCCAATCCTACAGATAATAGATGTAAGCTCCTGGGAATGATGTCTTATGGTGGGGTTGTTAACATTGCAAGTACACCTATGAATATTACAGGTCAGACACTTGGGCTGATGACTGATACTTGGTTGGTGTGTTCAGTTGTGCTGCGCTGCAACATCCTCTTTGTTAGACTTGTAGATTTATTTGTTAATTTTCTTGCTAGTGGCTATCATTATCAAGGTTAGCTAATACTTCAACTTGATTATTTTCTTTTCCACCTCCCCCTCAGCTGGACTGCTGTGGAGCCAACACTTTGAGCAAGTTTGTGGCAGCTGAGCTGTGCCCCAAGCAGACAGGGGTGGGTCTGCTCACTAAAGTAAGTACCTAATTGTCCTGGTGTTTGCATACCTCCTAACTGCTGGTTTAAAGTCTTCCTTTCAGTAAGAAAAATAAAGTAGGAGCTCTGTTATCTGATGGTTTAAGCACTTGGGCACACAGATATAATTCTGATTTGTCTTGTTAGTTGGGACAGGGCCTATAGCGTTGTCAGCAACCTAGGGGCTAAAGAAGGGAAAACCAAGTGGAGGGCCCATTTCCAAGTGACGTTGTACTGGCAAATGACCAATATGGGAAAAGTTCAAGATAAGGGGAAAGGATGAAACCATCCATGAACTGTCTAACACTTGCTGTTCATGAGCAAAAGGGCTTGGCTCAATGCACCTCGTAGGGCACATAATTAGTGTAGCCAAGTGGAAGTCGATACCCTAAGGAGAATTGGTGAAAAGTGGAACAGAATGTCAGTGAAATATTTTTTAGTTTTCACTTTTTTGGTTTAAAAAGTCATGTGCTATTTTATTGACACGAATCTGGAATGAGGACATTTCCAATTTCATTAGCAACATGAAGCAAATTACCCCATGGCTATAACCTGAAACCCAGAAGAAAGGACTTTGTTCTGCACAAAGTATCCGGAGCTGACTATGCATTTTTAATGTCCCTGTTTAACAGCTAAATGGCTCCACCAGGTGGCAGCTGATGTATAATAATGAGCACAATTTGGGGAGAATGAGCAAGGCCATTCCCCTCCCCTGGTTTGTCCAACCAGAAAGATGCAAAGTCACTCAGTTGGTGTCTCTGTCTCTCTCTTTCAACTGACCCACCCATGCCACCCCCTTCTTGCCATAATTCTTGCCCCCATCCAAAATTCCCCAAAGCTTGCAAATAGTTCATAAATGTATGTGTAATTGCACATGAAAATCACATGGTCAAATTTTTATAGTTTCTCAGAATGGAAAAGCCTTATCTTCAGCCATTCATTTAAGCTCAAACCCCTTATCTTCCAGCGTCATTCTCGTTTCCCTACTACTTTTTGCATACCTATTAGTTTGCCAGGCACTTTATGATGTACTACTCTAGCTTCACCCAGCCTTTATGTGCCATTTTAATATTGTGTACCTCCATGAGGCTTTGAGACTGTCTTCCCTGCTATTTTCTTCCAACTAATTCTTGGCACTTTTCTCTCCATCTGCTTCACTCACACTTGTACCTCCTGTGCTCTAGCATCTTCTCATTTTGGCTCAGGAAGATCATGAGTTAAAGCCCTTCTCCTGGACTTTACATACTTTTAGGCTAATGTCAGTGCAGTATTGAGTATAAATGTAACTAGCTCTGAATGCCGTATGCTGGACAGTCATATACTCTGTTCTTGTGCTGATCTTGTACAAAATTTGTCAGTGAACCTTATTCAGATCAGTTCAGTGTGGCCAGTGACTAAAGCAAAATCCCAGTGTCTTGTGATACTAATTAAACCTGGCAACATTTAAAGTAGATGTTTGCAATGTGAACTGATGGCTTATACTCAAATTGGAGAAAGCTCACTTGCCCAAGGTTTTTCCCCACTGGTTGGTTAGTTAGCTTGTATGGTGATCCTGCTGCCTTTTGAGTTTCCCTGGAAGGAAATTAAATTGGAGAAGGTTCAGAAAAGATTTACTAGGATGTTGCCAGGTCTAGAGGGTTTAAGTAGTAGAGGCTAGGACATTCTTCACTGGAGTGTAGAAGTTGAGGGGTGACCTTTATAAACCATGAGGGACATAGATAAGGTGAATTGCAGTAGTCTTTTCCCTAGGGTAGGGGGAGTTCAAAACTTGGGGACATATTTTTAAGGTGAGAGGAGGAAGAGTTGAAAGGGCCCTGAGGGGCAACTTTCTCTCAGGGTGGTTCAGATGTGGAACGAACTGCCAGTGGTAGATGCACGTACAGTGACAACATACAAAATACACTTGGACAGGTACGTGAATAGGAAAGGTTTGGAGGGGTATGGGCCAAATGCAGACAAATGGAACTACTTTAGCCTGGATAAATTTGGTCGATGAGTTGGATGAAGGGTCTGTTTCCATGCTGCATGACTCTAAACTGAGCCTACTGGCATTATTTCTACAGGAGTAGCAGTGTTATGTCAGCAAACCAATTAAACCACTGATTTTGAAGAGGTAAAATGGAGGGAGTGGGCCTGCAGAAAGCCAAGATAATTAGCTGTTCAGCTTGAACAAGAGGGCTTTAGAAGTCATGGATTGTTACTGTTACTAATGCCTGTTTTTTTGGCATTGTAAATTGGGACCCGTGGTAAAATAATTTCTACTAAAAAAAAAAAATTGATCACATGATTTTCACTTCCAATTACGTACACCTTACCCAACGCTTGCAAATTGTTGGTAATTTTTGAAGTGCGAAGTGGGGGGGTGGGGTGGGGTGGGGTCTGGAACAGGAAGAGGAGACACTGGATAACTCCACTTTTCTGGTTGGATGGGCCAGGAGAGGGGAATGGCTTTCCTCATTTCTATCCACTTTGTGCTCATTGTATAATGTTAATAACTATTACAATGGTGCAAACTGCCAAATTCTAGTTCTGATCAAAGATCAATGACTTGCATTATTAACTGTTTCTCTCCACAGTTGCTGCCTCACATGCTGAGTTTGTTCCAGTTTATTTTGTTCCAATAGGAAATTCTCAAACTTTATTTGAGCTTTCATCTTATTTGCTTTGTGATGCTTGCAAGCAAACAGCAGTGATTTTGCATACATTACAATGACTACATCTCCACAGTAATTGAATGGCTTTGGCCTCTTAAGGATGTGACCAATGCTATGAGAAGCTCCTTTTATCTGAGCAAGTTTATATTTTTTGTTCCCTTCACTATTTCTTCTCGTTGCAGTTCCCTGTTACTGCTCAAATCTGTCCTGAATGACCCTGCAGACACCTTTTGGCATATTCTTACTGTGGGATCTATTACTGATTTTTCTGAGTAACGTTTTTGTAAATCGTGCTGTTCTTCTCCTCTAGCTGATATTTTATAGCATCCTTTGCCCTCCATTTAGTCTTGGATCAACTGGATCATCCAATTTCAATGTTCATTCCTCATCAGCTTCTGTCAGTTCTTAGCTAGAGCTACTTTGATTTTAACCTTCCTTCTTTCTGATCTCCCAGAATTCATAAACTCTTAAGTGCTTGCTTTACATTGAGTCTCATTGTCAGATTGCTTTAATCTTTGCTGACCTATACTGATTCACTGTATCCCATCTTCAACTTCACACTCTGGATCTTGTACTCTATCCTTCCATGTTCCACCTGTATCTTCAGTTTGCATTTATATAAGACCTTCCACAACATCAGCATGTTAAAGTATTTATGTAGTGTTATTTACTGATGTAATATATGAAAAGCAATGGTCATTGTGCACACAGCAAGCTTCCAAAATCAGGAGTGAAATCAATAATCAGATCTATTATAATGACTTTGTTTGAGAGCTATTTACCAAGATATCAGGGAAAACTTCCTTGCTGCTTTTTAAAGATTATGCTGTGGGATATTTTATGTACAAATGAAGGAACAAATGTGCAACATCTCTATGCATGATACTGTCACTCCTCGTTGGAGTGTTGGTCTAAGTTTTTTTATTCTTGGGTAGGATTTGAACCCACAATCTTCTGATTCGAACAAGTGCTACAAACTGACCTAAGAGATCCAAAATAAGGTTTGATAATACCATCTAGCTCGTTCCTTTCCACAGATATTCAGTCCTTCTGTCTTTCTGTACACTTAGTTGGTGACGGGCTGATTGCTATCATCATCATCTGAATTTACAACATTAGGACGTGGATAGGATAAAGCAATCAGCCCTGTCACCAGCTAAGTCATAAAATACTTGATGGAGATCTGACTTGTCCAGTATTACCAAAATGAAACCTGCCTTGACAGATCATACGATTAACTTTTGTGGATAGTTGCTGAAGATACGCACATGAGACTGCTGATGTTCTCTATCAATAGGACCTAAGTTCATTACACAAGAAAAATAATTACCTATAAATATACAGTTAGAAATAGCACCATCAAGATGAAGTTTCAACCTATTTCCCAAGACATTTCATTGCAGATAATCAATCCCAAAGATGTATCATTTGTATCTCAGCTTTATAAATCTTAATTCACTGCTTCCAGTTTTTTTCTGTCATTTTTCATTATTCCTTTCCAAGTCTGCTAGCATGACCTCTCACTTCTAATGGCCTAAAGTTTTCAGTTGTAACAACTGGAAAGATTTCTATCTGAATTCTTCTGGTTTTGAAGTTCCACAGATTCCAGTGACTTATGAGGTGACTGGGCTAGGATTAAAGCTGCTCTCTCTTCTTCTGTGCTAAGCTGAACTGAATAAAGTTCTCCTGAGCTAGAATTTTGAACCTTCTGTTTTAAAATCAAATCAAAACTAAACTAATTGCCCCTATATGTGGTGTTCTGCTTGTTGTAGACTCGACAGTATAAACATTTATCTTGTATCAGTAGACGTGTTCTATCAAATATGCTCTTCAGTCACATTTTCCCTTTGAACTTTTGCATTTAGATCACTATTCCAAATTGACTGAGCTTTTGAAACAAACCTTCAGAGAACTGTCCCACATTCATTTTGAAAGTGAAATCACAAACATAATACACTGCTAATTTACCTAAGGAAACTTTTGTCAAAAATATTCAAGTAGAGTTGTGGGAATGTTTTATAGCCTGTGGGTCAAACATATTGAGATACCAAAGTGTAACAGAGTTGACATTCCTGTTCTTTAGTCATTCTATCTATGACCAAAAGTACCATTAGCCTCTCTTTTTATAAAAAAGCTTGAATGATTGTAAGTGTAGAGTTGATAGTTGGGATTTGTCATAGGAAGTGGGAACAATGTCAGGTAGTGAATTTAAATTAGCACAAAATGAATCCAGTTAAACTTCCAAGTATTGATTAAAACACTGAGTGGCTTACTTGACTTAAGTGATGTGTTGAGGGTAATTTAGTAGAATACTGTAATTTTCCAGCTGACCTGGCTCAAGGTGCTTTGCTAATGTGATTTTGGTTTCTTAGATGGACTGTCACACACGGATTGACCAGCTGTTTACAAAGAAACTGTACATTATTGGGATTGCTGCCGTCATTGTTGCAGTCATCATGGTATGAACCTTTTTTAAGTCTCTAACAGCAGGAATCCCAGATAATACAGGGAGTTGGTCTTTTTTTGATCTTTCTTTTGTAAAGAACCAGAAGTCTCAAGTCCCTCTTTTTTTAATCCTTTGTGGTCCTGGTTGGAATAAATCAAAGGATTTATAGGGATGCAAGACCATCCTTACTCAACTTAAATACTGATACTTGAAAACAGTTTAGGTGACTTAATGTTTTCTCAAATCAGCACTGATGGACTGAAAGTTAGCAAGTTTTAGATTTAACTTGCCTTATTACTTTCCTTTCTCCCGCCCCCGTAATCATTGAACTCGAATGTATCTTTCTCCAGTGCCCCATGCACACTTTCCATCAGGCTTGCTGGGTAGAGATTAGAAATCTCTTTGAAAGAACTGAGATAAGTGAACTAGGTGCAGATCAAGAATTAAGGAATGCTTTTACGATCTAATTCACTATTGCCTAAATAGGACTTGAAACTGATTTGTTGCTTGCAACATTTTCCTCTTGTATAGTTATTTCCTTTTTCTCCATTTCAGATCCTTGAGATGATTTTCAGCATGGTGCTGTGCTGTGGGATCCGAAATGCCTCTGTGTACTAAAGGGGCACCTTTTGCTGCCACCTCACAGGATCCTTGGTGAGCGCAGCTGAAAGAGAAGCTTTGTAGTGGAATAGATCCTGTCATAAGATGACCCCTAAACTAATCTTATCATCTGTGATGTTGCCACTTGTCACACTCTGTTTTTAAAATATATATAATGTTTCTTTATATATTATATATATAAATAAATTTTACTGACATTGACGGTTCTCCTCTGGTGCCATGCTGCAGCTTTCATAAGAGTAATTGGTGTGCAGTTAACATCTGGTACCCACCCATCAGCTCTACAGCAAGTAAATTACCAACTTTATCAGAGAGCTTGTATACTGCAGCACAGTATGAAGACTATTTAAGGAAAAGGATTGGATGCCCATTATGCTGCAGGAGGAGGGGGCTCAGTGCTCCTTTTGATCTCAAGCCTTGGGTTCCTCAAACAGATGAATATGAACACTTAGATACTGAACTTATTGGAACTCAACACTTTTTTTTTATAAAGTTTTTCTGACAACTGCATCAGCTGTGAACCGTCTATGATCAGTGTGCACTAAAATGGTGCAAACTTTCCAAAATGAATGTACTGATTTCAAAGTATTGTTTTTTTTCTTCCCATTGTACTGCAGGTACCTTTTTTAAAAGTATATATGTATAACCTAACCAGTGCAGTGAGTAACTCATGAAAGGGGCTAGTCAAAATTTGTACCTGGCCTATTATTGTGCTTTTTGCTCTTGCATTACCACTTGTTCATTTATATGATTGTAGCTCTGAACTAAAGGATATTTGGCTGTGCCCCCCAACCCAGTCTCCAGTATTTTAATGGCTTGTGTATCAGTGTAAACTTAAAAATACATCATCCTTCCTGTATCATTTCAGGCGACTTCTTTATATCAGGGTTTCAGACACTGGGGTCTATCTGCTTAACTCCCAGCCTGTGTACTGTGGGATACCTTCAACTTGAAGGTCTTGCTGGTTATCTGGTGGTTTGAAAAATTCCTTTGTATAAGCTCTGATGCCTTGCTTTCAGCAGTTTTTTTACTGTAAAATGCTGTTAATTGTGTCATTCTAACCTAAAGGGAATCATTAAAAACAAATCTGGGCACTTGTACTTTTCATAACCCACTTCTACACTCTGTATTTGAATACAGATAATATGTTACCTTGGGAAAACTACGCTGTGACTTCTGCCAGAGTAAACATCAGGACATAAATCTGAAACCCACCTCTCTAAAGCTGCTCCATAATGTGCCTAGAACCATAAAGCACTCCCTGCAAACGAGTGTTCTTAAAAGTCCAATAGAACAGTGCCTTAGTCTCCTTGCCAAACTTGATTGAAACCCCAATCAGTTGATCAAACAGATGGAAGGATGACTAAACACAAGACTGGATACTTACCAAGACCATTTGCTACCCAAGAAATATTCAACGTGGTATTGCACTCAGCTGCTACCCATGTTCTAAAAGGAATCGAGTGATTGGTTAGCAGGCAACTAAGAACGATCTTAATTTTAGTCCTGCTCCAGTCTCCATTGTCTGATTTACTTGTAAATTAGGTGGGAGCTTCTATCATGCAAACAGCTACTTTGTCCACCTCCCCACCCCAAGTAAAAAACATGTACAGTTTTTGTTTATAAAGTGTAGGCACATTTGTCCAATGATTATGATTTTATACGTTCAGTCTTAAATCTGGGTCAGTGTGTACTTGTCAACAGTGAGGTCATCCCAGTAATGCACTGAATGACAATTTGTTCAATGTTCCAGTGAATTAGAAAAGTAACAAGTATTTTCAACTATGGTCCTTCTGATCTTTCAAGTTGGCAGTAGAGACATGGTTATCACTCAGATCTGTTGTTACCCACGGGAGTTCTGATGAAGCACCCATTTGCTGCTTTTATACAGCAGTGATTTCAGAAGGGATTGACTGATGTCTGAGATGGATTGAACCATTGTACACATTGGATTATATTAAGTGTAATATCCCGTATGTTTAGCATGTCTGCATCCAGTGGGTTTGTATACAACCTGCCTGTTCTGTGAATACGTAACAATAAAGATCACCTCCTTTTAACACAGCTTTGACTCTGGTATATTTTATGCTGTGCCCTGGACTTTGTGGCAGACACGTCTATCTCTTATGCACAAGGGAATACAGCATTTTAACTTTATCGTTATTAAACATTGGGTTCATGTATACATACCTGTGTTTCTGCACTCATCTAGTGTGCCTGTTGTCTGTTTCATTTGTCGATTTCCTGTCCTGTAGCACAGTTAATTTTAGTGCTAACCTAGAGGCTGTTTTGTAGAGTGGAAATAAGATTTTCAGTCCAACTTTGTGTAAAATATTTACAGCTACTAAAACTTTTATCTCACCAATCTAGCAAGATTTGAGGCAGAGATCAAAGCCTCTAGCTAATCAATTGATTTATTTCTGCCAGTGCTCAAGTTTTCTCCCATAGTCCAGAAGTGTGCAGGTTAGGTGGATTGGCCATGAGAAATGTAGGGTTACAGGAATAGGTTTGCAGTCTGGGTCTGATGCCCATCGGAGGTTGGTATAGACTAGATAGTATGAATGACCTCTTTCTGCACCTAGTGACTATTTGATCTAATGTTTAACCAGAGTTTTCCCTTTACCACCTTCTTTATGGAGGTGCAGTTCCACAGATACTACAGCTTCTGATATCACTGAACTGGACATTTTCATTTCTTGAGTTTGAAATGATGTTAAACCTGCCTGGTGGAATTTATTAGACACCAAGACAAGTTTGTGGCAAACAGAGATTAGCTAACCAGGTACTACTATTTTCTTTATTCTTTCATGGGATGAGGGTGTTGCTGGTGAGGCAAAATTTATTGCCCATCCTTAATTGCCCAGAGGGCAGTTGAGTCAACTGTGGGTCTAGACAGTAGGCTAGACCAGGTAAGGGTGGCAGTTCCTTTTCCTAAAGGACATTAGTGAACCAGATGGGATTTTCTGAAAATTGACAATGGATTCACAGTAATTGTTAGATTCTTAATTCCAGATATTTACTGAATTCAAATTCCACCATTGGCTGTGGTAGGATTTGAACCTGGGTCTCTGAATTAATCGGTGGAATGTTAATGTAAATCTGGATTTTTCAAACTCGAAGGCTGTAGAGGTTGGCTGGTTAACTGTATGCAAGGCTGAGATTAACTGGTCTTTTTAGTAAGGAAATCTAAGGTGTAATGGTTTGAGGGGAGGAAGGCAGCAAAGGAGTTGAAGATTAGCCAATCAGTCAAGGCCTACTTCTGCTCCTACATTTTATGATCTTGTTGCAGCTAGATAGATGTGAAATGTATAGGGTAACATAATCTCTTGACTGCTGGAAACTTGATTGTCTATGTTGATTGGAAACTGGATGTGTACAAAGATCTTAACCATTCTTTGAACTGATATTTGTGTTGAGTACCTTGGAGGCACAGTGGTAACTGTATAAGCAGAAGTGATGGTACACTGTAGCACAGTGCATTAGCGTAATATCCATTGTGCTAATGGATATGTGCCATTCTAGCATTTTTCTACACCACTTCCTGCAGTTACTAATGACAACATGCTTCAAATTACTAGAACAGCAATGAAGTTACTTAATTCAATCAGGTTTATTGAAATTACTTCCTGCATGCACCTACACACTCAGCTTTAATATTTCATTGACATTTTAATGGATTATAGAGATTCCTGAGGACCACCTGAAAAATTCAGGAGTTTGCATCTCCTGTGATTCCACTTGAGAATAGTTTGAGCAGAGCAAGAGTGATCAAGTCAATCAGCCATGGTGAGGGTATTTTCAACATCACATACTCTGAAACTTGCTTCCACTTCACTCAAAGACCCTCCCTATTATTAGATTCACTAATCTTTACATGAATTAAAGCATTTGTTTTTGTAGGACAAAAAAAACTGCTGAAAAAGAGAGGTTGGTGCTGTTAGTGACTTTATTGGACACAGGCAGACTTGAACCTGAATTAGCCCTTCACAAATATCTCCACTCTGACAGAATTAACAATTACTTGAGTCATACAGACCAGAAGAGCAACACTTTCAGATAAAGCAACACCAGTTAGGAAATGGAATCAGCAATAAAGTTTGGCCATATGATTTAAAGTAACCTCAGTTACAGAATTAAGAGCATTCAACAAGTGTCCATTGCTAAGAAATGGACTAGAAAGTGATGAGACAGTGTAAGTAACAAGCAGACCAATCTAACCTTCAGTGTTGTGCTACAGTGAATCTGCTTTCAGGCCCCTTCCAGAGAATGGTGTCCTTTTCATTGCAAACAATATAACAAGATCATACTGCAAGTCCGACATCTTCACTACCTGATGCTGTCTTCCTCACTCCAGCTAATGCGCTCAATTTTATCAACAGAGAAACTTACACAATTTATGAAAGACAGGCAGGCAGAGGAGGCTAGAGAGCTGACCCATTGCTAAGCTAGAAAAGCACTCTGAAGGTAAGAGAGTAAGGAATCACTAAAACAGGGTGACGGATCAATTCGTGAGTACCATGGTGATTTTAGCCAGCTGTGGACAAAGCAAAGTCAGGCACCACTGACCACTGATTCTGAAAAGGGATTAACAGTTGGAATAATTCTTCCCATCATCCTGGACTTCTCAATGGTGGTTTCACCAGGCTTAATGACAGATCAACCAAATGGTCCTCTGAATTACTTTGACCCTCCATGTAGCAGGAGACCAGCAGTAACTTTGCAAAGTGGACAATTGTTTGTAAAGAGGGAATAGGTACTTAACTGATTTATTATGGTCTCAAATAGATTAGGAAAAAGGGCACCTACCTCAGGTGGTGTTCTTTGAGATCAGAAAAGTCCCGATTCCTGGGAAATGTCAAGGGAACTTGCACAGACATTCATATTTTGCATTCAGGTCATAAACTGAAAGTTCTATCAACTTTTTGCCCTTTTCTGAAAGTTTTTATAGAATTTGAGAGAGGATCTGGCAAATACAATAAGTGCTGTTCATTTCAAATAACAAGATAAGGCAGAGCAGATAAAGAAATATTTACCAAAAATCTCGAAGGCCAAAAGTGTGACTAGTGCTGTTGAGTTTTAAATAAATGGTTTTTGATTTTCAAGTTCTGTACTACTTCCTCAAAGTTTTCTTTTAGGTTTGAGTCCAAAGTAAAGAATTTAACATTTGCTAGTTGTGGTTATTACAGCTCTTAGTTCATAGAATCCCTACAATGTGGAAGCAGGCCATTTGGCCCAATGAGTCCACAGTGACCCTCTGAAGAGCATCCCACCCAGTCCTACTCTATCCCTGTAACCCTGCATTTCCCATGGCTAATCCACCTAGCCTCCACATCTTTGTCTGTGGGAGGAAACCCAGGGAGAACATGCAAACTCCACACAGACAGGTGCCCGGGGCTGGAATCTTAACAGGGGTCCCTGGCGCTGTGAGGCAGCAGTACCCAACCACTGACCTGTCTCTCAATTTTCATCTCCTTTAAACTAAGGAAGCCTAGGTTCGAGATCCTCCTCCTCCTCATACACTAGTGACTTCTGAGCTGGCAAGCAAGGAAAGGGCCATAATACAATTCATTTATGGCTAAGCAGAACAGAAAAGGTGCAGGTATCCCTATTTTTCCATAATTTACCTCTTATTTGCATCAGCATTAGTGCAAAACTGATCTCTAAGAGGCTACATGGTTTAAGAAGGAACAAACTAAATTGGATGGTAGACACAAACTGTCATGAAATGGCCTCCATTTGTATGTAAATGGCTATTATTAGATTTTATTGCTCAGATTGAAGGGACAGCAGTGATGCTCTGAAGGGATTGGGTCAGTGCTGTCTGCATTCACAAATCGTTACTTACTGTCAGACAAGTTAGCAGAATAGGTCAGCTGGTGGCAGATGAAAGTTAATGCAGTTAAGCGTGAGATGATATTTGTCATGGGGTTAGTAGGAAAAAAATTGGAATACATAGTTAATGGAAATACGTAGGAAACACAAAGGGCCCAGACATTCAAATACAAAATCCCCTGAAAGTGAAACCACAACCAATTAAAGCCATTTTAAAAAAAGTCATTTTGTATTTTTCAATTGAAGATAAAGAGCAAATGAGAGAAGTAACTGTTAAACTGTTTTGATGATCCAATGAGTGAAGATAACAGTTTAAAGCATTGCATTTGTCACAGCATTACAGGAAGGAATTATATAATTAACATACGGCTAAAATCCTTTGCTGGAATGGCAAAGTATTTTTGAGAGACTTCACCTGATGGGCCTATTTCCATTGCAACAGAGGAATTAAGAGGAAATATAATAAAATAAAGAATGGTCATTTTCATCTAAGCAGCTGAAAGACCATACCACCAAAAAAAACCCTACAGATTAAAATGTCTTCCAGCATCTCAATAATTGCATACTTGCCCCGATTAGGATTACCATTTAAGATCAAGATTTCAGAGTGTTAGGGATCAAAAATGCAACAATTTCAGGTGCATGTAGGCAGCAATGAGAATAGTGAGAGAAGGGGATATGCAGAATGTCCCCTTTCATCACTCCATGATGGAGATCAGAAGCAGTGGGAGGCCCAGTTCTTGCAAGGCAGTGGTGGGAAATTTCTGACGTGATCACTAACCTTCAGGCTGACCTTTGCTCTGGAGAGATAGTGGATTCCTAAAAATGCGCTATCCATCATTTAACTTCATGACCTGCTTCTCCAGCCATATATAGAACATTATCTCTTCAGGGAAGATCAGGCATTGTTAGAACAATACTGGATGGTTACTTTCATGTATACAATGTTATTAAAACATTCCATCTGTTTTGAATGGGCAGAATTCCAGCTATAATATGATAATGTAGCATGAATGGAGCAAATAAAAATTGTCTTTAGAATTGGTTATATCATGGCAACATTTCCCCCTCTCAAAGTATAGGATGAAAATACTTAGGAACAGCTGTGCACTGAATGTTTAAATTAAAAAAAAGACTGATTGTAGGGGATTGTATGGTAGAGATGCTTGATTGACAGCCATCTTAGGGCTGGAACAGATGGTTCACTGCTCTGCACTGTGATCACCCCCAGTCAAATATCTTCTTCAGTTACAAGGCAATAGAAATCTGTTCTTGTTCCATAATTTCGAGATCCCAGATCTGCAATATCCACATCACTTCTTTCTGTGTCCTCACAAGGAGGTTCTGCACTGGAATTAGTCTTTGGTGTTTTAGGAAGGGCAAATACAGGTGGGGGTGGGCCTTTATAAATCGGTGCTCTCACTCCTAGGAAAAGAAATAAGAACAGTCACTGCCAGCAATACAGATTCACACGTTCCTAATTTGAGAGAAATTTCACACTTTTTGATATGTCTTTCATGAAATTCTAATTGAATACACCCAGGCTAGATGATATTAAAAACCTGAGAAGTTGAATAAGAAGGGAACTCGAGTAATAGTGAGAATGAGTTACTAGGAAGTGACATAAAATGTGATCGAGCCAGTACAAATGCATTCAAGAGATTAAATATAATTAATTCTTTTGTGCATGTTTGAACTAAGGCTGTAATAAGGAGCTGATTAGCACTGGTGGAACCCAAACTGGGCATCACTGAGCAGGTTATTCCTTGATGATACCTTCCATCACTCTACTAATAACTGAGACTCTAAACTCACTTTCTATAGGGCAAGAAGCTTATCTTGTAAAATATTTTAAAAAAGAAAATAATTAAAGATGTTTTTATATTTTTGTCTGATTTGTCCCATCTTATCAATTTTTTTAGTCAATGTTTTTTCATGTTATCTCTATTCTCTGATTTCATTTTTTATTTGTTCAGTAGATGAAGGCATCACTGACCAGGCCAACATTTATTGCCCATCGCTAATTGCCCAGAGGGCAGTTAAGAGTCAACCAAATTGTTGTGGGTGTGGAGTCGCATGTAGGCCAGACCAGGTAAGGATGGCAGTTTCCTTCCCTCAAGGGCATTAGTGAACCAGATAGTTCTTTTCCTGACAATTGACATTGGTCATCATTTGACTTTTAATTCCAGATTTTATTGAATTTAAATTCCACCATCTGCTGTGGTGGGATTTGAACCCAGGACCCCAGATTACTCAGTCCTGAGGAAGGGTCACCGGACCCAAAACATTAACTCTGTTTTCTCCTTCACAGGTGCTGCCAGACCTGCTGAGCTTTTCCAGCAACTTTGTTTTTGTTCCTGATTTACAGCATCTGCAGTTCTTTTGATTTTTTACCCCAGATTACTAGTCTACTGAGAATACCATTAGGCCATCGCCGCCTCTTTGATTTACACGTTCCAAATTTTTATGCTCGGTCCTATCTTCTGATTTCCCACTGGTGTGTGCGCAATTATATGCTTTTTCTTTAAGTTTGATATGATCTTTGGCCTTTCTAGTTAACCGTGGATTGTGGGTGTGCCCTGGGAGTTTTTCTTACAAATTTGAACATGTACGTTTTGTACATTCTGAAATATCCCCCAAGTGTCTGCCACTGTATCTGTACTGACCACTACTTCAACCTAATTTGCCAATTCACATTAGACAGCTGTTTTCATGACCTCGTAACTGCCCTTATTTAAAGATGTAAAAGAAAAAAAGTGTTGGATCTACTCTCCAAAACTGAATGTAAAATTCAGTCATGGTATGGTTGCTGCTATTTAGGAGTGCCTTCACAAGAGATCAATAATTAATCCTATTTCATTGCACAATACCAGGTCTAGTGCAGCCTGCTGTCTGGTTGGATCAGAATGTGCTGTTCTAAGAAACTACTACGAAAACGTTCTATGAATTCCTTAGCTAAGTTACCTTTGCCCATTTGACTTTTCTGGTCTAAAGAGATTAAAATATCCCATGAATATCGCCATACTTGTCTGACCTTCCATTATGCTCCACCCTACTGTCTAGCTACTGTTAGGGAGCCTACACACCGATCCCACAAATGATTTCTTACCTTTATTTCTCAATTCTATCCTAACTGTTTCCACATCCAGGTTTCCTGAACTTGGTCGTTCACCTCTATCAATATCATAATTATTTGATGCACCTCTCCACCTTTTCCTAGCTTCCTGTCCTTAATGTTCTGTACCCTTCCATGGTCAGGTTCCAATTTATGTCATCCTGTTGTCATATCTCTGAAATAGTTACCAGACCATTCTGTTTACACTTACAGTTCACCTGTTTTGTTTCAAATACATGCTTTCAGATACAGTCTTTTGTTTTATCCTTCTATTCTTTTTGTATCTTCTAGTCATATCTGTTGATTCACTCTTAAATTTGTAACCTTGCTTGACAGGATCTGTTTATTATTTCCTGTACTAATACCACTTTCTTTTGATTTGTCTCTCTTCTTTGATTTATCACGTGTTCCCAAATTTGATCCCTTGCCTCTACAACATGGTTTAATATCCTCTCTATATTGCTATTCATATGGATTACAAAACTACTGGCCCCAGCATGGTTCAAGCAGAAATCATCCCATCAGGCCAGATCACACTTTCCCCAATACTGGAACCCACTTCTCCCACACCAGCCTTTGAGCCATGTGTTCCTCTCTCTAATCTGATTTGTCCTATGCCAACTTGTACATGGCTCAGATTGAAGGGGGACCTGATGAATAGCACTGTTCCCCTTAGAAGGGTCAAGAACTTGAAGGCAGACTTTTAGGGGTCACTGGAAGGAGGCTTACAGAGGATTTAAGGAAAAGTGGAGTACACTGCCTGGGTAGGTAGTTGAGGAAGGTAACTTCAACTTTTAAGAAGTACTTGGATGGAAACGATGCCCTAACATCCAACGCTGTGAGCCTTGTGGGGAAAAGTGAGATGAGTGTAGGCAGTAGTTTATGTTTTGGTACCGACTCAATGGGCTGAAGGGCCTTTTCTGAACAATATGATTCCATGATTCTACGTAATAATCCAAAGATTATGACTTTGAGATTCACCTACATGACTTCTTCTCTAGCCCTGAGCAGATGTCCTGAACCCTCGCACCAGCAGACAACACAGCTCTGACTAGACTCACTCTTTGCTGCTAACAACAATGGTAATCCTATCTCCTACTGCTTTCATGTTCCCTTTTGCTCCCCCAACTTGAATGCTTCCTGTATTATGGTGCCAGAGTTGGTTTGCTCATCCATCTTGCAGCCCCTACTCTTATCCAACCAAGCTGAAAGAACCTCCAACCGGTTGGGAGAATTGCAAAGGCTGGCGCTCCTGCACTCTGGATTCTCTTGACCCGCCCCTCTCACAGTCATACTATCTTGTTGCAAAACATCAGCCAAAGTAGAAGAAAAACCAAAAGAACTGCAGATGCTGTAAATCAGAAACAAAGACAGAAATTGCTGAAAAAGCTCCGCAGGTCTGGCAGCATGTGTGAAGAGAAATCAGAGTTAACGCTTCAAGTCTGGTGACCTCAACAGTTCTGAGGAAGGGTCATCAGACCCGAAACGTTAGCTCTGATTTCTCTTCACACATGTTCCCAGACCTGCTGAGCCAAAGTAGAAGCTTCTATCCCAAGTATGACTGCCATCCCTAGTACAATGAATCCAGGTAATATTTCCCCTCCCTGTTGCTGTATTGGTCGTTCAGTCTGCAGCTCAAACGCTGAGCTGAAGCAGCTCAAACTTCAAACACTTAGGGCAAATAAGATTTTGGAGTAGATTTGTAGCTTGGGTTTTGGGTGTTGTGGCTGGTTGGCTCGCCAAGCTGATTTGTTATTCCACAGATGCAAACCAGGCGGGAAAACACCGGCGCTTCATCGGAGGCTGCACTGATGATATTATATGGGGCAAATATATTTGTCGTCAACCAAACTGCTGTAGGAGTTTTGTGATATGCTGCATCTGTGACACAGAACCTGTCCTGCCATTCTTAATGTGTTTTAATTAACTATTTTATTCAATTATTTATTATCCTTTGTTCTAATATAGTCCTGTAACCTTGCCATTAGACACTATTCGATTTGACTCCTAGGAATAAAATAAATTTTAGTTATGTACCAGATAGACACCAAATAACTAGCTTCTTTGCCTGCAGCAGAGTAAGAGCCAATTCCTGGAAGCTGAAATGTTAGAAAAAGCAGAGGCAACAGATCACTTCTTCCCCTTCCTCTCAAGTCACCCAGCTTCCAGCACTCTATTGTAAGGTCACACTCAAGTGCCTAAGTCATACTAAGTTGAGTAGATTTAAAGTCTCCTAACACAAAAGGCCTATCTGACCCAGTTATTGGAAAACCTTGTTAACCCCACTTAAGGTAGCAACTTCAGAATTTAAACTGTAGATTCAGTTATATGCTAAATATAAAAAGGTTAAATTTCCACAAAAGATTCCAATTACTTACCCACCACTGTCAGCATTCAGTGCTGAAGTTGTCCATGTTTAACTGCCAGACAGAATTTTTCTAAGAATTCATGCCAGCAATCATTGCCCATCCCTCCTAGTTGCCCTTGAGAAGGTGGTGATGGTGAGCTGCCTTGCTGAACCTCTGATGTCTGTTTGGTATGGGGTCATCCACAATACCATTAAAGAGGGAGTTCCAGAATTTTGAACCAGTGGTACTGAAGGAACAGCAATTATTTTCAAGTCAGGATAGTGAGTGGTCTGGAAGGGAACTTGCAATGCTGATGTTCCCATGTACGTGCTGTCCTTGTTCTTCTAGATGGTAGAGGTTGAGAGTTTGGAAGATGCTACCTAAGGGGCCTTGAAAAATCTCTGCAGTACATCTTGTAGATGGTAAATATTGCTATTATTGTGCATTGGTGGTGGAGGGAATGAATGTTTGTGGGCATGGAAGTGTTGTGGACTAGACCAAACCCCCTCAAAAATATACAAGAAGGTAGTCTAGATGCTAACTTTTTCTTATTTTAAAGGTAAGTGTAAGTCATTGCATTCCAGATGCAATTCCATTGGTCAACCTACTCGACTCTAAAGAAAACACACTTTGTATTTTAACTGTAGTATAACAATAAATAAAAAGAATTGGACTTACTGTAAATATGCTGAACAAAATAATAGATATATTAACTACTACTAATTAACTGTTACAATATAGTAACATCCCATAAACACACTCTTGGCAAAGGCAATTTCAATAAAATAGATTGTCTCACATACAATTCTCGCAACAAGAATAGAACCCCACCTTTTAGCTGTAACAGAGAGACAAATAAGCACTTTCACATCTAGCTTCAAGACTCCAGCAACTGCTAGCGAAGGTTAAAACTAAAAAACAAAAATTCTGGTTCTGTGGGAGCTTGACCTCACCCATTCAGGCTGCTTCTATTGTTCCAACTTAAAAAAATCCTCAAGGCTTCACAACCTGTTTATTGGCTTTGGAGCAGACTGCTCGGTACTTCTGTCTCGAAGTTTTTTCATTTTAAAAAAAACACCAGGACAAAATATACCTTTGAAAGTCATAGTATTGTCACAGGAAGGTTTGCAAATGTATCGAGGATTCAGGCCTTATGTGTAGGCATTTTTGTTGTATTGGTCAGTTTGTTGTTACTCAATTTTGTCAGTCGCCAAAGTTAGTGGCTGCCTTTCCATTGATACATCTTCCATGTTGGCAGGGAAAGCATAGCTCAATAGGATAGAATGAAATAGAGTAGGGTCTAAGATGTAGCACTGTTCCATCTTTCTCATGATCTCAAAACAATCACTTGAGCAGCTGTTGGAATAAGTGGAAGGACCTTGTGAGACTGTGAAGCTTGTGAGGGTAGCCACTTTCTCTCTTATCCTGTAGAGGCCTATCCTGCTCAATGTCAATTTTTTTAGATCCACAAAATAAAGGTAGCATGGTGCCTGCTGCTCTCTGAACTTCTCTTAAAGATGACATGGAGAGAAGATCACGACTACCACAAACCCACCTGCTCTGAAGCTACATCGTGCCTCTAGATATAGGAGTAATTTGGTGATGTCTGTGATTTTTACATGCTATAGTTAATAGAATGAAGGTTACCATTGTCACTCGATGCTTGTATTTCTTTATGAATTGATCCAATAAATTGTTAGGATAGTACCTTGCTAACTTTTGCACAAATGCCTTGCCTAGAATGAAATTATTACATACTCTAGAATTAAGAGACAGGATTTCACAGATGAGACAGCAAAATGTATTTCAAACCAATCTTTATTTCTATATCTTTGCCAAACATGGTTACTGCAGCCTTGCAGATGACTAACCACAGAGAATTCCAAGATTTATCAGTATTAGCTGGTGGGCCCTCATCACAGAACGTTTGCCAATTGTGTCACCCCTAGTGCATCGGCTGTTGATGCACAGCACACAAGTGATCACACTGCCAGCATTGTACAGCATAAAAGAGTGAGGCAAGCAAATGGGAGACCACAAATTGAGAAGGAAGCACATGAAATTGGGAACTTCAGAAAAACACAAGCAGGAGTCTGGGAGCTTTGACAATAAGGTAAATAGAAGCCTGAAAAGCTGGGAAAGTAAGCTGGATACAGCTCATTGACAAACAAGTTAAAAATGAAAACAGGCCAACCCAGAGACCTGGAACAGGAAGAGCTGAGTAGAACCAAAAGATTGAACCCCATGAGAAAGCTGGGAGGGTGTAAAATAGCATTTAGATTTGAGAGGAGAACAGAGCTAAGTCAGAGCAGCTTGAGTAATTTCCCAATATCAATCTAAAATACCACCACAACACAATGATCACCATGTATTTTCAATGCTTTCCTTGCCCCTCCCCCCACCCCAACCAAAACAAAACATGCCTTCAGTTTCTATTCTGATACTAAGTAGTAGGAACATACTGAGTATGCAAGTGTGGTTTGTGGATAAAGTGCCGTGTTGCATTTATACCAAATTTAGCTTGAATTATTTATAAAATCCTTAGTCACGCTTAAGCACTGCATTGAATCATATTTTTGCTTGTTTGCAAATACAGTAAATCAGTAACAGACAGGTCCTAGCTATAAATAAAAAGAGAAAACACTAAAAATTGCAATAATATTATTTAAAACACATAAAAAGAAAAATCAGATTGATGTTCGGAGTTTATATCTTCATCAAGTGAAAGGTGATAAAGCCTTTTATTAATGTCAGGAGAATGCAAGGAAGGAGGCAAGGGAGAAATAATAATCCATTCAATCAAAAAGGAACTGTATCGGCTGAGTAATCCATAAATTATCTATTGAAAACTAGTGACGCAGAAGATAATTTTGGTGATGATTAACAATGGAAAGGAACATGCAAGTAGTTAGCGAAATGGGAGAGAACCATGCAAGTAAACAGGCAAGAGGAGAGGCAAATTGAAGAAGCAACATAAATTCCAAATACAGGTAATCTAAATTTAAGCACGAAAAAAAATATTAAAGCAATAACAAGCACACAAAGCCTTCCTCTCCTGAACACACTAGCACTACATTCTCATAACAAGTTTGCACTAGTCACTTTACTTCTCCCGCACTCGCTGGTTACTGCAATCTCATAGTATGAGATCAACAGTATCACACCAAATCACTAGCAACATTTCTGAATTTTGGATATAGCTAAAATCTGAAGTCATTAACGTCAATGCTCAAACCAGAGGGCCCTAGTGTACCTAGGAAAAATATGTATCTTTATATTTTAAATTGGATATCTATTTTCATCTGATATATACACTTTCTCCATCTCCATTCATGTATTGAACTGTTCACATTTTTATCATCCAAGGCTAACTGTGCCATTGCCATCCTAGTCAACCTCCCTTTCTTAATCTGTTATAAATTTTAGTTCATTCAAAATTCTGCTATTTGTAACATATCCTATTATAGCCACAAATCACCAATCACTTGATCCTTGCTAACCTATATTGGTTCCTGGTCCCTCAGCACTTCAAATTTAACGTTTGTACGTTTTCAATTTAAATAATTTCACGCGTTGTCCTTCCACTTGCTCAAATCTTCAAACACAAAACTCCATTCATCAGATTTTTTCTTCCTCAGATTTTGGCCTTACGTGTCTCCTCCCACTTTGCTCTTTACTTTCAGCCATTTAGGTTCAACACTGAAATTTGCTCATAACCTCTGCCTCTCCTCTTTAGGAATATTAGACAGTTCGAGAGGTAGGTTTTACAGTTCACAGGTTTTTAAAAGCACAAGGTAAGGTTACTTATTACTCCTGGTCTTTTGTTCTTTTAAACTTTACTGTGTCCCATGTGACATTTGAGAGATATTCGTTCAAATTAGTCACTCCACTTACCCAAGTCCCCTTCAGGATCAGGGTCAGATCTGCAGTCCAGATAATCTGGGTTAAGGATCAGCATAGGATCCTTGTCATCTTGGAGTCGAGTCTGGGGATCTGCCATAACACATCGGTGAGGAATTTTCCGAGGCAAGAGCAATCGTAATTGTTTCCAGAATTCAGAAGAAGGTGTCTGTTAAACAAGTGCCATGTGGATGTAAGGTAAGAATAGGAATGAAAAACCAGATTTTCAAATTTTGTTGGTCACACAGTACAGGTCCACACATAGTAATCATTCCATACACTCCAACCCTATTTTCAGTCAACAGTTCTTAGCTTTTTGATTCGACAGATTAATTCCCATTTTAGCATCCAATCTTCATGAGTATTTTGCAGATCAGTTAACCTAACATCATTAGCAGGGAAAATGTTAGAATTCCTAAAAGAAAGCATTAGCAAGGATTGGACAAAGCCAGCATGCATTTATGAAAAACAAATCATGCTGAACAAATCTATTAGAGATTTTTGAGAATGCAATTAGTGGGGAGAACCCACTAAGGGAGATCAGGGACAACCCATTTGATCAAGTTTTGATAAAGTCCTGGCTAAGACATCATGCACCAAGTTAAAGCACAGGGGATGGTGTGGGGTGGGGCGGTGGTGGGGGGGGGGGGGGGGGGGGGGTGCGGAGGTGGGTGGGTAATACATTGGCATGGATCAAGAATTGGTTTACAGATAGGAAGCAGGAGTGGGAATAAAAGGGTCCCTCACTGTGTGGCAGTCATGATTGGTAGGGTCCTGCAAGTATCACTACTTAGGTCCCAGCTATTCATTTTAAATGACCTGGATGAGGGGACCAAATGCAATATTTCTAAGTTTGCTGACAACATAAAACTGGACAAGATTGAGAGCTGTGAGCAATGCTCCCTCCCTGCTCATGTGTGAAGCTACCCAAGGTTCTGTACACAGCAATTAGTGTTGGCACACCCATAGTGGCATTGACTTCCAGTTCCAGAAACTGCTGCCATGCACAGACCTTGCAGCCCCACACAGCTGGGACAAAGATCGGAGGGAATGCTAGTTGTCTAAGTCACCTTGAACTCCTTGAATCCTCTTGACAAGTAGAGTGACTAGGCAAACAAATGGCAGATGCAGTACATAGTGGCTAAATGTGAATGTGCGTTTTGGTGTGAAAAACAAAGGAAAAGTATTATTTAAATGTGATATATTGAGAAGTATGGATGTACACAGGGATCCAAGTGTCTATGAAAGTAGGTAGCACTTGCAGCAAGCAATTAGGAAGGCAAATGGCAAATTGGCCGCTGTTGCAAGAAGATTTGAGTTCAGAAAGAGGGATGCCTTACTGCAGCTATACATGGCCTTGGTGACCACACCAAGGTGCAGTTTTGGCCTTCCTAACTAAGAAAGGATATATATGCCATAGATGGACAGTAGAAGAGATTCACAAAGGCTGACAGCAGGGAAGACAGAACTGTGTTGTTAGGAGAGATTGGCTTGACTGGGCCAGTATTCACTAGAGTTTAGAAGGATGAGACATGATCTGATTGAAATGTATAAAATTTTAACAGGGCTCTGTAGACTTGATACAGGGAGGGTGTGTTCCCTTGCCGGGGAGTCTGGAACCAGGGAATACAGTCTAAGGATCTCTGCATCTTGTGGAGTATACACTGTTGGCATGGCGTAGTGATGGTGGAGTGAATTAATGTTTAAGTGGATCTATGGAATTCAAATCAAATGGTCTGCCTTGTTCTGGATGTTGTTGGCACCACACTCAATTACGGTTGTGACTTGTTCCTTGTAGATGGTGACAGGATAACGGGGATGCAGGAAGTGAGTAACTACCCACACAGTTCCTGGATTCTGACCTCTCCTGTAGCGATTCTATTTATAAGGCTAGCCTAGATAGGCTTTTGTTGAATGGTTCAATGAGCCTACGTTGACACTGAAGATTATATTCACTGTATAACGTGCTAGTCTTACTTACTTAAGTGCACATTCACGGTGTTGGGTGTCAATGTGTCCCATCCTTTATTCTTTAGTGAAGGTATCAAACAACTCCACCCAAATTAGCAGACCTAGCTAACAGCTTATGGCAGAAAATAACTGACATACAAGCTCTGTTTCCTAGTTTAGAAACCTCTCTCTATTGCCCCTTTGGCTGCAAACAACTTAATCAGATACAACTCTAGTCACGTATGATTTCCTGTTGCAACAGTCATAAGGTTTTACAGAAAGCAGCCATTTGGCCCATCTAAACATTTTGCTGGTTCTATACAGCAATCCCAGGGTAACTGATGTGCTGTCTGAGAGACAACAGTGGGTGGAAGAAAATAAGGAGACCAAAACTGCATGTAATATGAGCTCGAGCATGAACAAGGTGCTATACAATTGCAGTAAGACACCTTTATCCCTGTGCTCAAATCTTCTTGCAACAAAGGCCAACAGACCACTTGCTTTCCTAACTGGTTTCAGCAGCTGCACGCTAGATTTCAGTAACTCGTGGAGGAGGACACTTTGGGTTTCTTTAGATAGGGGGAAAAATTTCTTTACTCAAAAGGGTAGTGAACCTGTGGAATTCTCTTCCACAGATGGCACTGGAAGCCAATCACTCAACATTTTCAGGAAAGAGATGGATAAAGTTCTAGATTTTAAAAATCGGGGTAAAGTGGGAATATGGAATGAAGATACTAGAACAGGCATGATCATACTGAATGACAGAGCGGGCTTCAGGAGCCGAATAGTCTACTTCTCCTAGTTTCTATGCTTTCTTGTCCTCCTAGGTAATCAAGGTAGAATCTATACAAGTGAACATCAAAACTCCCCAATTTTCACCATTTAAGAAATATACTGAATTTTTGGTTTTCCTGTCAAAATGGATAACTCCACATTTTTTTCCGCATATTATGCCATCTGTCATATTCTTGCCTGCCCAGTTAATCTGTTTCAACCCCCTTAAAGTCACTTTGTATCCTCCTTACAACTCACATCCCTTTTTAAAGTTTGTGTTGTTGGTAAACTTGGAAATATTATATTTGGCCCCATTTTCCAAAACATGGATTATAGATTATTAGTGTCCAGAGTCCAACCATTGATCACAGCCTGACAATCTGAGAATGACCCAATTATTCTGGCTGTCTGTTTACACATGTTGACCAATTCTCAATTCACGCGGGACCTCATCTGAAAATCCAAATACACTATATTCATTTGTTTTTCCTTATCTATTCTGCTAGTTACATCCCCAAAAAACTCCCACATGTTTGTCAAACTGATTTCTCTTTTGTAATTCCACGTAAACTTGGCCCAATTATACTATTTTTTTTCAAAGAAGTGTCCAGTATCACATCCTTCATAAAAGATTCTATAATTTCTTTTCCTATTAATGTCAGATTAACAGGTCAGTAGTTCCACATTTTCTCTCTACCCTCTTTCTTAACTATTAGGTTTAGATTAGCTACCATCCCAATCTGAAGAAATATGAAAGATTTCCATTAATGTCACCATTATCTCTACAGCCTCCTCTTCCAACATTTAGGAGTGTAGATCATCAAATCCATGGGATTTATCAACCTCCTGGAGAAACTGTTAGAACTGTACTACTTTTTCAACAATATAAATTTCTTAGTCCCTTAGGTCTCTGGTATTTCTGGATTTTAAAAAATATCTTCCACCTCAAAGACAGGCACAACAATTTGTTTAGTTTCCCTTTCCAAGTTCCCTATTCCCCACTATAAAATGTTCTGACACCATCTGTAATGGACCTACATTTGTATTTGCTAATCTTTTCCTTTTAACAAACTGTCAAAGCTTTTGCAGTCCATTTTTATTAATGCCTTTGAATATTCAGTTCCCAGCTTGGTCATTAAGCAATCATGTCCCTGTAATGGCAATTAGAGTATACTTATCTACTTCTGTTTGTGCTGTCAATTCATCTACCTTGTTATCTGAATGTATACAGTGGAATACCTGTAACCTTATGATTTCAAAATTTTTCCCATTTCTTATTCTACTTAATATTGGCCTTTGTATCCATTGCCTTACAATTTCACTTATGAATTATGTGAATTCCCTCTTGGATTCCATCCCCCTACCAAACTAGTTTAAGTCCTCCCAACAATACTAGCAAATCGTTTTGTAAGGTAAATTGTCCCAATCCTGCTAAGGTGTTATCCATTCTCCTTTTACAGGGCCCATCTTCCTCAGAACCAGTCCCAATGCTTCAGAAATCTGAAGCCCACCATTCCTTACACCACTTTGGTCACGCATTTATTTGGGTTTAACTTAATTTTGAACTGACTTGCATGTTGTAGTGGGAGTAATTCTGAAATCACTGCCTTTGAAATCATGTTTCTTTCAGTTTCTTTCTTATCTATCAAAAATCTGCTCTCAGCACCTCATTCCTCTTTCTACCCATGTTGTCAGAACTGGTGAGCATGACCTCTTCCTTGGCCCTGCACCAGGGAGTCAACATACCATCCTAGAGTCATATCTAGAGCAGAATTGCCCTTCTGTTGCCTAACTATTGAATTGGCTACCGATATTGCTCTTCCATTCTCCTTCCTCCTTCCACACCTGCATGGTGCCATGAATTTGGTTGAGTCTGCATTCCATTGAGGAATTACCAGCTCTTACCAAAATCCAAAATGGAAAATCAGTTGGTAAATGAGATGGATACAGGATACTCCTGCACTACGTACTGGTCCTCTAAACCATTGGATGGTCACTCATTTCCTGTCTGCCTGCACTCTCTTAACCTGTGTTGTGACCACCTCCCTAAACATATCGTTCTCAAATTTGTGGATAAACCAGTGACTCCAGCCATCACTCAAGATCTCACGCCCAGCTGGCAATAAATCCTACCCTTGTGGTCACCTAGAAAATGTGCTGTGAATACAACTTTCCCTATTTCACAGGATGAGCATTCCATACAGATGAGCTGCCTTGTAATATATAGTCTACATATTACAAACTAGAAACCAGAAAATAGAAAAAAGTTTCATTAATCAAAAGCTGTTCACCAATCAGCACCTTCCTCTGTGCCAATATCACATTCTTTTCCTGACTTTTTGAAATCTGCCCATGCCGTGCTCCCGCCAATGCTTTTAATTGCAAATTCCAACTGCCTATATCCCAATTCACAACAAATCCTGTTCCTGCGTACATTAACCTACACTAGTTCCTAATCCAGCAATGCCTCCATTTAAAACATGTCATCCTTCTTTACATGGTCCTTGACACTGCTTCTTCTCTATAACCACCTCAAGCCTCATGACTCTTCAAGATTTCAGTGCTCCTCAAATTTTGGTCTGTTGTGAATCTTCAATTTTAATTGTTCCACTGTTAGTGCCCATGCCTTTGGCTGATTGGGCCTAAACTCTGGAATTACCTTCCAAAGCCTCTCTACCTATTCAGCTGTCCTTCCATTTTTAAGATGTTCCCAAAACCAACAATTTGACCAAGCTTTTGAGCATCTGCTTTAGGTGGCTGTGCGTCAAATTTTATTTGATGATCCTGTGAGGGTCTCTTGTTATGTTTCATTATGTTAAAAGAACTACATCATCGTCATTATTCATCCTCATTTAGGACTGGCAGGTCGGTAGGCTTTAATATGATAGTTTAAACTGAGTGTAACATTGTCTTCACTGTTTAGCATATTGTTACATATGAATTATGAGCAGGATTAAGCCATTCAGCCCGCTCCATCATCCAGTAAAATTACGGCTGATCTGACTGTAACCTCAAATCTGCATTCCTGCTTATCCCTGATAACCTTTCAGCCCTTTACCTAACAAAGATCTATCCAGTTCTGTCTTAAAAATATCCAAGGACTCTGCTCCACCATCTTTTCAGGAACAGAATTCCAAATTCACCTGGGTTTTGACAGAATACATGGGGTGATTCAATTCAGTGCTTATTTAGTGGCTGCAAAGATAGTGAAGGTATTGATTGAAATATTCCAGTACCTGGAGGGACCTAGCTGATTAGAAGACTGCCAATGTTCAAAAAGGGAGACAGAAAGCAGGAAACTATAGACCAGTTAGCTTAACATCTGTTGCTGGGAAAATGCTACAGTCTTTATTAAGGAAGAAATAAACAGGACATTTTAAAAAAGGTTAACATCATTAAACAAAGACAACATGGTTTTGTGAAATGGAAAAGTATTGATAAATTTCCTCAAGTTCCTCAAGAGTGATACAGAGGATCAGGCAGATATACTGTATTGTATTTCCAGATGGCATGCAAGAGGTTTACTGCTCATGGTATAAGGTGTATTGTATTGGTATTGATTGAGAATTAATTAACACAGAAGACAGAGAGTAAGGACTAATAAGTCTTTTGCAGGTTGGAAAGACGCTACCTCTGGATTGTCAAAAGGATCAGTCATAGGGCCTCAATTATTTATTATCTACATTATTGACTTGGACCGATTAGAGTGTAACGTATCTAAATTTGCTGATGATACAAAGGGAGGGCATGTTGTGATCAGGACACCAGGAATCTGCAAGGGGATATAAATGGGTTGAGTGAGTGGGCAAAAATATGGCAGATGGAGTTTACTGTAGGAAAGTGTTAGACTAAGGAGAGCCAATGGATGTTATTTACTTAAACTTCCAGAAGGCCTTTGATTAGGTACCACACAGGATGCTGCTGAATAGAATAACAGCCCATGGTGTTAGAGACAAGGTACTAGCATGGATTGAAGATTAGCTGTCTGACAGAAAGCAGAGAGTGGGGAAAGAAGGATCTTTCTCAGGATGGCAGCCAGTGACTAGTGGTGTCCTGCAAGGGTCAGTGTTGGGACCCCAACTTTTCACTTTATACATTAATGATTTAAATGAAGGAACTGAGGGTATTCTGGGTAAGTTCGCAGATGATGCAAAGATAGGTGGAGGGACAGGTAGTATTGAGGAGATGGGGAGGCTGCAGAAGGATTTGGACAGGTTAGGAGAGTGGGCAAAGAAGTGGCAGATGGAATATAATGTGGGAAAGTGTGAGATCATACACTTTGATAGGAAGAAAAGAAGCATATATTGTTGAAAAAGTAGTACAGTTCTAACAGTTTCTCCAGGAGGTTGATAAATCCCATGGATTTGATGATCTACACTCCTAAATGTTGGAAGAGGAGGCTGTAGAGATAATGGTGACATTAATGGAAATCTTTCATATTTCTTCAGGTTGGGATGGTAGCTAATCTAAACCTAATAGTTAAGAAAGAGGGTAGAGAGAAAATGTGGAACTACTGACCTGTTAATCTGACATTAATAGGAAAAGAAATTATAGAATCTTTTATGAAGGATGTGATATTGGACGCTTCTTTTAAAAAAAATAGTATAATTGGGCCAAGTTTACGTAGAATTACAAAAGTATTCAGAAAGCTCATCCTTCGAAATGGATTCTAAAATCTAACCCATAGCTGAGGTCAAGCTATTAAGTCTGTAATTTCCTGTCTTTTACCTTACACCCTTCTTAATCAGGGAATTATATCAGCGATTTTACAGTCCTCTGGGACCCCTCATTGAATCCAGTGATTCCTGAAAGAGCACCACTAATGCCTCCAGTATCTCTTTCAGAACTCTGGCATGTAGTCCACTTAATCCAACTGATTTATCTACCTTCAGACGTTTCAATTTCTCTAGCACCTTCTCCTTGGTGATGGCCACCATACTCACTCTGCCTCCTCCCTCCCAATTCTCTTGAATCTTTTGGACGTTACTCATGTCTTCCCATGTGAAGACTGACACAAAGTACTTCTTCAGTTCCTTTGCCATTTCTTTGTTCCCCATTACTACTTCTCCAGCATCATTTTCCAGCCGCCCAATGTCTACTTTTGCCTCTCTTTTATTCTTTATGTATATAAAGAAACTCTTGCAATCTTCTTTTATATTACTGGCTAGCTTACCCTCCTATTTAATCTTCTCCCTCCTTATTTCTTTTTAGTTGTCCTCTGTTGGTCTTTGTAGGTTTCCTAATCCTCTGGCTTCCCAATGCCCTTTGCCACATTATATGCTTTCTCTTTTGTTTTTATGCTGTCCTTGACTTCCCTCATCAGCCATGATTGCCTTGTCCTCCCTTAATTGCGCTGCTTTTACCTAGGGATGAATTTTTGCTGCGTCACCCGAGTTACTCCCAGAAACTCCTGCCATTGCTGTTTCACTGTCTTTCCTGCTAGACTCCTCTTCCAGTCAATTCTGGTCAGCTCCTCCCTCACGCCTCTGTAGTTGCCTTTATTCAACTGTAATACCATTGCATCCGATTCCAGCTTCTTCCTCTCAAATTGCAGAGTAAATTCTATCATATTATGGTCACTACCTCCTAAGGTATGTTAAGGTGAAAGAACCCTTATCAAGACTGCCTCACTGCATAACACTAAATTTAGAACTGCCTGTTCCCCAGCGGGTTCCACCACAGTCTGCTCCAAAAAGCCATCTCTTAGACATTCCAAAAATTCCTTTTCTTGCAATTCACTACCAATCTGATTTTCCCGGTCCACCTGCATATTGAAATCTCCCATGATCACTGTAAACCTGCCTTTCTTACATGCCTTTTCTATTTCCTGGTGTATCTTGTGCTCCACATTATGACTATTGTTTGGAGGTCTGTACATAACTCCCATTATGGTTTTTTTTAAACTTTTGCTGTTCCTCAACTCTACCCACACAGATTCTACATCTTCTGACCCTACATCGTTTCTTGCTATTAATTTAATTTCATTTCTTACTAATAAGGTAACCCCACCCGCTCTGTCCACCTGCCTGTGTTTTCAATAGCATGCATATCCTTGGATATTTAGCTCCCAGTCCTTTTGCAGCCACGTCTCTGATGTCCACCACATCATCTCTGCCAAATTGACCTGTGCCACAAGCTCATTTACCTTATTTCGTATACTGGGTGCATTTAAATACAACACTTTCAGCCCTGAATTTACCACCTCTCTTCTCATTGTCATCCCTTTATCCAGTGTGCTTGAAGTTTGATTCCTAACCCTTTCCACACACACTGTCCTATTTTGTGTTCTGGAGGCTTGAATAACCTCTCCTGAGCTTTCCTTTCTTTTCATACTTTTCCATGCAGCTGAATCCACCCCCACAGGTGTCAATCTACTGTTTTGTTTCCCATTGATCATTATACTACTTTGAGTTTTACTGTTCCCTTTCCTCCAGCTTTCCAGTTTAAAGTCCTGTTGACCATCCTATTTACACTTTTTGCTAGAACACTGATCCCAGCTCGGTTCAGGTGGAGACGGTCCCAGCGGTACAGATTCCTCCTGTTCCAATACTGATGCCTGTGCCCCATGAAAGGGAACCCCTCCTTCCCACACCACACTTTTAGCCACGTGTTTACTTCCCTTATTTTCGTGCCCCATGCCAATTTGCACTTGTAATGTGGACTAGTAATCCGGAGATTATAACCTTTGAGGACCTTTTCTTTAATTTAGTTCCTAATTCCTGATAATCCTTAAACAGGTCCTTTTTCTTCGTCTTACCTATGTTGTTTGTCCCGACGTGGGCCACAACAACTGGATCCTCCCCCTCCCTCTCCCTCTCCAATATCCTTTCAAGCTGGTCAGAGACGTCCCTCACTCTGGCACCAGACAGGCAACACACCATGCCGGGCTCTCGATCCTGCTTACAAAGGATGCTATCTATTTCCATAATTACAAAACCCCATACAACTACTACTTGTCTTTTTGTTCCCCCCTCTTTAATGGCCTCCTGTGCCACGGGGCAGTGGTCAGCTGGCTTATCCTCCCTGCAGCTCTGTTTCTCATCCACACAGGGAGCAAGTACCTCATACCTGTTGAACAAGGTCAAGAGCTCTGGCTCCTCTGTTGCTGAATGCAGGACCCCTCTATCCGCCTCACTGCAGTCATACCCTGCTGTCCCTGACCACTGACCGAATTTAAGGTATTTAATCTACCGGGTATGACTGCTTCCTGAAACAAAACGTGTGTCTAGGTAACCCTCCTCTGCCTGGATGTGCTGCAGTGTCTGAAGCTCGGACTCTGGCTCATCAACTCTGAGCCAAAGTTCCTCCAGCAACCAACAATTGCTGCAGATGTGGTCACTGCTGCTTGCGATGAGACCAGCCAGCTCCCACATCATACAGCTGCAGCACATCACCTGCCCAGCCATCTCAACTTAGTTAATCCCTGGTTAGTTCAGTTTTTTTTTCAAATTTAGGATTGATTTCCTACCACTTTCTCAGTTTGGTTTCACTTACTTTTTGTGCTCCTCCCTCTGACCCCGCTCCATGGAAACAAAGGCACAAATTCCCAAGGTAAGTTAGTTTTTAATACTCACTGCGCTCCATGAGCTCAATATTCTTTAGCGTCCCTAATTACGTGCTGTCCCTGCAAGTACCTACACTACAGTTTGTGATTCATCTATGAGGACACCCAGAACCCTCTGCATTGCAAAGTTCTGTAATGTATCAACATTTAAATGATACTATTTCCTTCTAAAATAGACAATTCCAATTTTTCTCAACATTATACCCCATTAGCTAGATCTTTGGCCACTCATTTAACAACCTATAACTTTCTGCAGCTTTCTTATGTTTTCTTCACAATTCACTTTCCTATCTCTTTTGTGTTATCAGCAAACCTGGCAACCATACCTTCTGTCCTTTCATCGGAGATGAACTGTGAACAATTTAGGTCCCAGCACCGATGCCTGTGGCACAATACTCGTTACATCTTGCCAAACTGGAATAGACCCATTTATTGCCTGTCTCTAGTTGCTATTATTTACTACTGTACCACTAGCCACCACACCGTGAGCTTTTAACTTCCAAAATGATCTTTTATGTGGCACCAAGCAAATGCCTTCCAGAAATCTAAGTACAGTTCATTCATTGGTTCCCCTTTATTCACAGCACGTGTTACCTCTTCCAGAGAGATTCTGTCTGGTTACGTTGAATTTATCTCAGTACCCTTCCATAAATTATCTAATAAATTGTCATAACATTTGCCCTATGATTGATTGGTTAGCTTAAAATCTATCGTTTCCTGCTTTCTGTCTCCCTTCCTTTTTGAATAATTGCACTTGCTATTTTCCAACCTAATGGGATCATTCCTGAATCAACCAGGTTTTGGAAAATTAAAACCAGTGCATCAATTATTTCATTAGGCACTTCTTTTAAGACCCTAGGATTTAATCCATCAAGATCCAGAGACCTGTTAGTCCACAGTTCCAACAATTTACTCAGTTCTACTTCCCTGGTGATTGTGATATTCCCTGATTTCCTCTATTCCTTTAATTTTCTGATTTAATTGCTGCCTCTGGGATATTACTTGTATTTTCTAAAGTGAATTCAATGCAAAATAGTTCTTTGATTCATCTATTTCCTTTTCTCCCCCACTCCCACGATCAATTCTCCAGTCTCACTTTTCATGGGACCAACACTCATTTTGTTAACTGGTCTTCAAATATTCATAGAAACTCTTATTATCTGTTTTGTGTTTCTGGATAACTTTTTCTCATACTAAAACTTTTCCCTCTTTATTAATTCCTTGGGTCATTCTCTCTTCGCTGTTTTTATATTCTGTTGAAATATCTGATCTTCCACTTTGCACAATTATTTTCTTTTAGTATGATACTATTCTTGATAGCTCTAGTTAACGGAATTTTTTCTTATGCATTTAAATGAATTTATGCTCTATAGTCTGAAATAGTCCCTTTATGTCTCCCATTCCATGTCTACTGACTTATTCTTTAACCTAATTGGTCAATTCACTTTAGCCAGCTCTGCTTTTGTGCCCTCTTAAATAAGGGGAATTAAGTTTAAAAGAATAGTGATGAACCCACTTGATCTTTCCCTCAAACAGAATCCAAAATTCAATCTTATTATGGTTGGTGCTGCCTAAAGGTGCCTTTACTATGAGATAATTAATCCTATAGCACTAGTATAGCCTGTTCTCCGGTTGATTCCATAATACACTGCTCGAAAAAAATTATCTGTAAACATTTCATGAGCTCTTAATCGAGGCAATTTTGCCTATTTGACTTCTCTGAAGATAAAAATTTCCTTCAATTATTGAGATGAATTTCTGCCAAGTTTTCAGCATTTCTTCCTTTATACTGCACCCTGCATTTGGGTGCCAGATCAGTTTTGTAACTTTGCCAGGCTTGCTCATCTTCAGGAATGTTCCGTACTGTTCGTCTTTGAACTTGGATTGGTCTTTTGGCTTGAGGTGGGTGCACAAGTGAGGGACACTTGGTACAGTGTGTCACACTTTGACTGTATACAGTCACCATTATCATAGGAACAGTAGTAGGCCATTCAGCCCTTTGTGCCTGTTCAGTGAGGTCATGGCTAATCTGTGGCCTAACTCAACATTTCTGCCTTTAGCTCATATTCCTTAATATCTTTACTTACCAAAAATGTATCCATCTCAGATTCTAAAATAAATGATCCACTGCCATTTGTGGTAGAAATTTCCAAACTTTTACCATGTTTGCATGTATAAGCGTTTCCTATCTTTTCTCCTGATCTGTCGGGCCCTAATTCTAGAATCCCTAACCAATGTAAATACTTCAATCAGATCACCCTTAATCTTCTAAATTTAGAGAAAACAGGCCTAATTTATATAATCTCTCCTCATAATTTAACCCCTGAAGTCCAGGTATCATTCTTGCAAACCTACACTGTACTCCCTCCAAGGTCAACATGTCCTTCCTGAGGTGTGGTGCCCAGATCTGCTCTCAGTACTCCAAGTGGGGTCTAATCAGTACAACCACTGCATCTTTCTCTGCCAGTCCTCTAGATATAAATGCCAACATTCCATTAGCTTTCTTGATTATTTTCTGCACATGTTCATGCTATTTTAAAGTTCTATGAACCTGAACACCCAAGTCCCTTTGGGCTCCCATGACATTTAACTTCATGCGACCTAGAAAATACCCTTAATGTATCCTCCTTTAGTCCAAAATGGATAAACTCACACATGCATACATTGAACTCCACATCTGCCACAGTTTTTCCTACTTAATATCCTTTTGTAATGTTATGCTATCATCTACACTGTCTACAATGTTGCCTAATTTTGTGTCATCAGCAAATTTTGATAAATGAAATTCTGTGCCATTACCCAAGTTGTTAATAAATAGTGTGAATATTTGAGGCCCGAACACAGATCCTCATAGAACGCCACTGGTCACAGCCTACCAATTTGAGCTATACTCAAGATCCCTACTTTCTGTCACCTGCCAGTCAACCAGTTTCCCACCCATGTTAATAATTTGCCCTCAGTTCTGTGGCTTTCTATCTTAGTTAACATTCTAATATGTGTGATTTTATCAAATGCCTTCCACATAAACAACATCCATAGACATGTCCCTGTCCACTACCTTAGTCACCTCTTCAAATGATTGAGTGAGATTTCTCAGGCATGGCCTACCTATCAAGAATCCATGCTGGCTCTCCATGATTAAGTGAAACTTTTGAAGGTGCTCAATCACCCTATTCTTGATCATAGACTCCAACAACTTCCCCACTCATAAGTGTTAGGTCAACTGTTCTGTAATTCCCTGACATTCCTCTTTTGCCCTGTTTAAAAAGTGGAATGACATGTTCAATTTTCTAATCCAGAGGGATGATTCTCCAATCTAGGGATCTATGAAAGATTATAGTTAGACTGTCTACAATGTGTTCCCCTACTTTAAACACCCTCAGATGGAAACCGTCAAGTCCAGGGATTTATCACTGTTAAATTACATTAATTTTCTCAGTACCAATTTTCACTAAAGTTAATTTTATTCACCCGGTTCCCAATCCAATATTCATTTCTTTGGGACTTCCAGCAAGTCCTGTTGGACCATAGAGCTTCTCTCTCATTGAAGAAAGATGACTGATAGCGGTTCAAAGTAAGGGCTACCACACACAGGTGAGGGGAGAGATTAAAAAGGAGTGTCCTTCATGGTAACCTCAGCCGATGTGGGAATTGAACCCACACTGTCATCATTATGCCTCATTTCTATTTTCCAGTTTCAACTTGAATAATTTACCCTCATTGGCTAAACTATAAAAGAAAAGTATATTCACAATCTGATATAACAAGGCATGGGGCTGGATGAACACAGCAGGCCAGGAAAACTTGACGTTTCGGGCCTAGACCCTTCATCAGAAATGGGGGAGGGGAAGAGGGTTCTGAAATAAATAGGGAGAGAGGGGGCAGACAAGTCGAAGAGGCGGGGATGGAGCCAGTAAAGGTGAGTGTAGGTGGGGGGGGTAGGGAGGAGATAGGTCAGTCCGGGGCGGGGGTGGGATGATGTTAGTAGATAGGAGATGGGGGTGGGCTTGAGTGGGTAGGTGAGAGGAAAAACAGGTTAGGGAGGTGGAGATGAGCTGGGCTGGTTTTGGGATGCGGTTGGGGGAGGGGAGATTTTGAAGCTTGTGAAATCCACATTGATGCCATTGGGCTGCAGGGTTCCCAGGCTGAATATGATTTGCTGTTCCTGCAGCCTTCGGGTGGCATCACTGTGGCATTGCAGGAGGCCAAGGATGGACATGTCATCTGAGGAATGGGAGGGGGAGTTGAAATGGTTCGCGACTGGGAGGTGCAGTTGTTTGTTGCGAACTGAGCGCAGGTGTTCTGCAAAGCGGTCCCCAAGCCTCCGCTTGGTTTCCCCGATGTAGAGGAAGCCACAACGGGTACAGCGGATGCAGTATACCACATTGGCAGATGTGCAGGTGAACCTCTGCCTGATGTGGAAAGTCTTCTTGGGGCCTGGGATTGGGGTGAGGGAGGAGGTGTGGGGGCAGGTGTAGCACTTCCTGCGGTTACAAGGAAAAGTGCCGGGTGTGGTGGGGCTGGAGGGGAGTGTGGCGCGGACAAGGGAGTCGCGGAGGGAGTGGTCCCTCCGGAAGGCAGATAAGGGTGGGGAGGGAAAGATGTCTTTGGTGGTGGGGTCTGACTGTAGATGGCGGAAGTGTCGGAGGATGATGCGTTGGATCCGGAGGTTGGTGGGGTGGTATGTGAGGACGAGGGGGATTCTTTTTTGATTATTGTTGCGGGGACGGGGCGTGAGGGATGTGTTCCGGGAAATG